>CM076607.1:139931529-141131529 GCA_038502775.1 Hippodamia convergens | reverse complement strand
TAGAGACACTAGCTGTCTATACTTGAGCTCAAGAGTCCTTCAAAGGAATCTAAAAGGAGCATATATATATTACCACGGACAGTCAGGCTACTTTGAGATCACTGGAATCATACAGTCAGGAATCTCGGCTGACATGGGAATGCCGTAATACCATAAAGCAACTGGCTAGAGGCAACAAGGTGACTCTACTACGGATACCAGGACATTGTGGTATTGAAGGAAACGAAACAGCCGACGAACTCGCGAAGAAGGCTTCAAGGCTGAAGCCTATTGAACCTGAACCTTTCTGTGGGCTCCTAGACTCGCGCATGCCAAGAGATTTGTGGAATTCTCGCCGACCTACACCAGGAAGCTCATAAAGCTGCCACGAGCTGAGCTTTGAGTAATGGTGGGTCTGCTGACGGGAAACTGTCAATACAAGTATCATTTGTATCGCATGGGAAAATCAGCAGATGAAACCTGCAAAACCTGCAGGCTATGTAGATCAGTGAAAGAAACGGCTGAACACATGGTAGGCAACTGACCACAGCTGGCGGAACTAAGAACCATTCACATGGGGAAGTCGGTTCTGGATCCACTGGAAGTAACAGAAACAGCTAAGGCTCCTAAAGATGTCGTTGGATCCATCAATGCCATTGATGGCCTCCTTGGGATTTAAATGAACGAGTTGGGTAAAGAACAAAAGATGCTTGCGGTCGGAGTTCCCGGAAGGCTGAACGTAGCCACAACAACCATGTTCAAAATAGTAATAATAATAATAATAATAATAATGATATTTATCAATCCTTTCAGACATAACAGTTATGTATAGGACAAGTCAGTATAAGTATAAAGAGAATTATATTACAAAATTCATACATGAAAAAATTCGATGTTTCACTACCACAACAAGCGAAAGAGGCCGATTTAGTAATCATCAACGCAAGAAAAGAGTTGTATGAACCTCTCTGAAACAATGGGAAATTCAGTGCCATCCAATTTTCGAAAAACGAGACTTCGATTGTGCAATACCGCCCCGATGATTGCTCGTTTAAATGCAAATCACTCCTTCGGCAAGAACTGCCCAATTTTGTTCCTACACCTAATTCCTATAATCCAGTAACCGTGGCAGTCTCGCGAAATCAAAATGAAGAAAACAATACCCCTAGAATTTTTGGTACCGTACTTATATAGATTAATCGGAAATTATTGGGTTCATGATTGGATTTCCCCCCATTACCATACCTCGGGTCTTTTGGCGAACCTTTGACAACATGGTTATCACCGGTTCGGGATTTTTTTTTCTGAACGTTAGTGCCGAAAATTATGCGATCTCGAAAATTTGAAAAATTCTTTCCGAAAATAATAATTTTCTAGGTAAGGCGATTATAGCAGAAACTTTGCTCCATCACATAGTTATATGATGAATCTAGAAAGAATGCAAATTTCCTTATGCTAAGCAGCTGAATGAAACACGCAGGAGTGTACTCGAGGATTTTCTGAAGAAGATAATATTGAATTAATGATTCACGATAGCACAAAGCAATCACTGAAATTTTTTTATATGAGTTTTGTGTAAAAAAAAATCAGTTTTTTAGGGAAAAATGCATAACAAACTTGCTTACGTTAAGGATTTTAAGTTTGAAATATTTTCATTATCTTCGAAAATATTGTGTTCATAGTAAATCTTTCAAATATAAGAAATTGTTATTGAAGAATTCTATCATACGTCACAGTTAATGTGACCTACCGATAATTTTAATGGTATTTTTTCACGCCGTTGAGAGATTCCAAATCATTCAATTCCTACCAATAAAATAGTACAAAATTTTGAGGCCAAAGAAAAATTATCTCAAGATTGGAGGAATTATTCTACTCCATTAAAGAAATGTTAGCTTCTAATTGCATTTTTGTGTTTTCTCAATACTTTTCACACTGAAATATGAATTATCTTAATAATTTCAATTTTTTGCTCTAGAAGAGATTCAAGGTTTTTCGATGAGTATTTACAATTATTTCTAAACCTACGGAAAAATATTTTCAAACGTGAGTTTTTTGCACAATTGCTTCAGTTTCTATTTGTCTTAATTCAGGTACGAGTATAAGAATTAGTTTTTTGAAATTTTTTCAGGTTTTCCTTCTTAGTCTGATCAATTTATCAATGTGAACAATGTTTTCGATAATATAAAAAAGACTTAAGACTTTCTCATCAATTTTTTAAGGGCCTATTTTTTCTGAAAAATATTTACCCAACAATGAAAAACGAACTAACATTTTGAACTTTTTAACATTTCGGTGATCATATCAAAGTTCTTCATCAGTCAAATTCTTAAATTCGTTCCACTCTACAAAATCGTTTAAATTGTTTGATTCATCAATTAACATCTGCCAATTGATAATTCTGAAGAATTCATTGAATTTTTTTTAATCTTTTTTCTCAGTGTTAGGCAAAAATGTTCTGAAAGCAAATGGACTAACAAATTAGTGCACAAGTTTTAAGCGGAGGAGTTTCTGCTCTTTCTTGGCAAAAACTTTTCAATCTTTGGGAGAAAAAACATTGAAAGTTTCGAGCAATCATTATCTTTTAATATTTTAAAGACAATATTTTCGATCTCAGATAAAAATATTCAAAATCAACAAAACCACAATAGTGAATTCATTATG
Organism: Hippodamia convergens; assembly: GCA_038502775.1. NCBI lineage: Eukaryota > Metazoa > Arthropoda > Insecta > Coleoptera > Coccinellidae > Hippodamia > Hippodamia convergens. Next base: position 141,128,886 of record CM076607.1, on the reverse strand, counting down.
GGAACTATCTATAAAGTTGCATAATAATATCCTTGAAAAACGTAGGAACTTTCCAGAATAAATTGAGATCAATCTTTTGACTTGAAACCCCATGAGGTAGAGATGCATGACAATTGCTCCCTTTTTCGAATATATCGTTTTTTCTTAACAATAACTCCGAAATACTTTTTATGAGCTTTCAGAATATTGCTATTCTTGATCAAACAACGATTAATACTTGAAGTAGAACAAACAAAAAATTCCCTGGGAATGGTGTCTTCATTTCGCATAGGTTGGATATGGGTACCTAATAGAAAATTCATAATATTTTACTACTTTGTAAATGAAATGAGAAATGTAATCTTGATGGAAAACATCGATAATACGCAGAAAGGAAATAGAAGAAATGCAATAATCTTCAAAGGGAAAAAAACATTGAATACATTTCAATATATAGGACAAATCTATTTTGTATCATTTTCATGAAGCTTTTTCGTGTTGTGTGTATTTTTAATAATCTCATAGTATCATACATTATACTAAGTTTCACACCGTTTTACGATCTTGCCCCCGCTCTGTAAAAAAACTTATGTGTGTATTAAGTGAAGGACGTCACATAAAAAGAGAATAGGTCCTCTCAACAGAAAAAATTTGATGAGAAAAGAATAAGTTGAATGGAGCAAAATTTATTATATGAAATCTGATATCGACTAGGAACATGTATTTTTATGATCCTTAAGCTTATGTAAATGTTTCTTCAACCTCTGATAAAGCTACACAGAATAATAGCGAAATCTTAGGACTTAATAAAAAGTAGAAGAAAACAACGAATTAAATCTCGTCAGAGAAATATATTTTTCGAGGCTATAAAACACTCTTGAGAAAACTAAAATTCTTATTTGGCCACTGTATGTATAGGTATGAGAATTCGAGCAGACATGAGATTTGAGTAGGTATTTTAAAGCTTATTTCATAGATTCTCAGACATTCTAAATTTCTCTCCAGCTGATGTCAATTTTTTAGAAGTCGACCTAAATATACATGTGTTCTTGATTTATCGCTTGATATTGATGCAAGTGGATGCGATCACAGCTTTCGAGCCAGTCCGTACCTGACGTATTCAGCGTGTCGTTCCATCCGAGATATAAAATCGTAAACGGCAAAAATTGGAATCGAGCGCACGTTTAAACATCAGAATCACCATAATTTGGTCAAAATCGATCACAAAACACAGTGTTTGATATCGAATCGCAATTAATACGAAACGTGTGGTTAAACTCGGCCAGACAATGGCCGACTGCGATACCAGCCAGCGATACTTCGCCGTTGTTGATGAAAATTACAACGTTGTTTATACTTTATTATGATGATATCGAGAGGTTTTTGTTAGCGACCCATTGCCTTCGATTTTTTCTGCTTTTCTGCATACCGAATGGCCGCCGAGAATCGGTTGATTTTCGTGATAGCGAAGTGGATTCCAATATGGCGTCCACGAGCTTATTGACTGAATGAAGTGCCTTAGAGAATTCTGACTCTTAACAATAACATAAATTTCCAATATGAAAATTTTAGATTTAATATTGATAAATGAAATCAGTAGGAAGGCATTTCGGCAGGAATTATCAATACATACATAGGTACATCAATACATTTTGAAACAAAAAGTACCTAGCAGGATTTAGTGCAACACAGAAAAACCAAACAGCTCTGTAGTATCATCATTTTTGATCATTTTTAGTATTATTTTATACACTTGTAATATGGCCTTGGCCTGTTGAGTGTATTTCTGAATGAATGAGTATGTGAATGAAGAGAGGGAAAAAACCGAGGATCTTGAAGGACTTCTAATTGATCAAGACAAAATCTTCATGTATTTAGTTCTTCTATGGGCAGCAGAGGAAATGTCACAAAGTTTGAAGAACTCAATCAATTTCTCCTTTTGGAATTGCTCAAAATTAGAAAAGTTCTACACCATGTTCAGTGGCTAATTTCGGAACGTAATCTTTCCTGTCCTTCGAATTCCTCGAATATTCAATTTTAAATTCTCAGACTTGCTCTCTGATCGTGAGGGATATCCATCACTGATGAAAATATGTATATGAGTAGGTATCTGCGGAATCAAAAAACTTATTAACTTCGACTGAGTGGAACTATGCATTTTCAAAAAATTAATTATTCGGAAAGTTTAAGTGGTATAGCTCAACGAGAAAGTTTTTATTTAGGCAGAATCTGAAAACATGATATCCGAGAAAAGTGTTTCTTTAGGTCTTTAGGCTTCCATTGTTGAAAGATAAGATATATGCACAAGAGTACAAGTAGAAGACTAAACTTGTAACTGAATTCATTGCAATTCTTTCAGGTAATCATCAGGGGGTATCATTTGAACTTCACGATGATATTTTCATTGAGTTACATATGCAGATAAAGAAAACAATAAAGAAACATAAAAAAGGTAATGTTGAATTCAAATGAGCTCTGAGTGTAGTATGACAGTGGAAGGATCGAAATCTCATTGCGATTCGATGATAAATAAGGGACTGGACTGTTGGAATGGCAAGTCTCAGCTGCCGCGAATTGCAATGCATATTAGTCGCATCCGAACGTCAGATGTGAAAGCTATACTCTGTTCAAACTTAAGCGAGAGCAATAAATACAAGCAGAATCGTTCGATTTGAGCACAATGAAGCTCGTATTTGTCAAACGGTCATAACAACGCTCCTTTCCAAAACCTTAAAAAACAACAGATTTAAAATCACCTATACCACGTTTGGAGTGTTACCGATTCGATTCGACACTTGACGTAACATACGTTGAGCTCCACTATGTCACCCAACGGACTCTGTCAGCCCAGCCATTTATTCGATATCACTTCTCTCTGAGGTTTCACTAGAATATGCCCCTGTTCGAATTTACTAGAGAAACTGTGAAGTTTCCAATTGTGGTTTTCCAATCTGTATATAACAATCTATATGATAGTACTAGCTGGCCCGGCGAACTTTGTTTCGCATCAGAGATTCATAAAGTTGGTACTTTTTCAAGTAGGAGGTGAATAAGACAAAATTAAAGTACAAAATGTACAAATTTAATCACATTGAAACAGGTAGGTACGTACATTGTTATTCGCATGAATAGACTTCACTTTATTCAAGCGGTACCTTATTATTGTTTAAAAATGGTCTCATTGTTGTACCTTATGATGAACCACATTTTTGGTTTTTTCGTCATAAAATTTTCCATAGTGTTCGGAAGAAAGAAAGGTGTGAAATTTAAGATTTAAGATTTTCAACGCTTTCTTAGCTTCCTGAATCTTCAAAACGTATCAAGTCAGCTCTTAGGGAAATACTGTATGCATAACCTATCATTGGCTGTGAACATTCTTAATTTTTTGACGTCAACTAGTAAAATCACAATAAGCTACCCTTACTTAATCTATAAATTGTAATATCAAGGCCACGAAATTTGAGATGTGATGTGTGAGGTGTGATAACACATGGACTCAGATGCTTTAATAACATTATTAAATGTAGTTCACCGAATTTATATCAAATATAATACTTACACGAAAACGCGATCAACCTCAGCGACATCTACTAGCGTTATTCGCAAGAAGGAAAATAATTTCCTACTTTTTTTCCATTTCATCAAATTTTTCATTGGTTTGATGTATTTTATTTTTACTCCACCGTGGAAGAATCCAACAAAAAAACTTTCATAACAAACAGTTCATCCAATCTTTAGTTATAAATGGTGTAACTAACAATATGGCCGACTGAGTTTTATATATTAAGATGTAGTATGCGATGAAAATAAAATATCCCTTCGTGCTTTTGTTATTTATGCGCAAACCTTCATCTTCATGACTTTGTTTAGCCTCATGACATGCAGATAGAGATCGTCCATAAATTGAACGAACGAATTTACAGATTTTTTCCACGTTCACTATTTCCATCATAAAGTCATTAAACACAGAATTTACCCATTCTCGTGTCAGAGAATCGTTTGTTGAAGGCGTCGGGGGCTATATCGACATCACGAGCAGGTCGAATGAGAAAAACTGGTTCGACGATGGAACGAAATGCGGAAACAGTAAAATTCGAGAAGTTCAAACGACTATTGTAGTGTTTCATTCCCCCATAATGACCAAGGTATAATACTGGGAGGAAAGCGGTTACTGTAATTATATGGGAATTCACTACCCATTTCGAGCGCAAACATCGTGGTTTTTCCTCCTTTTTCGCACCGAGAGGAATAATATTGACGCTTTATGATTCTTTCATTTCATCGTCACATTATAGTAGGGACGCCTTAGATGAATTTTATGTCAGTTCTACTCTAATGGAATGAATTCAACAAACGAGAAATATCTCATTCAGAGCATGTGTGCCCTTTCTTCGATAGCAGCTAATTAAATTCCAAGAATAGATAATTCCATCTCCAATTTGAAGGCTCACAGAATCTTCGTCAGACTGGAAAAAAATAAATCGAATCCAGTCACTGAAAGGAGAGATAGAATGGTTCCGGCCTTTTTAAGTCTCGTCAATATACCATATCTCTCAGATACAAAATCTTCATAAAAAATTTTTCATCTTCAAACCTTCTAGAAATGGGTTCTTGAATAACTTTATACAAATGGCATCTAGCAGCTTCGGAAGAGCAATTCAATTCCTGTCGAAAAAGCACTATTTGATGCTTCAGCAGTGCCCTAAATCAGGGCTCTCATGCATGTTTCTCTGAGTGATGAAAACGCTTAATTTTTTGTTACTGCGATGCAAGGATCCTTTTTTTCCATTTTCTTTACACATTCGATAATCTCTTGAACAGCTCTTTCTAGTGCTGCTTTACTTTGGGTAAAAGTCAGATTTGATCACTATCTCTATCAATAACTATTGATAATTTCTGTTATTGTTTCTCTTCATAACCAACGCTTGAACCTATGATGAGTATTATTCAAATCTAATTCTCTGAAACCAATTCTTTATTGTTTTAAGATATAATATTTAATTGATATATTAATAGAGAAATAGTTTGTTACAAAGCCTCTGACATTTTAAGAAACAAAATCATATCTACGTCATCTAGACATTATGATCCATACATGAGTTATAACATTTCTCTATTTCATTATGAGTTACTTCGGAACTTCGGTCGAAATATATGGATCCATTTATTTTCGAATTCTTGATATCAATATCTCTTCACAATTGCAGCGTTGTGACATCTTGCTATATCCACATATTTGATCTTATTTGAAGAGTTAGATTGTTTAGAAAACTACCTTTCCTGAATTCAATGCAAAAAATCATATCTATGTCTCCGAAAAAAATAGATGGAATAGAATAAACATGAAACACGCTGCAGATCGCTGATGGTTAGAAATGGATGAAAATTGTATTGAAAAAAAATTCCCTGGAGAACGAAATTGTGATAGTGCTGCAACGCCTGGCGTCTTAATTTATTCTGTAGATTTTTATGCGCATCTCAAGTCGACATTAACTTGTTCAAAACGCTATTCACAGAATGAAAAAGTATTCGGACGTTCTCGAGAGAATTGGAGGTACCAAGATAAGTGGATGTAGTGCGCGAAAGTTCTATAAAAAAGTCAGCGACGGCATATGTCTACCTCCCCAGGATAACACACGGTAAGCAATGTTGACATTTTCGATTCAATCCCGAATAATATTCAATTCAAGGCATGAAATAATTTCAAAACAAAATGGTTGAGATTGTTATTCCAGATGAAAATTGCACTTTTATCAATGTTTTCTAGTTATAATAAGTTGAAGAAATACGAATCTGAGGAAGAATTCTCATCTACACGTACAAGGTTCTACTACGATGTTATTGAAGGAGAGGCGTGATCGACCTACGATCATTCAGATTTGGAATAGAATCGTGATAGAAGCTGAATCAGGGCGGGGCTAATAAGGAATTGCGGTTATTTTGATATCTTGAGTTCGTTCACAGTTTTCTTCAACGAGAGAGTTTTGAATATATGGTCATTAACTTTTTGATGTTGAATATTAATTGTACAGAATATGCATATTTTGGCATCAAATGGAAAATCGCATAATATAGTTAGTTTACAAAAGCGTTTTACGTTTTACGCTTGTTAAGACGTTTCAGTCTTCTAAAAGAGTTCCCTTCTTTAAAATATGGATGTACTCTTCAGTCAGAGCCACGATCTACTTAAAATATCATCAACTTTTATTTCCAAAATTACAGAAGTGACGATTCTTAAAAACTACAATCTGTCAACTTGACTTTTCAAAAATCTCAAAAAACAAAGTAGTCGAATTCCAACACACTCCCACCTTGTGTCATTAAAACAACAATAATTAATGACACAATCAAATTTAATATTGCGCTAGGGACCTTTACAGGTCCCTATTCTCCCTGAGAATACTCATCATAACTTCTACTCCAACATGACAAATCTTGATATGCCCTTCGAAAATCAAATGTGTCCTTACTTCAAAGTTTGTGTGCAATACAAATGTCATACTGAAAATCTTTGCATCAGATCTATCAAATATTTTCGTTTGCAACCTATTCAGCCCTTCAATCTTCATTCTTTCGGTGTTTATTTCCTCTTCATCAATGCGAAAATTCTGCCTAGACCATTGGGACATTGGATCACATAACCACCTAGGAAGATCCTCCCACCATCTTCCATCAGCTAGTGATTGAGGAGAACAATCTCGTGATGGAAGATCCGTTGGATTCATTTCAACAGAAATACAATACCTGTGTATAGGTTTGGAAAAGCATTGCATTTTTTCACTGTTCCAAATCAATGTTTCGCAATTTTCTTTCCCAGTTGATGAGTCGGAGTCGAAATTGGTTGATGAAGGGAGATGACCTTCGATCGAAGACATGCACACCTCATATCGCTCATCATCTCCTCGTTTGACTGTCGTTGAAAAATCTTCAATAATAAGCTCTTCTTGCTCCAGACGTGATTCAGTTCCTTCAGGAACTTGAATACCATTAAACTGTCTTGATTCAGGTTTGGGAACTCTCAATTTGATTTTTTATTCTGATTTCTTGGAGCCGCTTCCTTGACATTTAAACCTGTCCAAACTGAATTTCATCTTATGATATTGATATCTCATCGTATCCATCAATTCCACTTCTGCATTCATAATTGCTTCATCAACATCTGAATCCAACATTAGCTCAATCATGAGTTGATTCAGTTCGGATAATTGAAGCATTCTTTCTTCCAAAACTTTGATGTTACCATGTATTTCTGAGATATCACATTTTTCTTTGGAGAATTCTTCCGTCAACTCTTCATACATCTTTATAAAAGCTGTTCTGTGTAGAGCTAAGGCTTTCTTGGTTTTTTCCATACTTGTAATAGAAGGGTCCTGTCACGGTCGCAAAATGTTGAAACTGATATTCTTCAAAATATGGGTGTACTTTTCAGTCAGAGCCACGATCTACTTAAAATATCATCAACTTTTATTTCCAAAATTACCGAAGTGACGATTCTTAAAAACTACAATCTGCCAAATTGACTTTTCAAACAAAGATTATAGAGTATAAAGATGGGAAACGAAGCGACTACAGTGATGTCAGCGACATCTGTTTTTCAAAAGTAATCGGGTTATGGTTAAAATATTTAATTAGGGTCCATTTGGCATAGATTATATAAAGATTATTAGAAGGCTGTTGTCATTTTTGAAAGAAATACTTGAATAAATATTTTTGCTGAGTGATGATTTTATTTTCTCGAGTATTTTCCATTTAAATAACTCGAAAGCTACAAGAGTACCACCTAGCTCACTCCATAATCTTGGTTTGTATGATTTTCTGTTATAAATTTTGTGTTAAAGACTGGACGACATTCGAAATGCATGGTGATTAATTGCAGAAATAATAATCTTGAATGTGCATTCTTTTCATCACCAAAGAGAATAGAAATGTAAGTTTTGAAACTCGTATCATGTAATTGTCTTGTTCATTGCTTTTTATTTTCAGTGTTGTCAAATGGATAGAGGTTTCGGGGTAAAAATATATTGTTCTGGATAATTTTTTTGCGAACCGATTTTTCTTCGGTCTCATTCATTAGATCAAAAAGTTCCACTCATAGAGGCAATGGTCGTCAGAAGAACGACTTATAGAGGTGGTGGTTCTCTTGACGACCCTTCCAGCAGTTCGACTCATCTACTAGACCCTCTAGACTCATTGAGGTTAAAATACACTGGGTAAGATATGTATGAATCGGGTCTAGAACAACTTTTGACTTATCGATGTTCGATTTATCGAGAGTTCACTCACAATATGTTCTTGAAATTGTTATGATAATTCTCTAATATGTGAACAAATCTTTGAAATGTACTCAATTCCATAATTATTGTATTGTAGTTGATTTTACACAATCATTTCAAATAAAAATATAAAGAATTCAGAAGCGTATTTCATTTGATTCAGAGCAATATACAGAAGAAAATATCATCTTGATCAAAAAGCGGAGCCCTGCTTTTTTAAAAGCTCGACAAAGTATTTAATTAAATGAAAATTTATGAGAAATGTGTTTCGAATTTCGCGCCTATTAAAATAGTTTTCTGTACTGAATAATGTTTTCAGCGTCATCTATGTGTCACAAGTAAGAAACTAGCCAAAAATCGTAGTCGGATTTTAGTACCACAGATACAAGGGCGTTTCCCATCTTCATACTCTATAATCTTTGTTTTCAAAAATCTCAAAAAACAAAGTAGTCGAATTCCAACAACGCTGAAATAATACGGTTTTGTACCAGTTAATATTTTGAATAAATGTCTCCATCAAGAAAAATATTTTGCCAATCTCTCGTCTTTCCCCGACAATATACAGAAATATTTTCAATATATCTTCTGAATGTGAAAGCAATTATCCTAAATGACCAGAAGAAAATGGAAATGAGCGACAGGTTTTAAGATCAATAAACCGCTTGGAACGTATTCCAGTAGTCAGAGTGTACGCCTTTTATTACCAATTACTCTGTCCTCAGGTGTTACAGGCTGTTTATGCAAATGTTCCCGAAAACTAGCCATCGATGATAGCATCCGATTCTACGCGTCTGTGACATTCGATTCACATTAGGAGCCGTTATTCGTTATGACCTGTCATTACCATAATTCGGCTCCTACTAATTGATAGATCCGAGCTCACGGAGCCTCAAAAAACTACCGAAAACCGCGGAGTTTTCGGAAGCCCGATCTTAATGATAGACGAATGGACGGCCGATCGAACCCTAGTTTCGAGATAAGCCGTTCGAAAATTCGAAATTATGATAATGCATGTAAATGCGCGACTCAGAAGAATCGAGAGGAAGATTTTAATATACATGAGTACGAATTTAAGTACGGGTTACGGAACAATAAAAAAAATTAACTTTGTTTTCGAAATTTTTGTATATATTATATTAGCATGAGCGTAATCGTTATGCTCTGGCGCCTTCAAGATGGGCTTTCTAGCTATCGGTTGATTCACTGTCTGTCCTTTCTTCATGTCAATCGGTCAGTGACATGTCATCCACATCACCATCACGATAGAGGTGAAAGTTAATCCTTGTGGCGGAGAGCACAGTTGTAGTTGATTTTTCTTGGTTGTATTTTGGCATAGTCTTCAAAGAAATGGTTTCTGAGATGTGGAATTCTACTTACGTACTCGTTTTTTCTTTATTCGCCAAATCTGCCCAAAGAAAAATTGAAGCTTAACCCAGTACTTCACATTCTATGCCAGTAAAATTCACCAAAGCAGAGATGCTATTTTGAGAACAGTGTCATTTATCCAAGGCGAAGGTCTGAAGAAGCAATTCAAGCACGGATAGAACGTATTAGTGCTCATCCTATTTGTAAAATCCTCACCAACAACATGTGAAACACAAAGCTCTGCTCGATCAATAACTAAGGCAACAGGTTTTAGAGCAAGAATGACGATGATTTCTGGAAGAAGTGTGAATCCTACGACATGAAGTTGTTAAATTTCACAATGGGCATGTTTGAGCCATCGAAAATATCATGTTTCAATGGCGGAATATTGACATCTGATAATTATAAACACACAACCGGTGATTACAAATGAAGAATTCTTTCAAAATTTGAGTTATTTCAAACTAATAAATCATTGAAAAAAAAACAAATTTTTCTCGGGTCTTCCAAGTTGGAAGTCCCCTTGTTTTTCTCCGATTTCTTGCTCGAAGAATATATAAGTTTCATTTGAATTTTTTATATCGAAATTCAGCAATTGAAACATAGGTACATTTAATTATTCATCACTTCAAACCGTAAAAATCCAACATATCTTTTTACTTTTTTAAAGAGAAAAATGAACGTAAAGTAACGAAAAAGTATTAATATTTGGCAACATTTGTTAAGGTAGTTTGACAGTTATAATATTTTCTCTATTTCAGTATCGTAATGATTTCATTACAGTACTAAAAGTAGTGTCATTACAGTATTGTTTTCAGTTATATTTTTCGTTTTGTGATTGTCAGTACTGACCTCCGATCGAATCAAGTTTCGAATCGAATCAATTCAAATTCCGTGATCTGTCAAATTTCGTATGTCACACACCAACTGCCAAGATACAAAACAAAAGTCACTAATCTGAATTTTCATTTGAATTTCGAGAGGTTTTCACAAAAATGGACTGAAATAGAGAAAATATCGTCTAATACTCGTTGCAGAAGGCAATTCCAACACTCATGCTATCGAAAACTCGCTCCTTCGTCGCTCGTTTTCAAACTTGGCATTCGTGTTGGAATAGGAGCTCATTCTGCAACTTGTTTTAGAATATACTATTCTCTATTTCAGTATCGTAATGAGTTCATTACGGTACTAACAGTAGTGCTGTAATGAAACTCATTACAGCATTGTTTTCAGTTATATTTTTCGTTTTGTGGTTGTCAGTACTGACCTCCGATCCACTCAATTTTCGAATCAAATCAATTCAAATTCCGCAATCTGTCGAATTTCGTTAGTGACAACAACTGCCAAGATACAATACAAAAGTCACTAATTTGAATTTTTATTTGAATTTCGAAAGTTTTCCACCAAACTTTACTGAAATAGAGAAAATATCGTCTAATACTCGTTGCAGAAGGCAATTCCAACACTTATGCTTTCGAAAACTCGCTCCGTCGTCGCTCGTTTTCGAATTTCGTATTCGTGTTGGAATAGGAGCTCATTCTGCAACTTGTTTTAGAATATACTATTACAGTTCATATTTATTGCTTTCTCAAATTTTTTGAATCAACTTGAGAATTTATAAACTAGTATCATGGTAATCAATATAACAAAATATATATTTGGAATTAAAACACAATGAATGAATCTGTTCTATCCTCAATTTATGGCGGTAAAAAAATTATTCAATTTGAACATTATGCAGATCATTTTTGAAAAATTAGATCAACATATCCAGATCTTCCATATGGTAAGGCAGCGGCAACAAAACTATTTGAACTTAAAAATGAAATTGATTTCTTTTAGATCTTGATGTAGATCTTCAATTTGAAAAACATAAAAAGTCAATTACTCAGGTTGGGCAACTTCTGAGCATACAATGTATATTACTGTGTAGGGCATTGAATTTGAGGCATAAAACTATCCCAAAAACTATGTAACAATTGAAAATTGTTAGTTATCGAGAAGGACCTTGTCTTCTGAATTATTTCAAGACCAGTTAATTTATCCAGATTCTTATTCTTCATAATAAGGGTAGTAACTTTTCTATCAAACTTTTTTTTATATAATTTTGAAAATGATCATGTCAATTTTTCGATAAATTACTCATAACATCGCATCAAAAATTGTAAATCGATATTGCAATAATTTTTTATGAGTTCCATAATATTTCATGAACAATTTACATTTTTTTTTTTCTCACTTTCCTTAATATGTCTATCATTCATGACCACAATCTGATATATTTCTAATCATAAAATAGACCAGTAGCCAGTTGACTTTTTCTCGGTTATGCTCTGATGTAGAAATACCTACTCCATAAAACGTTTTGAATTTGAAATTAAAACTTCTACTTTTTTTCGTGAACAATAAGAATATTCACGATATGATTCCTTTGAAAAAATCAAGCCAACCTCGAACCCAAGGTAAAGGTTAAAATAAAATATTATATGTTGATTTTCTTCTTCCTGAAACACATGACATTTTTCAATTGCTTCATTTTTTTCCAAAAAAATATTTCTTTTGAAAAATCATCAGAGATATTATATCGAGGACTAAATATTAGTGCTTCGGGCATCAAGCACTTTTTGTAGGACTGTTGGATGTGAGATTTTTGCATACGGAATAAAAATTGGAATAATTACTGCTGAGCTGTCATATTATGCGAGAATAATGACAGGTCATCAGGATGGATGTGTTGGATGTCCAAAATTCGGTTCTAGATTTGAGCATCTCGAGAACTATGAATGACCTCTATAGAATTCAAAGGCAAATTCGATAAAACTCACCAGATTTATGCACTTCACAAACAATGTTTATCACTGGGCTGAATAGTAATTCATAATTCTAGATCTTAGGGTATGGATGCGTGTTACGACAAGAAGACAAGATTGGGGAAGGGCTTACTACGTACTTAGCCTCGTGCAGAAGTCTTTTCATTACTAAGTACTAAGCACCGAATAAATAAGTGCTTGCAGTATAAAAAGGCTGAAAATTATCAAGCACTTAACCATTTGCTCACTATACTATTCTAAACTAGAAATCGTAGAGTAAATTAATAGAAATAAATCCTGCATACTCCCAGGATTTACTTCTTTTGATAATGGATATATATATATATATATCATTCAATTAGTTGGGTATCTAGGTTAGTTTTGAATATTCTAAAATAACTCCTTTATTATAAACGTTTCGGCGCATCCGCCTTCTTCAGTATAAATAAAATGACATTACAAGTGGTATCTAAAAACAACAAACATCAATATAATAGAAACAGTATTGTGTTAATATCTCACTATTTGTTTTCACCTTTGTTTCGGTTTCGTCTAGTGGGTATTGTCTTGTCATCTAGTAATAACGTCAGCTGTCTAGTCTTCTTCTCTCTTCGTTGGGTCGCTTTCGTAATATTGGCATGTATATGTGACTAAGATTCTTCGTGTCTTGTTTATCGTTGACTACAGTTTCATTGTTCACTTGTATGTGAATCATCTCTAATACCTCTCTCCGTTTTTGTTGGGGTTCGATTCCTAAAATTTTCGTGTTTTCGTAATCAAAATCATGCTTATTTGTCTTCTTGTGTTTGTTGAGAGCTGTGGTGGCGTTTTTGGTATATTTGTGTGCATATTTGGTATGGTATATTTGTGTGCATATATATATATATATATATATATATATATAAGCGAGGATCCTACAGCTTCTGCCGCATCTCGCATTTCGATCTCCATACTTGTCGATTTCTCCAATCATCCTCATGAATTGCTCTATCCCTCATAATTTCAAAAACATTCTTCAACCAAGTTGTAGCAGGTCTTCCTCGTTTTTGTTTTCTGTTTATATTGTACTGGAATGCTCGTTTCGGCCATCTATTATCATCCATTCGTTGCACGTGACCATACCATATCAACTGTCGGGTTTCTATTCTTTCGGATGTTCTTAGTATTCTATTTGTCCTTCGTCTTATTTCATCATTCGTTATATGTTCAATTCTGGATATTCGACATGACCTCCTCAAATAATCCATTTCAACGGTATCTACGTTTTCTTTTATTTTCTTGGTCATTTGCCAACACTCCGAACCATAAGTTAGAATAGGTTCTACTATGGATTTGTACAAGGTTAATTTGTTCTTTAAAGAGATTTGATTAGACCAAAGAAGTGAATTCAGTATCTTAACAGTTTTCTGACCTTGTTGAATTTTGTGTTTAATATCCCTCTTTGTTGTTCCTTCGTTTGAAATTATACTGCCAAGGTATTTATATTGTTCACATTTATTTAACATTCTTATTTCCAAATCCGGGTCTTCATCCTCCTCACCAATCTTCATGTATTGAGTTTTCGTCATTTTCATCTTCATTCCCCACTTTTCATACTCATCCTTAAGTTTTCTGAGCATGTAATCTGCATCTTCTTCACAACTTGCAACTATTACTTGATCGTCTGCAAAAAATAGGGTGGCCAGATAGTGATCATTGATTTCGATTCCCATTCCTGAGCATTTTTCACGCCAATTATGAAGAGCCTCCTGGATATATATCTTGAATAGAGTAGGTGAAAGACAGCATCCTTGTTTCAAACCCTTCGTAACCTTGAATATATTTGAGAAAGTATTTCCTGTCTTCACCATACTTTGGGGATCTTTATAAATGTTATACAGCGCTCTTGTGAGGTGTTTATTCATTTAAATTTTTTTTAAAATATCAAATAAAAGTTTTAAGGGTATTGTATCATAGGCCTTCTCGAGATCAATGAACACTAAATGAGTTGCTAAATTTCTAGCTGTTCTTTTTTCTATTATCTGTTGGAGAGTAAAAATATTGTCCATACAAGATCTTCCTGCTCGAAACCCACCTTGTTCTTCCATGTCATTATATTCCTCCTCAATCCTTTTCTTCAATATACGACCGTATAATCTTCCTATAGAGCTGGTCACACTTATTCCTCTGTAATTTCCGCGATAATGGATATACCTGTATCTAAACATTTTACAGTATGCTCACACCATTTCCGACCAGAAGATTATAGAATGACAACAGGCAAGAGTGGAAACTGAAGTCAATTGGAAACAATGCTCCATATATTTCGAACTCCCACTATGAAACCATTTCTGCTACTGGAGAAGAAAGCTGTACCTTCATAAAAATAACCAAAAAAGCAGTTGAAGTCAAAATATTTCAACTTTTTGTTCAGATCATTCTTGTACAATAATTTTCATTCTTATCGGAATAAATTACTTTGAGTCTACTTGATATTTTTGAATATATAGAAGTCTCAACAATTCAAGGAGCCTAATTGAAAGTGAAAAAGTTCTGAATGTAGGCTATATGCTAATGTGCAATGAAACTAGAGATAATCAGAGTGTGATTCTCTTGATTGTTGCAAAAATGAACTCATGTTCAGCAACGATCATACTTATTATGTGAAATTCCAACGAAATTCCCAGCATTAGCAATTTAAAAAAATATATTATACATATATGTATCAATTTAATATAAATATTCAAAATAGCTCGATAGTATTGTCGTTTATTTAGTAACGGAAAAGGTGCAATCAATCGATAGATAAGTTGAATAATATTATTTTATTATAACTGCAGCGTAGACACAAGTGGGATGCAATAAATGAATAGATCAAAATCTAGCTAGTAATGAATTCTTCAACATGATTAATCGATGTTCACATCATGTTCTGCATACATACAGTTCTCTGGAGAATGTGCATTTTTATTCAAAATTTATTACCCATTTTCTTTTCATAAATTTTTTCCCTTCCTAAACAGAAAAATAAATTAGTAGTTTTTATTAAATGAATATATAGTTCATGCTCATGTTCAATTACATTACTATCATGCATGTTTTCATATTCTGTTAGGTCATGAACTAATTTCAATCTTCTCTTTGTTTCCATCAAATATAGATAATCGTAATGTTTTCTGCTGTGTATATTTCATTGTTATGGGAAACAAAGAAGAAACAGCAGAGACAAAACTAAACAATGAATTTAACCTTCGCGATTAGTATAAAATTGTCAAGATGTTTTGTAGTAAGTACAGCCTTTTACGGTAGAGTAGCGGGGCTAAAATATCCTTGCAAATTCCAGACGATCTTGATTGGAATGTGTTTATGTGTATATAATCTTGTCAACTTTCACACCATTATTTTTTATTAGACATCATTTCCCAAATATGATGGGGTTTTCCTTGTAGAATTCCAATGTTTTGAAATAATTGTTTTCTTACATAGAATCAAATGATTGCATTGCAACACTTGCTCACCCTCTACACAGCATCTATTAGCATGAAAATATTGGAAAATTTCCTATAATTTGAGGAACCTTTGGTTAACACTTTGGCAGATAATTTGAAGAGCATTCAGAATTGTATAGTGTTCACAAAAAAACACAATATCACCTATACTCTATACTTACACATACAATATAACCCACAGCATCCACAATTAAGGAAACACTTCGATTATTAATAATCAATAAACGTTAAAACCTAAAAATCCCATAGATCCCATATAGAAAGCTAATGTAAACACGAAACAATACTCGTTCCTGTGAACAGCTGATCGGCGAATGCAGCGCCACCATCGGTGATTATTTTGTCCAATATTGGACAAAATAATTACCGATGGTGTCGCTCCATTCGCCGATCAGCTGTTCACAGGAACGAGTATTGTTTCGTGTTTACATTAGATTTCTATTTGTATTAATGGGATTTTTTAGTTTAAACGTTTATTGATTATCAATAATCGAATTTATTTCCTCAATTGTGGATCCTGTGGATTATATTGTAAGTGCAAGTATAGGTAATATTGTGCTTTTTGTTATATTTTATGTGAAATATTGAGGTGAGCACTATTCAATTTTGAATGCTTTTCAGATCATCTGGCGAGATGTTTACCAAAGGTTCCTCTAATTATAGGAAATTTTCCAATATTTACATGCTCACAGATGCTGTATAGAGGGTGAGCAAGTGTTGCAATGCAATCATTGATTCTATGTGGGAAAAAATTATTTCAAAACATTGGAATTCTACAAGGACAACCCCATCATATTGAGGAAATGATGTCTTATAAAAATGATGGTGTGAAGGTTGACAAGATTATATACAGATTCAAGCAAGATTGTCTGGAATTTGCAAGCATATTTTAGCCCTTCTACTCTACAAGGTTGTACGTACTACGAAATATATACTGATTGTGAAGGTAAAATTGTAATGTAAATGAACATTAGCATGAACAATATATTCATTTAATAGAAGCTACTATTTTTTTTCTTTTTAGGAAGGGAAAAAATCTATGAATAGAAAATGGGTGATTAATTTTGAATAAAAATGGACATTCTTCAGAGAACCGTATGTATGTAGAACATGACGTGATCCTTGATTAATCATGTTGAAGAATTCATTACGCTAGATTTTAATGTATTATTCATTTATTGCATCTCACTTGTGTCTTAGGCTGCAGTTATAATAAAATAAAATAATTCAACTCATCTATCGATTGATTGCACCTTTTCCATTGCTAAATGAACGTCAATATTGTCAAGCTATTTTTAATATTAATATTAAATTGATACATATATGTATGATACATTGTTCAAAATTGCCAATTCTCGCAATTTATTTGAAATTCCACATGTAGATTTGATCACTGCTGAACATAAGTTTAATTTTGCAACTATCGAGAGAATCACTTAAACTCACAAGGTCTCTAGTTTTATTGCACATTATCATATGGATTAAATTCAGCACTTTCAACTAGGCTTCTAGAATTGTTGAAACTTCTATATATTCAAAAATATCAAGTAGACTCAAAGTAATTCATTTTGATAAGAATGAAAATTATTGTACAAGAACGATATGAACAAAAATTTGAAACGACTTGACTTGAACTGCTCTTTTCTCACAATCTTCTGGTCGCAAATGCTGTAAGCATACTCTAATATGTTTAGATACAGGTTTTTCCATTATCAAAACATGCTCCCAGGATTTACGTCTATTAATTTCCTCTACGATTTCTAGTTTATTGGTAAAGTAAACATTTTGATTTTCACCACGAAAATGGGCTCCAGGATTCCTAGAATTTTTAGAATTACATCCATAAACACATCAATTAGTGTTTTTCACGGTTTTTTCCCTAGGCATATCTTTTTATCCCAATAAAAACGTAAAAATAAACAAATAAACCCAGCTTTCACGTACTAACTGTCAAAACGATACTCGTTTCGGGCTTAGTTCCAGCTATCGCCGGCGGTGTCGCATAGAATTGTGTTTTGCTCTATAGTATATTATCAAGTATTCCGAAAATCGCTGTGTATTCCAGTGTAGGGTCGTGCGGGTTCATTAATGAATTTTCGATGGCTTCCACATGGAGTTCATGCCCAACTAGGTAATGATACATTTCGTATTGCGAACGTACGATTTTTCTTCTTCAGGCGGACAGCCTATATTTGTATTGGAGCCCTCCCAGAAATATTACTATATCAGTGGTAAATTATCCCTATAATTGGGGCCCATTATCTGCGATACTCCTGGTATTCCACAGTTTTGCCTTATCATTATTTCAAGTTAAACGTTTTTCTATGAAAAGGCCACAAGTAATAGTTGAGGTAATGCCGGATATTTGCTGCGCCATAAATAATAATCTCTACTCTAATGAAGCTACCATAGAGCGATTTAAACTTTCATTATAATCACTGGGTCTTTTTACCCACCGTATGTATTGTTTCACACACATGGGCGTCGTGGATGGGTGTGAAGGTACATCGTTTCTATGAAAATTAAGTCATAAGAATGCTGGTAGTGCCTCATTTCTTGCTCGCATATTACTACCATTAAACGAGAGGATCCTTCGTATTTTTAGGTAGGTATTAATGTTGTATGGACTCACGAAAGGGTTGAATGTTCTCGGGGCCTGATGAACGCATGGAAATGAGGAAGAAGAGAGGCACTCACGGTCAAAAATGCAGATTGCTAAATTTTCGAGAACCTTGGAAAATTCGTGAAAATTTCAAAAAACTTTCATTTTCTGATAAACTAATAGGTTTATCGAAAAAAATTTCAAACAAAAGTTGTAGAGCTGAAAATTCTAAGACGAATGATGGATTTCCGCATTGTCGTGGTGTTCATATTGACTAATTAGAGATGCAACAAGGCTCTTTGATATACCCATCGATACATAATTCATATTCCGGACTTCTCCCAGATTGTTTTGAGTTCAAGAGAAAATGTTGGAAGAAATGATCACTTTTGTAGTTCATCTTGTTTTTATTTATCGAAAAGTTGAAGTTTGCTAACCAAACCTTGATATAGGGATTGAATGAATGAGTTCGGATTTATTCGATCAGCGTAGATTGAAAATGTTGTTACAGGAACAGTATTTTATAATATACAAAGTGACGAAAAAACGTCAAACATAAGTAGTATATCAAGGAGTTAATGATTGAAATAAGGGAAAAAACAGAGGGTCCACAATTTTTTCATTTAAATTTGTTAATAATGTGTTTGTCCATAGCAATTATCTTTAAAATCCCCAACACGTTCTGGAATTGCTGCAAGAAGATGTTTCATTTCTTCGTACTGGTATCGATTTCTCGAAATGAAATATAGAACAATATTTCAACCTCTTTCAATTTCACTTGAGAGAGTTTGCCAAGTTTATTGGCCCTGGTCTAAGTGGTCTATCAGAAATGATTTCACCCACAGTTTCGCCTACATCTGGGGTAGGATACCTACATGGTCTAAAATTCTTGATCCAATTGTATTTTCAAAGTCTAACTTGAATAACTGAAATATGCAATTCATATTTCATCAAATTGATCTAAAATTTTCAACCCATTGCAAACATAAATTTGATACATTGAGTAATGTCTCTAATGCAATCTTTAAATTTATAAATCGAACAATTATTAATTAGGTTTTCAACTGTTTCCTCTAATTCTCCACATTCACAATAATTAGGATTGTCAACTGAGTTCCACTTGAAAAGCATGCTATTGGTACGACCATAACCTGTTCTTATTCGAGTAAGAAGGGACCATATTCTACTGGGAAGGTTTAAACAAGGGACTTTATTCGATGGATCAGATATAAGATCTTTGTTGGATAAAGAACATGAATCCCATTCGGATTTCCAGATTTCCTTGAAGCTGAAGTTCGAATTCAGAAAGTTATTCGACCAAATAGGACTTCAGTCTTGGAACTCTATTTTCTGGAACGTAGGAAAGTATCAAAAAAGAATCCGGAAATAAATTGAATTTATTCCAAGAATTCCAAGTTGCAGACTGTCCTCGAATATGGGGAGGAACTATATTTGATAGCACTGGTAGCCATTGGAAAGGTGTAGATCGGATGGTTCCAGTAATGATTCTCATTAATAAATTGAGATGTGCTTCGATTTTCTGAACATGAACAATATTGAGCCGAAAAGGGCAACAATATTCAGAGGTGGAAAAAACACCAAGGCAAGGGCTGCTGTGCGAAGAGTAGTCGGGTCTGCACCCAATGACGTATCACCAAGATTCAGTAAAATGTTCATTATTTTACTCGATTTTTCTCTACCACCCTGTATACTCTGAGACCTACAGCCTGAAATTAATTGCATTTAAACTATACTTTTTGCAGTTTGAGTCAATATTCTCAACTCATGTGTAGCAGTTCATATTACACTAGAAATAGAGTGAATTAATCATTTCCAGAACATAGATTGTTTATTTCTTGAGAAACTTAGTTAGGCCAAGACATTTGATGATATGAGTTACTATGGACAGAGTTATCAAGGTGAGTTTTTTTTTCGACAATTGCCTTACGGGGAAGCCTGAGAAAACGACTCAAAACTAATAAGTCAACAGGGAAATCATTATGGAAATATAAAAAATTTCAATCAATTCTGAAAATTATATCTCAGAAAATTCTAATTGCTCTGTCTCCACCTGCAACACCTTTTTTCAATCACCTGGATTCCATGTCGCCTCTTCATTATTGATGCACCGTTGAAACACTGTGATCTCTGGTCATTTGGAAGCCCGATTCAATTAATCACCGGAAAAAATCTCTACAGTATTCAGATCAGGATTTGCACATCAAGGTGTCTCTGGCGATGGCAGGATATAAGGAGCTTGCGGTAATGAACCAAAATTACACTGATACCCAACATCCACTAGAACGAGGTTGTTTTTTTCGATTACAAATTGATTCTTCATTATTGCAGTTAATTCAAGTTGCGCAGATTGAACATCATCATCGTGATCATCGTGTTTTGAATAATGAAAAGGGCTTCAGTAGTTGACAGCAATCGATCTGAATTGCTTACATAGAAATTGTTCAGAAAGCTGTCTCAAAAATGTATATTTTCGGTAGGACGAATCGAAATTTAAACAGTATCGACTTAAAATGTCTTTTTCCAGCTGACGATCCCGAATTGTTCATGAGAATTCACGAATAGAAAAAATGAATGACCTCTTCAAATATAACGTGTTCGATAATGTTTTCACTCGCATGAATTCATATTGGGCCATTTTTAATGGCCTCGTATGACATAAAATGTAATGAATGGAAAAAACAGACAATGCCGAAGAATTGTCCTTGACCCGAAACTACGGTCGAATCTTCAAATTGATTATATATTCTTATCCAGTAGACTAATTATACGTTTTATTGTGAGAGTGTGGGAGCATTTTTGGTCTGTCCGTTCAATCAAAAATATGTGTTTTGACTATTAGTTCCCCTTCATCTATATGTATTTGGAATCCACAAAGTAGAAAATGCAAGTTGAATGATGTTTACTGATAATATTTTTCACTTCTTGGAATTAGATATTTTTTCACCTTTTGGCGGTATTCTGCTTTCGTCTGTGAGCAAATCTGTATCTTTTAATAGGCTTACAGGAAAGTTACGATTGTCGACGCGTTTTGAAAATCTGTAGCTTATAGGTGATCGAAATCACATCGAAAGGAATATTAAGAAGGTATTTCAAGTTAGAAAGATAGGCAACGCCCTTATATCTGTGGTACTAAAATCCGACTACGATTTTTGGCTGATTTGTAGGTCAGCCCACAGCAAGAGTTCTTTATGCGTTATCCAGAATAATAAATTTTTGCCCTGAAACCTTTATCCATTTGACAGCACTGAAAATAACAAGCAATGAACAGACAGTTACATGATACGAGTTTCAAAATTTACATTTCCATTCCCTTTGATGAGGAAAAGAATGCACATTCAAGATTATTCTTTCTATCATTTCTGCAGTTAATCACCATGCATTCTGAATGTCGGTTTTAACACAAAATTTATAACAGAACAACCGAGAGAAAAACACACTTCTGTAAATTCAACGATACTTTTGTGATTCTCTTTCTCATTTCGCTTGTAAATTTCTTTTCTCGTTGAAACGAACATTTATTTATCATAAATATAAATAAAATAATCGATACTCACGAGCCAAAATTATAGAGAAATAAATTCTATTCTTTGATCTTATTATGAAGTAGTTACGATCTTATTAAAAAGTAGTTAAAATTGACACTTCCAATGCGACAGTTACAGAAAAACTTTCAAAATGTCATTATTCACTAATCCGCAAGTCAGTCACACACAGATTCATAGCTTACAGAAAAAAGCAGAACTTGTGTGTCATCGAGAAATGTAAGGAATATTACTCTTACCGAATAAGTCACCATTATACAGAGTTTACCGCCAATTAGACCGAATTTCAAGAAGGCCTCGGAATTTTCAAAATTTAAATGTCATTTATACCTTTTCACCTTATAAGATGTCTTTGATATTTTTTTACGTTCGTCACACTACCGGTTTGACAGCAACGGACACAATACGAAAAATGTACGTATATAGATATAAGTACAATGAAAAACGTCCTCAGCATAATGTATTTGGACCTCAATTTTCAACCAAGTCTTTAGATCTTTGATATTTTGTACTCTTGGATATTGTTTGATGTCCGGAAATTTTATCAATGCTCATTCGTTACATTACCAGAATAGGTCCGCGATATAGGTTGTAGCAATAACCAACGACATCAATTCAATGTCAATGAATTGACCAATCAACAGTGGTCACAATATCAATGACTCTATTACATTGAACCAATTCCTGTACTTCATGATATCAATGATATTCATACATCGACTAATGTAATGCATTCATTGTATTGGCGAGTTCGAGATATCGATTCAAATTTGATTTTTTCAAATTGCGATCCCCGATTCCAATTTATTAGGATATTCGTTTAATATATGGTCAAAAATGATACGGTACGATTCATGATATGCTTGGTCTAATAGTTATTTCTCTATTTCAGTATCGTAATGAGTTCATTACAATACTAAAAGTAGTGCTGTAATGAAACTCATTACAGCATTGTTTTCAGTTATATTTTTCGTTTTATGATTGTCAGTACTGACCTCCGATCGAATCAAGTTTCGAATCAAATCAATTCAAATTCCGTGATCTGTCAAATTTCGTATGTCACACCAACTGCCAAGATACAAAACAAAAGTCCCTAATCTGAATTTTCATTTGAATTTCGAGATGTTTTCACAAAAATTGACTGAAATAGAGAAAATACCGTCTAATACTCGTTGCAGAAGGCAATTCCAACACTCATGCTATCGAAAACTCGCTCCTTCGTCGCTCGTTTTCGAACTTCACATTCGTGTTGGAATGGGAGCTCATTCTGCAACTTGTTTTAGAATATACTATTATGATTCAAGTTCAAAAGACACTGATATTCTTGAACGAGTCTAAAATTCAAAAACGAACAATGAAGTTTTTGAATGAAAGAGTGTTAGAATGAGCCTTCTCTCCTAGTATCATACGGTATTTTCTCTAATTCGTTTGATATTTGATGAAATATTTCCATAAATCTTTTTCCATTGAAAAAGTATTCTTCAATAGACGTGAGACTATTAATTATCACTGAGATTCTGAGGAATTTCTTCCAACAATCAAGACAGGTTATTGGAAAACAGTAAATTATAATTATTACAGGGGCATTCGACATTCTCGATCCAAATGGAATTCCTGAAGCAAGGCAATCTGTACAGAAACGTCTTGAAAAGTATCTATCTCAATTTCTACGGTGGTCACCGTGAAAAAGATTCTTACATTATATATTGTCCAATAATCTGTCATCATCGTTGCAAGAAATGTTAAGAATTCTTATAGTTGGTCTGAATTTTCTATTATTAAAGTTCTCGATAGTTTTCATTTAACAATGAATAGAATAAATTTGTTTTAATGTGCCTTGAAATAAGATTTTTTTCAGTATAAGATTTTAATGTATTATTATTATTGTTCTAAGATTTGACGACACTTCAAGTGGATGTTGTCGATGTTTGTGTTCATTTCTAAATAAAGTACATGAATTTTCCTGAAATTTAATATGGAATTCCTCTCTCAGTCTCTGAATGAAGAAAAAAAATAGAAAATTTTTTTTAATAATATTATTATTATATATATATATTATTATCATTAATAATAATATTATTAATAATATTAATTTAAATTTGAGCACTAATTCGTCAAGGGCCAAAACTTCACGAGAAGAAAATGTTGCCTAACAATGAACAAAAAGAAAATGAAAACACTTCGAAATCTTAAGCGTAACGTTTCGGATAATAAGATTTCAAAGTGTTTACATTTTCTTTTTGTTCATTGTTAGGCAACAATTTTTTCCCGTAAAGTTTTGGCCCCTGACAAATTATAAGTGCTCAAATTTTCAAGCAGGGGCCTTTCTCATATTATTACAAAAACTTTTTTTTCTTTCTTGTTTCAAAGACTGGGAGAGAACACCCGTATTTAGTTTTCAGGAAAATGTAAAGACCTCCCAGACAATATTTCATTAGATACATACCTACATGAATTCCCACGAATCTCAATATATTCATTCAAAAAATATTTTGTTTACCATTCAGAAACGTCGTCACTGCAATGTATATAAAGACAACATTGATATATTTTTCCAGACTAGAGGTGCAATTAGAAATCAGTTGAGGAGAATTTTTCATCAGAACTGAAGTTTGCTTGTTTTTTTTTCTTTTTTCATGATGGCGCTTATGGCTGTATTTTATTTTTGTTTTCATTGTATTTTATGGAATTTATATTGTAGTTATTCCATCTTATATATTTATAATGTGTAACATTTTCTCTTTCAAACTGTGAATAGTATATTTCGGTGTTCAATCACCTGTTTGTATTCCTATTGATATAAATGAATAAATAAAGACAACTATAGAATAGCACATACGCTGATAATGATTCTGAATGTTCAGGGTGGCCATATTTCGATGTTTTAGCACTACAACTTTTGAACCAGAGGAGATAAACAAAATCTGATACCCCATTCTCGAGCTCTTTTTCGGAGAAACTAACAAGAGTTTTATTGATTTTTGGCTACCTTCTTTTGTTTTCGAGTTATAAGCGAAAATTGGAAAAATGGCGATATCGAAAAAAATGTATATCTCCGCTAATACTGATGATAGAGCTCTAAAATTAAAACATTATACAGGCACATTTTTACCTAGAATCTAGCGGCATGCTCGTCTTTTCTGCACCATTTTCAATTACGAAGCTACGATCCAAAGTTATGTTCTTTCAAATGGAAACACTATATTTCTGTGACATTTTCTGAAAGCTTATTTTTTTCTGATTTCAAAAATATATAACATCGTAGAGTTTGTATCAATATAAGTATAGAAATTGGTCAAAAACCTATTTTCATGTGAGTCTCAATACTTTCTATGGTTTCAACTGTTGATGAGCACAGAAAAATGTAGCTTCCTATAACAAGAGCATAGAAATGAAAAGACTACTAGAAAGAAATTGTGGTAATTATACGATACTAAATTTTTCGTGCTTATCGACAATTGAAACCATAGAAAGTATTGAGACTCAGATGAATATTGGTTCTTGACCAATTTCTATACTCATATTGATTTTTTGATACGAACCATATGATGTTATATATTTTTGAAATCAGAAAAAATTAACCTTTCAGAAATTGGCAAAGAAATCTAGTGTTCCTCTCCAAAAAAACATAACTTTGTGTAATAGCTTCGTAATTAAAAAAGCTGCAAAAAAGGCGAGCATGCCACTGGATTCTACGTAGAAAAGTGCCTGTATAATGTTATAATTTCAGAGCTCTTTCATCAGTATTGACGGAGATATAAATTTTTTCCGATATCACCATTTTTCGCTTATAACTCGAGAACAAAAGAAGGATGCCAAAAATCAATAAAACTCTTGTTAGTTTCTCCGAAAAAGAGATCGAGAATGGGGTATCAGATTTTGTTTATCTCCTCTGGTTCAAAAGTTGTAGTGCTTAAACATCGAAATATGCCCACCCTGTACATTTAGAATTATTATCAGCGTATGTGCTATTCTATAGTTGTCTTTATTTATTTATTTATATAAATAGGAATACAAACAGGTGATTGAACATCCAAATACAGTATTCACAGATTGAAAGAGAAAATGTTACACATTATAAATATATAAGATGGAATAACTACAATATAAATTCCATAAAATACAATGAAAACAAAAATAAAATACAGCCATAGGCGCCATCATGAAACAAGAAAAAAAACAAGCAAACTTCAGTTCTGAAAAATTCTCCTCAACTGATTTCTAATTGCACCTCTAGTCTGGGAAAATATCTCCTCTGGTTCAAAAGTTGTAGTGCTAAAACATCGAAATATGCCCACCCTGTACATTACATAGATGAGATAAAAACTTTTTTGTCCTAATCACCATGATATTTATCTTTGATGAATTCAGAGCGTGGAGAAATTTTGCAATGCAGAACTTGAATATCTGAAAACAAATTTGATTTCTGCGCTCTATCCGCACATATTTTAGCCTTCTCTCTTATTTCCACAATCGATATGAAAGAACAAACGTTATACTTCCACCTTTCTCTTCCTTGCCCAAAAATACCTGGAATTGGTATATTCCTCTTAAATTATTCATAGACCACTCGATAAGGTTGCAGCAAGCCGTCAACACCATTTCTCGGTACAGAAAGCGGCAGATCGTGAATGTATAATGCATATTGTATAGCGTGTTCCTTTCAGGATCATACATATTCATAGACCCATCCGAACCTATAATAACGCCGTCTGAACCCCGCTTCACGCCACGACGTCCCATTGGTGCCTGTTCCCATGGATGGGTGGGGCATCTCCGTATTTTAATACATTAATTCTTCAGAGGTTTTCTCAAGGACCTGATATCCTTTTTGTCCGGATGGGCTGTTGCCATTTTGAAGAGCATGTGGGACTTTTATGGATTCTTCATATAGTCCAATAAAATCGAGGTCATATTCATGCGATTGGCTTCTAAGAGATCAGAATCAGATGAAAGTTTCGAGTTCTCTTCTTCTTGAGTCACCCTTATAGCTCAACATATATTTTCTCTATTTCAGTATCGTAATGAGTTCATTACAGTACTAAAAGTAGTGCTGTAATGAAACTCATTACAGCATTGTTTTCAGTTATATTTCTCGTTTTATGGTTGTCAGTACTGACCTCCGAGCGAATCAAATTTCGAATCAAATCAATTCAATTTCCGTGATCTGTCAACTTTCGTATGTCACACCAACTGCCAAGATGAAAAACAAAAGTCACTAATCTGAATTTTCATTTGAATTTCGGGAATATTTCACAAGAATTGACTGAAATAGAGAAAATACCGTCTAATACTCGTTGCAGAAGGCAATTCCAACACTCATGCTATCGAAAACTCGCTCCTTCGTCGCTCGTTTTCGAACTTCGCATTCGTGTTGGACTAGAAGCTCATTCTGCAACTTGTTTTAGAATATACTATTCTCTATTTCAGTATCGTAATGAGTTCATTACAGTACTGAAAGTAGTGCTGTAATAAAACTCATTACAGCATTGTTTTCAGTTATATTTTTCCTTTTGTGGTTGTCAGTACTGACCTCCGATCCAATCAACTTTCGAATCAAATCAATTCAAATTCCGCAATCTGTCAAATTTTGTTAGTGACACCAACTGCCAAGATACAATACAAAAGTCACTAATCTGAATTTTCATTTGACTCTCGATAGTTTTTCACAAAACTTTACTTGTTGCAGAAGGCAATTCCAACACTCATGCTTTCGAAAACGAGCGACGAAGGAGCGAGTTTTCGAATTTCGCATTCGTGTTGGAATAGGAGCTCATTCTGCAACTTGAAGTAGAAGTACTATCACATTTATTTTGCGAGATAATCAGTGACAACGTTCATACATAGTCGAGTCTCGAGAATTGGACGAAAGATTGAAGGTAAAAGAAGAGATTTCATCAAAAAGAGACACCAAAATTCAGGACATATACCCAAATATTTCTATCGGCAACTGAGATTTAGGAAAAGGTTTTTCGCTGTGCGTGTATCATCATGAATGTTGAACAGTCAAAAATGGTTGATTATTGAAATCTGAGGAAGATTTCACACAAAAAATAGATATATTCTCATAAAAAAGAGAGCTTAAATAATACAATAAATGTTGAAACAAAAAGTACCTAAGCTGAGGTAAAAAAAGAACGGGGTATCATAATATTCTTCGTATGATACTATAGAATTAAACGATACTATCAACACTAGTATCATACGATACTATACAGCAAGGGGAAAAAACCTCAGCCGAAAAAACCTGCCTCCCTGTAAACAAAATAACATAAAATATCAAATATCAGGAAAATCTTGAAAGACATCAGTGTGATCATCTTCATGTTATCCGTCGATGGGCTCGGATACACAGATTCTTCCCAAAACGACTCGTAATTCTTAATCTGAAATGAAAGAAGACAAAAGCAGAAAAGACACCGATTATTCAGAATAAATCGAATGCATTTTGGAAATGCATTTGTTACTTTAAAAAACATCAACATTAAGATTTCTTTGCCAAATAATGTTCGGAGGTTTATAAATATTTATGACAGACATGGCACAAAATTTAAGAAAAATAAAAAAAAAACTGCATCAATTTCCCTTTACCGAATTCGTCGAGAATTACGAACTGATAATTTTTCAACATAACAAGCTAAATTTGTAAAAAATCAATTAATACATAACTTTCAACTGTCCTCCATCACGAGGATATGAATTAATCGAATATTTTCCTAAAAGAGATAGATTCTTGTTACTGCATAGTGATTGTCATCGGGTCAGAGTTGAGAGACACTAACGAGTCCTAAGAAAATCGAAACTGGTCTGTCGCCACTGTGCTCCGATGACGACATGTTGTCGCTTTGGCTTAATCTAAAAAATTGGTCTCCACAATTTGGCTACCGATTCTTTTGTCTCATGTCTAGAATTTGATAATATGGAAGAGGATGAATCTCATGAAATAAGATGAAGGTGGTCAATTAATTGAAAACCACTTTTAAAAAATGATATACCGGGTGCTGGATAGATTTCGATGATTTGGTACTACATTTCCCGAATTAAAAGGGATAAAAAAGTAATATACATGTTTTCTTCGGCAGTATTGTGACTATGCTCTTGAATCTCGAAATGAAAACATCTTTAAGGCAGCTCTTTTTCAATACTTTTTGTTGATGGTGCTACCGAAATTTCAGTGTTGCTTCAAATTGGAGAGCATTAAATTTTTTTTTTCAAACTATAGTGTGCTATGATATGTTTTGATAGGCGCTCTGAAATTAGTAGCGACCCGAAAAACAACTGCTCAAAAATTGTGCGGGAGTTATAGCAATCATATAATAATTTTTCAAACCACGAAAAAAAAACACTTCGAATTTTCAACGTTTCATAGTCTATATCAGATCCCATGAAAATTTGCACGATTCTGAAGAGTTGCAACGTTGCTAGTTAACCGTAACGTCCACAATTAGGATTTATCAACTTTTTCATTTTTGAACACTGATTTCTTGTATTCTTCATGCAAATAATAAGATAAGGAATCCCTCTAATCTGTTAATAGAACCTCTGATGACTGTATATACAGGATGAAATATGTGATAACTTAAAGTCAATTCAATTTAATTCATTCATTACTATTCATTATATTTATATATCATTACCTTTATAAAATTAAAAATAAGCTTAAAATTTAATATCATGATGTAGAATCAACTTTCAGGTAGGAGGTAGGTACTATTAATCTGTGTGACATTATTTCATATTGATGATATTATTTTCTTCATAATAGAACTATGAATGAAGTTGTATTCCTAACTCATTAACAGGGTTGAGAACACGCCATTTGCAATATGTTATTTGTTCTTTCGTATAGGGCAAAACGTGCTTTATGATAACCTTAGTAATACAAGCACACTGAAAACTACTTATAGGTATGTTATAAAATATTTCATGTCTCAATATTAGAAAATTATGAAAAACACAGTAATGAGTCAACCTTCAAATTCATTGGCGCACTTCATGAGTATAAATTGAAATATACAGGGTGACTCGCGCTGTTCTTTCCCTTCATGTTTGAATTTGAAAACATATAAATTTCTTTTTATTTTTAGAGCTCCTATGCAACAACATTCTTCGTTCGAATTGGTAAAAATCGAAAAATTTGAGCCTAATTGTGAGATCAGGATTCAAAAATTAATATTCTGATAATGAGGTCCGTAGTGACTTTTTTTTTCGTGCCTGATGGGGTTTTATCTGAGATATGAGATCCTATACCTTAACTCTTCTATTTCTTATAGCATTATGAATTTATTATAAAATTTTCGGACACATAAAAAACTAATCAGATATACTTAGTTTCCGCTATTACCTCGGTTCAGAGAAATATCCTCATGGATGGAAATACGTCCATCTGAGAATAGCCTCATTTTCTAAATATAAATGTCAAAATTTTGTTAGCTTATGTAAGGATGTAGTTGAAAACATTTATTGAATGGAAGACGTAAGTACAGTGGAAAGCCTGGTTGAACCAATTCTTATAAAGGGAGACAAAATACGCAATATCCATATTTTTTCGCTTAAATACCGTGTCCCAGTAATGAAGTGCTATTTTGTTAACATTAGGATGTCATACGGCATAACAATATATCGAGTTCCTCAAGCAACAAGCCTTTTTATCGTGGTAATTGAAGATGATTGACGATCATTTCGCCGAATGAAGTCTGTTGTAAGAACTTGCAGTTACGACTAGGTGCAATATGAAATGGAGATAACTGAGGGAAAGAAGGTCGTCAAATTACACGCAACGGGACAAAACATTTAAATACTATCGAGTTCTAAGAATCTGAAAAAATATGAGACTTGTTTTGTCAATGAACATCATAATTTTGGCAAAGAAAACCATGCTTCATTACCTTTATGGAGCATTCACATGGGAGCAACAGACAGGACATTCCATTGAGCCAATCCATTGAGACATTCCATGAAAGTTCTATTCCAATGGGTAGTGTCAAATTCGCGTCTCTCATGAAGACAGTTTCTGTCAGAATATAATGAGAAGGCAAGGAAAGTTGTTTAGCGATCGAAAAATTTTCTCGCTAAGAGATTGATTATGTTTTCGAGGAATACACAATTTTTAAAAGAAGATAGATTGGACTTGTATGTTGGGAAGATCAACTTCGGGTAAATATCGAGAAATTAGAAGTAGAGGATATTGAGGAGGCTATGGATGAGAATGTCTCTGGAAATGGTGGAAACTCTAATTGAACCAACCATGCAAGAATTGAACAATGAATCATATTTATGACTATATTTTAGAAATTTTGAGCGTGGATTATTTTCTTTCTATTGAAATATATTACAGGATGATTCTATATTTTGCTGAAAATTCTTTCTCAGTCTCTGAAACAATTGTTTTAAATGATAGAAGAGAGCCGATGCGTAAACTTGTGCTCCAAATTGTCCAAAATTTTGGTACTTTACTTCTGCTATTTTCGAAATATGATTGATGTTTTCTATCGATATCCCAACAGCAGGGTAGAAACGTTGAGATGCACTTCAAAATTAGGCATTGGCGCCAATGAATTCAAAATCATTCTAATTCAATGCATTGTCTCTATTCCCACAAAGCTATTCCCCTAAGCCAATCCATTTTCTCAGTGAAATGGCTAATCAATTGGATTCCTGTACTGGATTGTCCCCGTGAATGGATTAGGACAATCCACTACCTCCATTGACACAATGCCAATGGAATGGCTTGTCAATCATTCCCCATTATATTCAGAATATTGGCAAAACTATCATATCAGATCGAAATAAGATTTTCCACAATTGCAAACAAACACTGGAAGATCGAATTCGACTGCCCACTGTTTGACAGATCACGGAATTTGAAATGATTTTATTTGAAAATTGATTGGATGGGAGGTCAGTTAAGACAACCACAAATTGAAAAATATAATGAGTAATGAGTTAATTACAGCACTACTTTTGGTACTGTGATAAACTCATCACTATACTGAAATAGAGAATAGAATACCTATACTAAAAAAAAAATAAGCTCGTATATCAACCAACACGGTTGCGAAAGTATTGATGAAATTGTCTGAGGGATTAGAGTTCTATGAACTGCTTTTTTTTATGTATTAATATTTGTGTTTTATTGAAATTTTTATATATTCGAGCTTCTTCTATTTTTTTTGTTTTCATATTTTTCTGACCTCACTGGATTATCCTTGTAATAAACTCACTATCATTAACGAACTCCGACACAGCGCTCAGGAGATCATAGGTGAAGGGTGGGCAAAAATTATTGATACATGAAACAACTTTTTCCCAACAAGATATAGGAAAATGAAAGGCACATTACGGTCGTCTTTTTCTAGGGAAACAGATAATGCATTTCTCTATCTTCTTAAGTCATTATCTCCGTTTCTGTTTGTGCTAGAGTGTTTAAATCAAAACATTAGAAAGACACTTTTTTCGTGTCAGTCCAGTAGAGTTCTATGTTTTTCCCCAAGAAGTTTCCTTTAACATAAAGTTATGCTTTTTCTCATGGAAACAATAGTTCATTATGACTCAAAAATGGCCCACTAAAAGGAATACCTAGTGACCAATATTTCTTTGCGTAAGTTATACAAATGGCTCAGAATAGTTAATCATTCGCACCTTTTGACTTCGAGATCAGTGTCAAAAGATTAACCTGTCGAAGCAATTTCTGGAGCAAAGGTACTCATATGTTGTATATTTTTGAAACGGGAACAAATTATGATCTGAGAAATTTAAGGGAGAATTAAGGCAGCATCAAATTTTATTGGACAATGCTGTAACTCAGGATGTCTTCCAAAATAAAACCGAAAAAGTCGACACTGTCCAAACTGCGTTAGTTGGTTACGTCAACCTCTTTCATCCCTTGTTCTTGCAGCTTTCTCACTTTGCTGGCGACTCCAACCAAAACTTCAATGAAAAGTCCTCACAGCCCCCTAGCTTCAACTCCAACACAAGGCACTCGGTATTTTGGTCAACTCGCAATTCATACGAAAGTGTAACAGTTGGTGTACCTTCAGTCGTGATATTCACGAGTGCTCTTGTCGCATTCTTTCATGTCCCTCTATTGTACTTCACATAATCTGCCCTCATAACATTCTATACCACACTTCTGACGACCGCTAAACTGAAAACAATAGCGGCCTCAAAGAAATTCGCCCAATGCCGAGTGGAACAGTTGTATCCCTTCTTCGTTTGTAACTCAGATTTTTCGAAACGACGTTATGGCTTTGCACAGGGCTGGTTATTTAAAAATTTCGGTGATTTCGTTTGAATCGTGGTTTTTCTGAAAATGGTTTGTCAAGATTAACTGAGTATCTAACAGTCATTTTCTCGAATCTCAATATTTTTTCTCAAATTCGGTGAGACTGCACTGTATCTCAGATATTAATGAAGATAGGGATATGTGTAACTTTTTTAAGAAACTTTTGAATCCACAAACAGAAATTTCAGAACTCGTTTTGTTATCAAAATATAGGGTGAAAACGAAAATGTGCACTTTTTGGAGATGATATTATTTCCCGGGCCCTGTAATTCAAACTTTTTTCAATAGATATTTTTACTCAGAAGTCAGAGGCTCAGTTGGAAAAATTTTCAGAGCACTCCTCTTGAGATTGGGCGCGAACTCTTCAATTTTCCGATAGAGCACTCTGTACAGGGTGGGAAAAATTTGTGATACTTGAAATACGACTTATTAACCGTGAGAGATAGGGGAAAGTGAATGACATTTTTTCAGAGGAAGTGATGATGCCTTCAATTGAATTCTTCTATCTTATTTTTTGTTTTCGAGATAAAGCCAAAAATTCAAATTAGGTCGATTTCAACTTCGGCCATTATCTCCGTATCTCTTTTTGCTAGGATGTTGAAATGGAAACATTATACAGGCCCTTTTTTCATAGCCATCCAGTAATTGAAATAGCCCAATAACGTCTTTACAAATATCCCATTATCTAGAATATCTCGTTCCTAATCATTCAGATGTCATGAAAAATATAGTTTCTATGTGACATTTGAATTATTGCGTATTAAGTAGGCTGAATAGCAGAATATGTCTCTACACATGGTGTCATTATTATTTTGCGATTCAATACATGATTCAATTCTTTATGGTTCGGTCTCTGTTCAGAACAACTGTCAATTTCAAGTCATTATTGCCGCCAAAACAAAACATTTTAACATACTTCGAATTCTAATAATTAACAGTTGTTCTGAATAGAGATCAACCACGGAGAATTCAATCAAGTATTCAATCGCAAAATAAGAATGCTGCGATTCAGCCTACTTGATACTCAATAATTCAAATTTTACATACAAACTATATTCCTCTCATGAAGAATATCATTATCTGAATGAATTTGAGGACGATGTATGATATAATATATTTCTGAAACAGAAAAAAAATGGCGATTTTAAGCCATTTCAAACTATTGTTTCCATGAGGAAGAGCACAACTTTTTTTATAGCTCAGCAAGGAAACCTCTTGGGAAAAACCAAGTACGCTACTGGATTGCTTTGAAAAAGTGCCTATATAATTTTTTCATTTCAACATCCTAGCACGGACAGAAACGGAGACAATTTCCAAAGTTGAAATCGTCCAAATTTCAATTTTGGCCTATAACTCGAAAACTAAAGAAGATAGAGGAATGCAGATAATAGCATTATCAGTTTCTCCAAAAAAGACCACCGTAACGTGTCATTCATTTTTCTTTATCTCTCACGGTCAGAAAGTTGTAGTGCAGGTATCACTAATTTTGCCCACTCTGTACATTTCAAGGTCAAATTTTCAATTATTTTTCTGAATACATTGATGTATGATAACCTAGAGTCTAATATCCCAGAGCTGTCTGGCTTAACTTATTTTAATATGGCTGATTTTTCTATATGTTTTGTAGAATATTATTTCTAAAATAGAATCATAAGTTTCAGACACTTTCCACGAGCCAAAAGTTTTCTCAGACGGTTTAAAGTTTAAAAAAAACACACATTTCTGATTTTTGGGTATGGTATTGAGATAACTTTAAAATTATAATTCATTAGTTGGACAAATCGTAGTGACTAAACATCCCCTAAATACAAATATAACTGAGCTGAATAGTTTTTTTTAATGTTATGTGATTTAAACTTAGTTATTCATTTATATTCAAACTGTCAAAATATCATAATTCAACATGAACTTGAAAATGTTGAAAACGAAACAAATTTTAATATAAATATTGAAATTTTTTATGCACACATTTATAATTACATATATATAATATGTTATTATTTTGTCATTGTTGCATGTATATTGACCTTTTTTTAACCTCGCTCCAATTGTAAAGAGCCATACAGCATGAAAATTCAGGATTGAAAATGATAATATCGAGGAATACTTCAACAGGAATGCAACCAAGCTTTCGAAGAAATACATTATAGAGATATTCATTTTCAATAATGAAAGCTCCATCTCTAGAATTTTTTTCTGGTCTCATCCATGAAAACTCTTCAGCAAGCTTGGAAATTCAGCCAAGATCTAAAGCTGTGCTATTTTTCTCAGTATTTAGGAATGAAAAGAATAGGGTTGATTTAATTTCACACTTGCATAGTCCAAGTTGTTGAATCAAATGGAGAATAGTTGAAAAAGTGATTTATTTCGTACATTTTATGTATAAAGAGAAATGAAAACAAATTATTGAAGCTTGTCAGTACATGAAGAACTTTTTTATGAAACATAACTCCTATGGGCAACTTGTGAAGTTGCTATAATAATTAATTAATTATTATAATTAATTAATAATTAATGATTTTCTCTATTTCAGTATCGTAATAAGTTCATTACAGTTCTATAAGAAGTGCTGTAATGAAACCTATTACAGCATTGATTCAGTTATATTTTTCGTTTTGTAGTTGTCAGCACTGAGCTGTTAGAATCAAGTTTCGAATCAAATCAATTCAAATTCCGTAATCTGTCAAATTTCGTATGTCACACCAACTGCCAAGATAAAATATAAAAGTCAATAACCTGAATTTTCATTTCGAGAATATTTCTCAAAACTTGACTGAAATAGAGAAAATATTACTCGTTGCAGAAGGCAATTCCAACACTCATGCTATCGAACTTCGCATTGTTTACCTGAGAAACTAGCGAAACACAATTAATAGTATTAGAAATATGAAATATCTACTGAATCCCTGAAAAATATCAGTAAACTTGATACACTACCACACTTTCCCTTGTAGTTTGTCGAGTGGTATCTTGTCCGAGATTCTGAAATAACTTTACATTATGCCAACGATTTAGATCTATGTCAAATTCGAAAAGAATTTACAATGCATTTCACTTGGATCAAAAAAGCTATTTTCCCTCAAGGGGAATAATTTTACAATGAACAAAAAAGTGTTATACATGGTGATTTGAAATTTATACTCGCATTGAACCATATTATGTAGGATACAATATAGTTACTAGTAAAAAACTATTTTGTAGTGAACTGAATTCTACGAAAAATATTTTCAACAACTATCAGACATCGATAAGATCAAAATTCATTAAACATCATTTCATGAAACTGGTAGACGCTAAGGGCATTTCTAAATCGAAAGTGTATCAAAGAGCCCGCGAAATGGGATAATTGAGACGAGAAAAAGACTTAACGGGCCCGTACTCGTTTCAGCGAATAAATCTCTATTTTCCGCGATTAAAGAGTGGTCAATGGAGTAGGTAATGATCGCGTCTTCAGCAAATCGAGGCATAATGATAGTTACAGTATTTCAGCATATTTCAAACGTAGCTAGATTACTTCTGACCGCATTTTTAGTCACGCCAATTTGTGAGCCTAACGAGTGTATCTAACCGCCACTTTGGCGCTGCGCTTACGTCAATTCTAATTTTTTTTTTCATTTTTTCGGTATGGACCCTAAGAGAAGTGAAGCGAAATAGGGAACTACAGTTTGAAGTTTTCCAAACTTTTTTCATGTTATCTTGTATGATTTTTCTCACATTATACTCTAATTGATGATGATACTCGAATTGAGTTTCCTTTTATGTCATCTCCTTTTTTCAAATTTTCATCTTTCGATCATAAGTTCAATCAATAGATTTACCATTACTTCAAACCAAAATCGGTAAATATTTCATAATATTCAAATGAAAATATTCCGAAAACATTACACGGTACAGTAGAACCCCGATTATCCGAGTTTGCTTTATCCAAGGTTATTATATTTACATTTATTGAGTTACACTTAAGCCTGAGGACAATCTTAGTTTCGTAAGCATTTTGACTCAATTTGGAAAACACATAGAGAACTAAATCTATCCATGAATCTCTATGAGTGTCAACACATTTTTCGAAAAGTCATAATCATTTTGAATCGATATTTATACATATTTTTGGGTTTTTCTATGACCTGAAACCTCGAAAAATGGATTTCTTGGATAGAAAACCACAACTTGCAACTTTCATCCTTGGAGCCATTTCTGAGACTCTAATCCTACTGATATTATGAATGAAAAGTTTGTGAAGATGTGAAGGTGTTTGTTACTCTTTCATTTGAGAACTACCGAACAGATTTAGACGAAACTTCACATTAATATAGATTATCTATACAAATAACATAGTTTATGAAAATTTTGTGGTATTTTAGCATAAAACCATGAGAAAATATCAAACGAGTCGGAGAAATGCCTGTTTCTCAGAACTAAAAGGGCCATTCGTCAAAGTACATACGTCGCGTAGTCGCGAATCGCACATGATATTCTTACGGTGATATGCAGAAATGACCCTTAGCCTCGATCCATTCTAGGCAACTATGTGAAACTGTGAAACATCGAAAAACGTCAACCAAACAATAGCTGTTGTAGAACTGATGTGTATGAATATCTCGCGTAACGTTGCCCATACGTTGAGAGAATTAACTGATTATTTGATTATAGGACTGTAGTTTCCGTTATTTTGGTATAGGTTAGACGTATATGAACGAAAAGTTAAGGAAAAACAATTCGATCTGGTAGGCGCTGTGACTAAAAGATCTAGGCTTCTTCTAGATTTTTCGTATTTGACAATGATATTGGAATAATAATTATTAATAATAACAATGATTTCAATAGCTGATTTGGGCAGACGAAGTTGCGCGGACCAGCTAGTTATATATAAATTAACATACAAGAATTGCTCGTTTCAAATGAACTTCCTCCACTAGAGTGGACTTGACTTGCGAAAAAATATAGTGTAAATGAGATTTATGATGAAAAGTCATATGTATTAATATGATTTCATGTTGCAGGAACTGAAATTAATTCTAGCCTGTACATCTGCACCCTGTGCTACCTCATATTTGAGAGTTTTCTATATAGCGTCAAGTTTTTCTGTATTTCTCTCTGAACGTCGCCACATGATCGTTTTATTGGGGGCTCGGCGGCTTATTTGACGTCCTATTGTTCTTCAAGCGGCTTGCGGCTTATCTGTTATTGCAGAAATTATTGTCAATTCTCCAATCAGGATATTTTTATGAAGATGGGGAAAATATTATGAAATCTTTTTATTTCCATTTCCATTTTTTTAGTGAAAAAAACAAGTGTTTTAATAGGTGTGAGTTTGTTTACAATCAAAGACAAAGTTTTCAATAATCTGGATTTTTCAATCCCTTTGGTTTCAGAATTACAATTTTCTTGAAGGTTAGTTATAGAATGAATTGCCTAGCTTATTTATCCATTAAGCAACATTTCTAGAATAATTTTGTTTTCGATGAAAAAAAGTTATTGAATGCGCAAATTAGAAACGGCAGTTTGAATATCTTATAATTTTTCAGATATGCGAACAAATTTCAAAGCGGAAAAGAAAATATTTGAGTGGACCTTGCAGAAGAATACTACGACTACGAGAGAAAAAGAAAAAGGATTTTCTAAGCAACGAATGTTGCTCTACGTCACTGTTACCGATTAATATCCAACGAACACCAGATATCAATTGAACGAGAAGTGGGTACCTTCTTGAAGTGAATTAACGACACATGCTAGAGCATCAGTAAAAGATATACGAGTACTACTAGATCAGTTCAATACAGGGTGGTTAAGAAGATTTGGTAATCAATACAACGTATGGCCTCCACGGGAATCAATGAAAGCTTTATATCTTCTCTACATAATCATTTAAGGATTCTGGGGTAGGTTGATGTTCTATGCAATTCAAATTTGGTTAGTGGAATGTGGATTACCAAGCTCCTCGCGCGCATTCTCAACTATGACTGTCCGGTGCGATCTAGTTTTATCGTCTAGAAATTAAAAAGTTTCATCAAAGCAGCGTGAAAATTAAGCAAAATATTGTCAATGACATGCTCAATATACTCTAAGGCGGTCATATTCCTAGGACAAATATGTTGATGTGTGCGTCCATTGAAACATAATCCCGGCCCATACCATAATACTACCCCCTCGAGATGGATGGACTTCTTGGACATATCGACGATTACGGGGTATATAATTCGGGTTGTCCATACCCTCATTCTTTAAGAATTTGAAAATCGTCCATATCTGGATTCATTAGTGAAATGGAAACTACACCATCGTTTCAATTGATATGTTGCCTCGCCCATTCAAATCTTTGATGCAATTTTATTGGATGGATTCGAGTTGTTATTGAGTTTTGATAGTATATTCTGAAACAAGTTGAGCTCCTATTTCAACACGAAATTCGAAAACAAGCGACGAAGAAGCGAGTTTTCGAAAGCATGAGTGTTTGAATTAACTTCAGCAACGAGTATTAGACGATATGTTCTCTATTTCAGTCAAGTTTCGTGAAATACTCTCGAAATTAAAATAAAAAGTCAGATTAGTGACTTTAGTATTATAGCTTGGCAGTTGGTGTGACTAACGAAATTTGACAGATCACGGAATTAGAATTGATTTGATTCGAAAATTAATCGGATCAGAAGGCAGTACTGATAATCACAAAACGAAAAATATATCTGAAAACAATGTTGTAATGAGTTTCATTACACCACTACTC
Source organism: Hippodamia convergens (assembly GCA_038502775.1). Taxonomy (NCBI): domain Eukaryota; kingdom Metazoa; phylum Arthropoda; class Insecta; order Coleoptera; family Coccinellidae; genus Hippodamia; species Hippodamia convergens. Next base: position 141,088,801 of record CM076607.1, on the reverse strand, counting down.
ACAGTACTGTAATGAACTCATTACGATACTGAAATAGAAAATAGGAACTTCCCTACAGCGAACGTCTCTACAACGAATTTCTCTGTACAACGAATTTCGTATCTGTCATTGCACCTTGAATTCAAATACCCTGTTAAAAACACCCTCTAAAACGAAGTGAATTCTCTCTATAACGAATTATTCCAAGAAAATCACTCTCTAAATGCGTATTGGTAAGAAGGTTTTTCCCAGAGTATACTTAGGGATGGTTTTATCCGTAATTCTGTCGGACGTAGGTAATAATTCCCGATCTTAAACTAAACCATTACGGCGGACGGAGAGTTTCTTCTGAAACAGAAGGCTATACAGATTGTTCAGTTTTCAGTTTTGCTCTGATCGTTAATGAAAAAAGTAGTGCAAAAATGTCTAGAAAGAAGTGCTTAAGTAAATTATGTATTCAAATAAAAAAAATTCAAGTGAATTTTGCTTTATTTGACACTTGACACAATAAAAAAAAAAATTTCTGCATAACGAAATTTCTGTATAACGAAATTTTTTTGCGGATTTAGCGTATTCGTTATAGAGAAGTTCCACTGTAGTATATTCTTAAACAAGTTGCAGAATGAGCCCCTATTCCAACACGAATGGTAAGTTCGAAAACTCGCTCCTTCGTCGATCGTTTTCGATAGCATGAGTGTTGGAATTGCCTTCTGCAAAGAGTATTAGGCGGTATTTTCTCTATTTCAGTCAATTTTTGTGATATGTATGTATTTATGTATGTTGTATGTATTTTCCATGCATTCTGGGTTTCTGTGAAACCCCTCATAAGCTACTTAAAGCTTGTGCGAGTTAGAATGATGGGTGTGTTCTGTGTAGGCTTTGTTACTGTGTCCCGACGCCACCTTAGGCACAGCACTGTTAATTTATTACCCAACAGTGAATGGTTCGGCGAGTTCTCCATACCAGAAAATTTCTTTCCTGGCGGAGACTCAAACCCCGACTTGCCGGGTCGGAGTCCAAAGCCCTACCCACTAGGCTACTCGCACATATATATATATATATATATATATATATATATATATATACTCTCGAAATTCAAATGAAAATTCAGATTAGTGACTTTTGTTCTGTATCTTGGAGGTTGGTATGACATACGAAATTTGACAGATCACGGAATTTGAATTGATTTGATTCGAACCTTGATTCGATCAGAGGTCACTACTGACACCCAGAAAAGGAAAAATATAACTGAAAACAATGCTGTAATGAGTTTCATTACAGCACTACTTCTAGTACTGTCATGAACTCATTACGATACCGAAATAGAGAATAGTATATTTTAAAACAAGTTGCAGAATGTTCCAACACGAATGCATGAGTGTTGGAATTGCCTTCTGCAACGGGTATTGGACGGTATTTTCTCTATTTCAGTCAATTTTTGTGAAATATTCTCGAAATTCGAATGAAAATTCTGATCAGTGACTTTTGTTTTGTATCTTGGCAGTTGGTGTGACATACGAAATTTGACAGATCACGGAATTTGAATTGTTTTGATTCGAAACTTAATTCGATCGGAGGTCAGTACTGACAACCATAAAACGAAAAATATAACTGAAAACAATGCTGTAATGGGTTTCATTACAGCACTACTTTTAGTACTGTAATGAACCCATTACGATACTGAAATAGAGAATAGTATATTCTGAAACAAGTTGCAGAATGAGCTCCTATTCCAACACGAATGCGAAATTCGAAAACGAGCGACGAAGGAGCGAGTTTTCGAAAGCATGAGTGTTTGAATTGGCTTCTGCAACGAGTTTTAAACGGTATTTTCTCTATTTCAGTCAATTTTTGTGAAATATTCTCGAAATTCAAATGAAAATTCAGATTAGTGACTTTTGTTCTGTATCTTGGAGGTTGGTGTGACATACGAAATTTGACAGATCACGGAATTTGAATTGATTTAATTCGAAACTTGATCCGATCGGAGGTCAGTACTGACAACTATACAACGAAAAATATAACTGAAAACAATGCTGTAATGAGTTTCATTACAGCACTACTTTTAGTACTGTAATGAACTCATTACGATACTGAAAAAGAGAATAGTATATTCTAAAACAAGTTGCAGAATGAGCTATTATTCCAACACGAATACGAAATTCGAAAACGAGCGACGAAGGAGCGAGTTTTCGAAAACATGAGTGTTGGAATTGCCTTTTGCAACGAGTATTAGACGATATTTTCTCTATTTCAGTCAAGTTTTGTGGAAATTCGAATAAAAATTCAGATTAGTGACTCTCGTATTGTATCTTGGCAGAGTTGGTGTCACTCACGAAATTTGACAGATTGCGAAATTTGAATTGATTTGATTCAAAAATTGAGTGGATCGAAGGTCAGTACTGACAACCACAAAACGAAAAATATAACTGAAAACAATGCTGTAATTCGTTTCATTACAGCACTACTTTTAGTACTGTAATGAACCCATTACGATACTGAAATAGAGAAATGATTTTACAGCGATTTTCCCGAAGATTACATACTTTTCAAAACGATTCAATACGATATCCGTAACTGTTGTGGAGCACTATTTCAGAAGATTATTGATGAATGAAGGTAAGCCAGTTTTGACGTTCATCAACACACTGTACTTATTAAAGCAATCATCATCATTTAAAGAAGTTGGCGGAAACAAGATTGTGTTATTGTCAAGTGAAAGTATCGTCCCCCGAATCGAAATAGGATAATCGGATACCGTCTGCATCGCCCTAGTCCGCGAAAGCCGAGAGATCAATAGCTAATCCGCATAACAATGGCCATTAACAAGTCCGCGCGGAGGGTGCATCGTGACGTACAACATCCCCCGCAGTCGCTACCACTCAATTTGCGCCCATTCAGCGGCATCCCGATTCATTCAGCCAGCTCCCCGCAGACGCGGCGCCAGAGGCGTCTACCGCCGTCTTTCCCGGTCCCAATAATTACAATCATTTGCGGCCTGGTCCTTCGAGCCGAATGATACGAAATGCACGGCCCGGACCGACCGGTGATATTTTCTAATGACACCGTCTCGGGGAGGCTGAGCGGCTGAAGACCTGTTTCGCCGAAACGTAACGACGATATATCCTGTATTATTAGCTGTTATTATTAGGTAGTGGACCGGGGTCCTCGTTTCTTCGGCGCCGAAATTGCTCCACGGCACGACAACCTTCTGCCTTTTGGGGCATGTGCTCGCTGAATTCGGGAGACATGGATTTCTGCTTTGTGGACGGACATATTTGTCCGAATGCACCTTGTGGATGACATTTGGTGAGCAACCACTGTCAGCAGAAAGCTTCTAAAGTTGCGACATGCGACCATTTTCTCACGAATGAGGTAAAAATGGTCTGGCAAGAAGGATAACACTAACCTTCTTGATTGATATCAAGTACTCAAGTAGGGTAAAACCCGGATAGATGCCCCATTTTCAAAATACCTTACTTCCCAAACTCTCCACAAAGAATTAATAGTGTAAGAATGAGTCACTGTCACCCTTAACCTCAGTTGGTAACGAAATATGGTACAGTGAGGACGCGTTTTGCAAGTGTATCCTAAAATATGTGAAAGTTTCAAAGGCTAGTATTTGCCGTTGTAGAACTTTTGAAGTAGTTATAAATTCGATTATATTTTTTGTTATATCAATAAACTGGTGCATTAAGTGTGCATCTAAGTGTGACCAGTTGCTTCCTTTTCCTCAACACTCAACACAAAAAAATTGCACAGGGTGAGAACTTGGCTGAATTTTCGATAGTAATCAATATTCCAAAATTTGCTGAAGAGTCTTCATAGAGAGCGAACTTTTAGTTATCCTTGATTAAGGCTTGATTACTTAATGAATGATATTTCTAAATTGGAGGGGATTCGTTTGTTTTCACATAGTTATGCGATGACCATATGGTTTTGTGTCGACACTAAGCTCATCGAAGTAAGAAGTACACGGGATTTCATAGAGAAACAGGATATTTTGGCTACGCATTTTCCTTTTCAGTATTCTAATTCATATAATAACAAATACCTAGATACTTTAGGCCGCTGACGAACAGACACACTACAACCTATTTTTAGTATTTGAAGCAAATGATAATAATAATAACAGTGCTTTATTGCAAATGCAACTGGCCGTCGACCTGAGATCCTTCAGCCTGGAGCAAATGATTTGATTTGATTTCTACAATTCTTTATTTGTAGCTTGAATGACTAAGTTCTCCTATCGAAATTATACTACTTACATTGACAAGATTGAATAGTACCTGCAGAATCAATAATTACAATCAATTGCTCCAAAATAACACGAGGAAATCCAGCAATTTGGTAAAATTGGGATTGGGTGGAAAGTAATTCTGCTTCTTTCGGAGGCATTTTCATGAAAACTGAAACTCGATTAACTATTCTTGATACATTTTCTAATGACATCGTCTCGGGGAGGCTGAGCGGCTGAAGACCTGTTTCGCCGAAACGTAACGACGATATATCCTGTATTATTAGCTGTTATTATTAGGTAGTGGACCGGGGTCCTCGTTTCTTCGGCGCCGAAATTGCTCCACGGCACGACAACCTTCTGCCTTTTGGGGCATGTGCACGCTGAATTCGGGAGACATGGATTTCTGCTTTGTGGACGGACATATTTGTCCTAATGCACCTTGTGGATGACATTTGGCGAGCAACCACTGTCAGCAGAAAGCTTCTAAAGCTGCGACATGCGACCATTTTCTCACGAATAAGGTAAAAATGGTCTGGCAAGAAGGATAATACTAACCTTCTTGATTGATATCAAGTAGAGTAAAACACGGATAGATGCCCCATTTTCAAAATACCTAACTTCCCAAACTCTCCACTAGGAATTAATAGTGTAAGAATGAGCCACTATCACCCTTAAACTCAGTTGGTAACGAAATATGGTATAGTGAGGACGCGTTTTGCAAGTGTATATGATTATCTCCGCAACGAACTTCGGAAACATGTGAAAGTTTCAAAGGCTAGTATTTGCCGTTGTAGAACTTTTGAAGTAGTTATAAATTCAATTATATTTTTTGTTATATCAAAAAACTGATGCATTAAGTGTGCATCTAACTGTGACCAGTTGCTTCCTTTTCCTCAACACTCAACACAAAAAAATTGCACATTGTGAGAACTTGGCTGAATTTTCGATAGTAATCAAGATTCCAAAATTTGCTGAAGAGTCTTCATAGAGAACGAACTTTTAGTTATCCTTGGTTAAGGCTTGATTACTTAATGAATGATATTTCTGCATTGGAGGGAATTCGTTTGTTTTGACATAGTTATGCGATGACCATATGGTTTTGTGTCGACACTAAGCACATCGAAGTAAGAAGTACACGCGAATTCATAGAGAAACAGGATATTTTGTCTATGCATTTTCCTTTTCAGTATTCTAATTCATATAATAACAAATACCTAAATACTTTAGGCCGCTGACGAACAGGCACACTACAACCTATTTTAAGTAGGTATTTGGAGCAAATGATAATAATAATAACAGTGCTTTATTGCAAGTGCAACTGGCCGTCGACCTGAGGTCCTTCAACCTGGAGCAAATGATTTGATTTGATTTCTACAATTCTTTATTTGTAGCTTGAATGACTAAGTTCTCCTATCGAAATTATACTATTTATATTGACAAGATTGAATAGTACCTGCAGAATCAATAATTACAATCAATTGCTCCAAAATAACACGAGGAAATCCAGCAATTTGGTAAAATTTGGATTGGGTGGAAAGTAATTCTGCTTCTTCCGGAGGTATTTTCATGAATACTGTAACTCGATTAACTATTCTTGATACATTTTCTAATGACACCGTCTCGGGGAGGCTGAGCGGCTGAAGACCTGTTTCGCCGAAACGTAACGACGATATATCCTGTATTATTAGCTGTTATTATTAGGTAGTGGACCGGGGTCCTGCCTTTTGGGGCATGTGCACGCCTGAATTCGGGAGACATGGATTTCTGCTTTGTGGTGAGCAACCACTGTCAGCAGAAAGCTTCTAAAGCTGAGACATGCGACCATTTTCTCACAAATAAGGTAAAAATGATCTGGCAAGAAGGATAATACTAACCTTCTTGATTGATATCAAGTAGGGTAAAACCCGGATAGATGCCCCTTTTTCAAAATACCTAACTTCCCAAACTCTTCACTAGCAATTAATAGTGTAAGAATGAGCCACTGTCACCCTTCACCTCAGTTGGTAACGAAATATGGTACAGTGAGGACGCGTTTTGCAAATGTCTGTGACTATCTCCACAACGAACTTCGAAAACATGTAAAAGTTTCAAAGGCTAGTATTTGCCGTTGTAGAACTTTTGAAGTAGTTATAAATTCGATTATATTTTTTGTTATATCAATAAACTGATGCATTAAGTGTGCATCTAACTGTGACCAGTTGCTTCCTTTTCCTCAACACTCAACACAAAAAAATTGCACAGGGTGAGAACTTGGCTGAATTTTCGATAGTAATCAAGATTCCAAAATTTGCTGAAGAGTCTTCATAGAGAACGAACTTTTAGTTATCCTTGATTAAGGCTTGATTACTTAATGAATGATATTTCTACATTGGAGGGAATTCGTTTATTTTGACATAGTTATGCGATGACACTAAGCACATCGAAGTAAGAAGTACACGCGAATTCATAGAGAAACGGGATATTTTGTCTATGCATTTTCCTTTTCAGTATTCTAATTCATATAATAACAAATACCTAGATACTTTAGGCCGCTGACGAACAGGCACACTACAACCTATTTTAAGTAGGTATTTGGAGCAAATGATAATAATAATAACAGTGCTTTATTGCAAGTGCAACTGGCCGTCGACCTGAGGTCCTTCAGCGTGAAGCAAATGATTTGATTTGATTTGATTTCTACAATTCTTTATTTGTAGCTTGAATGACTAAGTTCTCCTATCGAAATTATACTATTTACATTGACAAGATTGAATAGTACCTGCAGAATCAATAATTACAATCAATTGCTCCAATAACACGAGGAAATCCAGCAATTTGGTAAAATTGGGATTGGGTGGAAAGTAATACTGCTTCTTTCGGAGGTATTTTCATGAATACTGTAAAACGATTAACTATTCTTGATACTGTAGATTCGTGGATTTTCGTCAAATCGGTTACAGCCAACAAATGTCCTGCTGATGCGTAGAGTCGGAGGCACGTAAGGAGTTGACTCATCAGTGATATACTGATCAAGGCTCAAACTCCCTTCTTTGAGGTTTGACATCATTATACATAAGATAAAATAAGATATGTTCTTACATATCACACGGCAATACTGCATCATCCTCAATTAATCTCGGCAGTTGCAGATTGCAGAGTAGTTTTTTTAGTCAACGGAAATCACCAAAAAATGCTAATTCGTCTAAGATCGTTTTTGACGTTATGAATATTTGAGACGGGTTGAAGTCTTGCTCAAGCCTAAAATATTCGCGGCTCAAAATAGCCATAACTTATGAGGCACTGCGGTGCAAGAGAAACGACGTCTCAAACCTAACTCAAAATCTAAGTTGGACTCAAATCACACTTATATTTGACTGTGCAAGTGGGCATTAATCAATCAGAATTACACAAATCAAAAAATAAGAACGACAATAAGGATTCATATACGAGCAATAATAACAGTACAGGGTGTTTGGTATATACACCCTGCACAGCCTATTAGGCGTTTCTGGAGAACTGGACGAATTTGAAATATGAAAATTTGGGATATGTTATTGTTTGACATTATCTACCGATCTAAAATATTCTTGGAGCCTGACCACTTTTAGTTATACAAGGAGTGAAAAAAATAAAAAATTTTTGTTTTTGTTTAAGAATTTAATAGAGTATGCAATTCTGAATATATTCGTGCTCAAATCGTTGCATTCGTCAAAATACTTTTCCAAATATCGAGAAGGAACTTGAGAAAAAAGGGAAATGAGAGTATTCGGTATTATGTTCGTTATTTCTAACCTAGATATCGTAAGCACAAACCGTCTTCACATTTTGTGAAATATTGTACATTTTCAGAATTTTGAAAAACCCGTCAGAGTTTGTTCCAAATGTTGGTTACGATACTGAAATAGAGAAAAGCAGAATATCGATTCAGTTCCAGGTGCAGATTAGTATTCTGGTTTTTCGATTAATTTGAGAAAGTTTAACGGATTCACATGAAATTTTGTTCATTTATGTTTCGGATTAACTTACTCGTCTGCTAAATGAACTGAAGGTTTGTTCCAATTCAAGAAGTTGTTGTTTCATGCTTCTTCAAGATTAAAGTTGCAAAATGATATCCGATTCCAACTCGAATGCGAAATTCGAAAACAAGCGACAAGGGTAAGAGTTCATTACTGCACTACTTCAAGTAGATAATGGAACCTTCGCGATACTGAGATGAAAAATTTAATATTTTTTCCGAACAAACAATCGATGCTTTATTATTTTAATTTTTTCAATTCATTCAGTTCATCTTCTCAGATGAAGCAAACAGAAAAAGCACATACTGATCGATATCTGATTGTTTTTTCTCATCATCAGATGAAAGTTGAAAAAGCTTTTTTAAAAAACTCGGATCTTTACTTCGTTTCTGGGTTTATTTCGATTGAACATATCATTATTTTGAATTGGATGATAGTAAATAATAATAATAGTAAATTGTATTTTGCCTTGATGATGGAAATATAATTTTCCGAAATGTCGGCTGATTTAGATTTTTAATTCCCGTAAACTTGACCTTTTCATCACTGTACCTACCTTCATGATAGAGCTCATTCAGCTTTATCTACAACGGAAATAGGGAACAATCAATTAGAAAAATTGTCAACAAAAACAATATTAAATTGAGAGGAAAAAAATTTTATAACCAAATTTTAATGATAATCAGGTTGAACTAACAGGAAATCATAAGGAACAACCAATTTCATGGGTTATATTTCAATCTATGATGACCACAGTTCGTAAAATTTTAAAACTAGAAATAAAGCCTCGGCTAGAATTCCATGAAAATAATTTCAAAACGGAGTAGTAGTAGGTTAGTATTCTTTCATTACCTATATTGAACGAATGGTTCAATAGATTCGATTCTTCAATAACTGCTTGAAGTTCCAATATTCGGAAAAATTACAGGCTACTGGAATATGGAATATCAAAGTATAATTATTTATAATTCATGAAACAACTGCAGACTCATATCGATATTAATCTTCGACGAGTTCACAATTCGAAAACTAGCCACGACGTGGCAAATTTTTGAAAAAAATTGTTTTGAAATAAGCTTCCTGTAAGTACTAATATTATTTATGTTGTTATCTCTGATTCAGTCAAATCTCAATGAAATTAATGGAATTTTTTCATAAATATTGTAAAGTGATTTTTGATTCGAAAAATATTGAGTGTCTTCTTTCTCCTAAATTTGACAGATAATTTATGAATATCTCTTGGAGCACCCCAACATGTAATCTATAAATAACTCCATGAAAACTGTGCATCAATGAGATATTGTAAAACGATTTTATTTCAGATTTGGCGTTATTTCAGAAATATTATGTTGATACAAAATTGCTGAATATTCGTCATGAATATTAAAATTTTCATGATTCATCTCTTTAGCCCGGTTCTCCATTCACGTTAAATCTGCTTATTTCGTCATCTTCAATTTCCCAAAGATATTTCATCATAACCCGCATTTTCCTCCAGTAAATTCGTACATTCCCTTTCAAGAACCATGAATTCCGACTGCAAGAAGACGATGCGACGCATTGAAGAAGTTCTGAAGTGAATCCCAAGTAGAAAGGGTCGAAATTCGGAAACTTCTTCCATTTTAACGGAAGCACTAAGCAAGGGAAGTTTCCTCCGGTGCTTTCTCTCCCTAGCACGATATCTCCCTCATTGGAAGAGGTGGCGCATGCGCGCTATTTGGAAGGGGGTGAGGATTGGCACCCTCGTATCTCGATCTTGTGTGCAATGAATCAATAATGAGGGTCATGCGCCATTCCGATATCTATTTTGGGTGTCGAGGAGTGGGACTACTGGCACTGGCGTGCAATGTGAACGTTCCCAATTTGAAATTGTCACTATAATTTCATTGTTTTACGCGATGATCTCGTCTTATCAATGTGATAATTTATAGTCCGTTTCAGGATCATTATAATCTCATCCCATCAGTAACTTTTGAGTTGCAAGATTTAGGTCTATGATAATGACAAACATACTAAATTAAAATTATGACATATTCGAGTTCGAGTTCATCAACAGAATTTATTTCCAGGGACGGGCCCAAGGGGGGGATGGGGGGGGTTGATGATCCCCCCCCAATGTTGAATGAAGTTGGCAAATTTTCAAAGCAGTCGGAAGATTTTCAAAGGAGTTGGAAAAATTTCAAAGCAGTTGGGAAATTTTCAAAGCGGTTGGAAAAATTTCGAAGCAGTTGGAAAACATTTCAAAGCAGTTGGCAAAATTTCAAACCAGTGGGAAAAAATTCCAAAGCAGTTGGAAAATGTTCAAAGCAGTTGCGGTAAAATTTCAAAGCAGTTGAAATACATAATTCCGAGAGAGATATGAAATTCGGAGGAATCTGAATTAGAAAAAACAAGTTTGCAACCAGTACTTGACAATATATTTATAGCCGTCAATAAATGGTATTCAACCCAATATTTTTACTATCAAGTATTGGGAGAGATGCGGCCCCAAGAAGTAGGTACCTAGTTGTAAATTTTTCAGTTACGTCGCATGGACTGTGTCATAAAAAAAAACCATCTGGTATCATAAATGAAATCATCTTTATGTACGCTCTTCGTACATTGTGTTAGAGTTTTGCGAATAAACAATATGTATAAATAAATTTGAATAATGAACCAAAAAAGATTCAAAGTTAAGTTTGAGTTATGTGGTGCTTTATAAAAATTCCAAAAAAAAATTTCATGAACAGAAAATGCCTGAAGGACAACAAGTATGAGAGAAAATTATGGGTAGTAACCACAGAATACCCTAAGTCACAACAAAATTCGTTCGAAACACTAAATACATCCTCAATTCCAAACACTAATTGAAATAAACGCTGCAAAGAGATCGGAATCGCCAGCTCAAATTAGCAAATTTTGTTCAAAATTGTTTCTTCAATATAACTGATTTAGGTCAAAATCATTACCCTGCTAAATTGGGAATCTGCTTTTTTTTAAGGAATTTTCTTGATTCATGAGACACACTTTGACATACATTTTCTGTTTTATTCCTTAGTTATGTTGTTTTTCTTCATTTCATGGAATCGATAGCAAAAGTAAGGCTTATTTTTTATCAAGCAAAATATATTTTCTGAAAATTTGGTTCCCATTATTCTGTGAAATGGACTTATGTTAGGGATGAGCAGTTTCAATGTTATGATTCTCATCAAAGTGGTAAGTTGGTACATTCAATCTCGTATATTTCTTTATTTTATGGAATCTGATTTTTTTGAAGAAAACTAATGAAACTGAACGTTTTAAAAAAATGAAACAAAAGTGTATCTCAAAGTTTAGAACATACTTCAAGGTAATCCTTACGAAAAAAAGAAGAATCCATTGAATAAAAAACTTGATGAATTCAAACATGGAAATTCAAAGTTGATTACTCGTCACTGATTCCCATTATTTACTCTTTTTAAAGTATAAAAGAAATAGATTTTTCCGAAAAATTATTTTCTGTTATGAAAATAAGGCGTGCCTTCGCTCCCAGGTTCCATGAAATAAAAAAAGCTACAAAACTGAAGAAACAAAAAAATGAGGTTTCTCAAAGTTTCGAACAACAAGATACTCTTCATGAAAAAAAAAGCAGACTCGATAAAATCAACTTCATTGAATGTTCGGTAGGTAGATGGAAAAAAGTTAATTTCTCTTTACTCTGTTGAAATTCATAATTCCTCATTTCGAATTTTTTTACCGGAACAAATATTGTACCATAATGTATAATGGTTTCCTGTTAATTCACTGTATAGTTTGAAAGTTTCTGATGGATCTAACACCCCCTCTCCAAATTTGGCTCCAGCCTGTTCCTGACAATCATTTACTTTTTCAGGGGGTTTTCTGATAATGAAAAAAGAATTTGAAAATTTCAGTCTTGTCCTAGAACTTTCAGAAGAATTTTGGAGAAAAAAAGGCCTGGAGCATTGGAAAGATACCTGAAATATATTTTCAAAGGGACGTTATCCGAATTTATTTCATCTAAAATCATGAACAATATATCCGTTTGTACATATTTTTTGCTCTGATGAAAAGTAACTGAATTTCACTCAAAATTAACATTTGATATATTATTCAATGAATTCAATGAATCAGGAAATGGACAGTTTTAATAATTTTGGAACAAGTGTTTTTTCACTTACCTAATTAGTTTGTTCATGATGTTATTCTGAATAAACATTGTTATTATAATTATAATTAAAAATGAAAAGTGATCTTATCAATAAACCTTTCGTCAACGAATATAACTTTCTTTTTGTTTCACAAATTAGTTATGGAACTGTAACATCGATTCAGCTTCATACTCAGAAAGAAATATGGCCAAAACTTGGCTGAATTTTCAATAGCCATCGAGAATGCAAAGATTGCCGAGGAGTCTTTACAGAGAACGAACTTTAAGTGATCATCGAGTCTTGATTAATAAAAGATATCTTCACATTGGATTTCCTCGGAAACCTGGATGAATTTTTATTGTCAATCCTGAATTTACAGGCTTGATTTGAAGTGAAATAATGTGGCTGTGTCTATTTTAGTCCGCTGTATGCTCCTTTGCAATTTAAACTCAGTCCTAGAATTTGTCAATACAAGGATGAAAATAACATCATTGTACAAAGAATTCTTCAACAATGATAATATTCTGTCGCTGAACAGGTTATGAGAATTATAAATATTCTCAACAATTTCAAATGGATTTGGCTCGAGAAATATGTTCAATAATTTCATATGTTATATTTCAATCTATGATGAACACAGTTCGTAAATAGAAATAAAGCCTCGGCTAGAACTCCATAGCTTGCTCATATGAAAATAATTTTGAAACGGAGTATTATTAGGTCAGTATTCTTTCATTATATTGAACGAATAGTTCAATAGATTCATTTCTTCAATAACCACTTGAAGTTCCAATATTCGGGAAAATTACAAGCTACGGGAATATGGAATATCAAAGTATAATTATTTATAATTCATAGAACAACTGCAGACATTCATCGATATTATTCTTTGACGAGTTCACCATTCAAAAACTTGCCACGTGGCAAATTTCTGAAAGAAATAGCTTAGAAATAAGCCTCCTGTACTAATATGCGGTATTTTCTCCGATTCTGTCAACTTTCAATGAAATTAATGGAATTTTTCCATAAATAGTGTTGAGTGATTTTTGAGTCGAAACATATTGAGTGGCAGAACTTTTTTTTCTCTCATAAATTCAACAGATAATGAATGAATATCTCTTGGAGGAGGCCAACATGTAATCCATTAATAACTCCTCGAAAACTGCGCAACAATGAGATATTCTAGCACTCTTTTATTTCAGATTTGGTGTTGATTAGGGTAATTCTAATTTTTTTCAGTGAAAATCTGCAAATATCTTGAAAAGAAAGGGAGGGAATTGTGTACACTTTCGATAGTTATAAAATTCATGGGATTTTCGTCAATTAGACATCGATTGATTTAGCACTATTTATAACATCGTTACATACTGCAAAGATCAGACTCCTTATTTCTATAAGGAGTTTTATCTTTGCAGTATTTCTTCTCCATTTTGAGTAAAGTAGTCAGGTATCACAGTCTTCAAAAATTTATGGTGAGAATATGCGAATTCTGTTTTTCCTGTGTCGAGTTTGAAGTTATGGCCTCCACAACAGAAGTCCACAGATTCCGTAGCAGAATTTAATTCTTCTTCATAGCTCCATGGAAATTATTTGGGCTGTTATATCTTGTGGAGGAATGGTTGGGCTCATATTTTCTTGAAGACCGACAAAGTGAAGAGTACTGCGATATGTTGAGAAACTTTTTGATTCCAAGAGCTACAAGAGTTTGAGGGTTTCAATTTTGAAACATGTTTTAACAAAATTGTACTACCGGCCACACCTCGAACTAATCACCTGAGATTGTCAATAATACTTTCCCGGAAAAAGGGATCTCTCGTCATGACACTATCAACTGACCCCGAACTAACACCTCTTGATTATTTTTTATTGGGGTACCTCAAACAGAAAGTGTATGCAAATAAACAACGAACTTCAAAGGAATTGATGTGTAATATTGTCACCGAAATATCCACTATCACGCAAGAGATGTGTGTAGACCAGTGATGATTACTTCCCATGTTTGATTAGAAGGGTGATTAGAGGGATAACATTTGGACTACATAATCTATGCCACTCAATTTTCCAAAACATCTCTGAATTTCAATAAAGATAACGTTTCTTGTGATTTGTTGTTTAGTTTTATCAAATGAACAATTCTCGTAATATGTCTTAGTTTTTGTTCCTGAAAAATATTATGTTTTCTTGTGTTATAACATGTTTGGTTTATCTATGGGAGATGATTGCCTTTCATTGGGGTCCCGTAGCGGTCTTCAAACATCTGAAGTGCCGGAAAATCATCACCAGGAAGGTCGTATCTGGTTTGAAAAAACCCTCACGACCAGAGAGCAATAATTTGTGGATTTTGAATTTGAATATCGAAGGAATTTTGAAAGACAAGTGTGATTACGTCTCCAAATTAGCTGATGAACATGGTATCAAAGAGATTCTTCTGCAAGAAACCCACACGGCAACAGAATCGTCGTGAAAGAGGACAGTTGAAAGGTAATGTATTAATTGATTTTTTACAAGTTCAGCTTGTTATATTGAAAAATGATCAGTTACGTAGCTTTCAACAGATTCGGAAAGGGGAAATTGATGGAGTTTTTTTTTCATTTCTTTCAAATTTTGTGACATTTCTGTCATAAATATTTATAAATCTCCGAACATTATTTGGCCAAGAAATCTTAATGTTGATGTTTTTTAAAGTAGCAAATGCATTTCCAAAATGCCTTCGATTTATTCTGTATAATCGGTTTCTTTTCTGCTTTTGTCTTTTTTCATTTCAGATTAAGAATTACGAGTCGTTTTGTGAAGAATCTGTGTATCCGAGCCCATCGACGGATAACATGAAGATGATCACACTGATGTCTTTCAAGATTTTCCTGATATTTGATATTTTATGTTATTTTGTTTACGGGGAGACAGGTTTTTTCGGCTGAGGTTTTTTCCCCTGGCTGTATAGTATCGTATAATACAAGTGTATGTATAGTATGGTATGATTCTATAGTATCATACGAAGAATGTTATGATAGCCCGTTCCTTTTTTACCTCAGCTTAGGTACTTTTTGTTTCAACATTTATTGTATTATTTTAGCTCTCTTTTTCATAAGACTATATATATATATATATATATATATATATATATATATTTACATCCCTACGCGTATAGCTCCTCCCTCAAGAATCCAGCAATAGGTCTTCCCCCAGAAGTCGTGCATATATATCAGATTTCTCTGCGAATATTGGTTATCTTATGTGGATAGATTGCGAATTCGTCAAAACATTGACCACGAAAAATATTTTTCATCATACATTTTGCAATCAATAGGTCCTCCTGACAAAAATCCGGTTCTAGGTCTTCCGACTGTATATTCTTGATTCGTATTGCGGTCATTGAGTCTTCCGCAGTATACAAAATTTTTTAAGATGCGGTGGATAGTTCCTCCGGCGTATAATTGCCTTTTCGTTTCGCAGTGGATAAGTCTTCCTACAACGTTGCCAAAATGTTCTAGTAAGTAAAGTTGGAAATTTCATTATATGTCTGGTACAGATGTGCGAAATAATTTTGATTTTTAAAATCCTATTCTTTTCAGCGTGCTTCTTGGATTCCTATAGTTCGTATTTCCAAGGGCACACTATAGGAATTATATTTCGGTGGGAGGGGGGTCCTCATCACTATGCAACTTTGACGGATAACAAAAAATATTTTATATTCGATTATTGGGCAATATCAAACGGGTTTTCAGTTGTTTTTGCGTGTTCAGATAGAAGTAGCTGCGGAGCTCGTGATTCAGAGGCGGTTTCAAATACGTTTAAACGGTTGAATCGAAAGTCTCATTTTTCAAATTGAAATGTATCTCGGGGATTGGGATTGGGGCTTGGGGGTGTGGGTAGCTGTATCATTATGGTTGATTTCACGTCATACCTATATTTTCCGCATTAGTTATAAATATAAATTTTGGATAATTCAGTACTAGCAAGAATTTTTCTGAAATGGGTCCTCAGAACCGTGCCCCCTTACAACCATCATCAGCATTTTTTTCTCTTGCATGGAGCACCGGCCAATATCTGAAGCAAGGCCCCTAGGCAGTCGCCTGATCTGCCTGATGGTTAATCCGGCTCGGTGGGTCCTAGTTTTCGAATTCATGGAATCAGATTTTCTTAGAAACTCTAATGTAGCTCTTCCTTCTGCCTCTGCCATATCTCTTCAAATATCGACGTTAAGTATTAGTCTTTCGCAGTTGGATTCACGATTGGAGGAAGTACAATATATTCGAACTGTGGCTAAAATTCTCATTTTACTTCGAGATAACCTTAAAAGCCAATATCGAAGTAACGTACGAATAGAGGTTTTTACTGAAAAATGGTGGCCGATTTTTTTTTTCATTCTCGCACATACTCGTTTGAACTTGCTGGGACATCAAAAGGAAATTAAGAGTACTCTATAGTTCATTTCTGGATTCATTTCTGAAAGAATTTCCCAGTTAAAATTCAGCAATTCTTCCGACACTAACCTTGCAGATGCTACATCGTTGAAACAGAAAGATAACGGGAAGTCATTATTAATTTTCCATTTAATCATTTGTGATATTCATTAATCATTTAAAATTTTGAGGGGTCAAAACGACAGAATCATTTGTATGTAATATTTCTTATGTGATATGTCATCATTAATGCATGAGATTTTCACTCTCATGGATGAAAATCTCTGGATTTCTTGAATGTTGAGTTATGTTTTGTGGAATCAATTATCACAGCAGATTGTCCTTTTTTTATTCACCAAAAGAAACGATAGAAGGTACAGGATTTCAATTTGACAACTTGCTAGGCCAATTGTATCACGTCAGGGATGTTTCGAGAGAAAATGCTGGAATAGGTCAAATTTTATTGGGAGAGGGACAGATTTTGAACACAACTATAATCCAAAATTTCCCCAATCCTAGAGGTTAGGGTGACCAGTTTGAAAATTTTTAGTGACTCTTTCAAGTATTTACATAGCCTTCGTACTTACTGTAGGTACCTGTGTCCCAAATTGGTTAGGTTGCACTCTATCTCAGCTATGATTGAAGATAAGGACATGCGGTTTTGGCGACCCTATGTCACTTTTTTGTAAAACTTTCAAATCCATATATAGAAATATTTCAACTACTTTTGTTTCTGAAATACAAGGCAAAAATAAAAAATGTGCTTCTTTGTAGGTTATAATTTCTCGGGCTCTGTATAAAATAGAAGAAAAAATTAAAAATTATGATAGATACTTTACGTGGAAGTCAATGGGGTAATTGAATATTTTATTCAGAGCACTGTATTTAAGATTGAGCACA
The DNA here is from genome assembly GCA_038502775.1 of Hippodamia convergens. NCBI lineage: Eukaryota > Metazoa > Arthropoda > Insecta > Coleoptera > Coccinellidae > Hippodamia > Hippodamia convergens. The sequence continues at coordinate 141,071,157 of CM076607.1, read as the reverse complement.
AACTTTCTATTTTCCAAATGGAACACCCTGTATATTTACGTCAAATTTTTCTGAATACATTGATGTTTCACAACCGAACCCTGAATAGAATTAAAAAATCAGAAAAATCCGTATTTGTGTTAGAGAACATAATGTTGAGAACATTCTCAAGTTTATGTTGAGGAGTGATATTTCGTTTATGTGTGAATATAATTTAATGAGAAGGTTCAAGTGACATGGTGTTTCGACTAACAATTAAATGGATGTGTGAAAGAATGCATGGCGTATCATTAAAAAGAACAAACTCAAATATGGATTCTTCTGATTTTTGAAGCTGAAATTTAGGTAAAGTTGTTATACATCAATGTATTAGAAGGAGTTTGCATTTTTTTTCTATCTTTTACAGGGCGCGAGAAATAATAACATATTGAAAAGTGCATATTTTTCGTTTTCGCTCTGTATTTCAGAATCAAAAGTAGTTGTAATATTTCTGTTCGTGGATCTGGAAGTTTTACAAAAAAGTGACGAAGGGCCGCAAAAACCGAATGTCTCTATCTTCAATAATAGCGAAAATACACTGCAGTTCTCAACCAATTTCCTTTTATATCAGAAATATTGCAGATTGTGAAGTAAAGGTACTGAAATCATATGTTATCAATTAAAGCATGATCATTCCTTAAAAAATCGTTTAACCGTTTCAACCTTTTCAGTTCGAGAAAAATCAAGTTGACTCCGAAATAACCTTGAAAACAATAGTTACCAATATTGAGACAAGTCCTCCTTTCTACCTAGAAATTATCATCCTTGACATTTTTTTCAAAAGTACAGTTTTTGAGCTAATTTTTCACTCACGGTCATTATTTGAACAAAAAGATTTTCGCTTTTTATTGAACGTATGAAAATTATAAGGATTCAATCGAACAATTTCAGTCGACTTTGAAAGTGCCGTGAGCATGTGAATCACAATATCGAATTATTTGCATGTATTTTCTTCAAAATATTCCTTCAAATTAATCGTTTAAATAAATCCCCGTGGGAAACAACTGAAAGTCAATCGCTCCCATCTCTTTTCCATTTTTTGGTTGATTTGAGTTCCAATTATTCAACTAGAAAATGTCAGTTCTTTTGTGAGAATATTAAGAATACGAACATTACTTGGATGCGAATCAAAGCCTGTATATACATATAGATTCAATAAAAAAAGTATGGGTGCAATGTCTTTTTCTCTATGATGTTTGAGAGCCATGAATTATTTAAAGCGTATGATTAACTTTAGGATGTTGTGAAAAACATAAGAGATGCCACGAAGAGGAGAGTGTAGTAAGTAAAAATGTGATAATAGTATATTCTAAAACAAGTTGCAGAATGAGCTCCTATTCCAACACGAATGCGAAATTCGAAAACGAGCGACGAAGGAGCGAGTTTTCGAAAGCATGAGTGTTGGAATTGCCTTCTGCAACGAGTATTAGACGATATTTTCTCTATTTCAGTCAAGTTTTGTGGAAAACTCTCGAAATTCAAATAAAAATTCAGATTAGTGACTTTTGTATTGTATCTTGGCAGTTGGTGTCACTAAGGAAATTTGACAGATTGCGGAATTTGAATTGATTTGATTGAGTGGATCGGAGGTCAGTACTGACAACGAGAAAACGAAAAATATAACTGAAAACAATGCTGTAATGAGTTTCATTACAGCACTACTTTTAGTACTGTAATGAACTCATTACGATACTGAAATAGAGAAAAGAGTATTAACAAATACAAGTGACTCTGCCGCCTGCCTGTACATGCTCGCGTTATTTGCTTTCTACTGAATTCCAACCAGTGGTAATATAAATTCTCGCAATGCGATGGCAATATTTCGGTTTTTGGAGAAAAATTAAAAATTACATAGAAGTCATCAGGATAAGACTAATCGATCGGAGTGATAATTCAAATTTAGTCATAGGTCCGCAAATACGAAAATACATATTGTTAAAAAACTGATCAAAGTATCAATTCGATTATTGTCAAAACGCAAATTATTCCCGTCCGTACGATAACATTATGTCACGCAACGACTATTGGGAGCCGAGATTTCCGTGAACGAATTCGATGAAGATGAACAAATTTAATATTATCAGAATGTAGCTGCCTCTTCAGAACCAAATCCACCGAAACAGTGTTGCCGTTTTTACGGAAGACCTATGAACGATGAAATGTAAAATTCTGTATATCAAGGAGGACCGATCCTCTGTAGAATGGTAAGAAATATACATAATAATATACGCGTGAGAGCGCCCTCCTGTTTCGCGGTGAAAACTCTCGGAACTAAAATATTCAAATTCGACAAAAACCGGTCCTAAGTCCTCCCTCTGAAATTTTGCCAGGTAGTTGCCTATGATGTAAGGATGAATTTAACACGCGATGCGTTAGGTCCTCCGTATACGGAGGACCTATCGCACCCGGAGGACCTATACCATGAAACCGGGCTATTAGAGGAGGACCTATTTACCGCAGGATATATATATATATATATATATATATATATATATATATATATATATATATATATATTGGAAATACGATTGTTTGCCGGAGAAAACAGGGGAAATGGTTATTTTGGGTTCTTGGCAATTATTGGTTGGGCAATTATCAACAATCAATTGTCTTCACATCTATATTTGGAACCTTTAGTGGTTCTTCTTCAGGATGGACACATCATATTGTAAACAATTTTCTTCGTAAGAATCGATCGAATGTAAGATATTTGTTCCGATGCTCTCTTTGTTAATTTAAACAATAATCTCGTCAGACCATCCTGAAGAAGAACCACTAAAGGTTCGAAATATAGATGTGAAGACAATTGATTGTTGATAATTGCCCAACCAATAATTGCCAAGAACCCAAAATAACCATTTCCCCTATATATATATATATATATATATATATATATATATCAAATGAAGAATAACCGCACACCGTTTTTGGACACCGTGTATAAGGAATATAGGTCCGAGATTACTACTCTGTGGAACACCCTCCACAGTCAGTGGCACACGTCGTGTGTGTCATTGCAAATGGCTTCTCATTAGTTTCAATTGTGTGACACTAATACTATATGCTTCTAGCTTCATGAGAAGGAGATCTCCTAATTCCAATCTTCGCTCTATCTATTTCTACAACTCCTGTAGAGTCTCGAAAACCATCATACATGGTGCTACCGTAACCGCTGTTCTTGATATCTTTCGACAACGCAACGATTAATTATGATAATCGAATTCCCCGCGCCATTGTAATGTACTTCTTATGATACATTAAGTGCGAAGAAACAATTTCATTACCTTTCCATTCGAGACCCGAAATATGCATAAAAAAGTCATTAGGCCTTTTCACCAGTGAGATGGGGTCTACGGTGTGCTCCCGAGACTGCCTTATCTGGGAATCAATGATTCGCTAAGCGATTTACTAATGGCTTATTTTCGCAAATAATCTGCATTGTAGACTGGTGCGAAGTGTATAGTTTATGAATTGGAAAAGCTATTAACCTGTGTTTTTTAATTAATTAACTCACTTCTGAAGACCTTGCTGCGGCATATATATAATCGAGGTTTTTTCACACGCGAGCTTTGAGTTACAGGGACGTCGTTTCAGTTTTAACTACACCAGAAAAGGCTGATTTTCTACATTTATGGCAGAAACTGATGGGTAGTATAATTTTGATAAGTACATGATGAAAGCTCCTGGAATTCTTCGAATTAGCACCCGGCTAAATTGTAAAAACGGAATTTATACCGTTCTAGTCGAAAGAATGGAATAGTGAAAATGAAAAAGTGTGATTACTTGAAGCAACCGGAAATAAAATCATGGGTGTTCAAACGGTGCGTCTCCGGAATAATGATTTTGAAAGATTCAAGTTGTTTCTCTTTAGCATAAGCATTTCTGAAGGTATTAAGCTGAAATTTTGGGAGACTCTTACACTTTTGGATCTGCATGATACCCCTTCAGTTCCACGTAAAAGTCTTATATAAATATATATATATATATATATATATATATATATATATATATATATATTCTTTTGAATAAGAGAGCTAAAATAATACAATAAATGTTGAAACAAAAAGAACCTAAGCTGAGGTAAAAAAAGGAACGGGGTACCACAACATTCTTCGTATGATACTTTATGATACTATAGTATCATACGATACTATCATCACCAGTATCATACGATACTATAGAGCCAGGGGAAGAAACCTCAGCCGAAAAAACCTGTCTCCCCGTTAAAAAAATAAAATAAAATTGTTGTATCTGAATATTCTATATAGAGGGACATCACGATCAGCGAGACGGCTCTTCGGAGGAAGGATTTCCAAACACAAACTCCAACCTGAAAATAAAAAAAGCCAGAACAGCAAGAATTCGATTTATACTTCATCAAATTGATCTGAAATTTTCAACCCATTGCAAAAATGAGTTTGATATATTGTGTATGGCTCTAATGCCATCTTGGAATTTATAAATCGAACAATTATTAATTAGGTGTTCAACTGTTTCCTCTGATTCACCACATTCACAATTAGGACTATCAACCGAATTCCACTTGAAAAGCATGCTGTTGGTACGACCATGACCTGTTCTTATTCGATTAAGAAGGGACCATATTCTCCTGGGAAGGTTAAAACCAGGAACTTTATTCGATGGATCAGATATTAGATCTTTATTAGATAAAGAACATACATCCCATTCGGATTTCCAGATTTCGTTGTAGTTGAAGTTCGAATTCAGAAAGTTATTCGACCAAATGGGTTTACGAGATTTCAGTCTTGGAATTCTACTTTCTGGAACGTAGAAAAGTATCGGAAAAGAATCCGGAAATGAATTGAATTTATTCCAAGAATTCCAAGTTGCAGACTGTCTTCGAATATGGGGAGGAACTATATTCGATAGCACCAATGGTAGCCATTGGATAGGTGTAGATCGGATGGTTCCAGTAATTATTCTCATTGAAAAATTGAGCTGTGCATCGATTTTCTGAACATGAACACTATTGAGCCAAACAGGGCAACAATATTCAGCGGTGGAAAAACCAGGGCAAGGGCTGCTGTGCGAAGTGTAGTCGGGTCAGCAACCCATGACGTACCAGCAAGTTTCTGTAGAATGTTATTTCTCGTTTTTAGTTTCATTCGTAAGTCATCCAAATGTGCTCTGTAATTCAGTCTTATAAATTATAATCTAGAGAGATGTCTTTGATCACCTTTACAGTTTTACTTTCAAATCTTTCACTATTATATCGTCTCTTGTTCATTCTGAAATTTTGTTTTATTCTTATACTAAATGACCCAGCAGACTTCGTACTACCTGTTTACCTTTTAAATGAAGAGTATGATGTATAAGTAACAATGTACATACCTAATTCAATTCAATCAAATTTTTTGAATATTTTTTACTTTTTCGTATTTCACCTAACATATTTCCTAGAAAAAAAACAGTGGTTGGAACAACTTTATTCATCTCTGAGGCGAAAAAAGTTCGCCGGGTCATCTACCGTATCTAATTGCCAATTGCTACAATTGGTCCCACCACCAGATCCCCTACGCTCTTTAGTTTCTGTAATAAGAATTGATTCCAAACACTTCTTGGCCAACATATTACCATAATAATTTATTATAACATCAAAGTTGCTTTTTTATTTATCTATTGAGGCAGTACGAAGTCTGCTGGGTCAGCTAGTTATGAACATAATTATGTGTACGAACTTTGACAGGAGTTTTTCTGTTACGTGAATCGGCACTAACTTCTGCGCAAAGACCTTAGAATTCCAAGGCTGAGTCGTTTAGGCAATTCAAAGTTTACATTGCAGTGCCATCAAATGGCGATGTAGAGAATAGGGACTTGTTTGAAACTTTTCGTCATAAAATTTTCCGTAGTATTCGGAAGAAAGATAGGTATACTAGTGAGTTAATATTATCATGAAATGTAGTTCGCCGAAATAAATTCAAATGTAATACTCGCACAGAAACGCTATCAACCGTAGCGACATCTACTGGTGTTATTCTCAAGAAGGAACTTTATTTCCTAATTTTTTCCATTTCATCAAAATTTTCAGTGTTTTAATGTAATTCATGTTAACCCCACCGTAGAAGAATTCAACCACATATCTTTTATAACATACAGTTCATCCAATCTTGAGTTAGAAATGGTGTAACCAACAATATGGCCGACTTAGTATTACGTATTAGAATTTATCATCATATAAAATAAACCATTCACTCAATTTGGCTACTGATTTCGAGGAAAAGCTTTAGGTGACCTTAAAAACTGTGATGTTTCGCATCACGGTTCAAACATTGAATAGTTGCTCTAATCTATTTTTCTATATGTAAAGCACAGCTGCTAACTCTACCCTCTACATCTTCACAAGTCCTTATTTCTCAAATGCCTTAGTCGTCTCGTTACTATAGGAACTGTTGTAGAACAGACAAGTTAGGAACAGCGAAAGAATTTTTCACCCCTTCGCTCACGTGGCTAAAGAGGAACATCCAAGTCGTATAGAATTTTTAAAATGAAGATTTGTGAAGATGAAGAGTGTAGAGTTAGCAGCTTGGCTCTACATGAAATCTGATAAAACTTTTTGAAAATGATAGGAATACGGCCTCGTCTTTGCAATATTTTACATGAAAATGTTTTCGGTTGGATCCGTTTTGAAGAGAACTGTTCAAATTTAAGACTGTTCATATCAAATGCCAACGGTTATTTGAGTTTCAAAAAAATTTAGTTTACTCGCTTATTAAAATTTCAGAATATTTCATGAATCACAACCCAACTATTTTTCAATGGTCCTACTAGCTATCCACCCAAATCCATCAGGAATACAGACAGCACAAATGTAGCACTGATTTTCTTATTCATTAGTGAGAATAAGAAGCGAAAATGCTAGGCTATCGTTTTTCTTCAATTTCGATTTTTTTCAGTCATCGGAATCCAATTTTCTGAAAAATGCTATGTTCGCCCAATTTTCCGGATTTTGAAATATCTCTAGGACAACATGGAATTGAAAAAATTCAATACCACGAAGCTGTTGAAACATAGCCAAATTCAGCACAACAAAAATTTCTCCAACTTTGTCCAACTTCGCACACGTTTAGGAATACTCTACGTAAAATAATTGACTCAAAAAATTATTCAAACCATGAACTCTGAACATACAAATTACGACATCTTATAAAACTCACGATGAATGAAAATATTCGACAGAATAAACCTCGACTCTTACATATTCATTCGATCCACCTCAGCCCGATCTCATGATTTTTTTATATCGATTTCATAGGTAACAGATAACGAATTACATAACAAAAACCCATAGAGAAGTCAGCTATCGCCTCTAATAAAATAATTAAGTGTTGTAACACAATATAAAAGTCATCATGCCGCCCGTTTCATCTTTATGGTGCCCCTGGATCAATTAAACAGTAGTGTACGCAGTGTGACGTCAACCGTCAAAGGAGCCATGCTGTGCCTTAACAATCGGTCGAAAATAAAGGCCTGCTAATGATCGATTTTTAAGGCCCCTCGCGGCCTTTCCACCGGGCGAAACGAGCGGACTACCTGTTGGACGCGTTGAAATTGGTTAATTTATCTAGAAAATCTCACTATGGGTTTTCATTGAGTGATTATCACAGATATAAATATGTGTTCTTTCTTTACGTCTTTATGGAAGAACGTATGGATTGCTTTTAGCGAACATTACAATATTACCGGCTGGAATAATAACTCGACAATTTACGCGGTAGGCAGATAAGATTACAAATTGAAATAATAGAATAGAATAGAATTTATTTGATTTCAATATAACAAATAAATCAATCAACCTTCAAAAACTTACACGGTGCGTCAAAATTAAGAAAATTGATTATTCGTTATTCAAATCATTCACAATGAATAAAAAAAGTCACAATAAGTTACAATGAATTACAATAAGTTATAACAATAAGTTACAATAAATTACAAACATGTACGACAAACTTCAATAGCAACTGGCATAAGAATAATAGATAAAAATTTAAAATTGAAAATCTAAAAATTCTTTTATGAAATGAAATATATTTTCGGTTAAAAACACTTTCATTCGGTGTTTGAAACCATGGAGGTAAAGAAAGTGGAGGTTGCATAACGTTTGAAAAGTGTCACCAAAACAAATCCGGATTTGGCACCCCAAGATGGCCGACTTCCAGGTATTTTAAACTGTAGGTTCTGCAATTTTAGCCTTTTTTATTATTCGTTCGTTGGTTTTGGCAGTTGAATGTAGTGGAAAAACATATAAGAATTGGTTTCTTGTACAGCATATGCTGATCTTACTCGCCAATTAATGGTGAAAAGCTAAGTTTTTTGACGTTTGTAAATACATGGTTTAATTATTGTTGCATACAATTTTAATTGATAGGGGTACACGAGATAATTAACCTATTTGTTTCATTGCATATTATCTGAATTTGTATGTACCTTAATTGAAAAAATAGAATGTATGATTAGTTACAGAAACAAATTATTCATTCCGTACGTTATTCAACCCACCAATTCATTAGAAGCAATTGTTTATGATATTTTGACTCCTTGATTTGTTTCGATCATTATTTATTCATCTTTTGGTCATTGAAAGAGAATCGGACAAACTTCGAATTGTAAAAATTCAAATATAAAAATTCCCGCCACAAATTTTGCTCCGCAACATGGCGGATTTTTGGTGACACTTTCATAGCAAAGGAAACATAAACCGATTTCAAGCGACTAACCTGGTCCTCATTGGTAATTACCAACTAGGACCAACTGCATTCAAGCGACATCGGTCATTGTAGGTTATAATCATTTTACAAGGAATATCCCTGAAGACTACAACCGTAGATAACCGCAGGCAGGACCGTAGATAACTGCGGTCATTACTGGTTATTCGCTTGAAATCGGTTATAGGATATGCTACCTACCCTTCTTCTACCTCCATGTTTGAAACAAACTTTGCCTAGTTCCATCCAGCATTGAGGGAGCTTCTTCAAAAACTTTTATTGACTTTCATCAGAGGGATAGTAAATGTATTTATACATTTCTGCACACAGGATATTGAGTATCTTCGATTCGAAAATTAAAAAACAATCATTATGGATTATCTATGATTTCGCGAGCAATATCATTATCAAGAATCTCAAGAATTTACAAAAATATACTGAGAATTCAAACAGAAATAGTGGCAAAAGTTCTAGACTATTAGTAGTAAGGTCGCTCTCGGCATGATTATAAGTTTAGAATGATTTTTTCTATTATGAAGTACTGACTAACTTTGAGAATAGGTGTAAAATTTAGCTTCAGCCGTTTTGAAATAGGTGGCTGCATGTTTTGGCAAATTTTCACTCTGCTTCTGGTGAAACTTTTCAATTTCACCGTGCAGTCATAGTGGAGAATGCGCGCGAGGAGCTTGGTATTCCATATTTACCAATACCTCTGCATTCACCAGATTTGAATTGCATAGAACATGCATGGAATAAGAAAATAAGATAATCATCAACGTACCAAAGAATCCTTGAATGATCTGAGAGAGCTTCTGTCCCTGAAACCAAATTCCTCAAGTAATGTTCAACAACCTCGTGTAAAGTATGCAAAGAAGCCCCTTACATTGTATTTTTGTATGGGAGATGATTTCCTTTCATTGGGGTCCCGTAGCGGTCTTCAAAAATCTGAAGTGCCGAAAAATCATCACCTGGAAGGTCGTATCCGGTTTGAAAAACCCTCACGATCAGAGAGCAAGAATTTGTGGATTTTGAATTTGAACATCGAAGGAACTTCGAAAGACAAGTGTGATTACGTCTCCAAATTAGCTGATGAACATGGTATCGAAGTGATTTTTCTGCGAGAAATCCACACGGAAACAGAAAAATATCTTCGTGAAAGACAGTTGAGAGGTTATGTATTAATTGATTTTTTACTGAGTCCAATATACGATTTACCTTTTTATGTTAAAAAATTATCAGTTCGTGATGTTCAACAAATTCGAAAAGGGGAAATTGATGGAGTTTTTTTTTATTTCTTTCAAATTTTGTGACATTTCTGTCATAAATATTTATAAACCTCCGAAAATTATTTGGCCAAGAAATCTGAATGTTGATGTTTCTTAAAGTAACAATTGCACTTCTAAAATGCATTTGATTCATTCTGAATAATCGGTTTCTTTTCTGCTTTTGTGTTTTTTCATTTCAGATTTAGAATTGCGAGTCGTTTTGGGAAGAATCTGTTTATCCGAGCCCATCGACGGATAACATGAAGATGATCAAACTGATGTCTTTCAAGATTTTCCTGATATTTAATATTTTATTTAATTTTTTTCACAGGGAGACAAGTTTTTTCGGCTGAGGATTTTTCCCCTGGCCGTATAGTATCGTATGATACAAGTGATGATGGTATCGTATGATTCTATAGTATCATACGAAGAATGTTATGATACCCCGTTCTTTTTTTACCTCAGCTAAGGTACTTTTTGATCAACATTAATTTTGTTGTTTTAGCCCTCGTTTTCATATGAATATATCGTCTTGAAATGCTTTAATTCTCTGGGAATTGAATTTCGTTATTTAACTCGATTCTTCTTAAACAACCTGTTTACTCAATAGACCAACAGGCTGAAATTAATTTTATTTTCTGCAACTTCAAAGTCAAATTAATATGAATTTTCATCACAAAATCTCATTTAAACTATATATTTCTGCAATTTAAGTCATTATCCCTAATTTATGTAAAGCAATTCACATATGTATTTATATGTGTGTATGTTACACATCATAGATATATGTGTGTATGAATATATTCAGAAAGATTTTAATGAAGAGCATTTCGCAACAAAAATCTACATTGATGAAATCGACAATTTCAAATTCAATATTCTCAAATTGCACCATTTATACTTCGGAGGCACCCTCTAAGGCAACCGTTCCCATAATGAATTTCCTCATATTTACTCACCTGGGGAAATCTGACTATCCGGATAGCAATGAATAAATGAAAAATTAATGAGTCGCCATAAATGTCGCTCTCGGTCAAAATCCCCAACGGCATCCAGTCGGCATTTCACTTCATAAAGGGGGAATGTGGTCTCTGCGATGTGCCATTGTTTTAACACACAAAAACAGTGGCGGCTACGCAACGTATCCCTTTGATACCACACGATCTTCGTCTGTTGAGGGTCATTGGAAATGTCCGACCTTTAAAACCATGTTTATCCCTGATAAAGACGAAATAACTTCGATCGGATTGAATGATTGAAGTTTCGGAATACTTCGACCGATCTATGATTGGGATGATTATTTGGTAATGCCTGACGGTCGCAGGATTGAGCCTCAATTTGATATTTCTATAGTAACTATAGTTCTGTCAATATGGACCATTGAATTTTGAAAAGACAAGAGTTTCCAGGCGGCCAAATTTTGGCAGAGAGAAAGTTTAACCATTGTCTCATAAATCCTGAATAGACAGAGACCTCTCACCTATTGTTCTGATCGCATTTTCGCGGAAGATCCCTGTACTTTACTTTGCATTTTTCTGTTAGTCACCTGATACATTTTGTTTTCGGGTTCAACAACTCCCCGCAGATGTCGCGAATACCATTGTCACACCATAAATATGAATTTGGGGTCATACCTTCAAAAGATCGAACACTTACATACCAGCTATATTGTTTTTATTATTTTTTATTATTTTTTGTACCCTTGTCATCAGGAATGCAAGGTAATGTTTGTGAAAAATGTTCTTATGTCCCATTGTCTTATTCTTATTGTGTTTTTCAGCATTATAAGTTATTCATAATTTTTATACCTTGGATAACTATTGTCTTGAGAATGCCCCATATATGTGGGCGAAACGTCGACAAATAATAAACAAATGTACCAAACATTTTATTTAATCCTGGTCATTCCTAACGAGAATTCTTCTTTTATTAACCATTGTCAGTTAAGTTTGTTTTAATAGTCAATCATATATGTGCACAAAACTTATTATACCATTCATGTATGAGATATCGTGATATATGACAATCCATAAAATGAAAAAAATTTACATCATTGATTTTTTGTGGATGGAAAAAAAGTTATTAACTCATCACGCGCATTTTTTATTAAAACAAATATTATACCTTATATTGAGTTATCAATGCTCAGTAAGATACTTTTCCCATAACAAAAAATGATAAGAATTGGTAAGTAGATATTAAAACGATAATTTTGATTCTATTTGCCTTTATTATAAGAAAATGTAAATTTGAAAAATATTTTCTATCTGCGCTAAGATAATTCTCTCGTGAACAATCACTTCCAACAATGTTGGCTGTCATTGGCAGAAGAATTTTTTCCCATAAGCACTTCAATGAGGTAATTTTCGAAGGAAAAGGAAAAAACCAGTTGATGATATTTGTCACTGTTTTGAAAATTAATAACTGTTTTTTACGACTTTTTTCAAAACTGTATCCTATCGGACAAAATAATTACCGATGATGTCGCTACATTCGCCGATCAGCTGTTTACTGAAAGGTGTCCTATTGTTTTGTGTTTGAATTTCTATTTGTATTCACGGTGCAAGTATAGGTGATAATGTGCTTTTTGTTATATTTTATGTAAAATATTGAGGGGAGCACTATTCAATTTTGAATGCTTTTCAGATTATCTCTAATTATAGCATATTCTCCAATATTTACATGCTCACAGATGCTGTGTAAAGGTGAGCAAGTGTTGCAATGCAATAATTTGGTTCTATTTGGGAAAAAATTATTTCAAAACTTTGGAATTCTACAAGGAAGACCCAATAATATACAGATGCCAAGCAAGATTGTCTGGAATTTCCAAGCATATTTTAACCCTGCTTCTCTACAAGGTTGTACGTTTCTCAAATATCTGGACAATTGTGAAGGTATAATTCAATACTTAGTTTTGTCTCTGCTGTTTTTCTTTTTTTTTTCACATAACAATGAAATGTACAAAACAGAAAACATTAGGATTATCCATTATTGATGAAAACTAAAAGAAGGATGAAATTAGTTTGAGACCTAACAGAACATGAAAACATGCATGACTGAAATGTAATTGAACATCAGCATATATATATATATATATATACTCATTCAATAGAAGCTACTAATATTTTTTTCTATTTAGGAAGGGAAAAAATCTATGAAAAGAAAATGGGTGATAAATTTTAAATAAAAATGAACATTCTTCAGAGACCTGTAGGTATACAGAACAGACGTGATCATCGATTAATCATGTTGAAGAACTCATTACGCTAGATTTTAATGTCTTTTCATTTATTGCATCTCACTTTCGTCTTAGGCTGCAGTTATAATAACATTAAATTATTGCACCTTTTCCGTAGCTAAATGAACCTCATTACTATCACGCTATTTCTAATATTAATAATAAATTGATACATATATGTATAATATATTATTTAAAATTGCCAATTCAATTTATTGTAGATTTAATTATTGCCGAACATTAGTTCAATGTTGCAACAATCGAGAGAATCATTTAAACTCACAAGAACCCTAGTTTTATTGCACATTTTCATATGACTTGCATTCAGCTCTTTCAACTAGACTCCTTGAATTGTTGTTCGAGTAGACTCAAAAGATTTTTTTCGATAAAAGTGAAAATTATTGTACAAGAACGATCTGAACAAATATAATTTTGAATGTCTTGACTTGAGCTGCTTTTTTTGGTAGGTCTTGTGAAGGTGCAGCTTTCTTCTCCGGTAGCAGAAATGTTTTCATAGTGAGAGTTTTGAAATAATTCAAAACATATGAAGCATTGTTTTCAATTGACATCAATTTCCACTCTTGCCAGTTTTCATTCTATAATCTTCTGGTCGGAAATGATGTGTGTATACTCTATGTTTAGATACAAGTTTTTTCATTATCAAAACATGCTCTTATTTCCTTTACTATTTCTAGTTTGTTGGTAAAGCCAACATTTCGATTTCTACCACGAAAATGGGCTCCAGGATTCCTAGATTTTTTAGAATTACATCCATAAACAAAACAATAAGTGTTTTCCACAGTTTTTTTATTAGGCACGTACTAACTGTCAAAACGATACTCGTTTCGAGCTTAGTTCCAGCTAAGGCCGGCGGTGTCGCATAGAGTTGTGTTTTGCTCTATACCAGAATGGACCGTCTCTGAGATTAATGAATTGGTTCGGATAGGTGGTATCTGAGATGCCTTCTCATTTTGCATCTCTATAGTAGTTTCCGCTGATTTTGAACAATGAAACGGATAAAAAAAGCAACCTATTTGTCCTATGTGCGTTCTGAGAATAATTCTTTTTTCACGACTTGAAGAAAAGGCGGGAATAAATGCCGACAGACTGCCTCAATGGTCATGGGAACATACGCGAACACGACCAAGAGGCGCTAGGAAAGACGTTGTTGCTCGGACTATTTTAACATTCCTTTGTTTATGATCTTGATGCGTCATCCGCAGTAACGATGGATCTAGTCAGCCGGAGCCAGCAAAGAAATTTACAGGAAAGTTGTCTCGATGTGAGACCTATGGGAAATATTCTGCTCACATATTGAATTGAAGTTTGCGTATACTTCTGTAATGATGATTTGTAAATTATAAATACAGGATGCACCAACTTCGTCGGCCTTTTATGCGTTTCTGGAGAACCAGACCTATTTTGAATCTGAAACGTGGGGTTATGTTATTGTTTGACATTATTTACCGATTTGAAATATTCTCGGAGCCTGACCACTTTCAGTTATACAGGGAAAAAAAATTTTTCCAATTTGATAGAGTCGGTATACAATTCTGAATACATTCGTAGGTCAAATCGTTGCATTCGCCCAAATACTTTTCAGAATATCGAGAAAATACTGAAAAAAAGAGATGGATAGGAGTATTCGGTATTATGTTTGTTATTCCTAACCTAGATCCTAGATATCGTAAGCACAAACCGTTGGTTCTAAAATTGGGATCAAGATTAGCTCATAACTTTCGTTTTCCAAACCCCAGTTACATGATACGAGTTTCGAAACTTACATTTCCATTCTTTTCGGTATTGAAAAGATTGCGCATTCAAGACTATTCTTTCCTTTATTTCTGCAATCAATCACCATGCATTTCGAATGTCGCCCAGTTTTCAACACATAATTTATAACAGAAAAACACACAAACAAAGATTACAAAGTGAGCTAGGTGCTACTCTTGTAGATTAGGAGTTATCTCAGTGAAAAATACAATGATCATCCAAGAATTTTTTCAAAATTAACAACAGCCTCACAATCAGTGATAATCTCAATGTAATCATTGGCAAATGATTACATTGATAGTTTATTATAATACACTGTTCCAAAAAAATTAACGTACATTATGGAAATCTCAAATTTATTCCACAACTGAAGAAGTTCTCAATCATAATTATTTTTATCAAGAATTATGCATGCATATATTATCCACTTTCAACGTTTTTCTTCGATACAGATGTTTTTTCCCAGCAAGAATAAAAAAAGATGATATTATCAGATTTTGAATGTATTGGTTTCATTCTAAAATCAGTTTTTCTCGATCAATTCTAGTGATCAATAGTTTTTCTGTCGTTTGATTTTCTACACTCGATCGCAATGCAACGCGAAACACGCCATTTTACCCAAGAGAAATATCCCCGAGCGGTAGTTTTGCGAGAAGAAGGGTGGACATACACAAAAATTGCAAAAAGATTTGGAGTTGTCCATACAAGTGTGTCGAGAATGTTGCAGCTATTCAGGGAGACAGGTATGAATGTCCGAAGACCAGGACAGGGTAGACCACGGGTAACAACTGCCATTCAAGAACGTTAATTGAGAGTTTCTTCGTTGAGACAACGGTTTGCAACCGCTCCATAAAATTTCATTTTTATCGACGATAATACCAGACCCCATCGTGCGCGCATCGAATGGAATGGCCAGCATGAAGTCCAGATCTCAATCCGATTGAGCAGATTTGGGGCAACCTCAATAGAAGACTGAGAAGTTCAGAAAATCATCCAGCTACTCTTAATGAGTTAGGATTCCAACTCGGAGAAATCTGGGAAGGATTACCTAGATCAGAACATTTTGAGATCACTTATTTTGAGTATGAAACATCGTTGCCGAGCTATAATTAACGGAAGGGGTGGAAATACCAAATATTAAATCACTTATCAGCATTTCAGTATTTTGAAAATTGCTCATTTCTCTTCTTTCACATAAGATGCGTTGAAATCCTGAATTTGTCTTCCATTTAATGTGTCTTGTTTCATTTAAAACCTTCCCGGGAGAACATAAAAAATAAGTTATAAAGTCAATGCAGAGTTCTGCAATCCTCGAGTTCAGCAGATGGTTCATCATCATCAGTATCAATTCTTTCATCATCAAAAGGCTGTGTTACTGGAAATAACAATTTTACCATGATTTTCAACATACATGACGATAAAACAAAATTTTCTTATGTGAATATGTGTTTTTTTTTTTATTTTGGAAAATAAAGTTTAGGACTGTATCCAGATAATTGAGTTAGAGATGGTATTGTAAAAACATTTATTGACATCATTCACAATCATAAAATGAATAAGTCACCCGCATGAAGTTAATACAGTAAAAAATACAATATTAAAATCATCTTTAAACTCAGAGTGATTATTCAACTAAAAACAGAGGTAATCTAGAGAAGTTCAAAATGAGAGGTCAAATGAAGTCAGACTTAGACTTTGAGAGAGTTCCATTAACTCAAAATTAAAGTAATGATGCAAATGAAATTTATTGCGAGAGCCTCTTTATTTCATCAGAAAAACAAAAGGTTGAATAATGAATTGTTAGAGTAGACTGAGTTGTAATAAAAGTGAGATTAGGCCTTAGAGGAGTACTTGTATTGAAAACTTAATAGTCTAAGTCTGGTCTTCATTGAGATCAGTACAACATGAGAATATCATGGTTGAGAAATCAATAATTATGATCTATAACGGAGTTCTGTAAAGAGAAGGCTAATTAATCAATTGAGACAAAATTTACAGTGACAAACTACTTTTAGTAAGCAGGGTTAGTGTTCATCGGAAAAATAAGAGTTACAATTGATAATTATGAGAATGACAATATGAGAGTACATTGTATGAGTGCAAAAAATTTGTTTGAATGCAAAAATCACCAACCCTTTGATTTGTTTGAAGCTAAAGGCTTGAGGTTCCACTTGCTAAGTGTTTCCGATGAATGAACTTGAGAATTTCTTAGTTATAATGAGGAAATCATACCAATTTAATCATGTGAGCAATATTTGAGGAGACCGCTCAAGGTGAAGCAGGGATTGAGACTGTCAATGAGGTTCAATGTGTGAATTACTTAATCGTTCAAATACTACAGAGAAGTTCACTTGATTTTATTGAGAGAGAAGACTGATTCCATGATTCATCCTTACGCTTGAGATCGTTCATTCATCTGAAACTCGAGAACAATGATAAGCAAGTGTAATGAGAAGTGCATAATTGAGAAATGAGATGATTACATTGAGATAATGAGGTGCACATGAGAATATAATGAATCAAAATTCATTACTACAAATAATGTTCATTTTTGGAGCAATCAATTATTTCCAATGTGAAAAGTCTAGAGAAATCTGAAAAATCATGAGAACAGCAAAATATATATCTTAGAGGAGTCAATTCCATTAGTTAAATGCAAAAGAGGTTTTCTGAGAATAAAGTGAGAGAGGATTACCAGTATTTTTATATCTATAAAAATACTCATGAAAATCTTTTCATGATCTAAAACGTGGACACATTTTCAAACTTTATAGAAAGCAGGAAAATAACATAAAATATGCATTAATGGGAGATGACTTTGAGAACTACTCACTTACCTAATTGATTGCTTCCAAAAATGAACGAGATGAACAATTAATTTGCGAGGTGACTTTTTGAAAATTCTAATTTCACAAGAGAAGCACAAGAGAGGTCTGATCTTCGGAGAGATTCGATACAGAAAGAGAGTTGATTAATTGATACAATTAATAAAGAACATGAGTTGATCTTCTTCTTCTTTTTTCTTTTATGTGTGCCTGGCGAACACCATCTACACATGAAACATCTCTAATTGTGATTGATCCAGGATCCAGAACTTTGTTCAAGTTTCCGAATTTTGTTGTAGGTGATAGATCACTCGTTATTCTGCAGCTACTCGGAAGCAGAGCGAATTGTTTTTGTTTTAAGGATATAACAACACATTGAAATTAATATATAACAAATACAAAAATCTTCAATGACATTACAAACATCTACGAAACATAAGATAGGCCAAGTTATAGTTTAATACCAGAGGTGACCAAGAAGTTGTATAACAATCTATAAACGGTAGGGTCATTACTGAAAATCATGTCATGTAAGGAGATTGGAAAATTTTTCACCTCTCCACAATTAGTCAGATCTGGGTATAATCTTTTACAATTATCTATATTAGTTTGACATGAGAAAAAAATGTGAGTAAGGTCCCCCTTATCTCCACAGGAGCATAAGTCTGAATCTACAACATGAATTTTGAACAAATGGCTTGGGGAACAACAGTGATTAGATCTCAGTCTGTTAATGGTAGTAATATTGCCTCTAGGTAAATCGAGTCCATGGAACCAAGGTTTTTGAGATAGTGTTCGAACTTCAACGTATTGGTAATAAATTCGTCCCTTCATTTGAGCCACCCAATCTGATTTCCATCTTTCCCAAATTTTGTGTTTATAGATTGGCCAAAAGTCTCTAATATCGATCCTAAGATTCAGAGAAGCTGATTTTCTGGAACCCTGATTAGCGAGTTCATCTGCCATATCGTTCCCTTCAATATTTGTGTGGCTTGGAATCCACACTAATTTAATTGAAAAATCGTTTTCAGAAAGATATTGAAGATTGGATCTTATTGAAAGTGCTATATGGTCGTTCTTGGCCGAGATTGACCAATTAGTAATTTTATCAAGAGCACTTTTAGAGTCTGAAATAATGAGTTGATCTGTCAACTGATAAGCACATAGAACTAGATTAACTTGACTGCCCATAGAGATGAGAGATCGTCTTGACGTTTCGGTGCGTTCGAACCATAGGCGTAGTTGAGGATGACGTCTGAGGGGCTCAATTTTTAACAGAAACAAATGAACTAATTTTTTCAGTCTCAAGTTGCAGAACGCTAAATTCTCGTAAGACATGGTGTCTTTTCATCTTTCGAGTGGAAAAGCTCATCGCTCTGCTGGAGTTCTTCCCACACTCCTCCGGCGAACACACGAAAGCCATCCAGCGTAGTGAAATGACAAAGTAGTGATGTGAAACGCATTATGTGGCACATTGTGTCGGGAAGTTCCTGGCCCGGTGCATTGTCCCAATCGCTGCCGTTGCGCGCAAGGGGCCCGGCAACGCAATCATCTCCGCATCGATGCACCGTCGATTGTTTCAACGAGCGGAAACCCCCGTTGTTCCTTCGACTGTCTCGAGTCCCGGGGGAGATTCTGGAAGATGCGAGGAGGAGGAATTCGCGTTTAATGAGGAATGAAAGATGGAGCAGGCTGGGGCTATTGGTTCTTTCTGCGAGAAACTCAAAAGCCATTTTGTTGGTTCCACTATTTATGACTCAAGATAGGAAATAATAATAGGTGTCGATACGGATAAGAGCGTTTTCGTGAAAGTATTATATTTGATATTAATTCATAATAACAACGTATCTAAGTCCATGTGTTATTACACCTATCTTTCTTCCGAACACTATGACGAATTTTATGACGAAATGAACATAAATCCATTCTACTATTATATGAATGCACGAAATCACGCAAAGCTGCCGGATTCGATACCCACTGCATAGCTTTCATCTCAGGCTTTGAGCGCGGCAACCGAATGTAGAAATTCCGTAACGAAAAAACCTAACACAGCCGTGTATCGTCGGTTCAGTTCGGCAGGCTTCGGCACGGTGTTTGAGTGCTTGCGAATAGACGGATTCAAAATGGAGTCTGCAATCTCGCTGTTCCCATTGAATTAGGAACGGCAAATATTTCATTACCATCGGATAGAAAATGTACAACCAAACGCAAACATTTTCCATTGACTACAGCTCTTGTTCTAACTAAACATAAGTCGCAAGGTGGAACTTTTGACGAAATAGTATATGAATATATTGAATCACATTCTCTGTATCTCGTCTTTGTTGCACTCTCTCGAGTGACTCATATTAAAAATTTGTAAATAAAGACAAAAAATGATAATTCTGCATTTAAATTTTATCATAATCGAAGGCAAGCTGCATCGTCTGCATCTTTGTTGCAAGAATTCAAAAGACTGTCTTTAAATGGTGCTCTGACGATAGCTCAAAGTGTCTTAAATTTCATCAGTGATAGAAATGGCATTCCAATAATAACTTTCAATGGCCAAAGTTTACAAGATTTCAACATTAACTTCGCTGATAAAAAATCAGAGCGATTGACAACTTTTCTTACGGAAAAATTAAATTTAAAAATTAATAATGATCCACAAGTATCCACAACAAAATATGGGACCACTATTGACGCGGTATTTTGCAGATATTTAGAAGACCTTAAGTCTCAAACTTATGTTTCTTATATCAGTTACCATAAACCTATAGGGTAAAACCCGGATAGATGCTCCACTTTCTGATGTCGCCTCATATTTTAGAGAATATCGATTGTATCTGAATAATTTTTATGAAAGTAGCTAGCCTTGTTGTTTGAGTGGAAATACTGTAGGTTTTTTCTGACCTAGCATTAGCAGATCTCAAGGAATTTGAATTTTTGTGGAACATTATTTCTGGGGATAGATGCCTACAGGTGTGTATAGTTGCCCCACTATGAAAATACTGAGAAGGATAGATGCCTTCAGTCCGGGATAGATGCCCTTCATATTGTGTGATCCAATTACAAAGCCAAATTCAATGTGTTCTCTTATTCTTATCGTTATATCTGTTTTAATCATGATAAAACTTGAATCAGCCTACTTAATGAAATTTCAAAATTATTTATCAATCGAAAATATAAATTCTTTATATCATAAAATGTCAGGTAGGTATCAACAAATAGGTACACGAATTTTCTAGTGTTGTTATAAAATATTGAATACTTAACAGGTTTACAAAGAAATAGAAATACTCTTCTTGAAACAAAACAACACAACGAAGAGGAGATCAGTCAGATAGTGCTTTATGGTTTACACATTTTGAAAAAGTGTACAGGTTTCATGAAGCTTGTGATACCTTATACACTGAATCCAGTCGAATTGAGACTTTGTATTTTCATTCATATGTTCAAATTTTAGTGGCATAATGCCTTCGTAATGTTCTGTTTCATCGGAAGTTGCTTCGAGTTGTTCTGTGGTCAAAGCGCAAACTTGACCTTGTACTTCTTTCCTCTCATACTTTCGCGGCATGGATTTGCTACAATCAGGAAAGAGTTCAGATCGGTACACAAACTATAACAAAACACTAAAAATATTTAAAAGAATTCATGCTCAGACAATACGAGGGTATGGATTATATAGGTAGAGGTATTTACAGGATACCTTGTGACTGCGGCAAAGTCTACATTGGTACAACAAAGCGAAGTATCAATACGAGAATAAAGGAGCATGAACGATGCTGTCGACTGAATCAGACAGAAAAATCTGCACTAGCGGAACATGCTCTGACAGATGGACACAATATTGTTTTCTCAAAGGCAGAAGCTATTTCAAACATCAAAAGCTTCTATCCTAGGATGAACATGGAAGCCATTGAGATATATAAACATAAGAACAATATGAACAGAAGGGAAGAAACTCCTTTGGTACATAGCGCATGGTTGCCGGTGTTGGAAAAGACCAAAATCAAGCCAATACGAAGTGGAAGCGATGGACCAATCAACATCGCGCGCGTAAACCCACTACCCTCTCCCGCCAATGATCAGGGTATAAGTGGGGCCAACGGATCGAATCCAGCATCACTTTCGGAAATTCAGCGGTCGAGTTACAATCTAAGACCAAGAATCCTCTGAAGATGCCTACCGCAGTTGTGGGCGAAACGTTAGGTGAAATAATTCCTAATAGACCACGGCCAATAAGCCCGGAAGACTCTCTTAATGTCTATATATATATATGGCCCTAAGGGCTTCTATACCTCGAAAAATCAGGGCAACTATCCCTTTTTGGTACGGATAGATGCCCATGCATTTTTTCACAGATTAAAAACAGAAAAGCAACTGGTCATGCTTAGATGCACACTTACTAAACCAGTTTATTGATATAATATTGAACATAATTGAAAGTAAGTACTTCAAAAGTTCTACAACGAACAATAATAAAATATTTCGTTACCAACTGAGGTTAAAGGTGACAGTGGCTTTTTCTTTCACTATTAATTCCCAGTGGAGAGTTTGGGAAGTTAGGTATTTTGGAAATGAGGCATCTATCCAACTGGGGCATCTATCCGGGTTTTACCCTAGAATTTATGCTGAGTTTATCATTCAGAAAAATTGCATTGCAGTGGTTGTTATCCTTTTATAATTTTATAAACATTTTATGTACTGGCAATTTTCCGGTTGAGTTTCGCAAAGCGAAAGTAATAGGCATTTTGAAACGTGGAAAGAATCCTTCCGAAGCAAGTATTTAGAGGCCTGTTAGTTTATTGAGTGTTCCTATGAAAATTTCAGAAAGATTGATTTTCTTCAGGATAGAACCTACTATAGAGGTTTCAGGAAGAATAGGAATTGCAATGATCAGGTCCTCAGTTTGACCACATTTATCGAATCAGGTTTCGATAACAAATGCCTCTATAATGTTTTCATTTCAACATTCTTCACGAACAGTAAGAGAGGTAATGGCCAGAGAGTTAAAATCGGCCAAATTTCAATTTTGGCTTATAATTTGGGAACAAATGAGTTACTCTAAGAAAAACCACCGTTACCACTATCTCTCACGGTTAAAAAGTTGTAGTTCAAGCCTACCCTGCACATAAACTAGAATTTGGATTCGAATTCGACTTCGAATAGAGGATCTATAATCTTTGTTTTCAATTAAATAATTAACCCAAATGCAATATGTCATGTGATGTTTTGTGCATTAAAAACGAGATGAAATCTACGATAAAAGTGATATTAAAAAGCTCAACTCCTAATATAAACAAAAATATTTATAGGATTGTGTTGTACCCCAGTAATGCATTTGGTGACTGGGTAAATATACCGAAGAACCAAAGTACAGGATCCCCATATTTTATTCTAAAAGAGTTGGTTATCATCAAGTATTGGTAGTATCAAACATAAAGGCCAATTCAGTCAAGATAAATGGTTGAAATATTTCTGTCAACAGAATAGGTTTCGATCGAAAAGTATTTCTAGAATAGAAAGCATAGTTTATTTGCTTCCTCTATGAAAATTTCCGAACATACTTTTCAATGTCAACTGTGAGAAAACCACACCCTGTGATTCTTCTGTCTTCGACTTGGCGGAAGTCCTGTAGCATGTGGGACCCCTTTATCCTTTATCTACGCATCAATCGTATTGTTTCCACTCCTCTATTTCTATTTCGGATATGTATATCTTCCGTTGACTCGAACCTCTATCTTAATTAATTATCGTGCTACCAAACCTCTCCTCCTTTCGTCGAAAAGAGGAAGAGCAGTTATGCAACAGTGAGTTCGTGGAGTAAGGTAAGGGCAGTATACATTATTTGATATTGACTGAAGAGGATAATGACCTTTCAGAGTTTATCCAAGGAGTAGCGATTATTTCATCGTTACATAAATCAACCACGAAATTCTCTACAGTAGGCAAAAAACGAATTATCAAGGACATTAAGTGCCGGAAAGATAGTCGATGGTTGGACCAAATTCCTTAATTATACAAAGAATTATTTTATTCCGATGTTCTGACCTCTGACTCATAACTTTTCATGGTTGAGCTTTGTTCTAGGTACATGAATCTTCGAAAAAACTCTAGATTAGACTACCGGGCTATTAAACCGACAGCGGAATACTTCTTCTGCAGAAACTTTCCTACAAAAATCTGTCATGTTTAATAAAAAAAAAATTTTTTCACCTGTAACGGTAATGTGAAAAAATAGCAAGTAATGCTATTTTGCCATTTGTTGTTTAACGGAACGTATCTTAATCAATATTCTAGAGAAACCTAAGGTTATAAAAAAATTTCACAGCCGTATGTACCCTAAAGGACCCCCTAAATCGGTTGATCGATATGTGAAGCTGTTTTCCTGGACTAATCGATTGAAATATTGAAAGAATTAGGGGAACGAGATTTTTGTTCCTAAAACTTGAGTTAATGCGTCTGAAAATTATTAATTTAATTTTTTCAGATATTAGTTAATATTTTATTTTTGAAAGATCGAAACAAATATGAAAAAAAACACGTGTGCTCATGATTCTTCAGAAATGATACCCTGTGGTTTATTAAGAAAGTGTGTTTATCAGTGTTGTGTGAGTAATTCTAGAAGAAATGGTTCGTCAGCCCCACAGTATTTTATGAGAACGAAAAAATTTCATAGCTAATTTTTTTCTCCAAAAAAAATTTCAAAAATGTGTAAAGGCCTCTTTCATTATTGAAAAAAACAGTTAAATTTTGTTCTGAATATATAGAAATAAAGAATTTTCTTTCGGTGAGAATTTCTATTTTTTTCTCGATATTTTCAGAGCATTATTCACCAGTTTGTTCTCTATTTTTTTTTGAAATCTCCAAAACATTCAAAATTGAGTAAAAAGTTAAAAAAAAACAATAATCGATTCTTGAACAGAAGAGGTAAACTTAAGGAACGACAACCTTGTTTCCCTGATTTCTTCAGGATTTCAATCAATCGGTTTTTTTTAAGTTTGATTTGGGGTACACTAGCCTGTACCTAATTTTGTCTTATACCCTTAGCTTTCTTCCTAATATTGACGATTGTACAGTCAAAAGGCCAAAATAGCATTTTCTTGCCTTTTTTTTCGCATGACCGTAACAGGTGAAATTTTTTTTCTTCGAAAATAAAAGATTTTTGTGGAAAATTTTCTGCAGAAAGAGAAACCGGCTCTAGGCTTGCTAGGCCTCCAGTAGTTCCGGAGATATCGGCAGTTGAGTGAAAAGGGTCCCTTGCATCTGTGTAGCACAAAAAAAAATTTCCATGTGCGAAGAGCTAAAATAAAAATTTAAAAAATCAATTTATGACATTGTTGATGTTTCTACTACTCCAATACTTTCCAACCTTGATTCCAATTGAGCTTTCCCGTTCCCAAGATTGACATCTTTAAGAACGATTTCTCGATTCCCTGTATCATGATTGATTATTTTGAGTTTGGCGTTAAAAACAATATTGCTATTCCGCGGGGAAGCCTGAAATTAAAAATTCGACAATAGAAAACCTTCACGTTATCCATGGTTCCCTTTCTGCAGATTTGTTTTCGTAATTTGACTTTTTTGGGGGACATTCAAAACACTTCAAATCTATTACATTTGTAGAATTGAATATTTCAAACTTAATGAATTCCCACGATAAAATATTTACTCATCATTTTGGTATGGTGAACTCTCACACTTGGTGTTTCCACAAACATAAGTAATCTTCTTTTAATTGATCCAAATGTTGTTTTTTTCTTAACACAGCATCTCCTCCTAAAAATAAACAAAAATTGGTGTCACTTTCTATCAAACCAAGAGTCCCAAGAATTCCCCTAGTCTTGTTTAAGTCTGGAATCACAAATGAAATTTCTATTCCTTCTTGAAATTCGTTCCAATTCCAAAGTGAAGCGCATATCATCATCATCCGTTATCAATTCAGTTATATTTTATATTAATATGTGGTTAATTACATCATGTTGCAATGTGTATTACTTGCTCTTAGACTCTACAAAATTCGTTATATTAAGTATTTACTTGAATAATCAGGCAAAATAATTTTCTTCTACGGTAGGTCGTAGCGGTACAGCCAGAATTTTTTTCAACACTGCAATTCGCCTTCTCCTTAAATATTTCATTTGCCACTGCAGTTCTGAAAGTTTCCCCATTCGGCAAATGTCGAAAATTTATCTATCCTCTCTTCCATGTACATGAGCTTTCTCGTATTGTATCAGTTGACCGACGGCAACAATTTGCTATGTGTCCATGAATGCGAATTAAAAAAATTTGCAACAACTTGATCTCTCTATGTTGTGAAATATACACAAACCCAATTCGGGAGAAATTGACAGAAGTTTCATCATCATATGTTCACCTTACTTTGTTTGAACTCACCGGGATTACCAGAAGTTATATCATATTTGATAATCCCTGCTGTGATTGTTCCGATGAAAATAAATAGACTCAATCTTGAAAGTCGAAGGAATGTGTAGTCACGAAGAAAACTAATCCTTTTATAAAAAACAATTAAATAAGGAACTTATAAAACTTAGACAATTGCTGTGAATTCAAGATGGTATATTCATTTCGATGATAACTCTTCTGAAATTGTCTATGTTTCAAAAATTGGTGAATATAAACACGAAACGATATTCAATGATCTGCTGAGAGAATATGAATATTAACGTTTCTGTTAACTACATTGAAGACCTTCTCGTTAAACTATTGACTATTAGTGATTTATTTTTGACAAATTTTTTTGGGATATGTAGTGAAATATTCTTTGGGAGGTCTGCATTTTTCTATAAATCATAAATTCGCACGATTCTTCATAAATTCAAAAATTTGTTTGACAAAATTTGAAAGTTTCTTTTCATTCATTGTTGGCATTTTTTGAAAGAAATTGAAACTTGAGTGAACAAATTTTAAGCAGAGGCCTTTCATCTATTAGTTAAAAAGTCAGTAATTTATTTTCGTTTCAGAGGCAGGGAGAGAGAAAAGCCTGGAAAAATTCAGATAAACATTTCTTTGGGATGACAGAAAAAATTTGCTGAAATATTACAAAAAACAATAGGTAGTTAATACAACTGTAGGCACAAATAATATATGTCATTATGATCTTCGATGGACAAATTCTTCAATTTTGGGTATATTGTTATGTATTTCAAATATATATGCACGGATATTCAAAGTTGTTCAGCCATCTGACGAGTCAATAATTGTTGAAAACATACACAATTTGCAAATATGTTGTCAAAATCAAAAAAAACTAAGTAGAAACCTTCAATCATCCTGATGCCTATGACTGAAATAAGGAGAAAGGCCTATTTTTATAATAGTGAAATCAAAATCTGATTCCTAAACATAAATTCACAGCAAATAAACATTAAATAGCTCTATAACTTGACTTCGAGACTGATTCTCTTGTTTCAAAACTTTCATCAATAGGTACCCATGTGAGAATTTTTCAGCTGCAAAATTTCCACCAATCTCATATTTCATTTCGAAGAATAATATGATCCAATATTTGAGAGAAACTGTTCTTTTAAATTTTTAAAACTCATGTAATTAATTGAATCAATTTTTCTCTATTCCAATATCGTAATGAGTTCATTACAGTATTAAGAGTAGTGCTGTAACGAAATGCGGTACAGCATTGTTTTCAGTTACCGAGATACAACACAAAAGTCAATAATCTCAATTTTTATTTGAATTTCGGGAATAGGTATTTGAAGAAACTTATCTAAAGTAAAAAAAATATCGTATAATGTTCGTTGAAGACGGAAATTCCGAAATTAATGCTTTCGAAAACGTGCGACAAAGAGCGAGTTTTCGAATTTCGCCTTCGTGTTGGAATAGCAGCTCATTCTGCCACTTGTTTCAGAATATGATGAAATATCTGTTTTTTATCCTGGTGCATTTGAATTATTCATTCTATTCCACTTGTGGCCCAATTCAGGACCAATTCTGACCATAGACGGATAGCAACAAAAACTCTATCTGTATGAGTACTCCTCGCCATCTAGCGGTAGTTCATCCAACTGGTTCTCGCTCATCGCCATCATTACAGATCCCTCTTACGAACCGATGCAGCGACCTACAATTCGCGACTCCCACACAAAATCGGGATAATTGTGTGAAATTACTGCGAGATTACAGTAATTAACCGCTATCAGTATGCACCAAATAATAACTGACCATTTAGGCGAGTGCTCGAAATTAGGCATGTCAATCAAGCAGTCGTTGACTTTTTTGTTTATATTATTATCCTATTAGAAGTGAACTAAACGTTCGAATAATTTGTGTAATGCCCACGTTGATTAAATTGATACCTAAATGTATGTCATTATCGCGTGCTTGGAAATGAAGGGAAAGTTGGTGATTTTCACTCTCGTTGGGCGGACGTCTTATCATCGGGAGTAGCGGGTAGTGATTACATACCATTTCCAGAGCAAAACCTAACCTAACCTAACCTAACAGGAGTAGAAGCGGTGTTTTGTATCGTTCCATGAATTTCTTTGTCGCATTTATCTTCTTGTGCCGTAAAATTTATCATATTTTTCCTGAATTTCTATTAAAACTACAATAATCAAGCCACTGTATGAGAAAGACGATCCTAATAGTTGATTGAGGAGTTATCATTCTTTGAGCATTTCAACAAATTTCAGATCCTCGAGAAAATTTTGTGTAACTGATTATTGAATCGATAAGTTCAATGTCATTAATTAAAGGCAGCACGCAGCACGGTTACGTCGAGAGACTGAAAGGTTCAAGCTTCTTGAGAATATCATCCACTTCTTGAAGATATTCAATTCCATTATTAGGCTTTTTCAGAAAATTATGGTATTAGAGAAAAAACTCGATGTCCTCAGGATAAACTCGATGGATCGATCGCAGATCTATCTACTGATGGAATAACGAACAGCTCATCAAGCATCATAACAAATAATGGCGTTCCTCAGGGAAGCATTCTTGGGCCATTTTTGTTTTTAATATATCGCAATCTCGCTACAAAAGTGACAAAACTCAAAATCAAAAGTCGAAGATATGCAAATGCTGAATATTATCTAATTAATTGGACATATGAAATAGACACCAATTTTGATATGTAGGTATCTATATGGAGGACACATTCATGTGGGTAAAACTGTTCCATGATTTAATTTGAGCTCGTTTTCTGATCCAATTCATAGCATAAGCCGAAAGAAGTAAATTTTGAGTTGTGTTACTTTTGTAGCGATATGTAACTGACCTGCCTAATGTCATTCAATGCTGGCAAAAATTCTTCAGAAATTTCGCAGACGACACTCTCTTGATAAAGGACAAATACTCAGATTTGTTGCATTTCTTGCATATGATACTTTTTTAATGGATGTGTACCTAGAGTCGAACTCATCATTTGCAGATCAACATGACAAAGAGCAACCGTGAATGAACATCTATTATTATATATTATTATCATTACATCTCATAAACACTAGTCCCATTCATGATTTTCTGTTTGGCAGCTCTACAGGAATTGAGTACCCAATGCATTTCTGGGTGGTTAATTTTGAAAAAAGGTGAACATGAAAATTTTCGGCTAGATCACGCTGATATCTTTCAAGTTTTTTCTGATATATAATATTTTAGTAATTTTTTTCCAACACGAGCGAGTAGAGAGTTTTCTTCAGCTGAAGTTTTTCAATTTTCCTCATTTAAACATAATTTAGACTTGCATGGTTTTGCTGTATTGCACTCACCTCAGTTAAGTTACTTTTTGTTTCAATATGTTTTGTATTATTTCAGCTCTCTGAATCAAAAGAATATACAGGGTGAGTCGGGAGGAACGGACCAAACTTCAGGTGTGTATTCTGCAGGTCGAAATAATTCCAAAAACCTCATATGTTGTTATCCGATTCTCATTTGTTTTCAAACTATAGGGTAATTAGAATATTTAAATAAGGTCAGCCAATATTCAGATCAAGAGTTTCTCGGACTATGGATTGGTCGCTGTGGTCGTATTAGTTGGCCTCCAAGATCTCCAAACCTCACACCATTAAACTATTGTTTGTGGGGCTGCTTCAAGAACGAGGTATACAAAGTTAAAGTTGACACTCGGGATTCTCTAATTACACGCATTAGAAATACGGCATTTCATTTTAAAGAAAATCACGAATCAATCAGAAAAGCATCGAGAGCCCTTTGCAGACGAATGTGTTTCGAGGTTAATGGCGGGATTTTCGTGCATTTATTAAAATAATACTATAAATGAAATTATTTTAATATAGAAAATGTTGTTTTTATAATGACGCTGTAGTTTGAGAACAAATGAAAATCGGATAACAACATATGAGTTTTTTTATATTATTTCGAGCTATAGAATACACACCTGAAGTTTGGTCCGTTCCTCCCGACTCACCCTGTATATTGCACGATAATGGTTCGAAAAATGTTTGGAAGAGCAATCCATTAAAGACGTCTTGAAGAAGAATGGAATACTCACTTACAATGTTTTGTTTGTAAATAACAAGTCATTGCCATTTTTTCACAAAATTCCACAATATTTTGAGAGGTTCAGTCTCCAAATCTGTATCTTACTCGCCACAATGCGAGAACAGCGTTTCAAAATCTCCAAAAAATATTAGTAAGGCAGTTTGGTTATTCTGCTCCATTATTATTGGTGTATTTTGTTGATTTTTTTCATATTTCATTTGTGTAATGATTCAACAAAATGAATAAAAGTCATTTTTCAAAATCAACATTTCGAGAACCTAATATAATTTCCAGAGTAGGTATGTAGTTTATTATAGTTATTTAAATAATTCTTTTCATGTCTTTCGTGCCGATTCCTATTCTTTCTGCTTGAGAATCTCCCTTGGAATGTCCACAAAATTTGTGAAAAAGATTAAGGTTATTGGTTTTGTATTTCTCGAGTTTTCACTGATCCTATATCAAATACAAAAATGGATTACGAATTGATCCAATATATTCCTAGTAAATATCAGAAAAATATCTATACATTCATTTACTCGTAGGTACAACAATTATTTTACCTTACACTATGCAAATCGGTCTCACTAATATTATATCTAAAAGAGCACATGCTGGTCGAAAATCTCAGGACATAGGTAGGCTTTCCTGATTCTGCTTCATTGATTATTGTAGATCCAGGATTGTTTAGATTCTAGCTGCACTCAACTCATTATCAGAAGGTTACAGGTATATATAGTAGTTAATTTTCAAGATAGTCCAGGAAAATACCAAATGTACAAATTGGAATGATACATAAATCGCTTATTGATTTTTCTAATATTTTATGAAAACTCATAACATGAATAAACTTTATCAATAAAACAATACAAAAGTTATAGACCACCAAATATTCGAAGTTTTCGCCTTCTTGTTTCTTTAGGTACCTGCTCATTGTTTTCGATAATAGGTTTTTTTGAGGCTGGATGAACTCTTTCGGAATAGAATCCCAACTTCTTTATTTCATTCAACACTTATGTTGTGAGATAGAAAATAATTGTTCTGACAGTGTGCATAGACGGAAAATACTTGTGAGGGGGCACAACACAGGGAATTCTGTTGTGATGGTTCCAGGGTGATTCTTAGGGAAATTTCGAGGCATTCTCAATTTGTTTCATTCATAGCAGAATAAACAATTCCACGTTTCTTCAAAATGAGTCTTTTGTGAATTTGAAGCATTTGTGAGTACCTTCTTCTTTACTTAAGTAACACATTGGAAATAAATATAAAAAAACTGTCATGTAACCAGATTAAAAGAATTCGTTTGTGACAGGCTGCATTATACAAGAATTCGAAACACGAACTGCACCATAAATATTAAAAAAAAATAATAATATATCACCTTTCTGTTATTTTTAGAATCATACATGATAATGCGATATTAGAATGAATGATAAATCTATAACTCACCTTGGTTGATAATTGAACTGAATAAATTAACTTTTTTAATTAAGTTCAGAAACACAGTGTATACTGTACAGGGTATCCCAAATTGCTTGATTTTGACTGTTTCAGGTACTTCTGAACTAGATAGGTAAAAACTTCGTAAGGTGTCCTGGGCTCGATTTTCGTGAAAACACCATTAGTGAAAACCATTTCACGATATCTTAATTCTTCTTCTTGAATTTCGATTTCGAAAATGTACCATAACTTTTTCATTCACCAATATATCTGAAAACGATTGAAACTTTCTAGAAACGCTTTTGCACCGGAAATGAAAAAATATATTAAATTTTTTTATCGTGGAAAATTACCAAAAATAAGAATGAAGTCTTCAACCCAGTGAAAAAGTGCTTGTTGTAAGTTTTCAAGATGCTATAGAAAATGAAAAAGTTATGGCACATCTTCTAAATCGAAAAAATTTCAAAATGTTGTTATAATATCTTCAAAACAAATGAAGATATCGTGAACCGGTTTTCATTATTGGTGTTTTCTAGGAAATCGAGCCTAGGACTCCTGTCCTCATTTTTACCTATCTAGTCTAGAAGTACCAGAAACACCCAAAATCAAGCAATTTGGGATACCCTGTACTCCTACAACAACGATAAGCAGTATCTGAAAAATAATTGCCGCTCGGTGTACTCTTCTCTGTGAGTAAACTACACCACTGGGGGAACGGCATTCCCTCTGGCCGCCCTATATTTTCAAAAATAAAATAAATACAGCCGTGAGAGCTTTTCATTCGCATTGTCGATGCACAGCTCAATTTTTCAATGAGAATAATTACTGTAACCATCCGATCTACACCTATCCAATGGCTACCAGTGCTATCAAATATAGTTCCTCCCCATATTCGGAGACAGTCTGCAACTTGGAATTCTTGGAATAAATTCAATTCATTTCCGGATTCTTTTCCGATACTTTCCTACGTTCCAGAAAATAGAAATCCAAGACTGAAATCTCGTAAACCTATTTGGTCGAATAACTTTCTAAATTCGAAATTCAGCTACAACGAAATCTGGAAATCCGAATGGGATGTATGTTCTTTATCTAATAAAGATCTAATATCTGATCCATCGAATAAAGTTCCTGGTTTTAACCTTCCCAGGAGAATATGGTCCCTTCTTAATCGAATAAGAACAGGTCATGGTCGTACCAATAGCATGCTTTTCAAGTGGAATTCGTTTGATAGTCCTAATTGTGAATGTGGTGAATCAGAGGAAACAGTTGAACACCTAATTAATAATTGTTCGATTTATAAATTCCAAGATGGCATTAGAGCCAAACACAATATATCAAACTTATTTTTGCAATGGTTTGAAAATATCAGATCAATTTGATGAAGTATAAATTGAATTCTCTTACTGTTCTGTCTTTTTTTATTTTCAGGTTGGAGTTTGTGTTTGGAAATCCTTCCTCCGAAGAGCCATTCCGCTAATCGTGATGTCCTTCTATATAGAATATTCAGATACAACAATTTTATTTTATTTTTTCGGCTGAGGTTTTTTCCCCTGGCTCTATAGTATCGTATGATACTAGTGATGATAGTATCGTATGATACTATAGTATCATACGATGTTATGGTACCCCGTTCCTTTTTTTACCTCTGCTAAGGTTCTTTTTGTTTCAACATTTATTGTATTATTTTAGCTCTCTTATTCAAAAGAATATATATAGTCGCATTGACTAGGAAGTTTGAAATCATTGCTTCAACTTGAAGCTGATCTGTGCATTATGATTATAATCAACCCACACGGACCTGAAGTCACGATTGAGAAAAAATTATAATTCGAAAAAAAAAACCTTTCGATCAAACGAAACCAAATCCGATATTACCATCAATAATCATCGGCTTTGTGCTGTCCACGAATTTGTTTCCGATCGGACCCACCTGATCGCTTCCTCCTGGACACGTCCCTGATAATTTCCCAATTACCCAGTCTTTATTAGAAAATCAATCCTCAGACCACTACTCTCGATAATTTGGCCGGAATAATAACGACTATTACCGGCTAAATCGTCGGAAATTGAAGTTATTTAAATTTAAAAGTCGAATTACTGTCCGAGCATGGAGATGTTTACCATTCAGTTATTTATGGTTTATGGAATTCCTTAACGACATATTAATTATGAGCGGGTTTCTTATCGAGGAGGTCGTTAGGACAATAGCCGGACATTAGAGCCATTAACTGGAGTATTACTCTTTGCAACTCGACACTTTCTGATTGGTTGATTAGTTAGGTCTATATTGGTTGAGCTAATGAAGAATATTAACGAAAAAAAGAGTAGTACCTAATGTAAAACTCAGCATTTTACGCTCAGATATAGGTTCTGTATTTGGTGCTCCGAAATTCCAAAAACACATTGATGTGAATCAGTATTTCGTTTTGGTAGATGATCGAGTTAACTGAAGCTGCCAGAAAAGTTTGACCAAAAAGGTTCACTCAACTTCAATCTGGGGATATTATTATCTGGGAAATAGGAGTCAGTATGGCAAAATGAATTTGGAAACGATTTGAATTCAATCTGAAAATTCAAAGTTCCTGACTCTCTGCGAAAATGAAAAGGTACAATATTTGTGAGTACTGGTAATCAAGGAGTAGGGAGTAGGTGAAAATATGATAGTAATACATATAATACTCCTAAAAAATCAAGTTGGCATAAATTTTTTCTCATGATCACTGATACAGAGCAACAATATTCAGCAGCAAATAAACTCAAGGCTAGCGCTGCTGTACGAAGCTAGTTTCTAAAGCTTCTTAAGCTTCAAATGCAGATCTAAACTGAACGGGAATCAAGTTTAACTTCAAGTTATCTGGAATTGTAACTAGATTTCAAAGAAGAAGAACCGAGGGCGACACTTAATTTTCTATATTATTCATGATTGTTTGAATGAAAACATAAAACCTCAGTTCTTTAATCATTAAGGGCCTAAACGCCTCAAGCCAGGATCTAGGGATGGGGGGGGGGGCAAGCGGGGCGCTTGCCGCGGGCGCCAGCTTGAGGGGGCGCCAAAATCAACCAGCGGTTAAATGTTTTCTATTTTTTCATCACTCGAAAAAAAAATAATTTCCTAGTGCTAAAATTGAAACAGTAGAATTGAAACAGGATTAGCCATTACTATGCCAAAATCTTCAAAATTGATTGATGCCCCCCTGACATTTCAGTCCTCCTATCGTTTTCAGCACCCTCGATATAGCTTTTGTAATTCAAAAAGCATGGAAACAGGGGGAAGATTTAGATTCACGACAATTTTCCGGTTTACAATCGACTTAGCTATTATGTGAGGCTTTTCATGAATTGACAACTTCCTGTGGCAGTTTTCGGTGACGATGAGTTCCATTTTTACCTCTCCCTCTCCCACCTGAGAACAAATTCTGCGGGTGACCGCGCATAAATGTGAAAGAAAAGAAATAGAAAGAAACGATAAACTCATTTCACCTGCACCTCATCGTTTTTCGGGAATTTTTCTTTTGCCCCCCTGAAAAAAAAAATCTGCGGATGCCCATGCATTATGGACTCATCTCCTCCACATCTGTAACTAAGGGCTGTTTCATTCGAAATACGATAACTTTTTGTATGTCTTTCTGGTAATTTGTGCGAACGTGTAATCGGTTACAAAATTCGTTGTTGATGAAACTTCGAATTTTTATTGGAGATATTGCTTTCATATTAAGAGTTCATGAAAATTATAACTGTCGACATTAGCGTTATCCAAAGTGAACTAACCACGCGGAGAGAGCATGAAGATTTTTTCTAATATTTGAGCAAAAACTGCAATAAAATTGCATTCTTATTTTTAGAAGTAATGAGCTTTTCAGAGCGACAAACGTGATCCTTTAATTATTTCAAGAAATCCGAAATATTACCGAAAAAGAAAAAGAAAATTCTTTGCCTTTACGGAGGCTACATCGAGAACATTTTTGAAACATAGATGAATTCAAAATAGTAATCATCGAAATGAATACCATTTTCAATTCCCAGGCTCAGAGATCTTTCATCATGAAGTTGGAGAAATGAAATTAGATTTTGTCACGAGATAAGAGATATACCGGTTTCGGCCTTGTTGGGCCTCATCAGTATCCCGCACATCTCAGGACAAAATCTTCATGAAAAACTTCGAAATTTAAAGCAATTGGTTGTGAAGTAATGAGTAAAATATTACAACTCACTGAGGTGGTGACATCCAATTGCGTCAAAATGAAGAAAGATCGTGATGAAAGATCTCTGAGCCTGGGAATTGAAAATGGTATTCATTTCGATGATTACTATTTTGAATTCATCTACGTTTCAAAAATGTTCTCCATGTGGCCTCCGTGAAGGCAAAGAATTTTCTCTTTCTTAAAAACTTGGCTTCACAGTCGCAAAATGAATTGGGCTTTTTCCATCACTTTGAGAAACTAGTAAGAAGTCACTGAATTGAGCCATTGCTAAAATTTCATTCAGTGAAAGAGATTTTTTTTTTGCATTTGATTGGAGATGTGAAACTTCATTTTGACTCAATTTTATGTCACCACCTTAGTGAGTTGTAATATTTCACTCATTACTTCACAACCAATTGCTTTAAATTTCGTACGTGATACTGATGAGGCCCAACAATGCCGAAACCGGTATATCTCTCATTTCAGTGACAAAATTTAATATCATTTCTCCAACTCATGATGAAAGATCTCTGAGCCTGGGAATTGAAAATGGTATTCATTTCGATTATTACTACTTTGAATTCATCTATGTTTCAAAAATTACCGAAAAACTTATAATGTTACAAGATTTCAAAGTAATAATACAAAAACAAGATACCCGGGACTACAATTTCTCTTTTTGGGGGGGAACATGAATTTTTGCTCCGGTCAGAAAAAATCCTAGATTAGGGCCTGAAACGCCTTCCTGGCAATCTCGAGCATAGTTCTGGGTACGATCCTGGCAATCTCTTAGGGACGTCGAAGGGAGCGTTGTTATGACCAATCGACCAATACGAGCTTTATTGTGCTCAAACCCGACGATTCTGTTAGTTTTTATCATGGAGGTAAAGAAAGTGGAGGGGGCATAACGTTTGAAAAGTGTCACCAAAACAAATCCGGATTTGGCAAACCAAGATGGCCGACTTCGAGGTATTTTAAACTGTTCTGCAATTTTGGCCTTATTTATTATTCGTTCGTTGGTTTTGGCAGTTGTATGTAGTGAAAAAACATATGAGAAATGGTTTCTTGTACAGCATATGCTGATCTTACTCGAAAATTAATGGTGAAAAGCTGAATTTTTTGACGTTTATAAATACATGGTTTAATTATTGTTGCATACAACTTTAATTGATAGGGGTACACGAGATAATTTACCTATTTGTTTCATTGCATATTATCTGAATTTGTATGTACCTTAATTGAAAAAATAGGATGTTTAATTAGTTACAGGAACAAATTATTCATTCCGTACGTAATTCAACTCACCAATTCATTAAAAGCAATTGTTTATGATATTTTGACTCCTTGATTTGTTTCGATCATTATTTATTCATCTTTAGGTCATTAAAAGAGAATCGAACAAACTTCGAATTGTAAAAATTCAAATATACAAAATTCCCGCCACAAATTTGGCTCAGCAACATGGCGGATTTTTGGTGACACTTTCATAGCAAGGGAAACATAGGATATGCTACCTCCCCTTCTTCTACCTCCGTGGTTTTTATTGCTCTCGCTTAAATTTTAACAGAGTACAGAACAAAATGTCAATTATTATTTCGTTTGGTTTCTGAAAATCGTTGTTAGTTTCTGCCGAAATCAACATTGCTCTATGGGGAATCCAGGCTTTCGATTCATTTTTAAGACCGAAGAGTCAGAGGACCAAATTCATCCGTTTCACCTTACCTCCAAGCAAATAAATATTCATAAATAAAGTTGTAAGGTATTCCACGGGTAACTCGTTATTAACTGCGAACAAAAAACAAAAAAAAAGAGCGGCGAACCACATACAGTCCGCCTCAGCATCCAGCTCGCGCATATACATATCCCCGGCGTAAATTTTACTGGCACGGCGAAGGAAATCCACGATGCTCTCACATATATCACCCGGTCCCGAGGGCAGTGATTACTATGTCTTGAGTGTTGCATTACAAAAATCAGAACGTGTAATCATTCCACTGGTCCTATAATCGGGATTTATGGAACGCGGGTTCGTGGGGCCGTCTTCGCGTATATGACGTTATGGCGCATGAGAGCGCTGTTGTCGGCACAGTGTTGCCAATCGGCGGATTTTTATCCGAATTGCGGATTTTTTTCGGATTTAAAAATGATTCGGATTTTTTCGGATTTTTTTTTATATTGTACAGTCTCAAAGATTTTCTGTGGGAATTGGATGATTGATAGAAAAAATATTTTATATATCAGCACCCCAGAGGTAAAGTGTGTTAAGTCAGAATATGAAAATTAGACAAAAAGGATATTTTTCAGTTCGATTATTGCTTCAAAGAATGATTTCTGCCATTATTTGGAGACTTGATATACCTAGGGAGTCAAAAATATGTTCCACTAGCTAGAATTTACTAATGTGAATTCAATATTGTAGATAGTTGGTTTCTGAAAAAATGTGAGGTGCTGATATTATGTCGTGGAATATTTCTTCTAGGGACTGGGAATACCACGTAAAAAAAAGTCGCCAAATACAACACTTCAGAAGTGGTGCGAAAACGTGTGCGTTTAATTTGAAATACAATTTTCTTACGATTTGAATATTCTTTTGTAGAGAATTTTAGGATCTGCAAACTTTCTTGAGGTTCACAAAAATGTATGGCCGTCGACCGCAAATTAAAAAACAATTCAAGCGGGATCAACGGGGATTTTTGAAATAATATTTTTTATGTCATAAATTGATCAAAAATCCATCATATCTCAAATCATAACTGTTCAATCCCTATCAATTACCACTTGTAGCACTAGAGATTATTCACATTAAAAATTAATTGAAATATTCAGAAAAAATAAGCATGTTTTTTCGTTTCTGAATTATTTAGTTGATCTATGAACGAGCGGATTTTTTCGGATTAAATAAAGGAGCCATCGGATTTTTTCGGATTTTTTGGCACAAATTTCGGATTTTTCCGTGAATTACCATTGGCAACACTGTGTCGGCACCACGTCTTGGTTTTCGTTCGTGGTTGGTTCTTCGCAAGTCCTTCCATCATTTTTTTTTTGTAGATCTCTATCGTATATTTTATGGGAGGTATTTGCATTCTTGCGACGATTTTTTCTTGGTTTTCTTCCACAGAATCTGAAACAAAAAACAAATTAGAATTTTTTTAAATTATAGAAGAAAGGTCCCTGCGTGAAACTTGTGCACTAATATGTCAGGTGCCAGATCTTTTCAAAATTTTTCCCCAACAATGAAAAGAGATACAACACTTTGAACGCTAAAGCTTCGTAACGTTTCGGAGTCTAGATCAAATTCCTTCGACAAACAATAAGATGATCCCCCCCCAATGTTGAACGAAGTTGGCAAGTTTTCAAAATTCCGAAGGAGTTGGAAAAAATTTCGAAGCAGTTGATAAAATTTCGAAGCAGTTGAAATACATTTTTCTGAGAGAGTTATGAAATACGACGTGATCTGAATCAGAGAAAACAAGTTTTCAATCAGTACTTCACAATATAAGTATAGCCGGCAATAAATGGTATTGAACCCAATATTTTTACCATAAAGTGTTGGAAAAGATGCGGCCTTAAGAAGTAGGTACCTAGTTGCAAATTTTTTAGTCCCATCGCATGGACTGTGTCATAAAAAAACCATCTGGTATCATAAGTTTAAGCTGTTTCTTTCAGATAATCAGAATCATCATAAAGTACGCTCTTCGTACATTGTGTTATAGTTCTGCGAATAAATAATATATGTGAATAGTTATGTGTCGCCTTTTAGAAAATTACGAACAAACAAAATCTCACGAATAGAAAAGGAGGACAACAAGCGTGAGAGAAAATTATGGGTAGTGGCCACAGAATATCGGTAGTCACAACAAAAATCGTTTCGAAATACTAAATATATCCCCAATTCCGAACACTTATTGCAATAACCGCTGATATTTTGTTCTAAATTATTTCTTCAATATGAGTGATTTAACCGTTTCCCTATTAAATCGGGAATCTGTTTCTTGCAAGAAATATCTTGATTCACGACACACATTTTCTTTGTCAACTAGAAAGTTATGTTGCTTTTCTTTATTTCAAGAAGTCTGTAAGCAGAAGTAGGGCTCATTTTTGATAAAAGGAGAAATATTTCCGGAAATTTTGTTCCTATAATGAGGAATGTTCACATTTTTCAATTTCTACATATTCCTATTCTCCCTAGAAAAAGAAAATATTGTGTCCAAAAATTATTTGAATACGTCAAATAGTGCCCGAGATATCGAGTTATAAACATGAGTTTCCGAGACTGGCGATTAATCCGTGTGACGTCACGTTACATCCAACGACTTGCGAGGTTCAGTACGTGGCCGGTTCCAATAAAAGGGCCTTTCCACTCACGGAGTGCGATTTCCGAATGTAGTATGACGTCACATAGCGGCTGTCCATGTCGCGAGGAATTGAATATTCACGGGGTTGTAAAATCCGAACTACTAGGTCTTTTCGACTGAAACAAAAACTAGTGATTTCATATACATATTGGTTATACCGTGACGAAGTTTCGATCGATTTTGCATACCTGTGAACATTCCTCATTCCGTGGAATGGACCCATGTTAGGGATGAGTAGTTTTAATATTTTGGATCTCATCGAAGTTGTTATTAATTAACTTTGATTTTTCTTCTACCCAACTGTCAATCGTGTATATTTCATAATTTTATGGAATTTGCTTTTTTGTGATAAATATTTTTTTATGATGCTTGAAATTTTGAGATACACCAATAAATAAAACTGAACTAAATTTAAAAATGAAACAAAAAGTGTGTCTCAAAGTTTCAAACATACTTCAGAGCGTACACCTGACGAAAAACAAACGATTCCATGAAATGAAGAAACTCACACTGAATATTGGGTAATTGAAAAATCAACGTTAATTTCTCATCATTTCGATTTCCAATTCCAATATTTACTCCTTTCACAAAATAAAAAGAATACATTTTTCAGAAAAAATATTTTTTCTTATGAAAATCAGCCGTGCCTTCGCTCCCAGATTTCACGAAATGAAAAAAAAACTGCAGAACTAAAGAAACATACAAGTAGTGTTTCTCAAAGTTTCAAACAACATCAAGATACTATTCATGAAAATAACAAACTCTATGAAATCCACTCAATTGAATGTTCGGCAGATGGAAAAAAAGTTAATTACTCCTCACTCTGTTGAAATTCATAATTTTCAATTTTGTTTACCGAAATGAATATTATATCATGATATATGAAACGGTTTCCTTTCATTTCAATGTCCAGTTGGAAAAATTTTCGATGGATTCACCCCCCTCCCCCCCGAAAATTTAGCTTCGGCCCGTCCCTGTTCAAGACTGAAAAGTAAGAAAATAAAAGTATGTGGAAGAAAACAAAAAAAACGTATTCAGAGTTTGTACTGCAAGAATGGAAAGTCGAGAAATAAAGTAATATTAAGCGTATGAAGCTGGCAATTTTGAAATTTCGAAAAAAAATATTGGATTTGTGCTGCTTGGGGCCGTTAGATTTTTTCGTTGAAGAAATTGGATTACAATGACCTGAAAAAATAGTACTTCACAATTACTGAGTATGTCTGATTTCCCGAGAAATCAAAATGGAATCATAAATGAAAGAGAAAATTTATGATACATTCGTTCTTTTTTGTGTCTGAAATATTTCCACGAAAGTACTTGAGATTTTCCTGCAAATGTGTTCAACAAATTGTGCTACTAGTTTATAAAATTGTGACGTCGTAATTTTCAGGAATATTCCAAAAATTTACCTCAGAATTAAAGAATTTAGAAAAAAGTCACATCAACAGTTTCTATTATGTTGTGCCTCAATTGTGCCGAGATTTTCAAAAATAATCAACAGGATTGTCAAGAAATTCGGTATAGCTGACAACAGTTTGTTGCAGTTTTCTCAGCACTTCGGATTATCGGAATTTTTTCATGTCAATCAAAAGGTGTACTCTGATTTTTTTCAAGAGTATCATGAATTTGTGCTCGTTCTTATAGAAACAATTGTTGACTATGGAAAAATGTAATACATTTTACAGAGTGACCCACGTGAAACTGTCCAGAATAATACGCTCTAAAAGGAAATTGTTAATAAATAGGTATCAAGGACTCTTTTGGCCGTAGTACTATTTTCCCAACATAAAACACCATATCTAAGGTGAGCATCAAAAGAACTGTAATACAGGCCTAACAACATATTGATATTGGAAAGGCTGCACATCAACTCCTCTTAAGCCTTTCACAAATATTATCAACATGTGAATTCCATTGTAATCTACCATCAACAAATGATACCTAGAAATCTAACTGAATCCGTTGATCTTGAATGCAACTCATCATCATTATTGAAAATTGAAAATTCCTCATTGTTGTTTTCGATATTGAATTCCATGATTACTATTTTTTCGACATTTAAGAATAACATATTTTTTTGCTCCAATTTATATATAGATATAGAAGTGGTTAATTCAGGCGAACTATTATGAAATTTGTCCTTCATACTACATTTATATCATCAGCATAAGCGATTACAGAAACATCAGCAAATGTTGTAAGCACATAATCAAGTAAATCAATTAGGTAAACTAAAAATAATATCGGGCATAGTATAGATCCCTGTGGCACCCCCATTTCAACATTTATTTTACCTACTGATTTTCGAATTCAGCCAACTAACCGGAGTAGATTTCCCATTCAAAAGGTGCCAATTGGCAACGCTGTCTTCGAGCAGCGTGAAGAAAAAATCGAATGGACGCTTAGGCTAAGGCGGCGTGTATCATTTAACATGACAATGAAAAATGGACGAAATCGCGCCATGCAATGAATTAAAATTGTGGACTTTAATAACGGCCGCACAAAGCTACGAATTTCCACCTAAATACCCTAATTATCGATGAAATATAGAAGAGGAACTTCGGACAAGTTGAGATGCGCCTCGACCCCATCTGTAATGTATCATAGTCAGCTCGGGTTTTATAGATATTTTAATAGAGACTTTTAGATGCGATGTCGTTAATCTTCCGAGAGGTTCGATACGTTTTTCAATCATTCATTCAGCAGAATTGTATGCAATCATTTTCAAACACCTACCTCATACTTCAATACCGAATGAATTAAAGGCACAATTGAATCCTCTTGTTTCAAAACCCGACAAATCCGTTAAGGACAAATGTTGGAAAATCTCAAAAAACTGTTTCGATATGTTTGAATAGCTTTTTTCTTGAAAAAAAGCCGCATTTGTTTGAATATTCGGCCTGTCAGTTGAAAAATAACCCCGTTTAAAAAAAAACAGTAAATATCGCGATGAATCGGATAAATAAAATGGAATTGTCGGGTTTTGGTTTTGAATTTTGATTTGTCGGTAATTGAAACTTAATTGTATGGGCAGAAGTTTGAAATTCCTCATTAGAGATCATGATGATGGTTACAATTTTATTCAGTTATTGGTATCTCATTTTTATTGCTTCATTCTCAATATGAACAAGATATTAAAACAATTTAGACTATAAAAAAACTGATAGTTCTTCTGCTTGCTCGCATAGGTTTGCCGGTTCTGAAGTACTGACAATTTCTGAGGCATTAGGTAGGGTATTTTTCCTGGACCTCAGAGAAATACCGTAGTTTATCCAGTGTACGCCAATCTTTAACCCAATGTTTTCGAAGTAAGGCCTTCACATCCTTCAGTTTTTCTTGACTGGGACTCACACCGCCGTCTATTCGAGATGGAATGATGCTATTTGCCGACATTCCTTTTTGAATATCGACTTTTATTCCCCAAGATCTGCTGCTCTATAAGAATATTCATCTCAAACTATTACCGATTGTTATCACTTTTTCATGTGAAATCTCTTACTCTGATTGAATTTGAAGTTCCATTGTCCTTGTGCTTGTGCTTTTGATGGCTTTTTGGGATGCGTCCTTCCAGTCGTTAACCTCTATTTTTTCACTACCCAAAATGAAAAGTGTTCTATCCTCCCTAAATATCTCGAAAAATTCATCAGGAGAAACGTTCGTATCTTTTCTTTTAATGAAAATGTCGGGTTTTGATTCGAAGATAG
This sequence comes from Hippodamia convergens, assembly GCA_038502775.1. Lineage (NCBI taxonomy): Eukaryota > Metazoa > Arthropoda > Insecta > Coleoptera > Coccinellidae > Hippodamia > Hippodamia convergens. The sequence continues at coordinate 141,027,176 of CM076607.1, read as the reverse complement.
CTTGGATTTGTCGGGTATTTAAACCAACCTCATATTTCGAAGCCAACTTCTGTCGGTTTTATTGGGTTCTGAATTATAATATTTTACTGGATTGTGCACTAGGAGAAAACAAATCCATTTCCGTATCTAACTCATTTTTCACCAAAAATGGAGTTGTCGGTTTTTGAAACCAGGGGATTCAATTATTTCACATAAATGACACTTACGATTGATAAAAAAAATTTCTTCATCTTCGGATGCTCGAATAACGTTGCATTTGAATAGATTAATTTCTTTCAATTCGAGAATATACCTAGATGAGATCTGAATAGTGGCACATAATTGGAATTAATTCTCTTTCCATTTCTAAATTTTTCAGGCAAATAAGGATACGTTTGCCTGCATCATCTATATTTAATTTTTCCATCAGAATTTGAGGTCCTCGATTTTCTTCATTATGATGAAATAGTTTTTCCATCCGATTATACAGTTTTATCAATATCTTGTCTCTTTTTCAAGCTGAGCACATATTTAATTGAATACTATCTACCGCCTGTTTTAACTGCTTTTTATGAACATAATTTCCTCTATCTATTATAATAGAATAAGTTCTCAAGACAACCTGTTTTCTTGAGCATTTCGGCCGTCGTCATCTATTAATAGTATATTCTAAAACAAGTTGCAGAATGAGCTCCTATTCCAACACGAATGCGAAATTCGAAAACGAGCGACGAAGGAGCGAGTTTTCGAAAGCATGAGTGTTGGAATTGCCTTCTGCAACGAGTATTAGACGATATTTTCTCTATTTCAGTCAAGTTTTGTGGAAAACTATCGAAATTCAATTCAAAATTCATATTAGTGACTTTGTATCTTGGCAGTTGGTGTCACTAACGAAATTTGACAGATTGCTGAATTTGAATTGATTTGATTCGAAGATTGAGTGGATCGGCAGTCATAACTGACAACCACAAAACGAAAAATATAACACAGTGCTGTAATGAGTTTCATTACAGCACTACTTTTAGTACTGTAATGAACTCATTACGATACTGAAATAGAGAAAGTACATATACACGCACCGGCGAACTGCAGTCCGGGACTGGGGAAACGTAAATCTACAGTTTTGTTATCACTACACATACACAGATAATCGATAAGTCCCTGCCGACAGTTTCTTCAAATTGTTTGAAAAACTGCCGTGTGTAGAGCAATTCCTTTCAGATCCCATCGACAGTTCAGAACATTTTCGATCTTTTACAGCCAAAATGGGCTGTAAAATGTAAAATAAATTCTAATAGGCGAACTAAGTATAGCGCCTATGAAAAACTTGTAAACTTTCACAAAACCATCGATGAAAATGCAACAGTAGACTCTTTTGAACTGATTCTGTGTTCTCTTAATAAATTCATATGCGATAGTTTATCACGTCTCAACAATAATTCTTTAGTCCATAATCTCTTTTTAGATTTTTCATTTTCAATTGATAACAGAATCATGGCAGCAGTCGATTTTCGTTTACGTTCAAGAGACATATTTTTAAAAGTTCCTCACATGGAAAACATAGGATCTGAACTGAACGTGTATACAAGGTGGTCATTTGAAAACGAAACAGACGAGATTACAGACGAAATAAATTTTTTCGATAGAAATGCTCGGATAGGTCGATTTCTGTTTCGAGGGGGACAACTTAAGATGTAGGTTACGGACGCATAGCGCTTCAACCCTTGCTACTACAACCCTCTCCCCTAATTTTTGAATAGAGGAGATGGGGTGAGTGATACCTCATTTGGAAGGTATTTTTATACTGATTTCAGCACAGTAATTGTTTTTTCATTTTATGCATTAGTTCTCGAAATATTTTTGACTAAGTGTTTGAAAATGAAGTGGTGTTTACGTGTCACTTGTAGTGTTTTTTTGTGAAAAACTTTTCAAATGAGGTATCACTCACCCTATCTTCCCTATTCAAAAATTGGGGGTGAGGGTTGTAGTAGCAAGGATTGAAGCGCAATGCGTCCGTAACCTACATCTTAAGTTGTCCCCCTCGAAACAGAAATCGACCTGTCCGAGCATTTCTATCGAAAAAATTTATTTCGTCTGTAATCTCGTCTGTTTCGTTTTCAAATGGCCACCCTGTATAGTCAAATTAAGGATGGAACGCAGTCCGCGGACTGTCAGTTTTCGATTATCAGATCAGTTCTTACGATTTAACTGAATCGTTTGTAGTGCGCTACAGACCTTGACTGTCAGTTCAAGTCGACAATTCTGGGACTGTAGGCCGCCGGATCGTATATAGTAACGTTTCAGTTCTAGTGTCTGGCATCTTCAGGACAGGCATTTTTTCCAATATTTCTCCTTCTGAAATTACAAACGCCCCTTTCTTGAAATGTGCCATATAAAAAAAACCAATCACACAATCAGAAATCCCTCTACCAAGTTATTACTCTCGTAATAATTTTGATATTATCTAACAAATACCTATATAGGTAAGGCAATCGTTTTCACGAAATGAAAGTTCTTCCCTGAAGGTTTCGAATGTTTCGGCTTTTTTTCTCGAATATTATTGTGTTTACGATCTAAATGAGCAAAATGTTAGATTCTTGAAGACTAATGAATTGGTTGAGGTTTTCGCGTTCAATGTGAAATGGCTGAAACTATGGTTAAAATTTTTCATTCGAATATAATATTCTTTCTCCTAGCTAAAATTGTTCTCCCATGTTTGAGAACTGATAATTATTCTTGATGATGATTCCTTATGGAATTGATTGCTGCCAACATGAAGAATCAAAACAAAATGAATCTCAAGTACCAACATCGATAATCGTCGAAATAAAAATATAAAAGTGTTATTGATGAATTCTTCACCGCATACCTTGATACCATCTAGATTCAGCCTCCACCACCATCGCAGAATGGTGAAGAATAAGAGAACAGATGCGTGGGTGGTAGGCGGTTCTTGGACGAACCAATGAAACGACGACTTGGTCAGTACGTTATCTATCTTAGGGGAAAGATGGGTGGTGGCAAGGTCAACATACGAAATTCTCGATCATTGAAAATGGCAGAAATTACAATCCTCCTTTATGTAGTGCCAACTTTTCTCTTTCTGCTTCCAATTATCACTCAAAAATTTTTTTTACTTTAAACATACTTTATCATTTTCAATTTTTTTTTTATTCAAATATTTTCAGAATTTTCTGACAAAACTTTTAGATATTCAAGTACTCGATCAACAAGCCATCAGAAATCGGAAATAAATATGGAAAAAGTGTTTTCTTTCCCAGAATCTGAATTGAAAAATATTTGGAATAATAAACGAAAAGAAAGGACTCTGTGCAAAAGCCAGGAGCCAAATCTTCCAATAAATTATTGCCTAACAATAAAGCAAGAAATAACACTTTGAAATATTTTTATTGACCGAATATATTCCTAATTAATTTTGTTCCAGAGCTTGCGAGAGGTAATCCTGAAGAAATTTAGAGAAAAATGCTGAACTCACTCATAATATTCAATTTCAGGTGTTTCCTCAACGTTTCAGACTCTATGAGAAATAAATCTGATCAACTTATATTGTGAGTTAAATGAATGCCTCGATTTTTCCCCTACTTCTGTGACAAATTCATTCATTCGTCCATATCATGTAGCATAATGTGTACAAAAATCGTGTGAAAATGTTCAGGTTCACACAGACACAGATCTTATGGATATTTCATTATTAATCATTAATTATATGTTAGTTAGAACTAAGAACTATTCTGTCACGGATTATTCTGTCAAGGTTGTGATACAGAAATCAATGTTCAATTCGAAAATCAGTATAGGGTGGGCATATTTCGATGTTTTAGCACTACAACTTTTGAACCAGAGGAGATAGACAAAATCTGATACCTCATTCTCGATCTCTTTTTCGGAGAAACTAATAAAAGTTGTATTCATTTTTGGCTACCTTCTTTTGTTTTCGAGTTATAAGCGAGTTATATTGGACAAATGGTGATATCGGAAAAAAATTATATCTCCTCCAATACTGATGATAGAGCTCTGAAATTAAAACATTATACAGGCACTTTTCTACGTAGAATCCAGTGGCATGCTCGCCTTTTTTGCAGCATTTTTAATTGCGAAGCTATGACACAAAGTTATGTTTTTTTGAAGAGGAACACTAGATTTCTTTGCCATTTTCTGGAAGTTTAATTTTTTCTGATTTCAAAAATATATAACATCGTATGGTTCGTATCATTAAATCAATATGAGTATAGAAATTGGTCATGAACCTATATTCATCTGAGTCTCAATACTTTCTATGGTTTCAATTGTCGATAAGCACGAAAAATTTAGTATCGTATAATTACCACAATTTCCTTCTAGTAGTCTTTTCATTTCTATGCTCTTGTTATGGGAAGCTACATTTTTCTGTACTCATCAACAGTTGAAACCATAGAAAATAGGTTTTTGACCAATTTCTCTACTCATACTGATACAAACTTTACGATGTTATATATTTTTGAAATCAGGAAAAATCAAGCTTTCAGATAATGTCACAGAAATATAGTGTTTTCATTTAAAAAAACATAACTTTGGATCATAGCTTCGTAATTGAAAATGGTGCAGAAAAGACGGGCATACCACTGGATTCTACGTAAAATAGTGCCTGTAGAATGTTTTATTTTCAGAGCTCTATCATCAGTATTAGCGGAGATATAAATTTTTTTCGATATTGCCATTTTTCCAATTTTCGCTTATAACTTGAAAACAAAATAAGGTAGCCAAAAATGAATGAAACTCTTGTTAATTTCTCCGAAAAAGAAAGCGAGAATGGGGTATCAGTTTTTTTCTATCTCCTCTGGTTCAAAAGTTGTAGTGCTAAAACATCGAAATATGCCCACCCTGTACACGATATTTATTGAAATATCTCATTACTTAAAAAAAAGAATCGATATTCCTTCAAAATGAATCATAAACGCTATGTAATCCTAGAAATCAGTTATTTCCGAATCTCCTGGTCAATTAGCAAACACAAAAATAAAAAAGGATGATTTTTCGTGTTGTTTGTTGTTCCATTACGTAAACAACTACTTAATATTCGTTTCCCATTCATGAACATCAAATTCGCCAAACACCGAAACGAAGCGAAACAAGAGATATCAATCAGTTGTGAAGAACTATAATGGTGCAATGATTTATAGCAGTTACGAACACTGAAAAGTAATTTGTTAATAATGTCGTATAATTTATTGAAGGAAAATTTATTATAATCACTATAATCGCCTGATTTAATAATAGCAGAGCAAATCGAATAACGCATTTTTAAGCGGTGTTCACTTTAAATCACATTTCAATTTGGTATCGGTCGTAAAAACGGTTGAAATACCTGGATTTGTCCGTTTTAAAGAGGTGTTTTATGAATTTGATGGTTTTTGTCGTATTTCATGGCCGAGTTGATTACGCTGACATGATTCGATTGCATGAAATTGTAGAGGTGAATTCAGCCTATTCATTGAACAATTGTTCACATGATGTAGGGTTCTTGAAATTCTGAAAACAAATTGGATTGAACAATTCTATCAAGATAACTCGTCGTCTAATCATAGAGCAAACTAACTTCTTGATTAATACATTCAATCTATTCTCTATTGATTTCTCTATAGGTACGTGTCAAGATAATTCAAATGAATATTTTATGTCCCCTTATCCATTCACTGACGAGTGAAATTTGTTTGAATATTTCCCTCCTGTCAAAAACTTCAGGTGAGCAGAATGCAATAATCAAAAATTACAGCGATAATTGCATTGTAGAGAGCGAAAGATCCCTGCGATAATTGAACTGCTCGTATCCATAGCAATTTCGGGAAATATTCCCCCGAATTACACTCGTGCTTCAAAATGACCTGATAATTCTGCATTCCAGCGTGTTGTCTTTGAAAAACTTCATTCGGTCATTTTCATGAACTCATGCAATTTTGGATAACACGCTGTCATGCAAAATTAACGGTAATTTCTCTAGTAGCATTTTATGAAGTTCAATGAAGGTCTTCATATTCTTCAAGACCATATAAACCTCCCCTCCAGCATAAGATGAATAAGAATGGGTATTTATTAATATAAATGATTAATTTCAATCAATTTTATAACAGTATTTTGGATCAATGATAGTTTTAGTTATTTTCATTTTTAACCCCAAAAAGCAACCCCAGTCTGTTCAAAATAACAAAATGAGAATATCAATCAAACATTTAATTCATTCATCACTTTATTCAAGTGAAATTAATACTCTCTGTGTCAAAAAATTTATCTGATTCTGAGTACCTGTCACCACTGTCAATTATTTCTTCGTCTTTGCCAAAGATTAGACAACTGTTTTGTCAGTTAACATTTGCAGATTCCTCACATGAAGCGTTACAAAAAAGACTCAGTTTTCTGCAGGTGCATGACTCATTGCATCTTTTTTTTGCAGTCACAAAAAATGTTTTCAACAATTTTTGTGGTGCAGGTGTTTTTTGCATTTTTGTGGGCAAATATCTTTTGGTACTACTCCAACCGCAATCAACTGAATTGAGAGCCTTATTACCAAGTCAAATTTGAAGTTGATGATCTTAGGCAAGCATTTATTTCATCGACAGCCATCGATTTTGGAATAACCGGTAATGGTTGTCGGTAGTCACCAGACGAAAGAATCAAAGCGCCCCCAAAACATCCTTTTGTGCAATTCAAAGTACACAGTAGTTGTTTACATTTACATAATTGAAGAGTGGAAATTCAAAAGGGTCTAAGTGCCACTTTCACGAAATTTTAGATTTCATTTGTTATGGGGTCTATGTGCCAAGGCCAATAGCCTACGAAACGGTTCATGTGCCATACTCTTCAGGCAGTCATCATTTCTGATGAAATGAACAATTTTTTCAAACTTCTTTCATTAGTTTGAGGGCGGGTTTCACAAAGCTTTAACTGTACAATTAAAAAACCTTACCTAAATTCGAACCAATCGAATCACCCGTTTTGAAATTTCAACGAATCGGGATGGCTCCAATAAATTTGACGGTACAATCAAAGTTTTGTGAAACCGACCCTGATACATGTTTTATGTAATATCTCAGTTTGAATTTTTTGGCACTTAGACCCTTTTGAATTTCCACTCTTCAATTATTGTAGAATGGAGATTTGTTCAAAGGATTTCGTCATAAAATTTTCCGTATTGTTCGGAAGAAAGATAAGTGTAATAACACATGGTCTCAGACGCATTACTATCATTAGGAAATATAGTTCACCGAATTAATATCAAATATAATACTTTCACGAAAATGCTATTAACCGTAGCGACACCTACTAGGGGTATTCGCGAGAAGAAAAATTGTTTTCAATTTTTTTTCCATTTCATTGAATTTTTTTGGAGTTTTAATTTATTTGATGTTAACCCCACTTTAGGAGAATCCAACAAAAAATCTTTCATAACAAACAGTTCAAAATTGTTATAGTTAATGCAAGAAGAGTTTCAGAAACATATGTCAAACAAATGCAAAACACTTGTTCTTTGCCTTGTTGGTATGTCTTCATTAAATCATTTAGAACTTTTTGGTGGTCCTAGCTATCATACGTGCAGTTATTCACGAACATCCGAAATGATAACATTCAACACCACTTCGATTCTCCAACCAAATTGAAGTAAGGAAAATTCAGAAACAGGTATCTCGTTGATGAAATTTCAAACCCCATCAACTTTTAAATAGTCCATCGAGATAAATCAAGCTACGGCCGTCGATTCTCAATTTATAGCGACATTTCGATTAAAATATTTCTGTGGATTAATTAAAACCGAGCCGGCTGGGATTCGTACCACTTAAAGTCGATGAGGCATCAATCAAAAGTAGACGAAATGACGGCTAGCATTTTTCTCGAATCGGAATGGTGTTATGATGAATCAGGTTGGATTGAACAATGGTTAATTATGGGTATAAATTACGTATCTGCCCATAAGGATCCGAGTTTTCAATCTCATACGGCATAAATCTTTTTAGTTTTGTTGCATTGGAGATGACTGGCGTAGGGAGTACGTTTACGATCACCCTTTCGAAACATGTCGATCAAATCACATTTATCCTTCATTGCACCATCATCATTCTCATTTTAGATTAACCTTTCATAATCTAGAGGTATTAATTGCAATGATAAAATCATCAAACAGGTAGAATGCTACGGAATACTTTTCAAAAGGCAGATAAGGTCCAAGTTTCCATCAAAACATTCAGAGGACGTTCAATAATAATAATAATACATCTCTTTATTAGCCCTACAGCTAGTACAAACACAACAGAACAATTTTTTTACTGAAAATAAACAACAAGTGCAAATACAATATTTTCCTTAAAAATTAAATTAGCTCCTTACTTATCACAAACTAAGAAGGCCTCCGAGACTTATCCAGCTACCAAACGTTTTACTCGTTTTTTAAAAACTTTCTCATCTGCACCAGATCTTACATACAACGGTACAGCATTATATCGATCTGAACTTCTCAACCATTAACAAAAGTGTTTCTACAAGTAGATGTTAAGTCAGGGCCGTAGCTGAAAGCTTTTCCCAGGGGAGGGAGAAATGGATTTTGGCACCCGATCATTCGAATACATATAAAAAATACAAATTTATGAGAGAAAATTACAGGCACAAGGTATCCTGTGAATACCGGGTTGAGAGAGTGGTATTTATACGACACCTTGTGAATGCGGCAAAGTCTACATTGGTACGACGAAGCAAAGTATCAATACAAGAATCAAGGAGCATGAACAATGCAGTCGACTCAATCAGACAGAAAAATCCGTACTGGCAGAACATGCTCTGACAGAAAGACACAATATTGTTTTCTCAAAGGCAGAGGCTATTTCGAACGTCAGAAGTTTCTATCCTAGGATGAACATGGAAGCCATTGAGATATATAAACATAAGAACAATATGAACAGAAGGGAAGAAACTCCTTTGGTACATAGCGTATGGTTGCCAGTGTTGGAAAAGGCTAAAATCAATCCAATACAAAGTGGGAGCGATGGGCCAATAAACATCGCGCGCGTGAACCCACTACTTTCTCCCGCCAATGATTAGGGTATAAGTTGGGCCAACGGATCGAATCCAGCATCACTTTCGGAAATACAGCGGTCGAGTTACAACATCAGACCAAGAATCCTCTGGAGATGCCTACCGCAGTTGTGGGCGAAACGTTAGGTGAAATAATTTCTAATAGACCACGGCCAATATTCCCGGAAGACTCTCTTAATGTCAATATATCCGGTCGTGAAAGCCTGAAACTATTTATTATGCGGAAGCTCCGCATTTGCGGATGCGGATGCAAATATTCGCAACAACCCTGGTTTGGATTTTGCGAGAGAGCATATCCATTGGGAAGAGGTCTATTTGGAAAGAGTTCTCTTGGCAGATGAGTTCAGATTTTGCCTCAACCATTGTGATCGACGTTCCCTTGTATGTAGACGTTCACATGACAGATATGCTCAGTGCAATTTCCTGAATAATACTGGTTTCGGCGAAGGAGTAACTTGAAAAGGTTGAAGCCTCTCGAATGGAATGACCAGCAAAAAATCCAGATCTCTATCCGATTGAGCAGGTTTGATACAACCTCAATAGAAGGCTGAGAAGTTCAGAAAATCATGCAGCTACTCTCAATGACTTAGGAATCCAACTCGGAGAAAATTTGGGAAGGATTAGATCAGAACATTTTAAGATCACTTATTTTGAGTAGTATGAACCGTCGTTGCCGAGCTGTGATTAACGCAATCACTTATCAGCATTTCAGTATTTTGAAAATGGTTCATTTCTCTTCTTTCACATAAGATTCGGTGAAATCCTGAATTTTTCTTCCATTTAATGTGTATTGTTCCGTTCAAAACCTTCCCGAGAGAACATAAAAAATAAATTTTGAAGTCAATGTTGAGTTAACTTTCATTAACCTTTCTGTGGGCTTGGAAAAGACCAATACCAGAAAGCGGTCCAACAATGGGAAGCAGCGAACAAAATAACGCTTTGGAAAAATACTCCTAGACTTGCGCAAGCCAAGAGATTTGTGTTATTCTCGTCGACCTACATCAGGAAGCTCATAAAGCTGCCACGAGCTGAACTTCGAGTATTGGTGGGTCTGCTGACGGGACACTGTCGATATTAATATCATTTGTATCGCATGGGAAAGTCAGCAGATGAAACCTGCAGGCTATGTGGATCAGAGAAAGAAACGGCTGAACACATGGTATGCAAGTGTCCAGAGCTGGCGGAACTAAGAACCATTCACATTTGGAAGTCGGTTCTGGATCCACATGAAATAACCGCCAAGGCTCCTAAGGATGTCGTTGGGTTCATCAATACCATTGATGGCCTCCTTGGGATTTAAATGAATGAGTAGGGTTGAGAACAAAAAATCCTTGCGTTCCCGGAAGGCTGAACGAAGCCACAACGACCCCTGTTCATGCTTATAATAATAATAATAATAACTTTCATTGAAATTGAGATTTTCAGAATGGGCAGTGTATTTTAGAAAGCGGAAAGAGTATAAGTGTTTTGTTCCGCTGACGATTTTGTTTTAAATTTTCACAGGGGTGCCACATCCAAATATGAATGGTGCCCATAGTGTCCAAGTCGATAAGACATAAGATATACAAAATATAAAGTCACAAACACAACAGTCAATTTAGCTAACGTGAGATTTGATCCAACCTAACCTGTATAAACTGGTGCTCGCACAGACCTAGTGGTCGCTGATAAGGGAGCTATGAATGCTGATAAGTATATAAGGAACATTCTTGAAGAGTATGTAGGGCCATTCGCCCCATACATTAACGAAAATTTCATTTTTATGGCCAGACCCCATCGTGCGCGCATCGGTCAGGAGTAACTTGAAGAGGTTGAAGGCTCTCAAATGGAATGGCCAGCAAGAAGTCCAGATCTCATTTCGATTGAGCAGGTTCAGGACAATCTCAATAAAAGGCTGAGAAGTTTAGAAAACTATCCAGCTATTCTTAATGATTTAGGAATCCAACTCGGAGAAATCTGGAAAGGATTCGATCAGAACATTTTAAGATCACTCATTTTGAGTATGAACCGTCGTTGCCGAGCTGTAATTAACGCAAGAGGTGGAAATACCAAGTATTAAATCGCTTATCCAGGGACGGGCCGAAGCCAAATTTTTGGGGGGGGACATCCATCGAAAATTTTCCAACTGGACATTGAATTGACAGGAATTCGTTATATATATTTTGGTATAATATTTGTTTCGGTTGAAAAAATTCAAAATGATGAATTTCAACAGAGTGAGGAGTGATTAACTTTTTTTCCATCTACCGAACATACAATAAATTTTATTGAGTTTTTTTTTCATAAAGAGTATCTTGATGTTGCTTGAAACTTTGGAAAACACTACTTGTTTGTCTCTTCAGTTTTGTAGATTTTCTTCATTTCGTGGAATCTGAGAGCTAAGGCACGGCGCACTTTCATCAGAGAAGATATTTTTTCGGAAAAACCTATTCTGTTCATTCCGTGAAAGGAGTTAATATTGGGAGGGATATATTGTGAGGAGTACCTTGAAGTATGTTCGATACTTTCAGACACAATTTTTGTTTCATTCTCCAATTTAGTTCAGTTTCATTATTTGGTGTATCTCAAAATTTCAAGCATCATGAAACAAAATATTTTTCACAAAAAAGCAGATTTCATAAAATAAAGAAATATATTGAATGTTGGGTAGATGAAAAATCAAAGTAAATTACTTACCACTTTGATGAGATTCAAAATATTGAAACTGCTCATCCCTAACATGGGTCCATTTCACAGAATAACAGGAACAAAATTTTCAGAAAATATATTTCGTTTGATAAAAAATGAGCCTCACTTTTGCTTACAGATTTTATGAAATGAAGAAAAGCAAAATAACCCCCTAGTTTACACAGAAAATGTGAAATGTGTGTCTAAGTGTGTGTCATAAATCAAGATACTTCTTAAAAAAGAAACAGATCCCCGATTTGGTAGGGAAACGGTTTCGACCTAAATCATTCATATTGAAGAAACAATTTTGAACAAAATTTCCTAATTTGAGTTGGCGATTTCGAACTCTTTTGCAGCATTCATTGCAATTAATGTTTGGAATTGAGGAGATATTTGGTATTTTGAAAGATTGTTGTTGTGACTGTGACTTCTGATATTCTGTGGTCACTACTCATAATTTTCTTTCAAACTTGTTCTCCTTCGTGCAGTTTCCGTTCATATTTTTTTTTAAATTTTTTTTAAGGCACCACATAACTCAAACTTCACTTTGAATCTTTTTTAGTTCATTATTTAAATTTATGTACACATATTGTTTATTCGCAATACTATAACACAATGTACGAAGAGCGAACCTAATGATGATTCTGCTTATCTGAAAGTAACAGCTTAAATTTATGATACCAGAAGGTTTTTTTATGACACAGTCCATGCGACGTAACTGAAAAATTTACAACTGGGTACCTATTTCTTGAGGTCGCATCTCTTCCAACCTTGAAAATCATCCAACTGCTTTGAAAATTTGCCAACTTCGTTCAACATTGGGTGGGGATGATCCCCCCCCCATCCCCCCCCTTGGGCCCGTCGCTGCGCTTATCAGCATTTCAGTATTTTGAAAATTGTTCATTTCTCTTTTTCCACATATGATTAAGTGAAATCCTGAATTTCTCTTTCATTTAATGTGTCTTGTTTCGTTCATAGCCTTCCCGAGAGAACATAAAAACTAAGTTATAAAGTCAATGTAGAGTTAACTTTCATTAAAATTGAGATTTTCGGAATATTCGTTAATTTTTTTGGGCACTGTATTTTCCTGGTCCCCCAGTAAGTTTCATGATCAATGTGTAAAAATGATTAATCCAAAAACTGAATATCGAGTAATTGCAGATGAACAAAGGTATCGACAAGATTCCACATAAACAAAGTGAGCTTTGGACTGAAAACGTCGAATACGTCTTCTATAGCGAAGTGCAGGCATCAAATGTTGTAGTTATAGGCGAACAGACGAACAGACGGGACTCGCCTTAGGGCTATAATTATAGTAATAACAGATTCAGTCGCTATAAAGGCCGATATTACAATTTCCATACTTTTCAGTTTCTCCTGGCTCGATTCTCGGTAAGATGGACAGATTCGGACTCCGATATCTGTTCGGAACGAGGATTTGATGCTAATTTCCGAAGAAATTGAATTATTCAGGAGTTTCGTTTCGGAAAACAGACAGAGTCGTCGACCGGTCGAAACGAAATTCGGATTTGGTGTCTAGGAATTTTGTTGTTTATCACCTCATCGGCGTGGTCGAAAGTCATCGAGATCTTGACGATAAGGGGTACAGGTGTCGGAAATGGCTTATTCGACTCCTTTTTTTCAGAATAATGTTATTTCATTTCAATATAAAAGCGCTAGGTACTTCAAGGTATCGATCCAGTCGGATTGTGACAAAACTCTTTCGTTTTTTAACACAAATAAATAAAACAAATGCGTCTACTCATTCTGTATATAATATAAAAATTAAAATAAAATTCAATCACCACCGATAAAAAAGAAAATTCTACATTACTTTTTATCTCAAAAACAAATTTTGTAAGTAATAACATCTGCCTCGTTTGACATCTTAGTGTTAAGGTTGGCAGCCCGTTAGAGCAAAAACTATCAATGAATGGAAAAATATCAATATTCCTCTATTTCATTATCGTTAAAGTTCATTGCAGTATTAAAGCATCAGTGCTGCAATCAACACATTACAGTATGGTTTTCAGTCGTTTAGTGGTTGTCAATTCTGACTTACAATTTTCAACACACTTCGATTCAAATTGCGTGAACTCTCAAATTCAGTAACTGCCAAGATACAATACAAAAATCTCTAGGATGTACCCATACCTAATCTGAATTTTCAGGTAGTTTTAAACTAGTGCGATGAAAATTACCGATACATTTTCGGAAAGATGCTCGAATGTAAGTGAAGTTGAAAAGAGCGCTAGTCCCTTTTTCAGTTGCACGGGAGCAGAATTGTCGAAAATTATCGATTCATTTTCATTGCAAGATTGAAATTTTATTAAAAAAAAATTATTTTTCACTTGTACATTATCTGTTCATTTTACCTCAGAAATGGTTGCTATAAATACACTCATTACGCCCTAGGACTTTTTAAGCGGGCTTTATGGATCATTATGTGACAACTCAATAAACTGCAACAAACAACAACAGAGTATAATTAAAATCAAATGTGCAGTTTTCGAATTTCCCGGAAAAATTATGAATCTTCAGATTTTTTCAGAACCTCTGTAGCGAAAACTTGACTACAACTACTTGGAACTTCTCTCACAAGAGAACCACCTGAAAATTCATTAGACTCTGTATCGTCGATACTTTGTTTTTGCAGAAAATACTCTGAACCATTCCGGAACGTGCGGAAAAATCTGAGATTCTTCACTCCATTGGGTCTTAAGGATATATATTTTCGGAACCCTAAAGCTCCTATTTTTTCTTCTTTGCAATATTAAATCCTTTCGACATACCGGTTCACGTTTCAGGTATTTTAACAAGTAAACAGCTACCCTTATCTTCTATATCTTTATCTGTTACATTTTCACCAATTCATCTCTTCTTAGTCCTCCACAACACCCAATAATAAAACTACTTTATGTAGTAGATAAATTTCATCAGTATCTTCATTGATGAATGTATGAACTTGATCTGCTGTCAAAACTTTGAATTTTTTCAGAACATACCTATCCTTTAGATTCTGAGGACGCTACTAGCCGAGAGAATTGGGAAATACTGATATTCTCATTGACAATCAGTGTAGGACAAAATTCAGACTGGAATAAAAAATACGCCAATAACACGGGCTCATCTATGGAAATAATTTTATTTTTTCAACTTCCATTGATAGAATATTTCGTTATCCTGTTCGTAAATCGTTCGATCATAGATCGTTTCTAGCGTTTAAGTTTAATGTCACGATTTTGAAACGCTTCTGCTGTAGATATTGATAAGAATATAGACAATCTCACACCAACGGATACTAAAAAGGCAAAATCGTATGGAGACAATCTCAAGAGTTTTTTGCCGAAAAAAATCACTCATTAGAACGAGGAACATAGGTGGAAAAAATTGCTTTCATTCTAAAGGACTGGGCAAGCAACATGCGCTAGAATGGTGGTGAAAACTTATTCAGGAAACAATGCAAGATTTCGGTGTTGCAATATACCCATTTAATGATTTTATTTGGATAAAGGTGCATGAGATGCTGCGAGCAAAATGTTCAAATGAACCTGAAAAAGACAAAAAAATACCTCATCAGCTTTTACTTAGAAAAAATTGCTGCAAATTTTTAAGCTTCACGACGAAAATAAAAATTTTTTCACCTGAGATCTTATGAGATAACGTTTCGAGTACCTAGGTGAGACAGCTAACTGTTTGATGGATTTCTTCCAAGAAGAAAAGTTTTATGATCGAACAAGCACAAATAGAATTGAATATTATACATTGTTTACGAAAACCTGCCAAGGAGGAATCCGCAAATTAACACTACTACTGAAGACATCTGCCCCGTTAAGTAGGTCAAATTAACTATTTTTTATTTGCGTTTTCTTCTTTAAGATTATAAAAGAAAATTGACGAAACGGGAGTCTATAGTGAAGACGGATCGTCTGTTTCTTACACCGAATCGAGAATGGCAAAATAATGGTATATGGTTCAAGAACATTCAAGGTCCCGATAGCGAAAAGTTCAATTTTACAAATTCTGGCTGAGTCATGATTGCATTATGAATTGCGAAAATTTCAATCACTAGGTTTAAGAGTCACCATGTTACTTTAATGAAAAATAAACATTTACGCCATTTACGGTTACGTAAATGCATCTATTTTGAAGGACCTGATAATTTTGCAAATTTGACACATGAAAAAATTTTTCATTCGACTTTCGAGAGTGTTTCACAGAACTTGGATAAAAAAGTGGAAATTATCTTCGAGTGTTTGTTGCAAAAGGTAATTCCAATTTCGCATTATTTTTAGAACTCTGCAAATTGTTCTAGAATATACTATTAGTTTTAGAACATGAAGGTTCATGAATCTTTCCTCGTTCTCCTCAATGAAAGATCTTATCATTTTGTTTTTATTGATCTCTTCTTCGAAGAGCAAGGGAGCATGTCAGACCTTTGTCATAAAATGAGCAACAATCCTTCAGCACACATGTATGGGGTGATCTAATGAATACTCAATTTTCCGACTTCAAAATGAAGTTGTGGAAAATCACTCGGACCTGTCAACCTGACACAAGAATTTCGCTTCAGAATATCCATCGATAATTTGAAATGACACCAAAAATAGTGAAGGAGCCAATGCAGAGAATATTTTATGTCTGACACATTTCAAAAGTTTTCAGTAGCGATGTTGTTGAAAATTTGGGAAATAATTCCTAATAGACCAAAAAAGTAGAATGACCATCTTTTTGATTTACCTCAGCTCATCCAGTCAAACCGATTGTAAAACTTCATCAGAATGAAATACATTAAAGTGGTGTATTTCGTGAAAAAAAAGGGTGGAGATCATGAAATAATTTTTTTGAATTTTTTGGATAGGAATTGATGGAAATCATATAATCTGCCATTTTTCATACCCAGTGGCCAAATTCATTTAGTTCTATTGGATAACGCTATCATCCAATAGTGCAAATATTAGAGAATTCAGGAGACCATCGAACCATCATTTTCCAACAAGATGTATCATTAATGAATACAATCTAAACAAGAAATTCTGAGTTACTTACGTGAACGTTTCCAAATACATTTAAATTACTGCATGGAAATGAATTCAGAATTGTACCCATTTTCAGCATCCACTCTCAAATATTCTCAAGCCTTCTTGCTACACTTGTATTGCGAAAACATGTTTCGAATTCGTTGAGATACTGGTAAATTTCTGTGATGTGAACAGTTGGAGCACTGCTTGTTAATTTGTGTCGAAGAAGCATGCAGATAAATTATTGAAAGTGAATGACTATATTTTTTCATTTTGAATCACGTTCCTCATGTTTGAACCTTATAATGATGAAGTAAACTCACCTTTTGCGTTTTCCAACAATAATATACTCGGAAGTGAATACCTTCTGTGTTCTAAGTATTGTATGCAATCGATATTTATTTGTGATGGAACTGTTATGATTTTAGATGATTGTGGTCTTGTGATTCATTAAGCATTATGTGTGAAAGTGTCTTTAAGCTAAAATTTTAATTCATACCTTATAATAACGAGTTAATTTATTGTAATTATCGTTAATTAATTTTTATGATTGAGTAGGTATTCATTAATCCTGCCATACATTGTTCGAATACTTGCTTCGCTCCTGGAGAACATCAACAAAATGATCTTTTGAACATCCAGATGATCAGTCATCTCGAAACAAGATAAAATTGAGGAAATCAGGAATGAAAAGTTGCATGTAAATCAAAACTTTTATTCAACTTAATTCCTATAATGAAGGTGAGCAGTACCTACAGCTGCGCTATAAATAATAAAACTTCGGATGATGAATGGGACAGCTGTTGATTAATGTGCTTGCTCGTGGATATAATTCGAAATTCACAGTATATTCCTTGGAAATTTTTTCTTCATTAGGAACTGGATCGACGAAGCGTATGTTGTATGTTATTGGGCATCAGGAAATTTCATCTTCGTGATCGACGAAAATCTTCCAGTTTTCTTATTCTTCCGGGGAAATCTTCCAATCATTCTTTGCCTTGCCTCCGACCTGAACAGAAGAAAAATACAAATTACTCAAATACTTCAATTACCGATAGTACTATGAGAAACATTCAGAATGTTTTTGAGGTTATAAAGTTATTATAAAACTGAGGAGAGTACGTCTCATCATTTTGCTTTCAGAATAACTTCAGAATTCATTTCGAATAACTTCTTGCTGTAGCTTGTTATAATGAAATTTCACTCGATGGATTAAAACCGACAGTTATGCGTTTGAAACAGTGAATATTTTTACTATAGCAATAATTAAGAACAATTAATAAATCAATTCTTTGATAAAGTTGTTTTATTATGATTGACGAGGAGATAGAATAGTGAGTTCCTGTGCTCTACTGCTGTGATGAAAAAAAAAGCATATTGTTACATATATTTCAGGAGAGCTTCAACTACATTTATGTAACAGAAACCACATTTCGAACGTAGGTATCAGTCTTAAATTGACTGACTTAATAGCTCACATATAAGAGTGTCTGATATTTTCATCAACTGTTTACTTTTCGAAAGAGTTATGGAAAAAAGCTGACTGTCCACAGAGCTTCAACCCAAAAAATGTTTACTGTGTTAGAGCAAGCTTAATATCGGTTGCCAAAAGTGAATGGGAAATAATGTTATAAAACAATAAGTGTTTGGTCATTGTCTGTTTCCAGATCCTTCGTTTCATAGCAACGCTACGTCAGTTTTTTTCAAATTCAAGTCCAATAAAAATAAGAATTTAATATCGAATTAATTATCACCTACACCATTCGATGTTACTGGAAATAATGCTTTCATCTGCTACCTAGTAGGTGAGAGAAATTCCTTCCTTATTCTTGAAGATTCTTTAGATTGTTGAATGAATATACCCATTCCCGTCTATTCGTTCATCTGAAAAAAAAATTATAGTGATATTTTGTATTGAATTAAGTTTGAAGGAGGTTTAGAAAAAAAATAGAAGTAGAAGGCTATGATCATTTCCGAAGAGAGATTCATCTTATTCTATGAATATTCAATATCATCGATTTTATCTGGAGTTACCGATTAGTATGAAAAAATTTATAACAAATTAATTCAAGTTTCAAACTCGACTTACATTTAATGGAGTTGGACTTGACCAATGTATGACAACTGAACTACATTATAAGATTTTTTTATCACCAGGGATTTGGGAAAAGTATATCATAAGAATAAAAAAATCTCATCATTTTTGAATTTGTGGTATCGCTCAAAGTTGTTCCATCAACAATAATGTTTTCATCAATTTTTGAATTGGAATAAAGTTCGTAAAATTGAAATTTCCACCATGAAGAGAACTGAGAATCTCAAGTTTGAATATAAAATGCGAAAGTAGTAGAAGAAAATTTTCGAAAAAGTTCAAAGCTTTAATAAGCACATTCAATAACGAACATAAATGAAAGAAAATAAAATACAGTAGAGAGTACCTAATAAAAATGAAAATAGAACATTATATCAAAAGTGGTTCGGAATGAAAACCATTAGCTTGTATACATTTCTCATGCCTAATGTTCAAATTGGATTCAGACTTGCGAATCATATCGCCATTATTGCTCAAAATATCGCAACAGTTGATAATTCTGTGCATCAGCTGTTCTCTTGACTGGATGTCTTCAGAATATATCATATCCTTCAATTTTCCTCATGAAAAATAATCTATATTCTGGAAATACTACTCGATTTACTAATTCAGTTAGAGGTTTTCACATTGGAAGAAGTGTCACTTTGGTTTATATCTTTGTTGTCAAACACCCGATATACATACGAATAATTCAATTGAAAAATAAAAGAACACAAGACTACGTTCACAATATTTAATAAAACAAATTGACAACTGGTTTTTCTGATCATTGTATAACTTGTAACCATTTCATAGATTTTAATAAAACAAGATTATTGCATGAAGGGGAAAAAAGCAGACGCCTAGATCTTTTAGAAATTTTGGAAATATCTTCTGCTTCAAAATATAAACAACCAATTGTGAACGATCAATTAGATTTCCGCTTATCTCCGGTTTTAACATCTGTTGTTTGATGTTTATTTCTTTGACTTGTGCGTTTACTTTTCAGTCTTGAGAATGGGATAAAACCCGAAACATGTCGACTTGTTAGATGTTTAATTTATTAAATATTGTGAACGTAGTCTTGTGTTCTTTTATTTTTCAATTGACCAAAGATGTTTCACCAAGTGTTGAGCGAGGAATCAATTTCGTTAATTACGAATAATTTTTAAATATTCTTATGTATACCTTATACACTTCGCCAATTGTTTTTTTCGAAATATACCTTCATTTACTCCATTTACGAAATGAGATCCGCGTCTGGGGTAGCCACCCAGTATATCAACCAATTATTATAGTCGTCCTCACCTTCGGTAACTTTTTTAGAGAAATTTATTATTTTTTTCCGACCTCCACAAGATGACTAAGTTCTCTTCAGGTAAATAAATTCAATTTTTCGAACCTTATCCAAATTCAAAAATTCATAAAAAAAATAATTGTTGATGTGACAACTTTAAGCTATATCACAAATTGAAGTATAATTTAGCTTCTTTCTAAAAAGCGAATCAATTATTTATAATTCGAAATAAAAAGTGTTTGTTTCACCCCGGACACTTTAAATGAATATTTATGAATCCGGCCCTGGAATAATGAAATAATTGATATCTTTTTGACTCGACCTTAGCATGTGCCAATAACCTCCCAAGTTTCAATAATATCCGTCAATAAGTTTGGATTTTATGATGGTCTAAGTATTTCCATGAAGTTGGAAAATCACCCTGGAATTAATTTTTTATAGTCAATCAATAATCACCTAGTCCAACTCTATCTCTGGTAAGAGTATGTACAGTTATTCCCTGGACACCCTGTATTATGGAAATTTCTTAGTTTTCTTTTGATAAATCCTAATATTTTCGAAGCTTTCTGGGTGATATTGAAGATATGTCGAATAAAATCTAATTCATGATCGAGATATATTCCCAAATCTTTAACAAGTAAACTTGGTCTCAGTTCATATAATGAATAATCGTACTGAATCGGAGACTTGATTCTGGAAAATTTCATCACATTACATTTTTCTATATTGAAATGCATTTCATTATCGATATACTACCTAACCAAATGATCTTTCATATATACCGAGTCTTGAAACAGGAACCAGCGGTTCCGAAACGTCGACAAGTTATTGAATCTGAATTTTTAATTGTCTAATTTCCTGCGAAACATATCATTCTACCTAACAACATTGTTAAGATCTTCTTGCAACAAAGAATAGTCCTGTATAGTCTTTCATATCTTGAATAACTTGAGATCATCCGCAAACAATAAGAAATGACAGTTCGTAATACATTTTCGTATATCATTTATGAACAACAGTGTAGACACTAAACCAAATATTGAACAAATTGAACAATAATACTTTTCGACGCTCTCCAATTGGACCCTTGATCCTCATTTGTTCCAGACAAAACCAGAAAAAGGTACAGGTGCACGTCGAAAAGGAACCAGATCGCAATCTCCAAAAAGCGGCCGTTCGTCTGCGTCCGAACTGTCATTAATCAGCAACGCTGGCCGGAGTCCCCGGGGTAGATTCACGAGAAAATGGCCGACGATTTATGGGGTATTAGGTGTAAATTTCCCCCCGAACGTAATCGCACCTTTCACATTACGGGCTGGCGCGCTCGCAACGATATTTTTCATTATCCGAAAAATTTATGACGCGTAATTTGTCCCGTCCAATATCATACGTCAGGATTCCGTTTAATATGGAAAATCGATGGACGCGTGGACGATTGATGGGACGCTCCGTGATTAGTTCATTTTGGAAATGGGGTGAAATTACCCCTCCCCGCTGTTTGTTAGGACGGTCCTGGACGATGGGAGACCCCGAAAGTTCTGCATCCAATCGAATTGTGACAGAACTGTATCGTTTTGGGTCAGTGTTTGCGGGGAATGTATAACAAAAATTTTAAATATTCCAATAAGTACTCATCCTGTATACAATGTATAGTCCGGTAAACGAAGGTCTGAAATCACTTTTTTGCGGAAAGAGCTTTTTGATATAATGATTGTCACTAGAATAGAAACTCATGGTCAAAAATGAAGGTTCCCAAATTTTCAGGAACCTTGGAAAACTAGTGAAAACGTCGATAAAATTACGTTTCCTGAGAAACTAGAAGGTTTATCGAAAAAAGATTCAAACAAAAGTTGTAGGGCGAAAAATTCTTGTTTACATGATTGTTTTTCGCATTCTCATGGTGTTCATATTGACTAATTAGAGATGCATTTATTTACAGGCGTTCTCCGTTGCTAACTTCATTACGTTCGGATAGCCGAAGACCGAGCCGAAGACGCTCCAAGAGAGCTTGTGGTTTTACCGAGGGTTTTATTATTCCCTTTTATGATGTATATGTTATTGAACAGTAAGGCGAAATGCCATGAGTTGAAGAATAAAGACAACTTTCGCTTAGGCAGCATTTCCTCTCAAATATGGCAAAAAGCTGCCCCTGTAATATTTGTTACTCATATGATTTTACACCTTATTATTTTTTCAAATCGGAGAATGTTATCATTCCATGCAAGAGTACAAAATTTTCGTCGACATATCTGTCAATTGGAATTTTGGAAAATGAAAAAAATTTAAGAAAAATCGTTGATAGCGCACCCTCAAGAATTTTTCAGAAATATGATGCACAATGTACAAAACACATACAAGTTCTACAATCACTGAAGTTCAATCTGATTGTTTTGTTAAAAAATAGATAAAAGTAAGTCCAAGAAGCTCATTGTACAAGATGAGATTTTTTCTTTCATTTTTTTAGTTTTCCAAAATTCCAAAAGACAGATATTTCGACGAAAATTTTGTACTCTTGCATGGAATGGTAACATTCCCGGTAGCATCCAATTTGAAAAAATAATCAGGTGTAAAATCACAAGAGTAACAAATATTAAAGTTGCAGTTTTCGGCATTATTTAAAAGGAAATGCTGCCTAAACTAAAGTTGTCTTTATTCTTAAACTCATAGCACTTCGACTTGCTGTTCATAAACATATACATCATAAAAGGAAATAGTAAAACCCTCGGGAAAAAACCACAAACTCTCTTGGAGCGTCTTCGGCTATCCGAACGTAATGAAGTTAGCAACGGAGAACGCCATTACATGAATGCATCTCTAATTAGTCAATATGAACACTACGAGAATGCGAAAAGCAATTACTTGTACAAGAATTTTCCGCTCTACAACGTTTGTTCGGAACTTTTCGTGATAAACCTTCTAGTTTCTGAGAAAACGTAATTTTTTCGACATTTTCACGAATTTTTCAAGGTTACTGAAAATTTGAGGACCTGCATTTTTGACCATGAATTCCTACTCTAGTGACAATCATTATATCAAAAATGCAGCTCTTTCCGCAAAAAATTGATTTCATACCTTCGTTTACTACAAATTGCATTCTAAAAATGAACTTGTCTCAGAACGATCGATAGCTTTCGATATATCATAAACGTATAGTCCGTTTCAAAATGATAGGCATCTCGGGTGGCTGTGGAATCTCGAAAATATGTTGGTAATATCCCATCCGTAACTTTAAAGTTCTGGGATTTAGGTTGGTGTTGATTGACAACACTAAGTTTTGACATTTCAGAGTTTGAACTAACCTCCTGCTTATGTTCTTGATTAAATCGACAAATTAGTTTTGGATTTGAATATTTCTCAAGTATTACCGGATTGAAAATGGCTGGAATTCATCAAGATACCTCTCGCCCCGCCCATTCTACAAGGAAACGTGAAGCAGTTTATCGTCGGTTTTACGAGTTTTTCAACAATTCAGCAGGTTTCTGTCAGTATTTATTGCGTTATTCAGGTAACAATCATTTACTTTTTCGAGGTGTTTTCGATTTTTTCGAATAAATAAATAAATCTCGAATTTCAGTTTTCACCTAGAATTGTCAGATGAATTTTGGAGAAGAAAGAAGGCGAGACTAGTCATTACGGTCAGAAGTGAGCAGTGGAGGGAAACCTATTCCACATGATTATACCTTCAAAGGGACATTATACGACGTTATTCATTTGTACATATTTTTTGAACTGCCTGAAAAGTTTTGATCAAAATCAACATTTGGTATATTATTTAATGAATCATGATATAGACATTATTAATAAAAAATACGAATAATAGTGATCTATTTTATAGCATATCACACTTCCAATTATTCACAATTTGTCAACAAATCCTATTTGTTTCAACAACTTGGCTATGAAATCGTGAAGTTATGTCAGCTTTATTATACTTTCTTTTCCTCAATACTGACACAGGGTGAGAACTTGGCTGAATTTTCGATAGTAATCAGATTCCAAAATTTGGTGAATAGTCTTCATAGAGAACGAACTTTTAGTTATCCTTGATTATTTAATGAATGATGTCTCTACATTGGAGTTCCTCGAAAGCCTGCAAGATTTCATGTTGAAGTATTCCACGCTATTTTTTTTATCAATCCTGAATTGTCAATTCCCAAGCTTGATCTTCAGCGATAAAGTGTGGGTGTGTATATTTCAGTCATCACCTCAGCTTATTTTTCTTTTGTAATTGAAGCTAAGATTGAAAATGTGTCAATACAACAATGACGAAAATAATATTATTTCACAAAAGATCTTCAAATTCATTTGCCTTAAAAAATATATATTTTATAGGATATATTGTTATATTTCAATCTATGATGAACCCACACTTCTAGTTACTTTCTGTAACTAGAAATAAAGCCCCGGCTAGAGTTTCATGGCTTGCTCTGATGACAATCATTTTGAAGCGGACTATAGAGTCCTGCATATTTCCAGGAGGCATTTCGATCAGGAATCCAAGTGCGCAACAGCCTTCTACATATATCTAATTGAATATCGCAGTTTCGTGATCTGTCAGCTACACGCCACCCGATCAAACCGATTTGACGTCATCGAATCGTGATAGGAAAGATTTGTTCCGTCTCAGATCACATTCGTCTCCATGTTAAGTACATCCCCGCCGAGAAACACGTTACGATCCGTCCATTACAGAACAAAAAGCCGACTTTCTCACAAAGTCTCACGATTCCTAGAAACCTGACACACTAAACAGAGAGCAAAATGGTCAAACTCGCATGGAAACACGCGATGTACAGTCCGCACCGGTGAAAAACACTAAGCCAGTCACGATATCTGCCGCGGTACAGTCCGCATCGGTTTGTTTTTTTTTCACGATTGCGATGTTTGGAGGATTAACACAGTGGGAGGTCAAAAAATCTCATTATTTGACAGAAATATGAACGACTTGAGCATGATTCATTCGATATGGGGAAAACATCGATACTTTACCAGAAAAATTTAAAAAATAACACTGGTCGACAAGATTTTTCTTATGTAACATGAAATTGGATGGACATATCGAAATATAAAAATGAGAACTAATAAATTGTAACAAGAATGATTTTGGACTTGGGAACATAGATGAATTCGAAATAGTAATCATCGAATTGAATACCTTTTTCAATTCCTAGGCTTACAGACCTTTTAGGTTTGAGAAATGATATTAGATTTTGTGACTATTTTCAGTATAGCCTCGGTAAAGGCAAAACATTGTTTGTTTTGCGATTTATTTTTTTCTCAAAAACACAGATGTAGGTATACAGTCACAACTAATTGCTTTTTGTATAGAAGTTTTTTATGAAAATGTTGTCCTTTTGTAGTGTGGGATACTGATGAGGCCAAATAGGGCTGAAACCTGTATACAGGGTGAGTCGGAAGGAACGGACCAAACTTCAGGTGTGTATTCTGCAGGTCTAAATAATTTAAAAAAACTCATATGTTGTTATCCGATTCTCATTTGTTTTCAAACTATAGCGTAATTTAAAAAAAAAACAGTTTTTACATTAAAATGGTTTAATTTATAGCATTATTTCAATAAATGCTCAAAAATCCTGCCATTAACCTCCAAACACATTTGACTTCGTCTGCTATGGGCTCATGTTGCTTTTCTGATTGATTCGTGTCTTTCTTTAATAAGCAATGCCGCATTTCTAATGCGTCGAATTAGGGAATCCCGAGTGTTAACTTTTACTTTGTATACCTCGTTCTTGAACCAGCCCCACAAACAATAGTCCAGTGGTGTGAGGTCTGGAGATTCTGGGGGCCAGCTAATAGGATCACCGCGACCAATCCATTGTCCGCGAAACTCTTGATCTAAATATTGTTTGACCTGACGAGCGAAATGCGCGGGAGCTCCATCGTGCTGATGCTGATTATTCATTTGCATTCGAATGTTTAAAGGAACGTCCTCCAGTAATGCTTTTAATTCATTTCGCAAAAAAAATAAGTCAGCATCTACAGCATTTGTGATGAGAAGGGATAAACTAAAATAAAATATTTATTAGAAATATTCTAATTACCCTATAGTTTGAAAACAAATGGAATTTTTGAAATTATTTCGAACTGGAGAATACACACCTGAAGTTTGGTCTGTTCCTCCCGACTCACCCTGTATATCGTCCTCATTGACAAAATTTCTCTAACCTCATAATGAATGATCTGTAAGCCTAGGAATTGAAAATAGCATTCATTTAAATAGCATCTATAAGGAGATTCAATTTTTTTCGGTCAAGACGAAACAATTAATGTGGATGATAGTGAAATCCGATATAAAAAACCAAAATTTGTGCTTGCAAATTTAAATGTACAATCACTCAACAAGAAGATTGATATATTCACTCATTTTTTGGCTGATAATAAAGTGGATGCATGCTGTATCACGGAACACTGGTCTGACGAAGGAAGACTGAGTTGTATTAACCTGGGAGATCACGATATTGTGCACTCTTTCTGCAGACATGATGGTAGATATGGTGGGGCCGCCATTGTGCTTCGAAGAGGAATCAAATTTCTGAAAATGACTAGTGTCAGGACACTTTCGGTGGAAAATCATGTGGAAATGGTGGCAGTGCGAATACCTGCTCAGAAATTAATAATTATGTCCATATACAGGCCGCCTAGAGGTGACTTTGGAAGGTTCATCTCACAACTCAGTATGGCTCTTGCTGTGGTCACTGAGGGGGTCAATTCCGCCTCCAGGGTCTTCATAGCTGGAGATTTTAACGTTAACTTTTTGATTGATGGAGATGGTAGGTGTGATGAACTGACAGGTTTATTCAGTTCTTTCGGGCTGAAACAGATCTTCAAAGAGGCGAGTCGTATTGCAGGTCAAACACAAACATGTATTGATAACGTTTTTACTGATCTTGAGGCGGATGTTTATCGAGGTCTCACACTTGATCCATTTATATCTGACCACAGGGCTCAATTGGTCCACTTGTTCCAAGGATCACCTAAAATAATTGAAAAGGAGGAATTAATTCCAAAACGTAACATTAATGAAAGAAATATAAATAAATTCAAGTCGATGTTGCTCGATGTGGATTGGAGCTCTGTGAAGCTTGACACCGCCGAAAAATCTTATGAGAGATTTCATACTATCGTTCAAGATTGTTTTGATTCTGCGTTTCCGGTGGAGCGTTGTAAATCAAGACCGAAAATGCCAACTTATCGAAAAATGGGGCGTCATAGTGCAGGTCTCAAAAAGGCAGTACAAGCTGCTCAAACTATACATTGGGTGAAAAAAAGTACCGAGTCCGCCAATCTTTTATCCGTTCTGAAGAAACATTTCCGCCAAAGTTTCACCGAAGATAAGAAAAGTTTAAACGAGAGACTAATTTTGAATTCAAATGACAAAACGAAGACAATTTGGGATATAATCATTGCGGAATCAGGCAAAATGAAAAAGCACCCCTCCCAACTTAGTGAGTTAACTGCTGAAAATATGGGTGATTTCTTTTCCACCATTGGCGAGAAAATATCTGCACAGTGCTCATCATCTTGTGATGAATCTACCGAGATGACAAAGAAGCTCAGAACAGACAGAGTGCTTCGAGCTGAAACGATGTTTATGTATCCAACCACTCATGAAGAACTCATTGATACAACAAAAAAGTTGAAGAGTAAGCCAACTCAGGATCTATACGGTATGAGCACTATTATAATGAAGGAAGTTATCCATATTGTTGCCGAACCATTGTCTGGTATTTTTAATATGTGCATGTTAGAGGGCACATTTCCGAAGGAGCTAAAAGTTGCAAAAGTTTTGCCGATCCACAAAAAAGGAGACATCGATGATTGCAATAATTACCGACCGATCGCGATTTTGCCCACGTTCTCGAAACTCTTCGAGTTCATATTGAAGGAGAGACTCATGAGTTTTTTGGGGAGCAGTCTCAACCCTCATCAACACGGGTTTAGGAAGAAAAAATCGACCACCACCGCCTTGACGGATTTATTGGAGGGTATTGCGCAAGCTTTTGAAGATTACGATAGCTGTGAACTCCTCGCTGTTGATCTCAGTAAGGCTTTCGATAGCGTAAGAAAGGACATATTGATTGCTAAGCTTGAACATTATGGAGTTAGGGGTGTGTCCTCGAAGTTATTCGAGTCCTACCTAACAGACAGGCTGCAGGTAGTGGAGTGGAAGGGTATTACATCTGAGGCAAAAACCATCAATATAGGTGTACCTCAGGGTTCGATCTTAGGTCCACTTTTATTTCTTGTATATATAAATGACCTACCTGAGAATGTAAGTAGCACCAGAAGTATCCTTTACGCAGATGACACCACTTTTATGAATTCGGCTCCCACCGAGGGGGAATTGGATGAACTTTCGGTGACTACGCTTGATATGGCCGAGAATTGGTTCGGAGCAAATGGACTTAAATTGAACAAAGATAAAACACAGAGAATTAAATTTAGAACAGAATCTGACGAAAGTACTGTCTGCTTACTTGGGATATATATTGATGCAGAGTTGAAGTGGGGAGAACATCTGAAATTCTTGAAGAACAAGTTATCGACAGCCATTTTCACGATACGCCGCATAAGGGAGGTCGCAAGTAGAGAAATAAGTAAGCTCACCTATTACAGTAATTTTCATCCTGTAGCAACATATGGAATTCTGTTATGGGGATACGGTCCAGGACTGCAGCAGGTGTTGCTGAAACAAAAAGAAGCTATTAGAGCCATATGTGGGGTTCCGACTACGACTAGCTGTAGAGAACTTTTTGGGCAGTTGGGCATACTTACTGTAACATCCGTTTTTATACTTACCTGTCTGAAGTATGTGCACAATAATAGATCACGTTTTCCAACCAACGGTCACTATCACAACTACATGACTAGGGCTCGAGACCACTTCTCAATCGAGCACCATCGTCTGAAGAGAACCCAAATGGGCATCAATTACACCTGCCTAAAATTGTACAACAGTATTCCTAGAAGACTAAAAGATGCACCTGAAAACTTGTTCCACAAAGAAATGAAGAAGATTCTTCTAAGTCGCACATTTTATACAGTCGATGAGTTTTTGATTCATATGATTTCACTGTGATGTTTTATTTATTTATTTTTACTGAATGTTATTCTAATTTGTATTTGTTCTGACGTACCTTGTAATTGTTTCATACTTGAAGGTTAATAAATTATTATTATTATTATTATTATGCTCCAAAAGTTCTTTCGGTGTGTCTTTCGCAAAGGCAAAGAATTTTTTGTTACCCGATTTATACTTTTTTGTGGAACGTAGAAACTCATAAGACTTCTCAAGATGAACGACAAGAAACGAACTAAGATAACAATAGAAAATGAAGATGTCAAAAGGTTATGCATAATTGTAGACCTATCAAGGGTCACTCAACAATCAAAATAAAGTTGGTAATATCCCATGAGTACTTTTTGAATTGCGGGATTTGGATATTAGATAAATAAAAAGATAGATAGATATATTTATTTCCACTGACTGAAAAGTATGGAAAAATGTCAGCACACAGTTAATTTTCAATTACAGAATTATAAAACAAAAATTGGTTGAAAACACAAACAATTTTAAAATTCAATTGGCGGAGAAAAATTTTTTGAGCTAAATTCTATTAAAGGTGAGATACAAGTAAAAAGACGTCTTCTAGTATATTTTTTGAAGGTTCAAGGTTTTTCCAGTGACACCAACTTTCGTTTTACAAATGAAAAGACTAATTTTCATTGCATAAATGATACTTCATTGAATTCTGAGTCTTTTTTTTTCCAAAAGTTTGAATTTTCCCGAGAAAATGCTCCCTGAATGAGGAAATACGAAAAAATCTCAACATTGAATTGTGTTGAAGTATAGACAATTTGATACAGGATGTCACAAATTTTTTGTCGAAGTAAGAAGTGACGAAACATCAAAAAATTGTTTTTTCAA
Source organism: Hippodamia convergens (assembly GCA_038502775.1). Lineage (NCBI taxonomy): Eukaryota > Metazoa > Arthropoda > Insecta > Coleoptera > Coccinellidae > Hippodamia > Hippodamia convergens. The sequence goes on along the minus strand of CM076607.1, from coordinate 140,997,117 downwards.
ATTGGAATCCAATATTTTCGAAGCATTTTCAATATCTGCGTCAAAAAACATTGGGAGCATACGTCCAAGACTTTCATTCGATATATTCAAGCAAAACGATCCTTCAATTTTCAATCTCATTCCGAATGTGTTTTTTCAGTGGAAAATAATTAGCGGCTAAGTGAAATTTGAAGAATCGATTTTCTGAATATCTCGAAGATTATTCATAGCTTATTAAACTAAAATGCATGATGGATAATATCGAGTGAATACTTCTCTCAGTGAGAGGATGTTATCCTTAGCAGACATGCTGCATTAGACTTTGTATTTTATATGCTTTTTCTCAAACCCATTCAACATCAATAAATTTGTATTTTTTCCGAAACTACTAGAAAAGTGGGGTATTTTTCATAGCTTACCTAATTTCAAGTAATTAGTTATAAATTATAAAATACAAACTATAAATAAAGCGAAACACAAGAGATGATAAAGCTTTCATTGTACCCTAATACATCGATGGAACTCGTCCCAATAGATTTTCGTCAAGTGATTCTTAAGTAACGACAATGTCGAAAAAACATCAGCTCTATTGGAAAACACTTAAAAGTTTTGTCGACCAAAGGTATATGTCATTACGACCAAGCTGACTTTTTTCCTATTTTCCTGTAGGGAACCAAAAAACCTTAAAAAATCGATCTACCGACAATAGGGGTCGGCTCCAAATCAGACTAGGGCCAATAAAAAAGATATTAACAGAAACGTGAACACGGAACGAAGAGCATTCCTCTGATGTATTTTTAATGACTTTTTTTACCAGTCTGGTCTCTATTGTGGGTGTTACCGCTACAGGATGTAGATGAGGTACAAAGGGGGCCTCGAAAAGACATTGGTGGAGGAGGGTCCTTGCCGTGAGCTCCCAATGATACCTCAGATTCAGACAGTTGAGATTAATTCTCGAATTCCATTCACGCGTTGACCTGTATCCTGTATCAGTCGATTCTTTCGAATCCACTGTATACTCGGCAGAAGAATTTAATAATTTTATTGTTTTCTCATGAGAATGAATGCCTTATATTTGGCTACGTGGTGGAAAAATTCAGTAACTGCCCCGCGTAACTTTATAACTTTGTACCAGTCAGTGGCGTAACGTACACCATCCCAAACACACTGTTGATCAGGTGTTGAACATTAAATTTTTTTTCCTTATCTCTTCAAGATTCAATTGATTGTAAAAACAAATTATCTACTAATTACTTAAAATTATTAAAGAAATTGTTGATGCATTAGGCTTATCAGACAGCAAAAGCTCATGAACGTTTGATATGATTATGATTACTCATATGGAGTCTTGCTAAAAATCAAATTCAAAAACAGTAAAAATGATTGAATAAATGATCTTATAAATGTAATTCATAACGAAATCTTTAAAGTATATAACGGTTCAAATCAATGCAGTTCGTTTTTCGGATAATATAATAATGCACTATTGGAAGAACTTGAAAGATCAAAATGAAATCGAAATTTCGTTTGTAGCGTAAGAAGTTTTTTGAGTGATATTAGAAAAACCAACAACGACCACATTTCAAACTTCTTCAAGTCTCGTTTTTTTCTGAATTTAGCTTAAATTCCTTTGATTATCGAGATCTCAGCAACCATCCATGGTTGCATTCACCGAACGTTACATCTGTGCAACTGTTGCGGAATCGTCCGGTGGCACATGCGCAGCAAACTAAACACGTTCTGAGGCATTTATGGAAGCGCTTCAAATTAATGCTAAGTAGCGGTAGTGGAACTTTCGTCCGGTTAATGTGGCCAAAACAGAAAGTGTTCGGTTGGTTTCAAGAATTAGGATGAACTCCCTTCAACGGTTTTTATTGTTTTTCCGAGAATGTTTTTTTCTCTTTTTTACATGTGTTCATTTGGAAAATCAAGAGCTGGATCGAACTGATTGAGAAAACCAATAATGTGAAGTGGTTGTGTGTTTGTTTGAAGAGTTGAGGTTTCGAAAAAACAACGTTTGATGTAGATATGAAAACTTTAGAAAAACAATATACGAAAAGAATGCGAAAGAGGACGTCTTAACGTTTTGAGTGAAAATCAATTATATTATAATAATGGAATGCAAGCACACAACCGAGTTGAAAATTATTAGTTCGTCATCTTTGCTAAAGTTCTTCCGAAAAATTAAGAAAAAAATTTTAAAACATTTTAATTTTTTTCATAGGGATGGGGCTCAGAAGCAACAATTGGGGGGGCGGGCATAGCTGAAAAACGGTACGCCACTGATCATCAGTGAGTGAGTGACGAAATTTAGGATTTTTAGATATCTTTGAAATCTAAAGTGTACTAGAAACGATTTACGTTCTATAAGGTATCTTCAGGCTTCAGGCATTATATATTGAGAATAGTGCCCCGGAGCGGCGCTTTGCTTGGCTCGTCTTGGCGGGAGCACTACCGTGCGCATTCAGCCATTCCTACCCGCATTTGGCACCTTGCGCAAATAGTGCTAAGCCATTGGTAGACTCTGTTCCAGCGCGAGTGAAACAAGTGTACAGGTTTCATGAAGCCAGTTGTGATACCTCATACACTGTATCTAGTCGGATTGAGACTTTGTATTTTCATCCATATTTTCATATTTCAGTGGCATAAGGCCTTCGTAATGTTCTGTCTCATCAGAAGCTTCTTCGAGTTGTTTTGTGGTCATACTTCGGCGGCATAGTTTTACTACAATCAGTAAAGAGTTCAGGTCGGTACACAAACTATAACAGAACACTAAAAATATTTTAAAAAATTAATACTCAGACTATACAAGCGTTTGGGTTGTGTAGAGAGATATATGCCCCTAAGGGCTCCTATACCTCGAAAAATCAGGGCAACTATCCTTTTTTTCCCAAATTAAAAACAAAAAAGCAACTGGTCATACTTAGATGCACACTTAATGAACCAGTTCATTGATATAATAAAAAATATAATCGAATTTATAACTACTTCAAAAGTTCTACAACAGGAAATACTAGCCTTTGAATCTTTTACATGTTTTCGAAGTTCGTTGCGGAGATAATCACATACACTTGTAAAACGCGTCCTCACTGTACCATATTTCGTTACCAACTGAGGTTAAGGGTGACAGTCGCTCATTCTTACACTATTAATTCCTAGTGGAGAATTTGGGAAGTAAGGTATTTTGAAAATGGGGCATCTATCCAACTGGGGCATCTATCCGGGTTTTACCATAATATGGCAAATAAAGCTGAACTCTCGATCATTGTACGTGTTATAGATTTTGCACTCGGAAGGTGCTCGTCTCAATTTGTGCTCGTTTGACCAATGGCAAAGCGCCTATTCACGTAAGTTGCCAAATACGGGTATGGAATGTCTAAATGCCCCTCATAATCCGATTTGTAAAGGGTGATTATTTTAGAGGCGAAGAACTTTCAATCGTAATAAAATACCCAAAATTAAAATTAGAATTTGTGAACATAGGTTTTTATAACAGATAATTCTTTGGCATTTAACGTTTAAAAATTGTTTCGAGCATGTGGCTACCGCGACTGACACGTACATGAGGTAATCTTGAGGTCTAATTTTCACACACCTTGCGCAGTAAATCTGCCTGTATTTCGGCAATTGCCCGTCGAATATTGGCTTCCAGGTGCTCAATCGTTTGTGGTTTGTCGGCGTAGACTTGTGACTCACAGTTACCCAAAGAAAATAGTCCAAAGGCATCAAGTCGCAAGAACGCGGTGGCCAGTTAAGAGGTCCATTTCAGGAAATCACTCGATCATCAAAGGTTTCCCTCAATAAACTAAATGTATCGCGGGCTGTGTAGCATGTGACACCGTCCTGCTGAAACCACATGTCAGCGACATTGATACCCCTCAATCGGGACACGAAGAAATTATTAATCATGTCTCTGTGTCGTTTACTATTGACCCGTAACATTCTGACCATCATCATTTTTGAAGACATATGGACCAATGATCTCACCAGTCTATAAAGCGAACCAACCAGTGACTTTGTCTGAATGTAATGGTGTTTCGACAAAGGCTTGTGGATTATAATCGCTCTATATGTGGAAATTTTGTTTATTGACATAGCCATTTAATCAAAAGTGTGCTTCATCACTGAACAATTTTTTCAAATGAAATTGTGGATCTTGTGGTTTTAATTCCTGCACAAGTTGAATGGTTTTAAACAAAGATCTTTTCGCAAAATATTCCTTAAAGTGGATGCACGCAAGCTCAATTTTTGAGCGCGATGACGAATGGACACATTTGGGACTTCGTTAGCACTTCTTCACACACCATCAATGGTTTGTTGTGTACGCACTGTCCGAGCAGTATCGTTTAATGTAAACGTATTGCAAAAACGATTTACAGTTTCTTGAATTAATCGTTCTGAAGGACTATTATGATAACCATAAAATGGACGTAATGCCCGGTAAGTTGCTCGAGTTGAACTATGGTTTTTGTAATGAATTTTAATAATATGCAAGCGTTGCACCGGAACAAGTCTAGGCATGATGAATTTGCCAAAGAAAACTCAATTAAAATTCACAAAGAAAATTTTTTATTTTAATATAAATTTCTCCGCCTCTGAAATAATCACCCTTTATATGTTTTTTTACAACGAATTCTGCCCACTCTGCAGTCAAACTCGCAGCAGATATCACTGCCGTCAACCCTAAATCTTCGATTTCTCCTGGTTTGCGCAATATCGCGTTCCCCATCGCACGCCTACTTTGCGGCGCCAAAACCACCCGGATTCAGCAGCGGTTTCCGCTGCGGCCATGCCCAGGGGACTAACGCGCCCTCGTCACGACATCTCACCATCACGGCCCCGCTTTTCCACTCTCATTTTCCTGGGGAAATATCTGCTACTCGACCTCCTGAAGATCTAATTGATTAATGCTTACTTGGCCCCGTCGGGCTTCAGAAGTTTGATGAATTTTCAGGGCACGCATGCCGGCCGGAGAACATGCAAAGGAAAAAACAGGTTGCTGGATAAGGATCGGACGTTTTTCATTCGGGGTGTGCAAATTAATTTTCTTGAAAGGAGAAATATTATTCTAACGCCGATAAAAAACGCTGGCTGGTGTTTTTGTTGTCCAACTTTTCTATATTGATCTCATTTTGACAATTCTCGTGATATGTCGTAATTTTTGGTCCTATACAGGGTGAATCTTTGACATGTACAGGGTGGGCAAAATTGGTGATACATGAACTACAACTTTTTAACCCGACGAGATAGAGGAAAATGAATGGCACATTACGGTCGTCTTTTTCAGAGAAACTAATAATGCCATCAACTGCATTCTTCTATCTTCTTTTGTTTTCGGGTTATAGGCCAAAATTGAAATTTGGGCGATTTCAACTTTGGTCATTATCTCCGTTTCTGTTTGTGCTAGATTGTTGAAATTAAAACCTTATACAGGCACTTTTTCATAACAATCCAGTGGCGTACCATGTTTTTTGACAACAGGTTTCCTTGCTGAGCTATAACATAAAGTTGTGTTTTTTCTTCTAGAAACAATAGTTTATTATGATTCAGAAAGAATCATCACTTTTTTCCGTTTCAAAAATATATAACGTATTATACAGGCTGGGCCACGTAAAACAGTTCAACCCCCATGTTTCTGAGTATGATCCAGAAAATGCTTCGACAGGTTTATCTTTTGATACCAAATAGGAATGGTTAAGTATATTCATGAATAGAATTGCAAAACCTTTGCAATGATGTGTCACTCGAACCCAATAAAGTTTTGGATCTTGAAGGGGCTGCCACCCCGATTAGGGGTATAATCATAGACCACTGACCTCGAAGTCAAAAAGCGTTCTAACCATTTTCTATAACGCACGGAAATATAGGTCAGTAGGTATTTTTTTACGTGGGTCACCCTGTATAATGATATATTTTTGAAACAGTAAAAAGTGATGATTCTTTCTGGGTCATAATAAACTATTGTTTCCATAAGAAAAAACACAACTTTTTGTTATAACTCAGCAAGAAACCCTATTGGAAAAAAACGTAGTACGCCTCTGGATTGCTATTAAAAAAGTGTCTGTATAATGTTTTAATTTCAACATCCTAGCACAAACAGAAACGGAGATAATGACCAAAGTTGAAATCGCCCAAATTTCAATTTTCGCCTATAACTCGAAAACAAAAGATGATAGATGAATTCATTTGATGGCATTATTAGTTTCTCTGAAAAAGACGACCGTAATGTAACATTCATTTTCCTCTAGCTCGTCGGGTTGAAAAGTTGTAGTTCATGTATCACCAATTTTGCCCACCCTGTACATATATTCAAACCATAGATTGTAGAGGTCGAAAGAAATACTTTTTTCGTATAGCATTTTTTCTGATTCAGCCTAGATAAAAAGATATAGCCATCTTGAACTTTCTTAATGAGCTATGCCACCCCTGGAAATATGACACTCAAATTTTTCCGAGCATTAGATCTACCACCTGAACCTTCGAGAAAATGTATCAGAAATTTAATTCTGCGAATCTTCTGAACAGAATTATATTCAGCCAAAGTAACCAATTTTTTTAATTTAGCTGATATAGATTTTTTTAAATGATTAATTACTCGAAGAGTGCGCATTTCACAAGATTTCACGAAAAATTCTTTTGTTTTCCAAAATGGCCAAATATTCATTAAATGACATTCGACTCACTTCCAAGAGACGGGATCATAGAATTTATGCTATAATTATGGAATGGAATGCTTTATATTGGTCATAACGAAAAAAATTAAACATGTGAGTTGAATTTTATATCCGTAAAAGATTTGCCACATTAATGAGAACCTATATTCTGAAAATCATTTCATTCGATGAAATCTTTCACGAGATATATTTGAAAGTTACATGTTTTTATGGATTTTCAACAGCCTGTATCTTTCTAACCGAGCCGAATCTGAAGAAATAGTACAGACAAAAAGTATTTCTTTTGACCTCAGGAATGTCTCGTTAAATTATATGTACAAGACTCACCCTGTATATGAATTCTTAAGAAAACGAGAGCTGAAATAATACAATAAATGTTGAAACAAGAAGTACCTAAGCTGAGGTAAAAAAAGAACATCACATCATAACATTCTTCGTATGATACTATAGAATCATACGATACTATCATCACTAGTATCATACGATACTATACAGCCAGGGGGAAAAACCTCAGCCGAAAAAACCTGCCTCCCCAAAATAACATAAAATATTAAATATCAGGAAAATCTTGAAAGACATCAGTGTTATCATCTTCATGTTATCCGTCGATGGTCTCGCATAATCACATTCTTCCCAAAACACCTCGTAATTCTCAATCTGAAATGAAAAAAGACAAAAGCAGAAAAGAAACCGATTATTCAGAATAAATCAAATGCATTTGCTTCTTTAAAAAACATCAACATACAGATTTCTCGGCCAATTAATGTTCGAAGTTTTATAAATATTTATGACAGAAATGTCACAAAATTTGAAAGAAATGAAGAAACAACTGTATCAATTTCCCCTTTCCGAATCTGTTGAAAATTACGAACTCATAACAAGCTAAACTTCAATTATGTCCAGTTCTCCAGAAACACCTAATAGGCCGTCGAACTTGGTACATCCTGTATATAACAGTATTTAATATTTTGAGAAAAAAAAATAATAGTTTTTTTATCGTTTTCTATTCATTTTGTTGATTTAGTTTTTGTTCATTACCTTTTAAGAAATATGGGACATTATTCTAAAAAAAAAAGTTCTTCAAAATATAATCAATAAATATCAATTATGAAAAACATGTATTTATTGAAAAATGAATTTCTTCAAGGGCGCATTTTGAAAGTTTGCAACAGGCGCTAGAATTCTAGTTCCGGCTCTGTTTGGTCATTTTGGAAAACAAAACTAAATGATTTAAAAACATCTATATCAGCGAATTAAAAAAAAAATTGGTTACTTTGGCTGAATATAATTATTTTCAGAAGATTCGCAGCATATCTTTTTATCTAGGCTGAATCAGAAAATATGCTGTACGAAAAAAGTATTTCTTTTGACCTCAACAATCTATGGTTTGAATATGTGTACAAGTCAAAGAATCATCCTGTATATTTATGGATAACCCCACGCCACTGTATTTTTTCCCTTGGCGAATTAAAAAAAACCTCAATCCAATGAAACTGCTATGTAACGAATCAGTTATTATGTCATTGCAATCGATTACTTTTGAACAAAATCAAATTTTTATCCGGTTAATCTATTTAATGAACTTCTCGATCCGAGCTCGAATTGAATATTTCATAAGCTCAAAGTTTCTCCACCAACAATATTAATAATGCCCATCTATGAATTTTTTTACCGAAACTGTCAATTCTTAACTGCTGATAAAAATTTCCAGACGGTGGTGGATCGCTGAACGTCATAAATTATTTTCTCTGGTCGTCAAGACATACGATTGGACAGTGTAGGGGGGGAAGAGGATATGGAATAAATATTTACACATTCAAACGCCGCCTACATCGATTAATTCAATTTTTCTCCAAGCAATCAATCATCGCGACTGAAGTTCCTACGTTCGCCTTGAATTATTTATTGACGCCTTCGATGTACACAGAATTTTTTAGGCAAACAATGGCTGCTCGATTGTCTGACTACCGAAGACCCCTGCGAAGTTCCTCTCATATACGATGTTTATTGCCAACAAAACGAAGAATATATACAGAATATATCAAGTTGTACCTTACACTGAGTAAAACTTCTCAAAAGAAAATCTGTTGAAAGCAATGGTTAAATACTCACATAAAATGAATTCATAGATGGACTAGATACTGCAGAACGCTACTCAATATCGGAAAAAAAACTCATCGAAAAACAAAAAATTCTTTTGAAAGAGCAGGAAGACCTTGATGAGAAGCCCTTTGAATAGTTTTTGCAATAAACCATTTTTTTCTCTCTCTCTCTCTCTCTCTCTCTCTCTTTCTTTAGAGGGAATCATTAACATGATTTCAAGTTGCAGGCAATAAAATCAATTTTAACCTGATGAACATGGTATCGAAGTGATTCTTCTGCAAGAAATCCACACGGCAACAAAAAAAAATCTTTTTGAAAGAGGACAGTTGAAAGGTTATGTATTAATTTATTTTTTAAAAGTTTATCTTGTTATGTTGAAAAATTATCAGTTCGTAATTTTTCTACAGATTCGGAAAGGGGAAATTGATGGAGTTTCCTTTTCATTCCTTCCAAATTTTGTGACATTTCTGTCATAAATATTTATAAACCTCCGAACATTATTTGGCCAAGAAATCTGAATGTTTTTAAAAGTAGCAAATGCACTTCCAAAATGCATTCGATTTATTTTGAATAATCGGTTTCTTTTCTGCTTCTGTCTTTTTTCATTTCAGATTACGAATTGCGAGTCGTTTTGGGAAGAATCTGTTTATCCGAGCCCATCAACGGATAACATGAAGATAATCACACTGATGTCTCTCAAGATTTTCCTGATATTTAATATTTTATGTTATTTTTTTACGGGGGGACAGGTTTTTCCAGCTGAGGTTGTTTCCCTGGCGTATGATACTAGTGATGATAGTACCGTATGATTCTATAGTATCATACGAAGAATGTTATGATACCCCGTCCTTTTTTTACCTCAGCCTTGGTACTCTTAGTTTCAACATTTATTGTATTATTTTAGCTCTCTTTTTAATAAGAATATATACAGGATGGTTAAGAAAAATCGAGTAAACAAACGAAATTTTAATCCCAAAGAATTCTACCATTTCAAGATTATCAAACAAAATGTATGGCCTCTACGGAAATCAATAACAGTGACATCTTCTTTGCATACTACACTTGAGGTGGTTGAACATTTCTGGGGGTATTTGGTTCCATAAACGGGGAAGAAGCTCTCTCAGATCATTTAAGGATTCTTGGGTAGGTTGATGATTATCTAATCTCCTCTGGAGCATATCCCATGCATGTTCCATGCAATTTAAATTTGGTGATTGCGAAGGTATTGGTACATTGAAACATTTCCCATCCTCATCATAACACTACCCCCTCGGAATGGACTTCTTAGACGATTACTGGGTACCTATGCTGGATTCATCAGTGAAAAAAAACCATTGATCCTAATAATAGAATAGAATACAATATAATAGAAAAATATTTTTTTGAACAATTATTGATTTTCACAATAAAATATAAACAACTGATATTTGTTGACTTCCCATTCCAGTCTTTGACGCCTATGGTCACGTGTTAATGGAATTCCTCTTAAAGGACGTCTAGAACCTAGATTCATCTCTCTCAAACGTCCTCTGATGGTTTCGAAGGAAACATTCAACACATAGATGTATATAGGCTTTCTTGCAAGGGCGTCGCTAGAATTTTTTTTTGGGGCGGGGGTGAAAAAAATTTAGGATATAGTATTTTGTCATGAAATGTTTCTATGAAATGATGGTATATGGGGATAATTACCCCCAAACACCCCCCCCCCCGTAGCGGCGCAAGTGCTTTCTTGTCGCAGAATCTGTGATGAAACGAATCATTATAAGGCCCCTCCTGAGAAAAAATTCTGCATGCGCCCATGTTCCGTTGATAAACTGACTCCATTTCAAAATAAGAACATTCATGAGAGTCATGAGAATATATATAGGTATATATATATATATATATATATATATATATATGCAAAGAACATATACTTGAGAAAAAAGATTCAAGGTGTTATTGAGTTTTAAATGAATTAACAGCGATTTTCTGTATTAGTTAAATTCAGAAGAGTAATCATCGAAGTCAATACCATTTTTTACTTTGAGGCTCACAGATCTTTTACCTTTTCTCCAACCGCATGACCAAAGATGTGAGCCTAGGAATTGAAAATGGTATTCTACATTTTTACCTACTATTTTTAATTCATCTATGTTTCAAATATGTTGTCGGTTTTGAGAAAATATAAAATATTACCAAATAAACTAAAAATAGTGAACCGACTCTGATAAATGCACTGAATTTTGCGAATTCATGACGAATTCGATTAATCAAAAAATGTTTGTTTCAGTGATTAATGAAGTTTTGCTTCGGTGATGTCGAATCTTGAACCCGCTACAGTAGAAGAATTTAAGGATCGAATCGAATCTTTACCAAAGTGAAACACTTGTATACACACCATATCATTGTTTGGCTAGTGATCGACTCAAAATATTTCCCCCTCTGAATACAAACTTACCTGTTCCAGCATTTTCTCTTAATACATCCTTGTCGTAACATCTTGCAAGTTTTCAAATTGGCACCCTGTATAACAGTGAAGGCTATCGACATGATCCTCATGAAAATTGACCTTATATCAGTGTTTTCCAGAAATTTAAATTCCCCCTTTAAATTTTCTTCATCGGCCCATCCTGTTCTCATTGAGTGTTGTCTCATTTCACGTTTCACCTTCCCCCCTTCTCATCTCAATTATCATCAATTAGAGTATTGAAAAAAAATTGTTCGATGTTCTTCCCACGATACTAACACCCATACGCGTAGTAACACATCCACCGGAGAGCAAGGAAAAAAATTAATCCATATGTTTGAACCGGGGATATCGTTAATTAAAGAAAGTTCGATTCGGCGAAACATGAAACACCGTGTATTTATCCGACAGAGCTGTGATTAGTACGCCAAGGGGTTCATTACAAGTGGAACACATAAATATTATCCGATTCTTCGTACCTGAAACCGTGGTCAAGTGGCATTTGCCGAAATTGATGAGTTTAAGGTGTTGAGTTTATGGGCATTTATCCTATACAGGTTGATTCACAAAGTCCGTGGATTAAAATATTTCAAGTATTATGATATATTCTTGAAATTCTATAGCTGAGCTTCGTTTCACCAGAAATTTTCGTTCTTTGAATGTAACACCCAGTTTTATCATTCATGATATCAGATTCATTTAAGTCTACATTGCTTTAATGCATCATTTGCAAGTCACGTACAGCCCCTAATTTTTCAAATAGGTAGTAGAGGCTTGCGATTCATCGGAATGATGCTTCGTTATACAGGGTGTACCAGGAGGAAAGCGACAAGCGGATACCATGAACTAATGTCATCAGGCTGGACTCAAATCGAAAGGTTTTGATCGCTTGCTTGCCTGTGGGCCTGCGTTTGGGGTAAACAGGGTGATATTCATCTAAGAGTGGAATTTCACTCAGTTTATAGTTTCTGAACAAATCTTTTTTTATGCTAGCAATTTTTTGAGACGTCGAATGATTCGAATAATAATTTAACAATCTTCGGATGATGTTTCCTTCATGTGCCAGTTCGTTTTTTCTGATGAACGTAACATCCAGAAAGGATTTTGTTGTCAACTTCATGTTCGACGGTGAATTGAATTCTGTGGAGAGCACTATTAAATTTTTCTTCTACCTCATTCGTTTTCTCTTTTGGTGCCCCCAAAAAAGGGTCATCGACATATAATTTTAGCCCGATAGATAGTGTAACACAATAACATTATGCCAATTTTCAGATCTCAAATAGATCCAGTTTTCCAGAAACGCCTAATTGACCATATTCGTTAGCTATCGGTTGCAGCTTTTTTAAGTGTTTTTGGGTTGGCGACATTGAGAGATTAATCATAATGACATTCATCGTAGTTGTCAATTGTCATTATTTATTTGCTTTTTTCAAAATTTGAATTTTGAAACTTTTCCAATCATCTAAAGTAAACAGACATTTTTCAAAATATTTCATGAATCTAGTTAGGTTTCTCCCTGAATACACTACAATCATTTAAAAGAGATATCAATAATTTTTATTCATAAAACAAATACATACAATTTTAAATAAAATGGATACTAGAAGGCTGTAAGTATATCATGTGTATATTCAACATGTCCAAGAATACAATATTAGGTTCATTATTTTTCTATTTTAGTAACCACAATGGTGGAGATGACTGGAGCACTGTCAAAGTCACAGCTTTTCCGAAGATTCCAAATTAAAATTTCATAGGTTTGTTTGAGTTTCATAGGTTCCCTAAAAATAAAATACATGCTAAGAAATGGTAACTTTCTCTAGGAATGGAGCAAGTTGCTCATTCTTTAAATTCCAGAGGAAGCGAATATGTGGTTTACATTTCAAAAGGAAATGAAGAGAACTAAAGTTCCTACACTATTCCTGAAAAAAACCTATGATTTCTAGTAAGCACTAAATTTTCATTTACATCTGTCCACTCATTAACATTATGTTTATTAGCAGGTCAAACAGAAAGACATTTTGAAGATGATAATATAAATGTGTTTGTGATGGCCGATGTGAATTAAAAAAAAAAATCTGAACGTTAATATACCCATGAATATCATAATTTTCATTTTATTGAATCCATTTATCATTTGTTATCAAAAATAATCAACCAGATGAGTTGGAATAACAAGTCACCAAAGATATTACTAGTGAGTTCACGCCTAACTTGAAAAGCAGTACTTACAATTTAATTTTTGCTCCCGAAATTCAACTTTTATTGTATTCATACAAATCCTTGAAGCAAACAATCCTTGCTTATGCAGACTAGGAACAATTTTTATTTTTGTAGGTCTGAGAATTCATGTTGAGAGGAAGATTGAAAAAGTGAAAATTTTCAATATACTGGAATCTACGATTCCCATCAGTACCATGGAAAGTTTGGTGCCCAATTTCTTTAAAGCACCCCTTCTAGGAAGAAGTTTATAAGCAATATAGAAGTTTCAAATTTTAATAATTGTTTATGAGTAATTATATAAGTGTTCCATTTCAATAATTGTTTTCACTACCAAATTCGAAATGTCCCCTACGAACATGCAAATAATTTTATGAATTCAAGTTTGGTCATAAGGAAATGATTTCAGAGATATTTTAGTCCTAATATACTGATCAATAAAAGGTTTGTGTCCAATAGATCTTTTTCAAGTGGTACTAATATAACCTAATTTGTTCACAACACTTTTGAAATTAATAGAAATCCAATGAATTTTTTAATAAAGATGAGAAACAAAATAACAATTGAACTCTAGTAAATATCAGTATACAAAATGTTTGCTGAAATTCTTCGATGAAAAAAATAATTCTGCCTGTAATGTTTTTTTTTTTTGGAAAATCCACATCCTGTGTTTCATATTCCATCGCAACCACATTTATATAAGCATCTTCGAAAGGCTTTCGCTTTGACCTGCTAATAAACATGATGTGAATGAGTCGATAGATGTAAATGAAAATTTAGAGCTTACTAGAAATCATAGGTTTTTTCAGGAACAGTGTTGGAACTTTAGTTCTCTTCATTTCCTTTTGAAATGTAAACCACATATTCCTTTCCTCTGGAATTCAATAAATGAGCATCTTACTCCGTTCTTAGAGAATGTTACCATTTCTTAGCAAGTGTTTTATTTTTAGGGAACCTATGAAACTCAAACAAACCTATGAAATTTTAATGTGAAATCTTCGGTAGAGCTACGACTTTGACAGTGCACCACCATTCTATTTCCTAAAATCGAAAAAACATTAACCTGATATTGTGCTCTTGACATGTTGAATATACACAAGATATACTAACAGCCTTCTAGTATCCATTTTATTAAAAATTGTATGTATTTGTTTTACAAAAAAAAAATTATTGATATCTGTTTCACAAAATGCCAGTAAATTTAGGGAGAAACCCAACTATATTGATGGAATATTTTGAAAAATGTCCTTTTTCTATAGATGATTGGAAAAATTTCAAAATTCAAATTTTGAAAAAAGTAAAAAAATAATGACAATTGACAACTACGATGAATGTCATTATGATTAATCTCACAATGTCGCCAATCCAAAAACACTTGAAAAAGCTGCAACCGATAGCTAACGAATATGGTCAATAGGCCGTCGAATTTGGTACACCCTGCACCAAGATAAAACTGGCCCTTACTGTATTGAGCAATATAACGTTCACCTTTCTGAAGGTTAAAATTCCTTTCATATCGTTTTGAAATATTTTCCCGAACAAACATCTGCCTTCATCAAATTCCCTCAACCAACCAAAATCTACTCTTCTCGTTTTTAATGCCATAATTGGCGATTCTCCCGATTACCCAACGCTAAATAGATCTATATTCCGGCCGCAAATGCCCCGCGCGTCGCTCTCAGCCCCTTATTTCGACGAAAACCGACCATCAACCCCTAGATTTCGCAATCATCCCCCAATTACCGAAATTAGCCTTGACCAGGGCCATCCGCGATCGTCGGCGCCAAAATCCACAACGTTCAACCTGCCTACCGGGAGAAATGACAGAGCGGCCCGCGTTTGAGGCCCGCGGGCGTCTGAAGGACCGACTCAACACAGCCAGATAATTATTACTTGTGTTTTCGTACGGCGGCCCCAAACGTGCCCTCACACGTGTTATTAAATATTTTTTATGCCGGAAATGGTCCTTCGCCAGCCGATGTGACTGCGTTTTTATTGTTTTTGGGAATGTTCACGAGTAGGACTTTCGTCCTGGGTTCCTGGATCTTGCGCCAGGTGCAGATCCTGATGGCATTAAGGTACCATCCACTTTGGATGTCCCTTCGTTCTTAACAAATGAAGAGCCAACGGAAGAAAGGTGGAATATTCATCAAAAGTTGTTTCGAGAAAATCGAATTTTAAACTTTAAAACTCCAACCAGCATAGTAAAATATGAATTAGTTTGGATCTTTTTTGCTAAATCATTCTTCATATTTGATGATCATCAATGAAAAAAAAACTGACACTTCAGAAAAAAAGCTTCATTCGGAAGAAATAACACGGAAAAAAAGCGAAAAATTTGAGAACAAGGAAGTTTTCATGACATGTTCTTATGTAATGATTGTAAAGTTTATTTTTCGAAAGTATATATTTTCCTGGGGGGGGGCTGTCCGTAAATCGGGTAAGATGTTGGGCTGCCGATTTTGAACTTGTATACCCTAACAGTCATGAGAGAGCAGTGGATGGAAATCTATTCCACATGATTATACCTTCAAGAAGACATTATACGACGTTATTTTTTCTAAAATCAACAACAATGGATAAATTAGTTTGTACATCTTTTTTGAACTGTCTGAAAAGTAACTGATATACTGGTATATTATTTAATGCATCAGAAAATGGACAATACATATTAATGAATATTAATAATAAGTGACCCATTTTATAGCATTTCACACTTCAAATGTTTCACAATTTGTCAACAAATATTTTCAATTTGTGTCAACAACTTGGCTATAAAATTGTAAAGTCAGGTCAGCTTTATACTTTTTTATACTCAGAAAAAAAAACAGAGCGAAAACTTGGCTGAATTTTCGATAGTCATCAAGAATGCAAAGATTGCTGAAGGGTCTTTATAGAGAACTAACTTTTAGTTATCTTTGATGAAGTCTTAATTATTTAATGAATGAAATCTCTACATTGGAGTTCCCCAAAATACTGCAAGATTTCATGTATTTTTATTATCAATCCTGAAACAATGATGAAAATAATATAATTACACAACCAATTCTTCAAATTTATTTGCCTTGAAAAATATATTCAATCATTTCATGGATTACATTGATATATTTCAATTTATGATGTACACAGAAATTTTAAGTACCTTTTTGAACCTAGAAATAAAGCCCCGGATGGAATTTCATGGCATGTTCTGATGACAATAATTTCGAAACAGACTATATTAAGGTTCATTGAAAGTTTTATTTTTCTACGATTTTTTGTTATTCGTGATCTTCGATCAATGAACAATCGTTAAAAGTATATTCTAAAACAAGTTGCAGAATGAGCTCCTATTCCAACACGAATGCGAAATTCGAAAACGAGCGACGAAGGAGCGAGTTTTCGAAAGCATGAGTGTTGGAATTGCCTTCTGCAACGAGTATTAGACGATATTTTCTCTATTTCAGTAAAGTTTTGTGGAAAACTCTCGAAATTGAAATAAAAATTCGGATTAGTGACTTTTATATTGTATCTTGGCAGTTAGTGTCACTAAAGAAATTTGACAGATTGCGAAATTTGAATTGATTTGATTCGAAAATTGAGTGGATCGGAGGTCAGTACTGACAACCACAAAACGAAAAATATAACTGAAAACAATGCTGTAATGAGTTTCATTACATCCCTACTTTTAGTACTGTAATGAACTCATTATACGATGACGCCTGGTGTCTTTATTTTACATCCCTACTTTTAGTACTGTAATGAACTCATTATACGATACTGAAATAGAGAATAGTTATTTGTGATTTTATGAACACGTTTAGTTCAGAACCGTGGATTAACGCGGTTTTAAAAAAAAGGTGGGTCATTTATCCTTGTTTAACCCCAATTTCGTTTCATATTTTAACACCTTGAAACTATTGTATGGGATGGTTCATAAGGAAGGCAAAACTCACGACATGAGTCGAAAACGAACCTCATGCAGGCAGGAAAAAACTGCCTCGAGCTCGAGCTATAACGCAAAGGCAACCAGGATCGATAAGATGAATTAGGAACCTCCACATGTCCCGGCACCACACACGCCTCCAAGAGATCATCGATAAATCCGTAATGTTATTCCGTTCTTTTCAAATAAATTAGACACAGTTTGACACGTACCCAATAAATCTTATTCAGAAAAATTCCCCATTCCCTATTCATAAATGTGATAGGGAATCTACAGTGGCCCATGGCGAGCTATCGCTCCGATCGTAACGCCCCCTACCCACGCCAAATTCGGTCGACTTTAATAAAATGTGGGTGTGGCAGAAATATATTAAAGAAATTTATAGTCTGGCTCAACTCACCGGTGTGGACTGAGAGGAGAATACTTTGTGTCCGATGTAAAATAAGAAGGTCGCAAATATGTCGAAAATAACCAGGTTCACTCTTTTATCGGGCGATAAGTATAGCAATTTGTTCTTGGTTTATGAAATAATGCTGCCACTGAAAAATGTCGGACTGCTTCGCAGCCGATATATCACTAGAAGAAGGACGTTGTCATGTTTTTCTTTACCTATGTTGTCCAGATGAACATATCTTCTTTTGAACATCTATCACTATTCGTACATATTGGGAAAAATGGTTTCAAACGTTAGTTGAGGCTTACCCTATCAATGCATTGATAGACAGAATAGAATAGAATAGAATAGAATAAGAATTAATTCAAGGAAAATCTACATTAAATAAATTAAATTAAATTGTTTTTCAAAGTAGCCAATGCATTTGTAAAATGCATTTGATTTATTCTGAATAATCGGTTTCTTTTCTGCTTTTGTCTTTTTTCATTTCAGATTAAGAATAATTGCGAGTCGTTTTGGGAAGAATCTGTTTATCCGAGCCCATCGTCGGATAACATGAAGATGATCACACTGATGTTTTTCAAGATTTTCCTGATATTTAATATTTTATGTTATTTTTTTTACGGGGAGACAGGTTTTTTCGGCTGAGGTTTTTTCCCCTGGCTGTATAGTATCGTATGATACTAGTGATAATAGTATCGTATGATTCTATAGTATCATACGAAGAATGATATGATACCCCGTTTTTTTTTTACTTCAGCTTAGGTACTTTTTGTTTCAACATTTTTTGTATTATTTTAGCTCTCTTTTTCATAAGAATTCTATGATATGTAGAAGAATCCGCATATCTCATAACGACATTGACGAAATATGAAAAATACGTCATGATAACCGTAAGTCAAATAAAGCAAAATTCAGGAATACACTGCGCAAAAAATTACCTCACATTATGGAAATCTCAAATTTATTCTACAATTGAAGGTGTTCTTAATGATAATTATTTTTATTAGAATTGTCCATGCATATGTTATCCACTTTCAACGTTTTTCTTCAATGCAGATGTTTTTACCCAGCAGAAATAAAAAACAGATGATATTATCAGATTTTGAATGTATTGGCTCCATTCTAAAATCAGTGGTTCTCGATCGATTCTAGTGATCAAAAATTTTTCTTGCATTTGATTTTTTACACTCGATTGCTATGCAACGCGAAACACACAATTTCATATTTTTTAATTCCTACTGGGAAAAAACATCTGATTATTTAAATTTTCGTTCCAAAAAATTATCCAACATATTGCTGGTTTTTTTTTGGGGTGAGGGAACTTAGGAGAATTAAGAAATCACTTTATGTAATGGCCAACGTTTCGCAAATTGATTTGTGCATCATCAGGGCTCTTCATGAATAAAAACTGTAAATACAAACACATAAATATGTTTATATGGAAATGATCTTATTATATCGAATATTCACATTGATAGTTGCGTTTTCTTTGGTCTAGGATATAACAATTACAATAGCAGGATAACATTATATAATAATTTAGAAAACAACGAACATTCAACGAAGAGAAAGCATTCTGTATTGAAGAAAAACGTTGAAGGTGGATAACATATGCATGCAAAATTCTGATAAAAATAATCATCATTGAGAACACCTTCAGTTGTAGAATGAATTTGAGATTCCCATAATGTTCCATAATAATTTTCAAAATTGCTGAATAAAATTATAAATAAATCTGAACTGGCTCATCAAAATGTGATTGGTTTCTCAATTCGTGCTCGTCTCACCAGTGCCAAATACGGTTACGGAATGTCTAAATGCATACAGTATAGATATCAGAAGATGCGTTCGCCTCCAATCCTTCGAACTCGAACTAGGTAGGTATGAGTACTAGCTTCATTCTTCATTCATTGATATTTTTGTAGGAACAAAAACTGTTCACCCCACCCTATATTCATCACGTATTCCGCCCTGAGCGGCGGCTCCGTATTAATAAGTCTAAACGGACAAAATGAAATTTTGACAACGGCAATTAAAACATTAAAAAAACGTCGGAAGGCCACAATTACGGATTAGGATAGGATATATTTCAGGATAGCGGAGACATCTAGGCGTACACCCCTCTACTCGCGGTAGCGAACTGCTCGACAATTAAAAGCTAACGTTTAGGAGTTAATGAGTAGTTTACCGCGAAGAGGTGGCCACGGGATCGAACATTCCTTTGTTTTCCCGGTGGCGCCACCTGACGGCTCGGGGGTAGACGCTGCAACCGCCAATTAGGGATTGTGGGTCAGAAGGAGGAATTTTCGCGGCCAAGGCTTTGATACACAGGATGCTGGCGAAACCGAAGTGAAGTTCAATTGGTTTTGTTCATATTCTTCATTTCCCCTTGGGCGAAAGCGAGAACGGCTGCGGTAGGTGTTTCTTCAAAACAATTAATTACACTTTTCTACCATCTTCCTCGAAAACATCATTTTAAACCCTCCAAAATGAATATCGCACTCTCCTCACAAAAGTGACACAACTCAACATTCACGATTTTCGATTTATGCTATGAATTGGATCAGTAAACGGACCTAGATTAAATCATAGAAAATTTTTACACATTGGCGTTTATGTAATTTTATGATAAATTAGAAAATATTCAGCATTTGAATATTTTGGCCTTTGAATTTGAGTTGTGTGTATGAGTATAGTAAATCAGAT
Organism: Hippodamia convergens; assembly: GCA_038502775.1. Taxonomy (NCBI): domain Eukaryota; kingdom Metazoa; phylum Arthropoda; class Insecta; order Coleoptera; family Coccinellidae; genus Hippodamia; species Hippodamia convergens. The sequence goes on along the minus strand of CM076607.1, from coordinate 140,976,664 downwards.
TCTCAGGAACTCGTCTATGTTACACTCTCTCGAAAAATATCGAAAAATTGAATATTACGACAAAAAATGATAATTCTACATTTAAGTTTTATCATAACCGAAGGCAAGCTGCATCGACTGCATCTTTGTTGCAAGAATTCAAGAGACTGTCTTTAAATAGTGTTCAGACGATAGCTCAAAGTGTCTTAGATTTCATTAGTATCAAAAATGCAATTTCAATAATAACTTTCAATTGCCAATTCCTACATAGTCACAAATACGATTTACAAGATTCAGTTACGAGAAAACCATTGTGTTACTTCTTACCGAAACATTCATGACGCGTGATAATTCGATTGAAATACCTATTTTCAATTATTGGATTGTCCAATTCAAATGCGATACTGTTCCAAAAGGTGGGGTAGCTATGTTTGGTTATGTGGGTTAATAATGTTTCTAATATTATTACTTCGAATATTGAAATAAATATTGAAGACGTTAGCGATACTAATGTTAGACGCTCATTAGTGGGAGATATTTGTGCATGCTTATGCAAACTTAGAAATCTCCTACACATAGTCATGGCAGCAATTTACATTTCTCCGAATTCAAAATTGGACGATGTAGAGCATTTTATTCATCGCACTTTACTGGGGTACACTGAAGAAGGGTCCAAAATACTTTGTTCAAATGGTAATAAATTTCCTCTCATCTTAGCTTGGCTTTAATATTAACTTCCCTGATAAAAAATCAAAGCGGTTGACAATTTTTCTTTCGGAAAAATTGAATTTCAAAATGAATAATGATTCACATGAATCCACAACAGAATATGGGACCACTATTGAAGCGGTATTTTCCAAATATCTAAAAAACATTAAGTCCCAAACTTATGTTTCCTATTTCAGTTACCATAAACCGATAGTTTCAATGATGAACCCTCCTGAAATTAGAAAAACTAGCAGAAGATACTACTACAAGTGACAACAGAAGTGAAGCTAGAAATCTATTACAAAATATAGTTACTTTTAATTTCATAACTTTTGTTCATTCTGATTTGAAATCTTCAGGAGGATTGATTATGTAAGGCTCAGGTTGCAAAGTCTTAGATTTAATTTTAGAAAAGCGTTTCATGATCTTGAATCATTAGCGACTGAACTAGCCGAAATTTGGGACAAGCCCTGTAAAGAGGTCACTCTGTGAAAAATGGGATATTAATATAACGTGTGAAAAACGCTGCAAAATACTCAGAAAATTAGTAATTAGTTAGAGATGTTGTTTTTCTCCGAAAGTGAGATTTCTCGCGTTATGAAGAGCATTCTTGATCGTCTCCAACAAGAAATATATTCACGATTATGTGACTATTATATCAAATTTGGATTTTTAATAGATATTGAAAATTTATAACAAGGATAATGTTGACAAGGACCTTGAAGAAAATTGTAAAAGATAGGGTGAATTTTATTATACTGATTTCAACAGAATAGAATTCTTCAACGAATTAGGTGAATGCAAAATGTAACTTTGCACTAGAAAAGAAATTGAATCCTGAACGCCTTTGGAATTTCTGAATTTTATAATCTCGTATGGAGAAGATGTTTTTCCAATTCTGAGAGTTCCACTTCGAATACTCCTGACTCTCTCAGCTTCAATTGCTAGCTGCACGATTGATACAAATTACTTCTGACATATCCACGATCAACGATGGGACAAGATCGCCCAAGTGACCTGGCATTTTCAAGTGTGGAAGAAGAAAATTTTGAAATGATATACCTTGATGAGATTATTTATTAATCTGATTCATCAAAAGCAAGGAAAATTCATACAAAGTATTAGGTTATATTAATGTAGGTACTACTCGTATATTCTCGCTAAAAAGGTTTTGTGCCCCGGGCGCGAGTTAAGATCGCTACGCCACTGCGCTTTGAGGGTGCTGTGCGGTGTGAATGTGAATGGACGTCAGAGCTGTAAGGCGTTGTTTCCGAGGGGGGGCATACTCACCTTAGAGTATTTTTATACTCGCCTGCATTCTTCATGTTTTCGACCACCAAGCAATGATAGAGAGGAATGGTTATCACCATAAGTATGAAACCAGAAATCGTGATTATTTCAAAATCCCATATCCCAGAGTGAAAGCTGCTCAGGTTAGCGTAAATCATTTGGCGATAAAATTGTACAATAAGCTACCTTCAAATCTCAAAACACTAAAGAGGGAAGAAATGAAAAGGAGGCTCAGAGTCATGTTAATAGAGAGGGCCTATTATAGTACCAGGGAATTCCTCGATGATGTGTTGGTCTGAGGGATGTGATTGGTGTAGAGTTAGTCTTAAGTGTGTGTTTGTTTATTGAATTGTGAATTGTGTCTTATACAATTACTTACTGACTCCTCATGTAATTTTGATGGGTCAGAAACTTATTTACCACAAATATGTTTTATGTAAATAAGTGAAATAAATAAATAAAAATAAATAAATATGCCCACCCTGTACTGAACAAAAATTGCAGAAAATTTATTGCTCTACTAGTTTTATCTTATCTTCCTCATGACAAACATGAGGCTCTCGAGCACGTCTGAGCTTTCAATTCAATTTCATGAAGAAATGACAATTCCTCGATGAAGTTCGTCATCCATTACAATAGATAACAAAACGAAAGAACAGCACCCTGAGGGGAACAGTAGCTTACCAAGATCTCCCTAGAATCTAACCGCTAATTAATACGGACATTCCAAGTCCACAATTAGTCCATTACAACCACCGGGAGCAAGTAGGACGCAGTTGACCATCTACCATCTCCGGAGTTCTTTGTCCGCGGCGCCATCTTGCCCGCGGCACCCCAATGTACGCACCCGGTAATTATCAGTCTGAGATACATTTATTCATGATTCCTACCAGAGAAGAAAGAGTCCGAGTTCGTGGATCTGGCTAGTCTGCTCTTTGATATTTCAACCGGGGTCCCACTTTGTGATCAGGCCCGTCTGAACGGGCCATTATAATCGAATTAAGGGGTTTTCCGACATGAGAAATCGACGGAGCTGTGCGAAGGAGCGGCTCTGGTTTTCGATTCCAGCTTGGATCGGTATCGTATGTCTGTTTCTCTATTTCAGTATCGCAATAGGTTCATTACAGTACTAAAAGTAGTGCTGTAATGAAACTCATTACAGCATTGTTTTCAGTTATATTTTTCGTTTTTTGGTTGTCAGTACTGACCTCCGATCGAAACAAGTTTCGAATCAAATCAATTCAAATTCCGTAATCTGTCAAATTTCGTAAGTCACACCAACTGCCAAGATGAAATATAAAAGTCACTAACCTGAATTTTCATTTAAATTTCGAGACTATTTCACAAAACTTGACTGAAATAGAGAAAATATCGTCTAATATTCGTTGCAGAAGGCAATTCCAACACTTCCCATTCGTGTTGGAATAGAAGCTCATTCTGCAACTTGTTTTAGAATATACTATTCTCTATTTCAGTATCGTAATGTGTTCATTACAGTACTGAAAGTAGTCCTGTAATGAAACTCATTACAGCATTAGTTTATGTTATATTTTTCGTTTTGTAGTTGTCAGTACTGACCTGCAATCCTCTCAATTTTCAAATCAACTCAATTCAAATTCCATGATCTGTCGAATTTTGTAAGTCACGCCAACTGCCAAGCTAGAATACAAAAGTCACTAATCTGAATTTTCATTTGAATTTCGAGAGTATTTCACGAAACTTGACGCTCCTTCGTCGCTTGTTTTCGAATTTCGCATTTGTGTTGGAATAGGAGCCATTCTGCAACTTGTTTTAGAATAAACTATTCTCTATTTCAATCATGAAACTCATTACAGCACTGTTTTCAGTAATATACAGTGGAACACCCCTATAACGAATACGCTAAATCCGCAAAAAAATTTCGTTATACAGAAATTTCGTTATGCAGAAATTTTTTTTTATTGTGTCATGTGTCAAAAAAAGCAACGTTCACTTGCATTTTTTTTTATTTGAATACATTATACATAATTAACTTAAGCACTTCCTTCTAGACATTTTCGCACTCCTTTTTCTATTAACAATCAGAGCAAAACTGAAAATTGAACAATCTGTATAGCCTCCTGTTTCAGAAGGAACTCCCGTCCGCCGTAATGGTTTAGTTTATAATCGGGATTTATTACCTACGTCCGACAGAATTACGAAAAAAACCATCCCTTAGAGAGTGATTTTCTTGGAATAAATCGTTATTGAGAGAATTCACTTCGTTTTAGAGGGTGTTTTTAACAGGGTATTTGGATTCAAGGTGCAATGACAGATACGAAATTCGTTGTACAGAGAAATTCGTTGTAGAGACGTTCGCTGTAGGGAAGTTCCACTGTATTTCGTTTTGTGGGTGTCAGTACTGATCTCTGATCCAATCAAGTTCTAAATCAAATCAATTCAAATTCAGTGATCTGTCAAATTTCGCAAGTCACACCAACTGCTAAGATACAATACGAAAGTCAATAATCTGAATATTCATTCGAATTTCGAGAGTATTTCACAAAACTTGACTGAAATAGAGGAAATATCGTCTAATACTCGTTGCAGAAAGCAATTCCAACAATCATGCTATCGAATTTCGCATTCGTGTTGGAACTTGTTTGAGAATTTCGTCAATTTTTTGTTTCACAATTCCAAGTTATAAGGGCACACTTATCAGTTCAATAAAAATGTTGCCTAACATTAAAGAACAGAGAAATTTATTCGAACTATTCAATCAGGAAAAGTTTCAAAGTCTATATCAGACTTCATCGGGCCAAATCTTGAACATTTTCAGAATCACAGAATTATTCAATTGACCTACTCAATTTGAAAATTTCCTTTTTAACACATCGATCGAAATGCGATTTAGCCCCAATAAATAGTAGGCGAAATTATCCTCTTCATATATTTCAGGTTACGTCATGTTATTCCAATCCATCATCTGATCTTCAGTATTGGATCATATCATCATGATCCACAATCTATGATATACCTACTTGAGAAGAAATATCCTTATACCCGCCGATTTATAAGTTGTAGGCTTGAGAAATGCATGCAGTTTTGAAGTTCGGGGTTTATACCCCAAACCCTCACAAAAAAGTTTCAATTGGAAAAATATTGCTTGTGTTATATTGCATCAAGAGTGAACTTGGTCATTTGATGACTAGTTCAGTTATGTGGGCGAAAATAAAATTTCATGTTAAAATTCTTGCAATGAGATATAGGATGAAAAAATGTAGGCACAGTTTGGAAACAGTTGCGAATTAATGTATGAAATTGCAAATAGAACAACAAACAGTTAAACACATTCCATATATTCCTTTTTAAAAAAAATAGTGGAATTGTGGAGCGTAGACGGTGAGGGTCGCTTTCACAAAACCGTCAAATTTATTGGAGCCACTGCGATTTGTCGAAATTTTAAAACGAGCGATTCGATTGGGTCGAATCAACGTAAGTTTTTTGATAGCACAATCAAAGTTTTGTGAAACCTACTCATCGACATTTCAAATTCAAAAAAATGTAGAGCAACCTGCTATCGAAATTACAAATTTATGCATACGTGAATTTTCCTCAATAATAATATTAGTGAAAGAATAATTTAATAATATTTCATTAAAAACAGGCACTACCAATTCTACTTTCAACTACATAAATCGATGAATGAGTGATCAAATTACCTTCCATTTGATGTATCACAATCCATAAATTTCTATTTGAAAAAATGAAAAAGATGCGTGTAGGGGTTGAGAAATATCAAATTCAAAAAAGTATACGATGAAGTGCTTTTGAAAACAAAATCGACAGGTGTCAGGATTTTCTCTTCCTTCATGAATCATCGTACAAGAATCAACGACGATATCACGTTACTTTTATGGCAGGCTGTACATATATGACATTTGGTAAAAAAAGTAATGGAAGTAAGGTAAACAAGATCAGATTCAAATCAGTTATCGGGGATAGATGACAAAATGGATGAATGAGGATCTAAAAGCGTTGTTTGTTTGGCTGGGGGATAATCTTTAAACTTAAATAAGTCTAATGGTCCCTATACACGATCCGGCGGCCTGCAGTCCCAGGACTGTCGATTTGAACTGACAGTCAAGATCTGTAGCGCACTACACACGATACAGTTAAATCGTAAGACTTGATTGCTCTACACACGGCAGTTTTTCAAACGATTTGCCGAAACTGTCGGCCGGGACTTATCGATAATCTGTGCATGTGTAATGATAACAGAACTGTAGATCTACGCTCCTGCAGTCCCGGACTGCAGTTCGCCGGTGCGTGTATAAGAACTTTAATGTCATGTAACAAACAGAGACTGAGGAAAATGGATGGTAATCCTATTGTATCGGTTAACAATATTATATTGAAAAAAGTAAATTTTATCAAATATTTAGACGTGATAATGGATGAAAACTTGAACTCTCAATTGCACCCTGACTATATCATGAGAAAGATGGCTAAAAAAATATTTTTTGAGGAGAATCAGTTTCAAGATTGATATGAATAGGAATATGTTATTTCATTCGATTATATTACCACATTTGGATTACTGTTTGTCACTAATGTTTAATTTAACCCCAAATAATCTCAATATATTAGGTACAAAAAATTGTAAATCGAGGAATGAGAGTAGTTCTAGTCTGTGATGGGAAAACACCCATCAGATTAATGTCAGAGGTCCTGAGTTTGATGAGTGTACGGCAGAGAATGGTTTATAGTATGTTTAATAGTATATTTTTAAAACAAGTTGCAGAATGAGCTCCTATTCCAACACGAAGGCGAAATTCGAAAAAGAACGACCAAGGGGCGAGTTTCCGGAAGCATGAGTGTTGGAATTGATTTCAGCAACGACGATATTTTCTCTATTTCAGTTTCGTGAAATATTCCCGAAATTCAAATAAATTTTCAGATTAGTGACTTTTGTATTGTATCTTGACAATTATTGGTGAGACTCACGAAATTTCATGGAATTTGAATTGATTTGATTCGAAAACTGCTTGGATCGGATGTCAGTACTGACAACCAAAAAACGAAACATCTAACTGAAAACAATGCTGTAATGAGTTTCATTACAGCACCTTTAGTACTGTAATGAACTCATTACGATTCTGAAATAGAGAAACCGAATTTATAAAATTGAACATGGCATTCTTTCGAATTATCTGTCGACAAATATGAATTTCATTTCTGAATTTCATCACCATAACACCAGATTTAGAGATATGTAACTATTTTGTTGATATTTTTCGTACCAGTTTGGCAACAGGTTCCACATTAGTGAAAAGGAATTGAATGTTCTTATGGTTAAGGTCTCTTAAAAAATTGTTAACAACATATACAGGGTGAGTCTTTGACTTGGACATAGGTATATTCAAACCATAGATTGTTAAGGTCAAAAAAATTCGTGTAGAATTTTTTCTGATTTAGCCTAGTTAAAAAGATATAGCCATCTTGAACTTTCATAATGAGCTATGCCACCCCTGTATATATGTCACTGAAATTTTTCCGAGCATTTGATCAACCACCTGAACCTTCGAGAAAATTGAACAGAATCATTCGAACAGAATTATATTCAGCCAAAGTAACCAACATTTTTAATTTCGCTGATATAGAATTTTTTAAATCATTAATTACTAGAAGAGTATTTCGCGCATTTCACGAGATTTTACGAAAACTTTTTTTGTTTTTCAAAATGGCCAAATATTCATCAAATGACATTCAATTCACTTTCAAGGGTCGGGATCATAGAATTTCTGCTATAATTATGAAATGGAATGCTATATATTGATGATAACGAAAAAAATTTAAAATGTTTGTTGAATTTTGTATTCGTAAAAGATTTTCCACATTAATGAGAACCTATATTCTGAAAATAATTTCATTCGGTTAAATCGTTCACGAGATACGAAAATTATATTTTTTATGGATATTCAAAAGCCTGTATCTTTCTAACCGAGATGAAGCGGAAGAAATGGTAGAGACAAAAAGTGTTTCTTTTGTCCTCGGGAATGTCCCGTTAAAATATATGTATAAGTCAAAGACTCACCCTGTATAAAGGAGCGTCTATAATCTGATTCAGGTAATTTTTTTTTGTGAATTGAATATTATTCATATGTTGAAAATAGTATAATTACTAAGTAAAAAGCTATTATTATTATTATTATGATTCTTTCTCGGACATCGATTCTTCAACAATTCAAGAAAATATTGTTTTTTAAACTATGAATTTCGCATTCGTCGAGTTGTTGGATCATAGAATATTCACATGACAAAACAAAAACCCCCTCTCAACATCCCACAGCCTTCTATACAGTTCGTAATGGCATGATATCGATTGTCTCCTCTTTACCTCAGTGGAAAACTTCCTCACGTCAGCACCGTTGGAATCCGTCCGGCCATTTTCGATATTTTTCGACGCGATCGTCGTGACTCCAACTGCTCGGTCCGAGCCTCCGGTGACTCTAAACACCACGAGGTACGGAGAGCACGCATCCTCTCGCACTCCACACACGGGCACCTCGACCGCATCAAACCACAGACGTCGCACCTAACGCACATTTCCCGGCCGAAATTTCGTCAATTTTCTGCGAGAAAACCCGTGCAGCATTGTTACCGTCCTGGCCGCTGCGATTGAACTAAAGTAGTCCGTTAAAACATGCTGCCGGTAATTTGTGACGAAATAAGGGGAAAATTATAAAATTACATTGCTCACTTTAACTACACTCTTTAAATATGGCCGCGTTTCGAATAGACGATAAAGCGGCGTTCCCACGGATTGCTTGATTATGTCGTAACCTGCTATCGAGAGCGATTTGGGCTGATTGCCGCCGCCGTAAATTGGTTATTATGGTGGTTGATGGTAATTTCGTTGGGTCTTGGTCTTCTTCGTCGATTGCTTGATGTCGCTCGTCGCTGAAAACGCTCCAAGGTCGAATTCTGCATTTCGTACTACCGAGATTCTTTCTTGAATTCATTCTTTGTGACCATTACATACCAATTTTGTGTTTGTGTCGAGTAATCAAACATTCTGCTTTTGAATTCATCATGAAAACCCGGGTATCATTTTGATTCGTTTTGTCGAATGTTTTTGAGAAAAGAATAAATCGAAAAACGAAAAATTCTCTGCTTTTACGGAGGCCACCTCGAAAAACATTTTCGAAACAAAGATGAATTCAAAATAGCAATAATCGAAATGAATACAATTTTCAATTCCTATGCTCACAGATTCTTTATCATGAGGTTGGAGAATTGATATCAGATTTTGTCACTGAGAGATGGGATATACCGGTTTCAGCCTCATTTATCATCATCAGCATCCCATACCATTCAAGGACAAAATCTTCATAAAAACTTCTATATTCAAAGCAAACAGTTCAGGCGTTCTGAGTAAATAGACTGCTTCACAAGGGATATCGCATTCAATCGTTTTGAAAAGTATATAATATTCGAGAAAATCGCTGTAAAATCATTTAAAACTTGAATCGATCCAATAAAAGCACTATGAGACATTTCGTCAATCTGGTAGCCGTTTTTCTGAAGTTTGGTTCTTTGCATTTGCTTCATGAATGTTCTTATTTTGAAATGAAGTCAGTTTATCAACGGCTTCAATTGGAAACGAGTTTCCTGAAAATACCAAGACCTCAATTAACAAACGCTGAGGGTAATAGGGATATCGGAATGCTACAGTGTGCCTAATTGAGGTTGTTGTAGCGGAAAGCCTCCAAGTCAGCCAAAGTGTGATATCTTGACTTTGGAATAGGTTCAGGGAGACAGGTTCCGTGTTGGAAAGACCAAGGCTTGGTGGACGACGAAAAACAACACCTGCTCAGGATTGTTTCATCGCCGTTTCAGCGAGAAGAAAGCCTACACCAACGTGTTGAATGCTACGGAATACTCTTCATAATGCAGATGGGGTCCAAGTTTCCATCGAAACCATCAGACGACGTTTGAGAAAAGTGAATCTAGGTTCTAGACCATATGCATCGAAGACTGGAATGGGCAAGGCAACATATCAATTGGAACGATCAATGGCGTAGTGTCCTTTTCACTGATGAATCCAGATATGGATGATTTACAGATTCTAGAAGAATAAGGGTATTCCGAGGGGGTATTAATGTTCTGATATGGGCCGGGATATGTTTCAACGAGCGAACAGATCTACACATTCGTCCTGGGAATATGGCCGCCCTACACTATAGGGAGCATGCCAAATTTTCATGCTGCTTTTGGTGAAACTTTTCAATTTTTGGACGATAACGCGCGAGGAGCTTTGTAATCCACATTTACCAATACCTCCGCACTCATCAGATTTGAATTGTGTAGAACATGCATGATATATGCTTCAAAGAAGATTAGATAATCATCAACCTACCCCAGAATCCTTCAAATGATCTGCCCCGTTTATGAAACCAAATTCCTCAAGAAATGTTCAACAACCTCGTGTATAGTATGCAAGGAAGATGTCAAGATGTTATTGATGCCCGCGGAGGCCATACATTGTATTGGTAGTCTTAGAATGCTTGAATTTTCTAGGAATAAAATTTTGATTTTTCTTAACCACCCTGTATACGCTGCAGACTTACAGGCTGAAATTAATTTTATTTCCTGCAACTTGAAATCATATTAATTTGGATATCCATCACAAAATCTCATTTAAACTGTACTTTTTTTCTTTGCACTTCAAGTCAATATCCCTAACTCATGTGGAGCAGTTTGTTATGAAGTGGCAACATCTAGATTTCTCCAATCACATGCTAAAAAGAACTGCGTACATCCTATTTCACTCCACGAGTTTCAAAAATGTTTTTTTGGTTGGGCCTCCGTAAGGTCAAAGAATTTATTGTTTTTCGATTTATTCTTTTTATTGAAAACACTTCGCTTTACAGTCACGAAAAGAATTGGGAGCTTCTATCACTCCGAGAAAATTGAATGTGGGCCCTGATTCAGGGCCACTGCTAAAATTTCATGAGGATGTACGCAGTTCTCTTCAGCATGTGTTTGGAGATATGAAACTTCTCTTTTGACGCAACTAGACGTCGCCACCTTGTGATATTTTACTCAAAACGCCTTAACCATTTGCTTCAAATATAGAAGTTTTTCATAAAGATTTTATCCCTGAGTTGTATGAGCTGTATGAGCCAAATAAGGCTGAATCCGGTATATCTCAGTGACAAAATCACACTGATCTGTAAACCTCGGAATTGAAAATTGTATTCATTTCGATCATTACTATTGTGATTTCATCCATATGTTGTAGAAATCGTTTTTTCGAGATGGCAACTCACAACTTTACTCTTCAACCTTTAACTATTTTCATAGAAAAATTCACAATCGAAAGGGTATTTTCTTTATTATTACGAGTGTTCACTTGTGAATTGTGAACTTGGCAACGTTTGTACGTTCAGAGATGAATATCGTTTATTTATTCATTAGGAAATGAAAAGTTATCTAATTGTATTTTTTCTAACTAGTATCTTGTATGAAATGAAATGAGCTACGATAATGAATGATTGGAGATAAATATCGATCAAAGTTAATTTAAGTGGTCGCAAGCTGATATTGTTATTGTGATAATGAGATAGAAATCAACAGAATGAATAATCAACATTCATCATCAATGAGACTGCGGTAATTCATTTCTTTTATTATACTTAACATGACGAATAGGGCAAAATTGTACATGTGACGTTTTTATTTCAAGATATTCAAATTTTAAATTTTGCTTCCCCCTATAGAGAATTTTTTGAATGGAACACCCTGTACATCCTTCTTTTGATATAAAAAGAATCTCTTGAGCTTATTGGCCGTGGTCCATTAGGAATAATTTCACCTAACTTTTCGCCTACAACTACGGTAGGCATCTTCAGAGAATTCTCGGTCTAAGATTGTACATCGAACGCTGACGTCAGTGTCAGAAATTCTTCAAGGTGTTATGTCTCAACACTTGACTTGAAGTGATTTTTATATGAGATAAAGACATTCTCAAGTTCGAAAGATGTATTTGAAACGTAATTCGGTACTTTTATTTGGAAGGAAAATCTAATATCGAAATTCGTCTAGCGCTGCCATAACTACAATTGGATGAGAAATGTGTTCATCGCGCTATCCAAAGATATATTGAGACTGGTGGTATTAAGAAACACTATGGTGGTGGGAAACTGTGTACTGCAACGGCGCCAGCAGTCGTCGAAAGGATGCGTCACTGATTAAAAATAAATTCGGCGAGAAAGGCCGTTTTCCGCTCGTTTTCCTGAATTTCACTTCTTCATTTGATGTGTCACAGAAAATTATTCGATTTGATTTCTGACATTCAACTAACTACCTAGTTCAATTGATTTTTATCCAACAGCCAAAAGGGGGTCTCTTTATGAGGCGAAAAGATGTTGACAAGCACCCAGGCGTGCAGAACAGCGTGCAAGGATTAGGGTAAAACCTGGATAGATGCCCCAGTTGGATAGATGTCCCATTTTCAAAATACCTAACTTCCCAAACTCTCCACTAATAATTAATAGTGTAAGAATGATCCACTGTCACCCTTAAATTCAGTTGGTAACGAAATATGGTACAGTGGGGACGCGTTTTGCAAATGTATGTGATTATCTCCGCAACGAATTTCGGAAACATGTAAAAGTTTCAAAGGCTAATATTTGCCGTTGTAGAACTTTTAAAGTAGTTATAAATTCGATCAAATTTTTTATTATATCAATAAACTGGTTCTTCAAATGTGCATCCAAGCATGACCAGTTGCTTTTTTGTCTTTAATTTGCGAAAAAAAATGCATGGGCATCTATCCGTACCGAAAAGGATAGTTGCCCTGATTTTTCGAGGTATAGATGCACTTAGGGGACATATATATCTCTATACAACCCGTACACGTGTATAGTCTGAGTATTAATTCTTTTAAATATTTTTAGTGTTCTGTTATAGTTTGTGTACCGATCTGAACTCTTTACTGATTGTAGCAAAACCATGTCGCGAAAGTATGAGAGAAAAAAAGGAGTACAAGGTCAAGTTTGCTCATGGACCTCAGAACAACTCGAAGCAGCTTCCGATGAGACAGAACATCACGAAGGCGTTATGCCCCTGAAATATGAAATTATGAATGAAAATACAAAGTCTCAATCCGACTGGATTCAGTGTATAAGGTATCACTCAACTGGCTTCATGAAACCTGTACACTTTTTCGGAACTACTGCTCAAGATGTGGAAAACTTAAAACACTATCTGACTGATCCGCTCATCGTTGTATTGTTTTGTTTTAAAAAGAGTACATATTTCTATTTCTATTGAAACCTATTAGGTATTTAATATTTTATAACAACAATGAAAAATTCGTATACCTATTTGTTGATACCTACATGATATTTTATGATATAAAGAATTTATATTTTCGTTTAATAAATGCTTTCGAAATTTCATTAAGTAGGCTGATTTAAGTTATATTACGATTATAACAGACATAACGATAAGAGATTTCATTGAATTTGGCTTTGTAATTGGATCACACAATATGAAGGGCATCTATCCCGGACTGAAGGCATCTATCCTTCTCAGTATTTTCATAGTGGGGCAACTATCCATACCTGTAGGCATCTATCCCCAGAAAAAATGTTCCACAAAAATCAAAATTCTGTGAAATCTGCTAATGCTAGGTCAGAAAAAACCCACAGTATTTTAACTCAAATAACAAGTCCAACTATTTTCATAAAAATTATTCAGATAAAATCGATATTTTCGAAAATATGAGGCAATTTCAAAAAGTGGGGCATCTATCCGTGTTTTACCCTAGTTTTTACAAAACATTGGATATTTTGCACATTACTGAGCCAAAGTCCCTTTCTGCATCTTGACAGGGGGCTTCTGTCACACAGATTGGGAATGAGAATTGAATGAAAGAATGAAACTAACTACCTTGTTAAATAGATTTTTCTAATAGAAAAAAGGAGATCTTTATGAGGAGAAAAGATGTTGCAAGCACCCAGGCGTGCAAGGATTATTAGTCGTATTGCACCTCCTCGCTCCTTATCTATCGTTAGAGTAAAGACCTGGCACTTTATGGTAGCAGATAGTCGCCCAAGCAGAAAATTCCAGAAAGTATGCGAGTAGCAAGTAGCCGTGTACGTTTATCAGGGAAAAGTAAATGTAAGACCGGTTGGGGCCCCAGGCCCGCATGGCATGGCCGTCGCTTGCTGAAATTCAGAATCGCCCCGGGAGAGGGCGTGGCAACACGCCGGCTTGGGCCATGAAAGTTTGTGGCGATGCTACGAGACTGGAACATTTGTACTTACGGCGCTTCTGGCGAGGTTGCCGATAATGGGCTTTCAGGTAAACACCGATTTCTTCGTTTCGATTCAGGATTCCTCGAGATCGGCACTGAAATCGTTCTCTGAACGAACAAAAAGTATTAGACTCCTTGAAGTATCAGGAATTCCATGAAAGGAGAAATCTCGAAAGATTGAAACCTTGAATTATCAGGAATTCCATGAGAGGAGAAATCTCGAAAGATTGAATCTTGAACACGGCGTCCCGAAATGATTTGTCAATAATTTTTCACTATATTCAACGATCGAAAAAACGAAGAAACTTCAAATATTATTATTCGAAAATGTTTACTCGAGGAACCGACATAAAATCCGATAGAAAGTTAACAGTTCAAATATTTAGATTCTCAATGCTGATCAGTTATCTTAATATATATATATATATATATATATATATATATATATATATATATATATATATATATATATATATATTCTTATGAAAAAGAGAGCTAAAATAATACAATAAATGTTGAAACAAAAAGTACCTAAGCGGAGGTAAAAAAAGAACGGGGTATCATAACATTCTTTGTATGATACTATAGAATCATACGATACTATCAACACTTGTATCATACCATACTATACAGCCAGGGGAAAAAACCTCAGCCGAAAAAACCTGCCTCCCCGTAAACAAAATAACATAAAATATCAAATATCAGGAAAATCTTGAAAGACATCAGTGTGATCATCTTCATGTTATCCGTCGATGGGCTCGAATACACAGATTCTTCCCAAAACGACTCGTAATTCTTAATCTGAAATGAAAAAAGACAAAAGCCAAAAAAACCGATTATTCAGAATAAATCGAATGCATTTTGGAAATGCATTTGCTACTTTAAAAAAAACATCAACATTAAGATTTCTTAGCCAAATAATGTTCGGAGGTTTATGAATATTTATGACAGAAATGTCACAAAATTTGAAAGAAATGATAAAAAAACTCCACATCAATATTCACTTTCCGAATCTGTTGAAAGTTACGAAACTGACAATTTTTCAACATAACAAGCTAAACTTATAAAAAATCAATTAATACATAACTTTCAACTGTCCTCTTTCACGAGGATTTTTTTTTTCTGTTGTCATGTGGGTTTCTTGCAGAAGAATCTCTTTGATACCATGTTCAACAGCTAATTTGGAGACGTAATCACACTTTTTTTTCGAAATTCCTTCGATATTCAAATTGAAAATCTACAAATTCCTCCTCTCTGGTCGTGAGGGTTTTTCGAACCGGATACGACCTTCCAGGTGATGATTTTTCGGCACTTTAGATGTTTGAAGACCGCTACGGGACCCCAATGAAAGGCAATCATCTCCCATAGATAAACCAAACATTTTATAACACAAGAAAACAGAATATTTTTCAGGATCGAAAACTAAGACATATTACGAGAATTGTCATTCTGACAATCTTAATTAATCATAACGATAATAATACAGGTCCTTAATCCTTCAGTTAGGGTAACGAATATATCAGTACGAACTCATGAGTGTTTGAACTCCTTTTTGCAACGATTATTAGACCTACCTGTTTCAGTCAAGTTTTGTGAAATCTTCTCGAAATTCCAATGAAAATTCAGATGAGTGATTTTTGTATTGTATTGTATCTTGGCAATTAGTGTGACTTACGAAATTTGACAGATTACGGAATTTGAATGGATTTGAGTTGAAAATCGAGAGGTTCTGGAGTCAGTACTGACAACCACAAAACGAAAAATATAACTAAGAACAATGCTGTAATGAGTGGCAGCACTGCTTTAGTACTGAATGAGCTCATAACGATAGGTACTGAAATGAAGAAATGTTACAAAACACTCTGAAATTCAAATATACTATGTAGACTACGCTGTAAGTAGATCGGTACTTAACTTGGTATATACAGGTGGCCATTTGAAAACGAAACAGACGAGATAACAGACGAAATAAATTTTTTCGATAGAAATGCTCGGACAGGTCGATTTCTGTTTCGAGGGGGACAACTTAAGATGTAGGTTACGGACGCATAGCGCTTCAACCCTTGCTACTACAACCCTCACCCCCAATTTTTGAATAGGGAAGATGGGGTATTTGAAAGGTATTTTATACTGATTTCAGCACAGTAATTGTTTTTTCATTTTATGCATTAGTTCTCGAAATATTCTTGACTAAGCATTTGAAAATGAAGTGGTCTTTTCATGGCACTTGTAGTGTTTTTTTGTGAAAAACCTTTCAAATGAGGTATCACTCACCCCATCTTCCCTATTCAAAAATTGGGGGTGAGGGTTGTAGTAGCAAGGGTTGAAGCGCTATGCGTCCGTAACCTACGTCTTAAGTTGTCCCCCTCGAAACAGAAATCGACCTGTCCGAGCATTTCTATCGAAAAAATTTATTTCGTCTGTAATCTCGTCTGTTTCGTTTTCAAATGGCCACCCTGTATATTCAACCTTCGTCTTTAACGTTCCGAACAAATGAACTCTGAATATCGAATATGCAGGGTGGTGTAAAAAAAGGCGATCCCCTTACAAGGAGGAAATTTTCGTTACGCCATCTATATTCAAGATAAAGGGCGTTGAAATAAAATAATTATAAACATTTTTTCTCTATTTCAGTATCGTAATGAGTTCATTAGAGTACTAAAAGTTGTGCTGTAATGTTTTCAGTACTGTCATCAATTTTAAAATCAACTCAAATCAATCAAAATTCCTCAATCTGTCAAATATTGTTAGTCACAGCAACTGCCAAGATACAATACAAAAGTCACTTATCTGAATTTTTATCTGAATTTCGAGAGTATTTCACAAAAATCGACTGAAATAGAGAAAATTTCGTCTAATACTCCTTGCAGAAGGCAATTCCAACACTCGTGCTATGAAAAACTCGTTCTTCCGAATTTCGCATTCGTGTCAGCAACTTGTTTTAGAATATACTATTACCAGTCTGCTAAAACTAATATAATGAAATAATATAATATAATATAATATAATATAATATAATATAATATAATATAATATAATATAATATAATATAATATAATATAATATAATATAACATAATATAATATAATATAATATAGTATAAGAAAATATAATATATAGTAGAATCCGTTTATTATGACGCCGGCTATACTGACCAATCGCTTATAATGACGCAAATGCGGTGTTAAGTTATAATATCAATCTGCGATTTGATCATGTCAAGTCAAACAATTATCCCATTTTACTTCCCTTCAGTTGGTTAGAGTTACAGCATTGCATTTGAAATTGAACAAAAGAAGCATGAACAGAATGAGGTTCAATATAACTGCCTTCAACTTTTCATTGAAACACTCGGTATGTGTTCCTGAAATAATCTTCAAACAGAACCTGAGCTCAAAACAATGCGTTCATGCATACTTTAATTATAAATTCACTTGATTTCCTACTAGAAACTCTTTTATGAGACATTTGAGGATGGGAAATCTTCTGGAGGTTTAAGATTGACTGATCTTCCAGGGCTAGGAATTGCAAAATATACAGTTGATCGACATTAATAAAGAATACTTTATGTAGGTATTGGGGATTCCATCCCTATTGAAACCACAAAACTCATAATCGATTCAGCGCGATAGTATCGTAGCTTTAGGTACTCGTTTAAACTCACATGAATCATTTCATGAAGGTAAAGAGCGAGTAAGTATACATTTCATGGCCCCCTATCAGATTTTTGTACGGCAATGTTGCGTGTCAGCCCGGACTTATCAATAACGTAAAACCTCGTGGTCGAACTGTTTCGCTCCATTCAATTATTCAATGTTTTACCGGAATTCGATCATTCCATCATTACGAAATAGGAAACGCGAAACATTTGTGTTTGTGAAGCGCCTGCATTCACCAGGAACGAACGGTTTACCAACAGAGTTAAATCGAGATGTAAGCACTGCAGGGCTTTAAAAAACTTTCCTAAAGTTTAATTCTGAGTTAATAGAAAGTTACAGTACTAAAAGTAGTGCTGTAATGAAACTCATTACACCATTGTTTTTAGTTATATTTTCGTTTTGTGGTTGTCAGTACTGACCTCTGATCCACTCAATTTTCGAATCAAATCAATTCAAATTCCGCAATCTGTCAAATTTCGTTAGTGACACCATCTGCCAAGATACAATACAAAAGTCACTTATCTGAATTTTTATTTGAATTTCGAGAGTTTTCCACAAAACTTTACTGAAATAGAAAAAATATCGTCTAATACTCGTTGCAGAAGTCAATTCCAACACTCATGCTTTCAAAAACTCGCTCCTTCGTCGTTCTAGGTTGAACAACTACTGACAATGTCAAAATGAAGGAAACGTCATAATACAAGAAATAAATTGTTTCGATAGCTCAAATATCTGACCAAACGTTATAACAAGATCTTCTAGTAAAGTTACGCCTGTATTTGTGTTTCAATAACTCTCTAATTTCTGAAAGCGTTTACCCAAAGTCGACTCCTATTCGCTTAAATATTGTTTTCAACAACCGATATATCAACCGAATTGGTCTATAGATAGGCAATCGGCATTGACGCAACTCAACTGAATCGTGTACAGTACCTATCAATCTATCGACTGTTTCAGTGAAAATACAGGGTGACCATTTGAAAACGAAACAGACGAGATTATAGTCGAAATAAATTTTTTAGATAGAAATGCTCGGAGGGTCTATTTCTGTTTCGAGGAGGATAACTTAAGATGTAGGTTACGGACGCATATCGCTTCAACCCTTGCTACTACAACCCTCACCCCCAATTTTTGAATAGGAAAGATGGGGTGAGTGATACCTCATTTGAAAGGTATTTTTATACTGATTTCAGCACAGTAATAGTTTTTTCATTTTATGCATTAGTTCTCAAAATACAGGGTGGCCATTTGAAAACGAAACAGACGAGATTACAGACGAAATAAATTTTTTCGATAGAAATGCTCGGACAGGTCGATTTCTGTTTCGAGGGGGACAACTTAAGATGTAGGTCACGGACGCATAGTGCTTCAACCCTTGCTACTACAACCCTCACCCCCAATTTTTGAATAGGAAAGATGGGGTGAGTGATACTTCATTTGAAAGGTTTTTCACAAAAAAACACTACAAGTGCCATGAAAACACCACTTCATTTTCAAATGCTTAGTCAAGAATATTTCGAAAACTAATGCATAAAATGAAAAAACAATCACTGTGCTGAAAGCAGTAAAAATACCTTCCAAATGAGGTATCACCCACCCCATCTTCCCTATTCAAAAATTGGGGGTGAGGGTTGTAGTAGCAAGGGTTGAAGCTCTATGCGTCCGTAACCTACATCTTAAGTTGTCCCCCTCGAAACAGAAATCAACCTGTCCGAGCATTTCTATCGAAAAAATTTATTTCGTCTGTAATCTCGTCTGTTTCGTTTTCAAATGGACACCCTGTATTTGTTAGTTAAAACATCTGTAAGTTACCATTGTAACGTTGAAGAAATATTACGTATTAACGTATTAACGGCTGTAGATTACTACAGATCCATTTTAGAGGTACCAATTGTATATGGTTAAAGGTAAATTGTGTAAGGTAATGATTTAACACTAAATGTCCCAACTAGTCAGAACATGAAACCACCTCACATTTATATGAGGTAGAAGAAGATAATTTGCTTCTACTCTGTCTAATGATAATCAAAACTTGAACAGTCGGGAATTATTCCTCTCTGATGACAATAGCTATTTACAATATCTACTATTACAAATTGAAACATAAAAACATGAGGACAAGAATATCTACAATTAGTCAGATACTTCATTCATGAGCGTTCTTCGTTCTTAGTTAACTTCTCTCATAAGAATAATGCCAGGTAAGGAAAGAAATTATCCCTTGACTTCTTCCTGAGTTGAGATACAGTGGACTTCCAGTTCTTTTCCAGCCCAGCTCTTCCAAAGCTGCAATTCTCAAATCTCCAGAAAGACGTTGTAATTCTTCCAGAAAGAATGGCGTTGTAGGAGTTTGAAGGTATTATTCCCTTCAAGGAAAGGTGCTGAAGGTTTGAACACTTCCAAAAGGTATTGAAGGTTAGGCACCTTCCGAAAAGTAGTTGAAAGTTTAACTTGCTCCAAGAGGTACTGAAAGCTTAGCTCCCTCCAAAAAAGTGCCGAAGATTTTAGATCCCTCCAGAAAAGGTGCCGGAAGCTCAGCTCCCTCCAAAAAGGCCATTAAAAAAACACTCGCATCAGTTTTTTGTATCTGCAAGCTTCCCCTATTCCCCGAGATCTCTGATAATCTTAGTTCACATAAAGAAAATTCAAGAATGGAAAAAATGTCCACGAGATCGCTGAAACACTGGCACAGATAAATCGAGAAATTCAAAATCAGAGGGTCAAGGAATTGCGAAATGTTCAAATTCAATCAATCAATTATAACATAGATAAACTGATCTAGAAGGAATGTTGATTCATCAGATTATTGAGGAAATCAGATGAAAAGTCACACAGTTCTCAAAATGGCGGAACCCAAGAGTGCTTCACTTCACATGAAACATACGAACTTTTAGCAAAGACGAATATATGGTTGTCTGATCCATTTTGTACTCACCGATATTTATTAATCGACAAAGCTAAATTAATTCACTAGAGAATGAGAGAACAAAACCACAGCCTCTTCAGATGCAATGCGAGAATAACGTGATATAAAAAAATGGCTTCGGCAATCGTTCATCAGGGTACTCGCAGGGTGCATCTGCAGGAACCGAGCTCGTCGGTCGATTACCGATCCAAGACGACCCGGAAACTCCAGAAATTTGAAATCGGTAAATCATAACGTTACACAATTTTTATTGTTACCAACTCTAAAAAGCGACCTAGGTACAGATATTCGACTAATATTTGAATTAAATCTCTTATTTTATGCTACTTTTATTTATGTTTTCTCCATTCCGCAAAAAATTGCCTGAGAGGTTCCAACCCCAGGAAAACACCTAGGTAAAAACGCTATTGGTGTTAAGAAATTTTCATACTAAACAAACCCCAACTATTTTTTAGTTTTCCATCTGTCCTTGAGACGGGATCACTTTTTTTTGATACCCTGTAGATAGATACTCGGCATGAACACAATGATTCTAATGAAATATTCCTCCATCGTCAAATAATGTGGCAAATAACTAGACAAATGTAAATCAAGATAAAAAACTCTGGTTGAAGACGCCTATGGTGAATGTTTTCGGATCCGGTCCTGTTCCATTAGAAGTTCCTCTCGGTTGCGTTCATAAACTTACTCAGAGTAAGCTCTCCTTACTCTCAAGCGTTCACAAACTTACTTTGTCTTCCTCGGAGTATGCTCTGGGAGCGTTCATAAACTTCCTCTGAGTAAGCTCTGCATATAATCTGCTATTTCGGAGAGGAAACATATACTCTGACAGTTGTGACGTACGATTTTCATTCTTTCTTGCTCCCGCAGACTTTTTGAAACTTGAATATTATTCGATTAAGTATTTATTTCTGGATTTCTTTCATTTCAATAACGAAATACTAAACAATTAATTCTCCACGTGAAACAACTATTCTGTGAAATAAAGAAATATAGGAAAGAATAACTTCAATGATTAATAAATTTGATGAAATTGCTAGCAGTAAATTACCGAAGATCAAAGTAAACTCAACCAAGGGATAATGGTAAAAAAGAAAAGAGTTTCTCCCTGTATTGCTGAACCTAGAAGGTAGTCCGTTCGAGTTCAAATAAATCGAGACATGAAAAGAACCACAATAACTGTTTTTTTGTACCTGATTACAAATCTACATTGATATTTTGTTATATTTGAAAGATTTGTCAACATTCATTAATATTTTGCTTTATCTTTCATTTTTTTCAACTTCTTTTTGTTAGCTTCCTTAAATGAAACTATTTCTTGTTACGAAGTATTAAAACAACAAAACATGTTGTAACATTTTTAATTTTCTGCTTGCAAGAAAAGATTATAAATAATAATATCATTTGAGAACATCAATCAGTTCCCTTACATTCATCAAAAAACACAGTTGTGCTCTGCTTTTAAAATAAAAGAACAATGGACTATACTTCGAAAACACAACTAAAAATGTACGACTATAGAGAATTTTTTTTAAACTGCTATTATTCGTTCAAGATGGCAACATTCCAATTTCTAAATGATATATAAAAAATTTATATGCAAAAGTATTATTCATAACCTATGTTCAATGTTTGAATGACATTTATCAGAGTAAGATTGTGAACGACGAGTATGGAGTAAAGACCGAAGTAGATTTCTGATTCGTGCGTTCTGATTTGTGAACGCAGCACTTACTCAAAGAAAAGAATAAGAGTATGGCCATATGAACAGAAATATACTTCGGTCTTTACTCCACACTCGTTGTTCACAATCTTACTCTGACAAATGTCATTCAAACATTGAACGTAGTGGTTATGAATAATACTTTTGCATATACATTTTTATATATCATTTTAATATTGAATTGTTGCTATCGTGAATGAATAATAAAAGATTAAGAACAAAATTCTCTCTAGTCGTACATTTTTAGTTGTCTTCGAAGTAAAGTCTACTTTTCTTTTATTCTGAGCGCAGAGTGCAACCGTGTTTTTTTATGATTGTGAGGGAACTGATAAATTTTCTCAGGACGTTGAATAACTTCTAATGAGACAGAAACAATGAAAAATAATATTAAATACTTTGTAATAAGAAAAAGTTTCATTTAAGGAAGCTAACAAAAATATTTTGTATGAGAGATAAAGCAAACTATGAATGAATCTTGACAGATCTAAATTCTTGAAGATAACAAAATATCAACGTAGATTTCTAATCAGGTACAAAAAACAGTTCTTGTGGGTCTATTCAAGTCTCGATTTATTTGAACTTTAACGGACCACTCTAGGTTCTACAAAACAAGGAGAAACTATTTTCTTGGTAAAGTTAACTTTGAGCTTCGTTAATTCACTGCTAGGAATTTCATCAAATTTATTAATCATTCAAGTATTTCTTTCCTATATTTCTTTATTTCACAGAATAGTTGTTTCACGTGGAAAATTAATTGTTTCGTTTTTCGTTATTCAAATGAAACAAAACCAGAAGTAAATACTTATTCGAATAATATTCAAGTTTCAAAAAGTCTGCAGGACCAAGACAGAATGAAAATCGTACGTCACAACTGTCAGAGTATGTGTTTACTCTCCCAAATAGCAGAGTATGCAGAGCTTACTCAGAGGAAGTTTATGAACGCTCACAGAGTATACTCCGAGGAAGACAAGCAAGTTTGTGAACGCTTCAGAGTAAGGAGAGCTTACTCTGAGTAAGTTCATGAACGCAACCCTGGTGGGATCAGAGCTGAAGAGTCTATGCAGATAATCCCACATCGGGAAATGTAAATGACGAACACTGCACCACCAATTTTCGTCATATCCGGTCCAGCCAAAACCAGAAACAATGAATGGGCTAGGCGCAGTGGGATAAGTCCGCAGTCCCGACTTGTTTCGCAGTTGCAGAAGCATAAAATATCGCAATAAAGTGCTGGGCGTGCCCGGCCGTCCGATAACGTCATAATATGCAAATTTTTGCCTTATGCCGCATTTCCAATTCATAAAAATACATAAATAAATATCCCTCCGTCAGTCCTGGCGGTGTAATAAAAATGATTTAGAAAGGCCTGCTCGCCCGACGTTGCGATGCGGTACGTGTTTTCTCGAATCCGAGAGCGAAGGACCAGCGCCGGAGTTTGGATCAGGGATGTTGCGGATGCCGATTTTTTCACATCCGCGGATGCGGATGCGGATTTTCGAAAACTCACATCCGCGGATGTTTAAGATCTTATATAAAATAGTATATGTGTGAAGAATTACATACGATACAGTGCCTGTAAAAAAGCTTTGGAAGGCACTGCAAGAAACCAACATCAACCATACCCTTATTAAAGCTCTCAAAAATCTATATGATGGGTCAACATCAAGAATTAAAATTGGTAACAGGATATCAAGAAAGTTTTCTGTAAATAAAGGTCTACGCCAGGGATGTTGCATCTCGCCGACACTCTTCAAAATTTATGTATCAAGAGCATTTAGACAATGGAAGAGAAAGTGCAGCGGAATGGGAATTGATCTTCGAGGAAAATGTTTATATAGGGTAAGGGCACCGGTTGTGGCCATCGTTCCAGTTGTGGCCACTCGAGATAATTTTCTTGAATAAAACGTCGTACATTAGAATTAGCCATTGATATTTGCCTTCTTTGCCATCCTCCATTATTCCTGCACCAATTGGCAAGCTCATTTCTTAAAAGAGATAACGAAATTCGTTGCTTTTTCATTTAGTTCTTGACCTGACGGGGTAGTAGGCGAATGCTTAGAAGTGTGATTAAGAAACACAGGGTGTGTTTCCAATGATTTTTTTATTTAAACATATGCGTTACAAATAGTAAATGTTTTATATCAATCTTATATAATGTTCTTCTATATTTTTTATAAAAAATTGAAAATTTCTGATTCTAACTAAATAATATAGTGCTGGCCACAACTGCATCACAAAAAATTACGATTCGCTACTTGTGGCCACTTAGTGGCCAGAAACGGAGCGTACAAACCCAGTTGTGGCCACTAGATAGTAAAGGATAGATAATACTGCATCGTATGTAACAAACAAAGATGAAAAACTTAACAATATCTTCCGATAACTGAATTGGAGTATCTGGAAGCGAATGAAAATGATAAGCTTCATAAAAAAGGCTGAATAATAAAACACAAAGTTGTTATATTGACGAAATGGATGAGACTGAAAACTAGAGAAATTTGAGAAAGACTAGAAAGAAGATATATTGTAATATCATTGTAA
Organism: Hippodamia convergens; assembly: GCA_038502775.1. Lineage (NCBI taxonomy): Eukaryota > Metazoa > Arthropoda > Insecta > Coleoptera > Coccinellidae > Hippodamia > Hippodamia convergens. Next base: position 140,951,552 of record CM076607.1, on the reverse strand, counting down.
GGATGGGGCTATGAATATAACGGATGGAGTCGAGCAAGTCTGCTAACATTTTTACGAAATTAATCTTTATGATAAAATACTTTGTACCCTACAAGAAAAAAATATCAATGATCACCAATCCTAATTTGAATGTGAATAATCTCAATTTGAAGTTGAAAGGGTATAGTTCTGTGCAATCTCCAGATGTGGAAAACTGAAAATAGCATGAATCTCCAGACTTTCTGTGGTATTAGAAAGAAGATCATCACGAAAATGGAAGAACATAGAGCTGCTGATGATCGCGGACCATGTTTTGTTTGAAAAAAATTTTTTTTAGAAACCTAAATATTTCGATGAATTTTTTTTTAAGTATAAGAAAGATTATAATTTTTTTATTATTTGTATCTATATTTTCATAAAATTCTAATATATTTTTTGTTATTTATGAGAAGGTTTGTTGAATTTCGTTGGAAGTGAGTATCAAACTGTGCAAGTTTAACCAAAACCGTGACTGGCCACAAATGGAAAATTTTGTGGCCACAACTGGTGGAAAATGTGGCCACATCTGGATAAATTGCACTAGCTCTACCTTTTCATTTTTTAATTATTTTATTCGTCATAAAGACAATTTTTGCTTGGCAACAAACTAATCACAATATTCATACGGAGCGTTTTCATATTTTTAATTGTGAAGCTGTGCATGAATAGTGAAATGATCACAATGTGAAGTTGGAAAATGTCTTGAAGTGGCCACAACCGGTGCACTTACCCTACGCTACAATTTGCAGACGACCAAGTTGTCATAGCGAATGATAAAGAAGACCTCGAGTATATGACGAACTATATGAGGAATATAAGAAATGGGGTCTGGAAATGAATACACAGAAAACAAAATACTTACCGATAGGAGTTGAGCCGGGAAACATACAATTTGAAATTGAAGAAATAGAGACATGTAGCGAATATAAATACTTAGGAGTTGAATTTGATACTGATTTGTTTTCCTGTTGGAAAAGACGACAAAGAGATCAAAAAACGAACAATACAGGCCAGACGAACAATAGGCTGTCTGAATGGGATATGGTGGAGCTCTGATATTGGCAAACAAAGGAAACATAACATATATGAAACCTTTGTGAAAAGTCGTCTAACCTATGGTGCGGAGACATGGAGAATTACGGAAGGCATTAAGAGGAAACTAGAGGCGACCGAGATGGATGTATTTAGACGTTCCTTGAGAATATCTAGAAGGGATAGAGTAAGAAATGATGATATCAAGCAGCGTATGGGAATTGATGGCTCACTAACTACAGATATTGAGATAAAACAGCTTATATGGTACGGACATGTACAACGGATGGATGAGGGCAGACTACCCAAGCTGGTCATGCAGTGGGTACCACCAAACCGTAGGAAGCGAGGAAGACCTAAGAAATCATGGAAAGAGGGGATAGCTAAGGCTATGAGTAGAAGAAATTTGCAAGAAGGCCAATGGAACGACAGGAACAAGTGGAAGTTGGGCATCGGACAACGTCGCCAGATGTTTTAAAACCGATCACATATATATATTAAAACAACGATAAAGCAGTTATTAACATTTTTATTGAAGTAAATTAGTATTAAGTATATCAAGTGTTAGTATTTACCTACATGTTTTTTTTTACCTTCGCAATGGGTTGAAAATTTCAGATCAATTTGATGAAGTATAAATTGAATTCTCTTGCTGTTCTGGCTTTTTTTATTTTCAGGTTGGAGTTTGTGTTTGGAAATCCTTCCTCCGAAGAGCCGTCCCTCTGATCGTGATGTGCTTCTATATAGAATATTCAGATACAACAATTTTATTTTATTTTTTTAACGGGGAGACAGGTTTTTTCGGCTGAGGTTTTTTCCTCAGCCGAAGTATCTATATATCGTATAATACTGGTGATGAAAGTAACGTATGATACTATAGTATCATACGAAGAATGTTGTGGTACCCCGTTCCTTTTTTTTTACCTCAGCTCAGGTTCTTTTTGTTTCAACATTTATTGTATTATTTTAGCTCTCTTATTCAAAAGAATATATATATATATATATATATATATATATATATATATATTAGTAAGAGAAGTTGAAAATTGGAGCATTATACTTTATAAAAAGTCATTTTGCCGCCTTTTCTGCTTCAAGGCAGTTCCGTAGAGGTTCGTAAATTAAACCCGCGCTACAGAATAATTGTTCGCAAGGAACACTGTCTGGTGGAGTGGACAAAAATCTAAACAATGAAACGTACTACCGCTGAAATATAATGGCATTTACCCTAATATTCCCCAATAAACAATAATTCGAGTACACGTACACTACTCACTATGATCAACTGTATCACAATAATCACAATATTATTCAAAACCTCACAAAAATTCACTATTCGACAAGTAATCCACGAGGTCAAAAAACACGTTATGGTTCATTTACAATAAATAAGTATTGCACCACAACAAACGTTTTTCACCAATTTCTTCGTTCCTATTGGTCACATTCTCGTGCGAAGAGCACACGATCATTTTTTTTCTTATCGCAACTCCCACGTTTTCCAATATGCCATATTCCGAAAGTAAAAATTAAATTTTTTTAATTTTTATCATCAACAGATGCCTAAAAATCGTCAAACTAGGCGAATTTTATAGCCGCTATGAACGTTTTATGAGTTTGCAACAACCCGGGTTGTTTAGGTAAGCAAACGTGGACAATTCTCAGATATCGGGACGAACATCTGGCTCTTTTTCTTGGAGATATCTCTGAATTTATTAGGCAGTAGATAATATTCGGTCAAATAAAAAAAAACCGCAACAACCAAAACATACGAATTCAGATAAAAAATTTTCTCCTGATTCGCTAATCATAATTCATGCTCAAAGACCCTTGGTCCCTGAACTTTCCATCAAAATTTCAAAGGCTCCTGAATTTCTGAAACAACGAGTATCGTAAAAATATAACATTTCAATATCACGGGCGATAAGAAATCTTGGGACTGGGACCACAGGCGGTGGTTAGAAAGGAGACGGATTGGAATTTCGGACTTCCCGGAAAAAAACAGATGGTATAATAAAATATGTATTTGGAAAGTGTTTCGAAAAGAGAATTACCAGTATGAATATAAACAGATAGAGGGGTGTGTCGGAAATTCCACCCTCTTGGATGCAGAGATGTTTCGGTTTCAGAAATAGCTACAGAAGGAAGTAACAAAAAAGTATATTTTTAGCATTTTCTAAAAGCAACACTAACATATTTTGTTGGCCCTGAGATGGCGACACTGCGCAACTCACAAATTATATTACATCCGCATGAAAATCCGCCTTGGTTTTTGCGGATTCAGATGCGAATGCGGAAGTAAAAATCTATGCGGAAGCTCCGCATTTGCAGATGCGGATGCGAATATCTGCAACATCCCTGGATATGTTTGGATATGTATGTATGTATCACGTGAAACTGACCCGTGGGATTTGAAATGGAGGAGTTATACTTAGGGCCGGTTGTTCATTCTTGGTTCCACTCGTTCATTACTTGACTTAGGGTTAACATTTACCATGGATTCGAGTAGGTTATACTTCTTTTTGACATACTATCAATTTCAGTGATTCTATTAATTAATTCTAGAAAATCTTCGTCTTCCGTTTTTTGTTATATTTATCCATATCCATTACTAAAAGTTCCGTCCAGAGTTGAATCGAGGAGATTTCATACAATCGTTCAGTTTTAACTGAATGGAAAGGACTCAAATCTGGTGTATCCCGGAATAACTTTGTCGGAATCTTGCAAAATTCTGACCCAAATCTTTAAAACTCTGGTGTTTCCTGGAATTACCCAGCCGCAATCTGGGTAGGATCCTGGCAATCTCTTAGGGCGGTCGAAGGGAGCGTTGTTATTAACGTTTGACCAATACGAGCTTTTAGTCAAGTAAAAGGTCTGAAATCACTTTTTTTGCGGAAAGAGCTGCATGATTTCCACAAGAGTAGGAACTCATGGTCAAAATGCAGATTCCCAAATTTTCAGGAACCTTGGGAAATTCGTGAAAATGTCGAAAAAGTTACCTGTTCTCGGAAACTAGAAGGTTTATCGAAAAAAGTTTCAAACAAGAGTTGTACAGGGAAAAATTCTAGAAACTATAATGGCTTTTTGCATGGGCGCCCGCAGGGGGAGGCCAGGGGGGGCCGTGGCACCCCCTGAGATTTTGATCTGCCCTTTCGTTTTTCGCACGACACCCTCAATCTAATTTATCTAATCCTAGGAGCGTGAAAAAAGTGTTAGATTCACAACAATTCTCCAGTTTCCAAAGGTCTTACTGTGTAATCGGCAGATGTATTTAATGAATTGATAACTTCCTGAGGCGCGTAGAGCATCTTTTGGATGAACAAAAATCATGGAAAGTTGAATTTCATGATTTTTATTTACCCCAAAATCGCTCAACGGCGCCCATAAGAAGTTATAAATTCATAAAAGTACCCATGCGTATCGGCATTCTTCTCAATCGCTACCAGATGGTCGTTTTATGGACGGTTGTTTTTATTAAGCGGTATCTTTGATGCGGAGTTTTTCAAGGAGCAAGTGCAGTTACTCTTATATTTCAATAATTATTGTCCATTCTGCAATCAAGATATTTTTTTCTGAGAAGGGGAAAATAATAATAATAACTGTCATTTATTGACAAGCAAAAGGCCTTTGACCAGGGGTCCTTCAGCCTAGTTCATCTTTTACATTTTGAGTATAACAGTACATAGTAACAAAAAAAAAAAGAGCACTATTTCCTATGTTATATTCCAAACTTGTTGTAAATGGTCTGTGTCGGGTGTTTTCTTGTTGAGGTATGGTCGTCATCTTGGTAGAGAGTAAGTATGTCGACTTGGTTGCTGAGTTTCTGGACGAATCGGGTGCATAAGGTGTTTAATCTGGATCTAAGAGGCTCGATGTTGGTGGTAGCATATAATAAACTGTTAGGGGGGTTGTGGAGTATGTTGTTCGGATGTCTCATTGCTGTAATGATCCTCAGCGAAGTAGTGGGGAAAATATATAATCTTTTCATTTATATTCCCATTCTAGAGAAAGAGTATTTGAATTCGAAATGCGTTGGACTGTATTCAGGGAGTAGTTTTCGGTTTTAGAGTCTTTGTCCCAAAGTGTGTTATTCTATAATTATTCAAGTGGCTGACTTTTCTGAAAGGGTCTTTTCGTATGTTATATTCTATTTTTCGCTTTTAATAAAAATTTTCTAATAGATAATGAAGGTCAGTACAGTATAATTTTTTTCTCCTAATTCGAAATATTGGGGCCATAAAATGAACTCATCAATGTGCATGACGACTATTATATTGTTTCATCAATCAAAAGTGTAAGAGAACAAAAACGTGATGTTCTTCGGGAACTGCTGATGAAAATGAAAACTAAGTGAATTGTGTAGTGGAGCGTCGAGCTATTAGATTATTATTTCCGAATAATTTTAAATTTATAAAAAATTATGACCAATTTCAACTTCTTTGATCCTTGACCATAAATTGTTCTAAACCAAAAATAATTGGAAAATAATAATCAAACAGTTCGACGATACAATTTACACGTTACTTTGATTTCACTTCTATCGGCACTCCCGAACGACTCCCTTTTTTGTTGAGAGTCACTTTGACCTATGTTTATATTTTTTGATAAATGCACCCTTGGAAAATACGATTATTAAAAAATTTTTCAAGAAGAAATTAACTCCTCTAGAAAAATTCTGCCTCATACACAAATGTGAACAGAGAAACGAAATATAGCGAACCGGATTGTGCAACAACTGCGTATGAATTCTGTGGGACTAAGATATTACAATTCAGTATTTTGTTATCAGAATTAGAAATATTTTTATGTATTGTGTCTCTTTCATTTCATAATTTGTTAAGTTTTTATTTTGCCCCTCCTGAGAAAAAATCCTGCGGGCGCCCATGGCTTTTTGCATTCTCGTGGTGTTAATGTTGACGGATTGGAGGTACATTGATGTAATGGCGTTCTCAGTTGCTAACTTCTTCACGTTCGGATAGCCGAAGACCGAGCCGAAGACGCTCCAAGAGAGCTTGTGGTTTTACCTAGGGTTTTATTATTCCCTTTTATGATGTATATGTTTATAACTGCAGAGCAAAATATCAGCACCCTTACCCAATGCTATGCGAGTTCAAGAATGGAGACAAATCTGCCCGAAAACTGCACTTATATTTGTTTCACTTGTGATTTGACACCTGATTTTTTTTTTAATCGGATGTGACCGGGTAACCAGATGTTACCATTCCATGCAAGAATATAAAATTTCCTCGAAATATCTGTCATTCGGAATTTTAGAAAATAAACATAGTATATACAGGGTGTTCTACAAGCTCTATAACAAACTTTGACAGATGGTAGCTGTGCTTATTCTCAAAAATTTTTTTTCCTGTGAATATTTGAAAAATTATATTTTTTTGTTCAAATCATAATAATGAATGGAAATTTTGGGAATATGAGAATTGTTCAAAATTTCAACAGGTTTTAATGCAAGCTTGACCAAAGATGGCGTTACACGGCGGATCAGATTTGGATATTTTCGAATTGGTTAGATGGATCTTGAATTCTATCAAGTAATTGTTGATGAGACTCGATTTCAACATGTAAAACAAGCTGCTCCATATGTACTCATGAATAAAAATCTAAGGGATTTAGGTCAGACGAACGAGGTGGCCATTGTATTGGCCCTCCTTGACATATCCATTTATTGGCGAGATGTTCATTCAGCCAACTGACTTCTGGTCTTACTCTACTCTCAAATGCTTGTAACTCCGAAACAAAAACGAATCGGACCTATGTTCATAGGAAGCACAGCTACCTTCTGCCAAAGTTTGTCATAGAGCTTGTAGAACATCCTGTATAGTATGGAATAATAATAAAACACTCACTTCACTGTCGGATAAATCATCTCCTGATTCTTGTAAATGTATCCCGCTAACTAAAAATATTAAATTTATTTTGATTTTGAACTATATCAATTTCAATCCAAACTTGTCTCTGCTTTTTTCTGATGATACCCAGAACAAATAATACCTATTTTCCTTGTTCCACGCTTCATTCTCACAATAAAATTATCAACCATACAATCTTCAAAACTTTGAGGTTATAAATAAGACGTTAAATCACTTAAACTCTGCTTCTTGGTTGGTTAACTTAAACCAGAGAAAATTTGTGATTTTCGCCTAACCTATGATTGAAGAACAGCTTGACAGTTCGTTATCGTAGGATTAAGCATAACCATAGTTAAGTCGAGGTCGAGTTAACAACAGCTAGTGAACAACCGGGTCTAACTGACAAAAAAACTTCAAAATGTTCGAATTTTGAATTTTTTTGGTAAAACTTACACACTACGGCAAGAAGTAAATAATTAAAATTTGAGGAAAAATACCGGTTTTTTTTATGTAAAAATTGAAGTCGCGTTTTGAAAAACTTTTCGAATTCTACAACAAACAAGCTGGTCGAAGATATACAGAGTCGATGTTTAATTGTTGTCAAAGTGCCTAGAGCGCGTGCCGAAGTATTGGTTTAAAATCCAACTGCTGTTATGGGATGTTTGCAGATGAACAAAAGTTCAAGATCAACATCTCTGCCGTTAACATTCGTAGAGTAGAGTGGTCGAGTACTAACTATCCTACTAGTACTAGCACAATGTAAACAGGTCGTGCAAGATAGTGCGGGAGTAGTATTTCTTGTTTCACTCAATATTCTCAAGAAGTTTCGGCTCTTGCTACTAGAGTTTGACATGCATCGATGTGTATTTTGAACCTCAGTCCTCAGTGATCATTATTATGAGGAAAGATATTAACGTTATGGTTCAAAACGAGGGGCAAAACTCCTCGAATTTACTTTACCAAAAACATTATGCGAAGACATTATTTTCAGCAGTCGCAAACACAAAATTTCTGGAGTAGGTATCAATAATCAAATGTACAGACGTAATAGATTTTAAACACTGATGAGCTAAGTACCTATTATGTAAAACCTTTCTCTATTTCAGTATCGTAATGAGTTCATTACGGTAGTGCTATAATGAAACTAATTACAGCATTGTTTTCAGTTATATTTTTCGTTTGGTGGTTGTCAGTACTGACCACCGATTCACTCAATTTTCGAATGAAATCTATTCAAATTCCGCAATCTGTCAAATTTCGTTAGTGACACCAACTGCCAAGATACAATACAAAAGACACTAATCTGAGTTTTCATTTGATTTTCGAGAGTTTTCCAGAAAACTTTACTGAAATGAAGAAAATATCGTCTAATACTCGTTGCAGAATGCACTAATAATTTATTTTAAAACAAGCAAACAGAATGAGCTCCTATTCCAACACCATTGCGAAGTTCGAAAATGAGCGACGAAGGAGCGAATTTCCGAAAGCATGAGTGTTGAAATTGTCTTCCAGCAACTAATATTAGATGATATTATATCTGTTTCAGTAAAGTTTTGTGGAATACTCTCGAAATTAATTGATTTGTTTCGAAACTTGATTCAATCGGGGGTCAGTACTGACAACTCCAAAACGAAAAATAATACCGAAACAATGCTGTAATGAGTTTCATCACAGCACTTCTTCTAATACTATAATGAACTCATTACGATACTGTAATAGAGGAAAGTTTATTAAGTGGATTCACCGAATAAGAACCAATGATTATAATACCATATCATAGCAAGGGCCAATGATGTGTTAAGAAAAAATCTAAAATTATAATCCGAGCTTACTACAAGTTCCAAATCCTTCCCTGTACAACGTTAATGTAAAACAACGAACCCTTGGGCGAAAATCCATATGAATATGAAACGTCCCGTACATAAGTCAGCTCTTTAGATTTCAACATAGCACATAAAGACAGAAAACTGTATCACTTGAGGGCTTAACATTCGACCGAACTTTTAACCGTTTCAGAGCTCGAAGTAGTCCCTGAGGAACGAACTGGTCTGCTGGTGCGCACAGTAGCATGTATAATGTAAGAAATATTCGAGAGACTTATAATTATACATTTGAAATTACAATGATTAAGATAGGAAATAAAAACACTCAAAGAACCACACACCGAATGTTGTCGATTCTTTGTATTATTCATGAGCACATTGACATGTAAGACTCTTTGGATGCCTCTGGCGGTATCCGATGGTATCTTCTGCAGCCTGAATCACATTCCCATGGATTTTGATGTAGATCAAAACATAAATAAGCAGCTTTCTCATTAATTTCGACCAAGTCGAACGAAATATATTCAAACCACCTGAAACTTTTATATTGAAACGTTATAGTACAAAAATTATTTTATTTGTATAGGTTGTAGGTTTAGGCACCTCTATCTATAAGCGAGAGTGTAACAGTTCGGAATACATACTTTTATATAGGTAGTCCATTCAAGAATTATTGTCATCGAGGGCTGCTACCAAAAATCAAACTTACGTTGGTAATATCCCATCAGAGTTGCAGAATTCAGTTTAGTGTTGATAGAAAATACTGACTTATATGACGTTTTTGAAATTTAATTTCAGAATGGAAAATTGTTCCAATTGGGCATCTCAGGCGGCTATGGATTCTCGAAATTTTTTTAGTTTCAGGATTTAGATTTTAGATTGGTGTTGATGAAAAACAATAACATTCGTTTCTGAATAATCAGAAATGATAACACTGGGCCCGATGATTTTATGTTGAAGCATTTAAATCTATCATTATTATCAATCAATTCCCATGCTCGATTTACAATGAATTTCGAAAGACAAGTGTGATTACGTCTCCAAATTAGCTGATGAACATGGTATCAAAATGATTCTTCTGCAAGAAACCCACACGGCAACAGAAAAAAATCCTTGTGAAAGAGGACAGTTGAAAGGTTATGTATTAATTGATTTTTTACAAGTTTAGCTTGTTTTGTTGAAAAATTATCAGTTTCGTAACTTTCAACAGATTCGGAAAGGGGAAATTGATGGAGTTTTTTTTTTCATTCTTTTCAAATTTTGTGACATTTCTGTCATAAATATTTATAAACCTCCGAACATTACTTGGCCAAGAAATTTTAATGTTGATGTTTTTTAAAGTAGCAAATGCATTTCCAAAATGCATTTGATTTATTCTGAATAATCGGTTTCTTTTCTGCTTTTGTCTTTTCTCATTTCAGATTAAGAATTACGAGTCCTTTGGAAAGAATTTGTTTATTCGAGCCCATCGACGGATAACATAAAGATGATCACACTGATGTCTTTCGAGATTTTCCTGATATTTGATATTTTATGTTATTTTGTTTACGGAGAGGCAGGTTTTTTCGGCTGAGGTTTTTTCCCCTGGCTGTATAGTATCGTATGATACTAGTGTTGATAGTATCGTATGATTCTATAGTATCATACAAAGAATGTTATGATACCCCGTTCTTTTTTTACCTCAGCTTAGGTATTTTTTGTTTCAACGTTTATTGTATTATCTTAGCTCTTTTTTTCATAAGAATATATATATATATATATAATGAAATATTATTATATTGTGGCACACATGGTTTCGACATTTCTTTCTTTCACTGCGAGCATTAGCATTCATTTGGAAAATAGATTGTGCAGCCTCACAATTTTAAATTGTTTCACCTGTTGTTCTTTTTATCTAATTATGTTTCAAATCCGTTCATTCCGCCACATCTCGTAGAACAAAACAATGATAGGATATTTCATTCTAACACTGTTTTCAGTAACCTACTTATCACAGTTCATTTCACATCTGTCAAACTTCATGAAATAGAAAACAGTTCAGCCGATCGATATTTTTCAATGCAAAAATTACTGAACGATATTCATGGTAATATTTCATTAATTTCGATAAACATTCAGCGAATTTGAGAAATAATGTATGATACTCGTACAGAACGCTAATTTAAACACTCGTTCATTCCAAGGACCGTATTTTCGAGATCAATCGAAATTTCTCGTATGCGATTTATTTCGAATGAAAAATATCGCACACGATTCGAACATCGTATTTTTGAACCATAGTCGAAAATGTATTCGTATACGATGAATATTTGTATTGGCAACAACGGAAATTCGATCATTTCATTTCTCGCTCCAAAAATTCGGTTGTCACTTGTTGTCAGTGGTCAATGACTTTTGTCGAATTTGAAGAAGTTAGTAGATCTTAATCAGGAAAATTATTGGGGATTCATTGGAAATGGAAAGTGGAAAGAAAAAATATGCAGGATTCGTTTCAGCTGGACAAAAAAAGGGATTGATTGAATTTATGGAAGAACATCCGGAATTAAAATCTGGGAAATTTACGAAACAGTTCAATTATCAGACGGCACAGTCCTTATGGAAAGAAATTACAGAGAAATTAAATGGTCAAATAGGTGCAAAAAAAAACTGGAAACAATGGCGCAAGGTATGTATGTGGGGAATTTGGAAAAAATCGTTTTGCATTTGCTTTTAAAACATACATGGTAGAAAACTGATACATTTTTTCTACTTTTTAAAAAATCTTCAATATGATCTTTCGTTTTAGACATGGCAAGATATGAAATCTAGTGCCAAAAAAAATACGATAATAAAAAATCATAGACTGGAACTGGAGGTGGATCCACAACTGACATTAAACTCACCAACGATGATGAGAAAATCATTAACATTATTGGTTCTCTGGCTGTGGAGGGTGATCCTCAAGTATCAGAATCATCAAACCATTTCGATTTCAACATTGACCCTTTGGAATATGTATTCAGTACTATGGAGAAAGAAAATGTTGAAGACAATACAGAAAAAGAAAATTTTGAATTGCTACAGAAAAAAAAAATTAGCAGTCAAGACAAAATGGATATTGAATTACATACCCCAAATATCAATGAGACAAAGAAAAAAGAAGATGAAATATTGACATCAGGAAGTCGTAAGTTGAAACATTCAGCTGTAAGAGTTCAGAGGCTAAATAAAAGCATAGAAGCAAACGAACAGCTTCTTAGCCTAACCTCAACCAAAAATAAAAATAGAGCAGAATATTTAAGGGCGAAAATTGACCTTTATAAAAGAGATGTTGAGTCCAAGGAATCCATTGCAAAAAGTTTGGTACTCTTAATAAACCACATCACCACCAGTAACAATTAAAGTTATTTGCTTAACTTGACCATGTTTTTATTTGTGAATTCTTGTTTGATATGTAAGTGAATTTGTTTAGTTTAGGTCATCTTATTCTTTTTCATGAGTAAAGTGATATCTTGTTTTAATGTGATATAAATAAATAGATGTTTTGTAATCCGTTTCTTTTTACCTTACCCAAATATCAATAAAATAATTGTAAGATCTATGAAAGGATAATTAAGTAGAATATTGTTTTTTCAATGATTTAATTTAAAAAAATTGTCCTACATTATAATCCTCATTACGAAAGGCTATAATTAATTTTGGAAGTGAATCCTAATTAATTATTAAATTTTGCCATCTTCTTCCTGCCATAAGTTGATGATCTTCATTTTTATTTCCATTAATATTGGCATCATAATCAATTTCATCAACTTCCTCATCGCCCGGTTCAATGCAGCTGTAGTAGGGTCATAATGTATCACCCTATGCTTCAAAAGGCATCAAAATCTCATTTTCCGGACTCTATTACACCTTTCTATAATGAACCTAATTCGTCTGAGGCTTTTGCTGCATTCATAACGTTTCTTTCAATAAGAAAATTCAAGCCTGACATCATTCACAATACATTGATAATAAAACGCCAAACTGACAATTCTACAGAAAAATATAAAACCGTATGCGAAGTTTGATATTCGAATGGTGCATACCCACTCGAGTCACCGCATGCGAAACAAATCGTGCACGAAGCCTTCGAAAGTGATTCGAAAATACGGATAACCGATTTTCGTGCGAAATTCATCCATTTTCGTACGCGAGTTGTACTCGAGTGATCTCGAAAATACGGTCCCAAAACTCGCCAGTACTTGGCTCGTTTTTTAATTTTGAACTCGTGTAAGCAATCAATGCCTTCTGCACTTGTATCATGAATAACTATTTTAGGTTTTATTTATTTATGTTGCTTCTTGGCATTGTACATATTTATTGCACCACGAGAGTTAAGGATATCGTATTCAATCGTTTTGAAAAGTATGAAATCTTCAAGAGAATCGCTGTAAAATTATTAAAAACGCAATAACTACTCCCATAAGAATTAGTATGACAGATTTCGTCAATCTGGACAGGTTATCAACGGCTTCGACTTGAAACGAGTTTTCCAAGAAAGTTGGACTGATAGGGCTATTTGAATGCTTTTTGTACACAATTGCGCCAATTCAGACTAGAGAAGAAGACCTTAACATTTTGGATCTGAAGTTTTTCGGAACATTAGATCTATCACCGAAACCTCCTGAAAAGTATAGCAGTATCCATCTCGATTACCTGGGAACTTAAACATTTCTTTCAATCTATCAGTTATGAGATATTGAAATGACACTTTTCAGTTTTCAGTTGCGAAGATTCACCATTTGGAAAATTTTACATTAATGGTGATATTCAAAGTGTGCTTGAATTTGAGTATAGGGTGACACCTAGCGGAGCAGCCTTCAAGTAAAACTCCATTGTCTCTGATCTATTGGAAAGAGGTAACTCACCGAAGATATTTTGCAACTGGAAAGTAGATGGCGCTACACTCGGAATAATCAGCAAATTTCTGTTTTTTTTGTTGTGTTGCTAAAATTCCTCAAATTGAATGATGATAAATATTTTTATAAGGAATCAAGTAATTGTTCATCTTCTCACAGTAGACAACTGTATTAAATTATTATTCCATCAACATTAATAATAAAATTTCTCAAAAGTTTCACTTCTATTTCTATTTTCCTAATTCATTAAATTTCAGAATATTAATACTGGAGGATTAGTAAGAATGCATGCAGTTTTTAGGAGCATGCCGCTCGTTTATGCTGACTGGTAACTCATTCCCTAATCAACTTATGACTATATTTTCGAGACAAAGGATATATTTATTGAAATATTGTCTGGGAGATCTGTGCTTTTTCCTGAAAACTTAATTTGGGTTTTCTCTCCCAGTCTCTGGAACAAGAAACAATTAGAAATTTTTTTTTAAAATATAAGAAAGGCTCCTGCGTAAAAACTCGAGTACTAATTTGTCAGGGGCCAAAACTTTAAGAGTTCAAAGTGTTTTGTTCATTGTTAGGCAACAATTTCTTCTATTCTTCTCGTGAAGTTTTGGCCCCTGACAAATTAGTGCTCAAATTTCTACGCAGAGGGGCCTTTCTTATATTATTAAAAAAAATTCTAATTGTTTCTTATTTCAGGGACTGGGAGAGAACACCCATATTGAGTTTTCAGGAAAAAAGAAATATTCCAGTCGGAGTAAAAACCCTTGCATTACCTAGATTTATATGTTGCAATTCTTAAGTAAGAGAGAAGTTGAAGTTATCTGCCAGCATGAACTTGGCCTTAGCTACAATCAATAATACGAATAAATCAATCGGAATATTGACTTCATGAGTTAATTTGTTTATGAAGTTTTGTTCATGGTTAAAAATGATTTTGGTTTTCTGGGCTCATATGAATTAATTAAGTACATAATAATTATTTCAACTATATCCACTATATGTATGTGTTAGTTAACGGTTATTACTATATATAGGTACAATGATTGCAATAAGCGAATGACGATACAAGAAATAATAATTATCATTCAGTTGTGTGCCAATCCCATGATTTAAAGAAATACCAGGTATTTATTATACGGTTTTCGTTTTCTACATCTTGTTGGAACGTCATCGTCAGAGTAAACAATTCCTGAAAAATTTTAAGATCTCTAATCTTATGACAAGTCTATTTCATTCTGATTCGCCGCGATTGAAAGATATTTTTTAGACGTCTCAGAAAACTAAACGTTCATATATTAGGCGACAAAATACATCAAACAAGCAACAAAATATAAATATGATGAAAGATTGAATATAAAGAAACTAATAATCATATTGAATAAAAAAGATCAAATTTTGCTGATTATTGGGCATGCCAAGACCCATCAAGGATCAAATCAGCAGAAGAATTTTGAAATGTGTGAATGGACTTTAATCAAGCACCTATAAAGTAACAGAAGAAGAACATAACAAATTCTCATAATTTCTATGTTTTAACCAAAGATTTTCGTCAACTGTTTACTGTTATTTATGTTATGTATTGAAATTGAAAATAATAAAGCTGTGAATTTGTGATGTTCGTTAAATTTGTGCAACATATAATTAAATAATTGATCACTCATCAATAAATAACAACAATGTTCTCTACTTCAACCCAGATGAAACATTGGATGTTCACCGATGAAGACGAGTTGAATAATCTTAGAAAGAAAGCAAATCAAAAGCATATTGAGGAGTATGGAAAACAAATACCGGTATTATATTCAAATTTATGGTTGGTCATGTAGTTTTATAACTATTCTTCTAGGACCTTGAAAAGTACAGTCATTTTCTTACTCCCGATGAAGAAAAAGTTATGTTACGAAAATATGAAATTCACCTAAGAGATTTCTGTAAAAGATTTCAACCACAGATGCCAAAATGCGTTATTGGGACTTCATTTCATTATTTCAAGAGATTTTACATTAATAATTCTGTTATGAATTATCACCCCAAAGAAATAATGTAAATAGCCAAATTTGAGTTCAAGTTCTCAATGTTTTAATCTATTGTTTTGCAGGGTAACTTGTATATATTTAGCATGTAAGGTAGAAGAATTTAATGTTTCAATAACCCAATTCGTAACGAATATAAAAGGGGACCGTGAGAAAGCTAGTGATATAATACTAAACAATGAATTGTTACTAATGGAAGAAATAAAATTTCATCTAGCAATACACAACCCATTCAGACCTGTCGAGGGTTTCCTCATAGATATAAAGGTCAGTTTGTTAATTTACCTTATTTCAATGTTTGTATGTCAAAACTGATTTCAGACTAGATCCAATTTAGATGATCCAGAAAGACTACGCCCCGGTACTGAAGAATTTCTCGAAAAAGTTTTCTTGACAGATGCAATTTTGCTTTATGCTCCTAGCCAAATAGCGCTTGCGGGTATTTTACATGCCGCTTCAAAACTTCACGAAAATTTAGATTCGTATGTTACGGATACTCTTCTTGGAGAGGATGGTGCCAGCCGTTTGCATGATTTAATTGAAGCTGTTAGAAGTAAGTGCTATGTGTTACAATATAAGCTGCTCGTCACGCGAAACGTTAATGGTGAAATTTGGCATCAACTTTCATTTCTCATAATTTCTAAAATAATGAACGCATTTTAAGTTGCAGCCCAGATTTTAAAAGCTCTTTTCATTGACTATCGACTAACGAATCATTTCTTACAGCTCCTTCAAGATCGATCAGGATCAAAGATACAGGGTGAAACAAAATTTTGTGGATGTTTTACAAAAATTCTCCACCCTGCCATTTTGTGCAAAGACCACGTTGCTCTCATTTCATTCTGTTATTTTATAAATAGCAACCATACCTCGAGGCGTTTTTGAGTTTTTGCCAATAACTACAGGGGTTTCGGAGAAAAAAATGTTTTTTGCATTTTTGTTTTGAACTGACTAATTTTGGAGAAGTTTCACAAATGGAGGCTTCAAGGCATTTCAGGAAAGCCTTTTAGCAGTGCTTCGTGTTGTTTCATGTAGTAATACCAGAAGGTACGTATACCACGTTACCCAACAACCATCAAACAATGATTACTTTTGAACAGTCTATGATAAAAGTTTGAACCTTTGTGGAGTTCAAAAGTAATAAATTATTGATTATTTTTGGGTAACTTGGTATACATACCTCCTACAACACGAAGCACTGCTAAAAGGCTTCTTTGAAATGCTTTGAAGCTCCCATTTGTAAAACTTCTCCAAAATTAGTCAGTTCAAAACAAAAATTCCAAAAAAACTTTTTTTCCCAAACCCTTGTTGTTATTGGCAAGAACTCAAAAACGTCCCAAAGTATGGTTGCTATTTATAAAATGACCACATAAAATGAGAGCAACGTGGTCTTCGTACAAAATGGCGGGGTGGAGAATTTTTGTTAAAATTGAAAATTTTGTTTCACCCTGTATCTTTGATCCTGATCGATCTTGAAGGAGCTGTAAGAAATGATTCGATAGTATATGAAAAGAGAATTTGAAATCTGGGCTGCAAATTAAAAATGCGTTCACTATCAACGTTTCGAGTGACAAGCAGTTTAGAATGTTACAAACGATTCAACAAATCCAGTTAATCTAGGAGATAGCATTGCATTTCAAATAGTGTTCTTACAAGTATGTGTTGAGAGTTTTTCATATTCTTGTGTTGGAGCTCAACATACTGGAGGTCAAGAAACTGCTCTCAGTTGTTTTATAAAATCTTGTTGACTACTTGTTCAAATAGTATTCACATCAATTTCTGATGTTGTAAAGAAATATTCTTTTCAATTTTTGGTCGAGAGATTTTTTATGTGATTGACTGTTTCTCAGAGATTGCCAAGAGGGTGTAGTGCTAATGTAAGTCCTACAAGGACATTATTCAGAGTCAAGAATGAATCCCAGTCAATGATCTGCTCGAACTCATTTGATTATAATAAAGAAATTTATCCAAGAAAATCGTTGGGGATTTTATATGTAACAATTTTTGTTGTCATAGATGCAAATATGATGTAACATGTAGAAGAGGCATATTTTTCACTTTTAGCTTATTTAGCATACCGTTTATTCATATTACAAATGTGAACATTACAAACATGATCGTAAGAAAGCAAAAAAGACAGGAGTTTAATTTCACAAACACTATGTTACATTATCTGAACTTTCATATCTTCCAATAAGATCAATCCTATAACAAAATCAGATGACTCATTAAGCCTTCTCTACATGCAAAGCTACTTCCCAAACTGAGTCTTAACAATTTTTGAAAATTTACAAATTTTCAATGAACCAATATTCCTAGATTTTTGCCTCAATATAAAATTTTGGTTTATTCACAGGTATTCGTTCTATGGTGAAAATGTTGGATAATGGTCCTGATAAATCGCTCTACCAGGCATTGGAAAAAAAATTGGATAAATGTAGGAACCCAGAAAATAATCCTGACTCTGAAGTGTAAGTTAGTCGATATGTTAGTTGAATCACAGTGGTTTATTTCTTTATGCAGTTGAATTACTGGTACAAACATGGTATATAAACTGAATAAATATACAGCGTGTCCCATGATTGTACTGATAACCTTCTAGTGGATGTTCTAGACATTATTTGAGACGCTTTCAACCAAAATCATATAGCACAAAAATGCTTTGTTAAGGTGCTAGAGTCCTCTGAAGATGACTTTCAGGTAAGTGCGAGTGAATTTTTTTCATCGCAATCAAATGCGTATCATTCTGGGAGCGAGTGGTATTTTTAATGACAACTTTTCTGCTTTTAATTATTTTACAAGTGTTACAGCTAATTCATAATCTTCGATATTTTTTTTTTAAAGAAGGTGTTCTTGTTTGACATCGCCCAGTTTCACCAGTTTTGGAAAAAATTGATTTGAGATTTTCATTTCATTCATTATCCAATGTTATGTAAAGAATCGTAATGAAGTGAGTGAAATATCAATTTATTGTACGTGATTTCAATGATTTATAAGAACTTCGCCTCATCAAACAGTCAAAATACGAAATCATTAGATTCCCTTAAAGTTTATTTTTCAAAGAGCTACTGAGAGTTCTTAGTACTCAACTAAATGATGAAAAAATAATTTATGAATTTGATGTGAAACTTGTGAAATGATGAAAGATAAGAAAGTTGTCCCTAAAAATACCCTGGGTCCCATCAGAATGATACCTACACTTATGATTGATCTGAAAAATTCATTCAAATCATTCGAGCCATTAGCTGCTTGCAAATGTGTGAAATTTCAACACATTAGTTACCCCGCTTTGAAGATATGTGACAGAATAATGCGTAGAAGTTATCTTCAGAGGGCCTTAACAAAGTATTTTTCTACTTTATGATTTTCGTCAAAATTGTCTCAAATAATGGCTTGAACATCCACTAGAAGTTTGTCAGTCTAATCATGGGACACCTGAATATGTATTATGCGTTTACTCATGATACAGAGAAATAATGTCTGAAAAATTTGTGGCAAATATGCATAACATATGTGGATACCAGTTTTCAGTTGGAGCAAAATTATATTATTAATTATTTATTTGAATATACTACTGAATTTTAACAAATGTGTTGTTACTATAGTTGATTGAAGATTAATTTTTTGAAATTATTAAATTTACATTTTGAAGAATTTTTGATATGGCTAGGTATGCTGTTAAAAGTTGTTAAACTGGCATATATAGGACTCTTCCTGCCTCTTTCAGTCTCTACTCGAAATAGCTTCTATGAATTTTTTTGTCTTGTTTCTCCATTTGTTATGTTTTTGACTCCCTTCAACAGGTTTTGGCCTTTTATATGATTCTTTTTGGATTTTATATGAGTTAACACTGTAGCAACTTGATCAATTGGTCCAGTTTCATCTACTGATATGTTTTTTTATACAGGTCTTCATTTGGACATTCATGTAGAAACTGGTGTAGTCTTTTTATCACTTCATTTTGAAGTCCATTATGGGAGCATTCATTACAATAATTGGAATGAATTGCATCTATAGCAAATGGAATATATACTTTGAGATTACTGTTCAACTGAACAATTTCATTAGAGTAAAAAAATTTAATTCATTAAATTAATATTACGTCAAAACTTTCTTTTTCAGCTACAAAAAGAGGATGATGGAGATGCTGGAAGACGATGACGACCTTTATAGTACATTATCTGAAAAGAACGAAGACTTGAACAATTCAGCTTTGAATATATCCCCATCCGGAGAATCACGTCAATTTCCAGAAGATGCCTGAAAGTATTTAACTATGTTCTTCGTTGTTGGAAAATTGATAACAAACATTAAATTACTTTTACTATGCTATGTTTACTTATCTCAACCTAAGGCAGAAATACATCCATTATTATGAGAAACTTCTGGATGAGCACAATTAATGCAACTGATATACATAGTATGTATTCCACATTGTAGAATAATCAACAAAAAATAATGAAAGTTCGTGTGGATGCTGGAAAAATTCATGGTCATGATATATTTATTTACTGGAGTATTTATTCATTCATTTGTAATCAACAGACTCAAGTCCAATAATAGTCTATATTCTAGATATAAAAAAATGAACAATTCTAACTATCATGACTACTCAAAACAAAATATCGTAATTATTTCTGAGAAAATCAATACAAAAATATATCTACTTCATTTAGGTAGCAATTAACTGCTTGACAAGCTCTATACATGGGAGAGTTGAGGCCAAAGTTTAAATAGGGTGCAGAAACATGTAACAGTACGATCCATTATCATTAACACTTTTCCAAAAGAACTGTTAACAATTATTGAAAATCGAGTAAAATAACGAAATTTTATTCCCAGAAAATTCAAACATTTTAAGACTATCAATACAATGGATGACCTCCACGGGAATAAATAACAGCTTGACATCTTCTTTACATACTACCGTGGAGTATTAATATAACTCAATGATACTACACTACACATAAAGTTGTTCAACATTTCTTGAGGAATTTGGTTCCATAAACGGGGCAGAAGCTCTCTCAGATCATTTAAGGATTCTGGGGTAGGTTTGAAGATTATCTAAAATCTTCTTTGCAGCAAATCCCATCCCATAACACCACCTCTTTGGAATGGATGGACTTCTTGGACATAGCGATGATTACAGGGTATGCGTGGGATTGTCCATACCCCTTTTCTTCGAGAATCTGAAAATCGTCCGTAGGTATCCGGATTCATCAGTGAAAAGGACACTAAGCCATTGATCATTATTCCAATGTTGAATTGCCCATTCCAGTCTCTGATGCTTAATGGTCACGTACGCGTTAATGGAACTCCTCTTGGTGTACATCTAGAACCTATATTCACCTCTCTGAAACGTCGTCTTATGGTTTTGATGTGGAACTTGTACCCCATCTGTATTTTGAAGAGTACCTACTCCATAGAATTCTACATATAGATGGAGGCTTTTTCTCGCCGAAATGGCGATGAAACGATCCTGATGAGCAGGAACCTGACTCCTGAACTCATTCCAAAGTGGGGATATCACACTTTGGCTGACATATTGGAGCCTGTTCGCTACAACAACCTGAGTTTGACCACCCTCTAGCATTCCGATAGCTCTATTAAGCCTCAGCGTTTGTTAATTTACGTCTTGAAATTATCAGAAAACTCGTTTCAAATCGAAGCCTTTGATAAACTGTCACAATTTCAAAATAAGAACATTCATGAAGCATATGCAAAGAACCAAACTTTAGAAAAAAGGGTACCAGATTGACGAAATGTCTCATACTGAATTTAATTGGATCGATTTGAGTTTTAATTGATTTAACAGCGATTCTCTCGATGTTTGCATATCTACTTTTCAGAACGATTGTATACGGCAGCCCTCACTTTCGTGGAGCAGTATATTTATTGGGCAAACGAAGAAAAGAGAACTTAAATTCGATACCTGTGACTCATCCAAAAATGCACGAAGATGCTCTCCTGACCTGAACACGATATAATATTATATGAAATGCCCATAGTGTGCAATACGAAATACTGTGTCATGATCCACTCTGCCGACTAAACAATTGCAAAAAATTCAATCTTCAAAATATCCTCAATATCATTAGAGCTATCATTCACTATCGTATAAGTTTTCCTAGTGATTAGTGGTAGGTAACGCTGGTAATTACCAGTATAACCACTCGTGCATCGTGCAAAATATATATTGAACATAATTACAGACTCCAGCAGTTATTGACAAGTGTGTTTCCTGAAGAAACAGCTCGATCACCCCCTGCTCTATAGTTTAGCCAGATTTGGGAGATTAGACAGATTTGAAATATAAAGTTAACTATAGTTGCTGGATAACCTGTTTGATATAGAGTGAAACAATATATGTCTAATTTATTATTAAATATATATCATATTATATAAATATTTCACATTAATTATTGTTCTCCACATATGATTGCTCCATGGAATCCTCATTCAAGCTCCACATTTTATCCGAATACTTGACATCACAATTCCCAAATTTCACCTCGGAACAACATAAATATTATGTCACACTTGTCTATTGTTTGATCTTTGGTTTCCACTGTCTGCAATTTCTGCCAGCCTAAGAACCCTCGAAGTGTTTTCCGAAATTTTGGAGTTGCAGAATTGGCGATGAATTCACAGGATTTTCCCCTGGGAGATCATGGTACTGGATGTAATTTGAAGGGTTGAACTCATTTCGATGGATTGGAATAGATTGATTTACAATGTCTTGTCCTGGAATGAAAGGGCCTCCTGTTGGTGCCATTGGAGGAGCACTGGAAAGCCCTGGTCTTCCAGGGTAATTGAAGAACCTGGAAAAGGTTAAATAAAAGTTGAGTAGATAAACTCAGGTATAATGTTTCTAGCTAAAGATTGGGTAGCAGAATAACTAGACTTACCAAAGTCTATCACCTATAAAAATCGGTCTTGGAGTCAAAATCCCCATAGAAGAATAATACTGCTGTGCTAAAACCTCGATATCGTTGGTGTATTTTCTTTTCCACTTCGTCCTCCTGTTTTGAAACCATATTTTAATCTGAAAAGATTATTCGATCTTTAAAGAGTCGCCGTTAATTTTTTGTATCAAATTACGAACCTGTGTTTCGGTTAATTTTAATGTTTTCGACAATTGGCAACGTTTGGCGACTGATAGGTACTTGTTTTTTTCGAATTCTGCTTCTAATGCTTTTATTTGTGCACCAGTAAATGCTGTTCTGGGTCTTTTTTTCTTGTCGTCATCGAATCTGCTATCTGAAAAAAAAAAAACATGAAATTAAAGCCTTTTGCACATTTTCAGATATTTAGAAAATGAAAAACACGTTCCAAGAACAATTTTAATCCAATAATAGTGGAAATATGATCTCTTGGATAACTTTCTCATCCTTGTTACTATCTTTGAGTAAATGCATAATTATACAGGGTGTTTCAAAAGAGGTGATCCCATCCCTAGGATAGATAGAAAACTGGAAAATAAAAGGGTAAGGGCACCGGTTGTGGCTATCATTTCAG
This sequence comes from Hippodamia convergens, assembly GCA_038502775.1. Classification (NCBI taxonomy): domain Eukaryota; kingdom Metazoa; phylum Arthropoda; class Insecta; order Coleoptera; family Coccinellidae; genus Hippodamia; species Hippodamia convergens. The sequence continues at coordinate 140,928,384 of CM076607.1, read as the reverse complement.
TTGTGGCCACTCGAGATCATTTTCTTGAATAAAACGTAGTACATTCGAATTAGCCAATGGAATTTTCCTTCTTTGCCATACTTCATTATTCCTGCACCAATTGGCAAGCTCATTTTTTAAAAGAGATAACGAAATTCGTTGCTTTTTTTATTTAGTTCTTGACATGATGGGGTAGTAGGTGAATGCTTAGAGGTGCGATTAAGAAATATGGGTGTGTTTTCAATAATTTTTTTTATTTAAACATATGCGTTACAAGTAGTAAATGTTTTATATCATCCTTATATCATATTCTTCTATATTTTTTTTTAAATTGAAAATTTCTGATTCTAACTAAATAATATAGTGTGGCCACAACTGGATCACAAAAAAGTACGATTCCCTACTTGTAACCACTTAGTGGCCAGAAACGGAGCGTATAAACCCAGTTGTGGCCACTAGTTAGTAAAGGATAGATAATACTGCATCCTATGTAACAGACAAAGATGAAAAACTTAACAATATCGTCCGATAAATGAGTTGGAGCATCTGGAAGCGAATGAAAATGATAAGCTTTATAAAAAAGGCTTAGCAATAAAACACAATTATTATATCGACGTAATGGATGAGACTGAAAATTAGAGAAATATATACCTTTTGAACTTCAAATTGAGATTAATCACATTCAAATTGGGATTAAACCATTCAAAATGAGACTAAGCAACTTTAAAATGGTAAACACAATCGAATTGGGAATGAACACATAACACATTCAAAATAGGACTAAACAATTTCAGAATGGTTATCACAATCAAATTGGAATTAACCACATTTATATTGACACTAAACAATTACATATTGAACAAAAATCGTTTTCTGAAGTAACTGAGAATCGAAATGAGGAAAAAATTTATTTCACAATGCACATGTATATGTGTATAATTTATTTCCTTGAAAAATGTGAGAATCAATACTCTCCATTTTTCTCTCCCAGTCTCTGGATCAAGAATCAATTTTAAATACATAATAGAAAAAAGACAACTGTATAAAACTTTTGCACACATTGGTCAAAGGCGAAAATTTATTCAAAAACTTGTTGCGATACAATAGAAAAAGAAATGACGCTTCGAACTTTCAAAGATAGTACCTATCAAAATCTATTGATGAAAGTCTTCAGAAGCGTGAAAATTCTCTGTATATAAAAAAAAGAAATGTCATTTCCCAATATGAGATTGTTGAGTCCCATTTTGAATGTGTTTATTTTCCCAATTCGATTGTGTTGCCCATTTTGAAGTTGCTTATTCTCATTTAGAAATTGTTAAATCCTTATTCGAATGTGATTAATCTCAATTTGAAGTTGAAAAGGTATAGTTCTGTGCAATCTCCAGAAGTGGAAAACGGAAAACGGCATGAACCTCCAGACCTTCTACGGTATTAGAAAGAAGATCATCACGAAAATTGAAGAACATAGGGCTGCTGATGATGGCGGACCATGTTTTGTTCGAAAAAAAAACTTTTCAGACACCTAAATATTTCGATGAATTTTTTATTCAAGTATAAGAAAAATTATAATTTTTTTAATATTTGTATTTACATTTTCATAAAATTCCAATATATTTTTTGTTTTTTATGAGAGGGTTTCTTCAATTTCGATGGAAGTGAGTATCAAACTGTGCAAGCTTAACCAAAACCGTGACTGGCCACAAATGGAAAATTGTGTGGCCACAACTGGTGGAAAATATGGCCACAACTGGATAAACTTTTGCTTGGCAACTCACTAATCACAATATTCATAGGGAGCGTTTTCATATTTTTAAATGTGAAGCGGTGCATGAATAGTAAAATGATCACAATGTGAAGTTGGAAAATGTCTTAAAGTGGCCACAACCGGTGCGCTTACCCTATGGGTTTGTTCTGTAGAGAATTTTCATAACGCCGTCCCTATTCAAGAAACAGGAGTGCGTTGAAGAAAAGAAAATTCATTTTTACGATTTTGCCGGAAGTACTCACTACATCCTAACGAAATTTCATACGAATATGTTCTGGAAGTTGATACATCCAATGATTTCGTTTTTATGTCTGACTTTCATAGAGGGCTCTAGTTATACGTTTTGTGCTTCAGTATTGAACATAACTTTTTTGAATATTATATTTATTGAGCAAAATTCCAAGTGAACTTTTTTACCAATGAAACACCCTGTATAATGGGGTGGTCGGTGTCAGCCAAGGTTGGTTCATAAAGAGTTGTCTGCCACCGACTCCAAAAATAACAATAATGGTGTGTATATTGTAATATTGTTGTGTAATAATTTGATTGACTTTTAAGTAGTATAATATTTTTCATTTCATTTAACTTCGAAGAAGAATATGTACTCATAAATATTGTCACAATTTAGAATTATTCGTTCCGAACTGTGACAATATGTATATTGATCATTGCTCGTTATTAGATATGTGTTTGTATTTTAAGTTTTCGAGTTGTGGAAACGCATTTTTTTTTTGTACGAATATGGGTAGACCTAATAAAAGTGCTGCTCATAAGGGAAAGCATCATTTAAAAGAACTTCATGAAGGATATAGTGCTACACATCTTAATTTCTCTTCTTTCTTTCGCCAAATAAACGTATTTCCCAGACGGTTTGATATTGTCGAGATGAGAGACGTACCAACAAAACAGTTGTTTTCAATTTACCGTGTCGAGATTTATGTGTTGAGAGCAGGGAAGACGCCTCACTAAAACTGAGGCTAATTTGCGCCACATGAGACGAAATTAGATTTTAAACGTTTAACGATCTGGCAGTCACTGAAAAATTGCGGGCATTAAAAAGAGCCTGCGTCCACTTATCGCTTGATTAATGAAATGCAGAGAGGGAATTGAGTTATTTATTCGAAGAATAGTCTTGTTTTATGGAGTAAAATTCATATGAAAGGAAATTGAGGAGGAAGTATAGATATGGAACTGAATCATTTTCGAATACCAGAAACGAAATATTATCATTATTTATTTGTGATGAGAACGGAGGCACTAAACTTATAAACTTTCAAACAATATAAAAAATCAAAGAGAATACATGTGAGAGAAAAGTACACTAAGAATAGCGTAATATTCGAAATGACGAATAATAATAGTAACAATGAGGGCTTTTATACAGGGTGTACCAAGTTCGACGGCCTATTAGGCGTTTCTGGAGAACTGGACCTATTTGAAATCTGAAAATTGGGATTATATTATTGTTTGACATTATCTACCGATCTAGAATATTCTTGAAGCCTGACCAGATATACAGGGAGTGAAAAAAAAATTCCAAAAATTTTCTTTTCTATATTTTTTGTTTTCGAATTTCATAGAGTATGCAATTCTGAATACATTCGTACTCAAACCGTTGCATTCGTCAGAATACTTTCCAAAATATCGAGAAAAAACTGAAGAAAAAAGGGAGATAAGTGTATTGGGTATTATGTTTGTTATTCCTAACCTAGATATCGTAAGCAAAAACTGTTTTCACATTTTTGAAGGCGATCACTGTGGAAATATTGTACAATTTCAGAATTTTGAATAACCCATCACAGGGTGTTCCAAATGTTGGTTCAAATATTGGGATCAAATTTGGCTCATAACTTTCGTTTTTCAAATTAGAACCCTATTTTTTATGATTGAAATTATAAGTACCATTTGCTGCATGAAATACACGAATTGAGTATTACGATAAGAAAATTATATAAAATTCCTTAATTTTCGAAAAAGAGGTTCAAAAATGTGTGGGGGCAGATATGAATCAATAGAAGAAGAATGTAGACATTTTAAGTCATGTTATGAATACAAAACTCATACGTGTTGATGGTAATTCGAAAGAAAGCCAACCTGAAGATTTGCATTAAATATTTATGTTTAACTCTGTTTATAAGAAATGTGAGGAGCGAGTAAGGAATTTGAAAGCCTTTCATAGGACCCTAAGATTTTTCTAGAGGTTGGTTAGGTTTGAATTTTGTTGAGTGTATCCCTTATTATTCTACTCATTTCAGTTGTATAAAACAGGTGAATCTAAAAATAATAATAATAGATGAAAAATAGCTCATTATTACAAAAAACAAAATGTGAATCATGTTTTCAATCTTCAGCAGACATATTCGATGACAGAAACCATTTGATAATATATTTCTGTCTCCACAATTTAATTTTTGGTTTTTTTTATGACGAATATGATATTAAATTTTCAATAAAACCGCATGTCAAAGTGATAAAATATTTTAGGGCTAGAATTATATGTTTTAAATTCGATGTGTTAATACACAGATAGAAGTCGATCATTCCACGAATAGATGCATAGGTAATATTTATTCAGAGTACTGGGGTCAAATATGTAGTAGAACTCAAAATCTTGTCTAATAATATTATTTTAAGAAAACACGAAAAATCGACACAATATACAATAAAATATCACCGAACTCTACGGAAACTTTACTCTGATTATATATGCCAAAAGTCATCACCAGTTGCCTCATTTTAAGAATATGCACAGAGCAAATATTTCCGATATTCATGGTATAATGATTTGCGCATTCGCCAATTTGCGACCTTCAGACAGAATTCAATGTCACTTCAATTACCTCAAAGCTGACTCCCAAGCGATAAGAATATCGATGGATTTTTCAGAAAATAAAAATGTGTATTTGTGAAAATTGCGGAAATTTTTAACACCTACTCCAATTGAATTTTTTTTCGTTTTCAGCTTTTTTAAAATTGTCTCCTGATTTTTTGTTCAATTAACACATGCAGCATTACTTTATATATCATAACTTCATAATTTTCGAATCACACTATAACACAGTATCAGGTTCACTCAAGAGTACCATTTTTGGTGTGAAATTGAATGATGTTCAAATTTATTTTAACTATCACTCTCTGTGAGATTCAGACATCAAAACACATTCATTAGATGAATCAGCTTCCAAAACATATCCCTAATCATTTTCCCAATAATCTTGAAAGTAATTTGGCAAAATCGTAGAAATTGTGTATATTTTTTTTTCGACGCCCTGTATCTTGAATACTGGGAGCGATTTGAAATTTTTTAACTGAAAAAACCCCTATCATTTTTCAGATTTCTATCGATCTTAGAGAGGGGGGTCACCTTTTTTTGAAACACCCTGTATGAAAACGTTCGAAGAAACACTTCTCGGTTAACATCCCCGTTTTCGAATACTGTTCATTCTCTTATCAAGTAGAGTCATACTAGAACTAAGAAGTTTCAAGAAACACTCTTGAAGTCTGTATAATAATATAACTATAACTAACTACATATATGTCTCTCAACCAATTTGACAGCTTACAATTTTGAAATATCAATTTCTATTACCTCTTCACTTGAAAGATATGAATCAAAATCAAAACCTTTTGTTTTTCGGAATTTTCGATTTATTTACGCCGAAGTATATCATGAATTGTCCTAGAAAAGGTTAACAATATCGAAAAAAAAATTCAAATTGCTCTAAAATTTGCACTGAAATTTTGATAGCACTGGTGAAAGTATTGAAAACCTCCCTGAAGATGTTTTTATTTCGAGAGCCCAGTCACAACACTGAGGAAGTTATATAGAATTATAAAAATTGGCCTTATTTCAGAATCACCCTTTTGCATGGAAACTAGACATTCTTTTAATTGATGGGATCTAAATCTCTATTAACCCAAATAGACCTACCGTTCCGTATAAAGAACACCTATCTAAAAGTATTCTATTCATGCTCAAAATAAAGAAACAAAGAAGGCGTCAATATAAACACATAAATTAATGCTTTCTTCAACACTGAATATAACCTACAAAGTGCTTCAGTATTCAAATTCACTTTAAAGCCATGTTAACTTCATAAATATATCAATTGGTGCAATACCTCATTTTGTCCGGTGGTGTATTTTTTCATATGTATTTATTTCATCGCGTTTGCGAATAAAATAATTATATCTATGGTCGGATGAATAATGTAAGAGGCGAATTCATCTTCTCCATGATTTCAAATCCTGATTTTTGCTACGTGAATGAAGGCGTTCTTTTAACGGAACGGTAGGATTATCACCTACTATATTACCTGGATATATTGTTATAACTATTGGAAAAATAATCTGACTCTGCATGAGATACTACATCATGCAGATAATCTGGATATGATTTCAGAACCACCTGATAGCAAAATTTTCTTCTGCACATAATTCAATAGTTTTCTATAACTGAAATAACAATAATGTTGCTTATGCGCCTACTAATTTCTTATTCGTATTTCCATGCACCAAACAAGTAATAATAGTAACAAACTAGACTAGCTATCATCGCAACACATTGCTGGAAACTAATAGAAAAACAACAAAAACAGGACCATCTAAGCAATCAAAGAGTTTACACCAATCTTCAGGATAGGTCAGAGTAGACCATCTGATTGTTTACCAGAATAAAATAAAAAAATTGTGAAGTGTGGCATAAAAACTAATATTTTATAAGTATTAAATATAAAATAGCATAACATCCGAAAAATTGCTTCTATAATTAAGACATATTATAATTCAATGTTCATTTTTCATAGAATGAATTTTAGTAGCTCAAAAACCTACCGTTCCTTTAAAAGAACACCACAAATTTTGACTTTTCGTGAAAAATAAGTACACATCAAGATGAAAAATATGAAGAGGTTCCATTTAAACCATAATCTGACACAATTCTCATTGAAATGAAAGAAAAAAAATTTCAGGTCTATTTGGGTTAATCGTTATCTAACCACCCTGTAAAATTATGAATGTTCACTGTTTTTTTTAAGATAACCCCTACACTCGATTTGTTATACATTCACCAGTGGCGTAGCAGAGGGCCCCGCAGACCCCGTCACTAAGGAGGCCTCCGTGCCGAAAGTAAAGCTTTGAATGGGCCCCAATAATTATTGAACTTGCCAGTTCGCCATATTTTTCTGATGATATAATGAACAAAACAGTTATTATTCTCGAAAAATAGAGAAATATTCCTGAATTATTTCGAAAACCATGAAAAGTTTACAGTAATTGAATTCGAGATATCACTAAAATAAATAAATCACATACGCAGAAATTATTATCGATTCTCCAATCAGCACATTTTTATGAAGAAGGGAAAAATATTAAGAAATCTTTTTATTTCCATTTTAGTAGTGGGAGAAACAAGTGTAACGAGTGTTTGATTGCGAAACCACGTTGTGAATTAGTTCGCATTCAAAGGCAAAGTTTTCATTATTCTGTTTTTTAATGCTTTTAGTATTAGGATTATAATTTCATTGATTAGTTCTAGAATTAATTGCGTAGCTTATTCATCCGTTAAGAAATGTCTCTCGTTTTTTCTTCATTTTTCATTCATTTCAATATTGAAAAAAAAAGAGTTATTGAATGCGCAAATCAGAAACGGCTGATTTAATATCTTAAAAATTTTCAGATATTAGAAAAAATGTCAGAGCGGAAAAGAAAATATTTGAGTGGAGCTTGCAAAAGCAAACCACAGAGAGGAAAAAATGCATTTTCTGAGCAACGAAAGGTTTTTTAATATCTTAATAAGCCAATGCCTGAGTCACATTGAATTATTCAGCCAGTGGCGTATCAGGCTTCGAATGGGGCTCCAATAATTTCATTCTATTGAACTTTTCGATTCGTTATCTTTTTCTGATGATATTGTAACATGGACATAAATCGCAGAGTCCAAAGACTGTAAGCAAAAACCTAGAACAATGCTTTCCGGGGCTCTCTTTAAACATCCCCAAATGATCGTTTCATTGAGCTTAGGATAATGTTAGGAATTCAATTTTGCAAACTCGTCTATATCGGACTTTTAAGCCTACAATAGCTTCAAACAAAATGCTTGGACATCGACAAGTTGCTGAATATGTTTCAACAGAAAAATTAGAAGATTAATGAATTTTTGTTCGAGGATTCTTCAAGTTCTTTATCATATTGATTCATTCCTTTTTATATCAGAATCTATGTTATTATTATTGTTATTTTGCAATATCATATAATGTATTTTTATCACATTTTCTTTAAATATTTCTCAATTGAAAAAATAAAAACACAAGACTACGTTCACACTATTTTAATGAATTAACATCTAATAAGTCGACATGTTTCGGGTTTTATCCCATTCTCAAGACTTATTAGATGTTTAATTTATTAAAATAGTGTGAACGTAGTCTTGTGTTTTTATTTTTTCAATTGACCAAAGATGTTTCACCAAGTGTTGAGAGAGGAATCAATTTCGTTGAATATTTCTCTTTGAAAAACGTCAGGGGAAACTTATCATACATAACATAGATCTATGGAGGGGCACCCCGACTAGAATCTTGCAGGGGGGGGGATAAATTCTTCTCTACGCCACTGTCGGAAATAAATGACTCCCCTTTTAATTTTTCACGATACGATACGTCCCCTGATCCGCTTTCAAAGGAGTTTCCCGTATCATAAGTCGTGACACTCAAATTTAAATTCTCGAAATTGCAATAATTCAGTCCGTTTCGGAACTATGAAATTACAGTCAGCGCCGGTATCATCTTCAGTGGCTGTTATCTGATTGTGTCACCGCGTCTCGGATGAAGAGTATCGAGTTACCGGTGGATAAATGATGCACGTCGGAGAGGAAAGATCTGAAAATTATTTTTGGCCTCGCCGCTCTGCACCTCGACTAGGGATATGATAATTAATCTCTGTTTAGACAGAAGTGTCGTGTACCACCAATTAGTCGACAGGAAATCTTTCTGAACTGAGGGATCGAGAGCGATAAACTCGCTCTTCGAGGTAATTACAGAGGCCACGTAAGTATTTTCTTACGAAGAATTTTTGGGTGATAAATTTTACAGAATTCCACTTATTATAGACCAAGCAAATTAGACTTTTGCCTGTAAATAATTGGTGGAGTTCTATAAAGTGTTTCAGTCAATCATTAAGGCCTAATACGAGTAGTTTGAGTTTTGCCCTAATTCTCCAGGGGAGCGTATGTCGTGACGTTTGAAAAACCTCGAAATTTTCGGACTATTTCAGGTTTTTCTCGAATAGCTCCTGAGCTAAGCACTTAATCAAAAACGTTGTTCTACTCAAAAGTGTTCCGCATTAAATTCTGCTTCTAAAAAGTTTTAAGACATTATATTTCCACGAGTAGTTTCATGGAAATCTATTCTCCCCTTTTTCAGGCCAATGCATCATTTAAAATATTCAAATTTGAAATATATGCAAAGACTTTTCGAACAATTTTTTGTGTTTTTTGACCCCGTTAAGTAGATTTTACGAAGAAAAATTTCTTTCTAAATAGTATTTATTTTTATCAATGAAATCAAACAACAACAAAACGAATAATAAAAAACACAACGACTCATATTAATCGAACAATTGGCAAGAAATCGTTAAGGAAAACATTCAAGAGATTTTCAATGATTCAATAATGAAAAACGATAAATTTATGGAAAACAATATTTCTTCTTGACTAAATATTTATCATCAACTTCGAATTTCAAAGGCAAACCTATCTTTTTCATTGCCGATTCGGATTAAGCGGGAAATTTTTAATCCGAATTTCAAACCAGAAATTTTTTCGTCCAAATTTGGTCTACATGTTCCTGATAACATTGTCTTGAATATTTCTTACATGCCTTGGAAGCAGAAATTAGTAATATTCAAAATCCAGGACTCGCCAATTGTCTTTGAAACTAAATAAACGCATTTAACTTCTATACAGAGCCGGGGCGGCGAAATTTCATTTTGCCGGGGCGGCAATATGTCTTGCAGCGGCCCTGATGATACCAAATACTCTTATCTCCCTTTTATCCTCAGTTTTTTCTGGATATTCTGGAAATTATTATGACGAATGCAACGATTTCAATTTAAAACAAAATTTTTGAGATTTTTTCTTCATTTCGTGTATAACTGTAAGTGGTCAGTCGGCGAGAATATTTTAGCTCGGTAGATAATGTCGAACAATATCATAATCCCAATTCTCAGGTTTCAAATAGGTCTAGTTCTCCAGAAACTGATAATTGGCCTTCGAGCTTGGTACACCATGTATAAAATAATGGATTTCTATTTACTACACCTTATCTTTAGCCCTTCTTTCTCACACTTATGTTTGATATATCATAATCTAGTTGTTTTTAGAAATAGAATTTAGAAGATAATTGGCTACAAAAATATGATTTTTCATTTGACAAAAAGGTTCTTCATGGTTTGTCGTCAGAATCAGTTCCTGAAATTTCATCATTCTTTCGGTAACAACAAGTATTTCCGATCCTCCAAAATAAAAAAAATCTGTATGGAAGCTCAAATATTTCTGCAACGCATCGGTATATCTGGGGTGGTCATATTATGATCAAAGTGAAATTCTATCGCCACCCAAATACAGTAGAATCCGTTTATTATGACGCCGGCTATACTGACCAATCGCTTATCATGACGCAAATGCAGTGTTAAGTTTGGTTTCATTCAACTCCCTACAACAGGTAAACAGGTTCTGGATTTAATGACTTTGCTTATAATGATATGTCGCTTACAATTATATGATTTCAGATACAAGAACATGATTTTTCCAAAATGTTTCCAGTTATAGTGATCTTTCTCAATCCACCCTACCCTTTTTAATGCGATGAGGTTTGACATGCTTTTTAGTATAATCCAGATCTTTGAAGAGATTATTGGTATTTTGTGGACAAAATGAAATCCATTGAAGTCATGTCTAAGTTTTACAATGGTGTAAGAAGCTATTATTTCGAGTCGAGAAGAATACAAACGCAGACTAAAATTTCAGATTATATATCTAAAAAATGAAAACGTTCTTTATATTAATTTTTTTGTAAGAGAAGCAATTTTTTATTTTATCAATAATCCAAGGAAAATACTATAAATTTTTCTGAAATTCTGCTTTATGTGACTTGCGGATATTATGACGTATTTTTCATTTCCCCTAAATGTCATTATCAAAGATTATACAGTATAAAGATGGGAAACGAAGCGACTACAGTGATGTCAGCGACATCTGTTTTTCGAAAGTAATCGGTCTATGGTTGAAATATTTAATTAGGGTCCATCTGGCATAGATTATATAGAGATTATTAGTAGGCTGTTGTCATTTTTGAAAGAAATACTTGAATAAATATTCTTGCTGAATGATGATCATATTTTCTCGCGTATTTTCCACTGAAATATCTCGAAATCTACAAGAGTAGCACCTAGCTCACTCCATAATCTTGGTTTGTGTGTTTTTCTGTTATAAATTTTGTTTTAAAAACTGGCCGACATTCGAAATGCATGGTGATTAATTGCAGAAATAATAGAAAGAATAATCTTGAATGTGCATTCTTTTCACTACCGAAGAGAATGGAAATGTAGGTTTTGAAACTCGTATCATGTAACTGTCTTGTTCATTGCTTTTTATTTTCAGTGTTGTCAAATAGATAAAGGTTGCGGGGCAAAAATACATTGTTCTGGATAATTTGTTTGCGAACAGAATTTTCTTCGGTCTCATTCATTAGATCAAGAAGTTCCACTTATAGAGGCAATGGTGGTCAGAAGAACGACTTATAGAGGTGGTGATTCTCTTGAGGACCCTTCCAGCAGTTCGACTCATCTACTAGACCCTCTAGACTCAAATAGATGAAGGTTTCGGGGCAAAAATATATTGTTCTGGATAATTTGTTTGCGAACAGAATATTTTTTGGTCTAATTCATTAGATCAAAAAGTTCCGCTTATAGAGGCAATGGTGGTCAGAAGAACGACTTATAGAGGTGGTGGTTCTCTTGACGACCCTTCCAGCAGTTCGACTCATCTACTAGAGACCCTCTAGACTCATTGAGGGGAAAATACACTGCGTAAGATATGTATGAATCGGGTCCAGAACAACTGTTTGACTTATCGATGTTCGATTTATCGAGAGTTCACTGTATGAATAAACTCTTGAAATTGTTATAATAATTCTCTAATTTGTGAACGAATTTTCTAGATGTTCTCAATTTCATAATTATCGAATTCTACTTGATTTTACACAATCATTTCAAATAAAAATTTAAAGAATCCAGGAGCGTATTTCATTTGATTCAAAACAATATGTAGATGGAAAATATCATCCTGATCAAAAAAACGGAGCTCTGCTTTTGTTTTGTCGATCAGGATGTTTCTTTAAAAGCTCGACAAGGAATACTCAATGGAAATTTATGAGAAGTATAATTCGAATTGATTAAAATAGTTTTCTGTCCTGAATTATGTTTTCAGCGCCAACTAGGTGTCACAAGTAAGAAACTAGCCAAAAATCGTAGTCGGATTTTAGTACCACAGATGTAAGGGCCTTTCCTATCTTTCTAACTCAATAATCTTTGGTCATTATAAGCGGATTCTACTGTATGTTATGTCCTTTGAAAAATTAAATTAGCTGCTTTCTCTATAAGAGGTAGCGACAAAATCGTGAAACTATTTCAAATTTTCGTAGCATGCACAGAAAATGAAATTCATGAAAACATCTTCAGTATTATAAGTTTGAGAGATATAGGTTCAGAATGAATGACTTGAATAGAGCTAGACAGATTTCATTTTGATTCTTTCTGTGAAACGCTTTCGAATGAATCCCCGATTTCTTATTCACTCAAAATCACATATCCAGAAATTCCCGTCATCATCTTCAGCTGTTGGCCGAGTATCCTTGCCAAATCTCGATCAAAGTGGGTTCCAACGCTCACTTTTCAACAAAACTGTGAAACAGTCCGATCAACGAGATGTAAATAGCTGCGGAAATCGCCAGGGGCTGGTGGGGCAGGGAGGCGGCAGCCATTTAAGCCTCTTCATACGCGATAATTAGACGGCGTTTAGGGACACTTTGTCTTCTGGAAACACTCGCTGTCAATTACGCGTTGATGTATGGGACTCGGGACATGCATGCCCGCGCTCCAGGACGTGGCCCCCGTTCACTCCCGATTTATGTACGCTCGAGGTTTGTGCCAAGAGAACCGTCTCTGGCGGAATTTTCGAATTTGTCTTGGGCGTTGGGTATTTTTAAGCGGAGATAAGGGGCTTGTCCGTATGAAGGGAAGAGTAATTGGACGGAATGAATATATCAATCTGGGATATCTACGGGGATCTCGGTTTTTATTCCACGATGAATACGCTGCCCAAAAAAATTAACGCACATTATGGAAATCTCAAATTTATTTTACAATTGAAGATGTTCTCAATGATAATTATTTTTATCAGAATTATGCATATATCATCCACTTTCAACGTTTTTCCTCAATACAGATGTTTTTCCCAGCAGGAATAAAAAAAAGATATCATCAGATTTCGAATGTATTGGCTCCATTCTAGCATCAGTTGTTCTCGATCAATTCTAGTGATCAATAATTTTTCTTTCGTTTGATTTTCTAAACTTGACCGTTATTCAATTTGCCCAAGCGGTAGTTTTGCGAGAAGAAGGGCGGACATACACAAGAATCGCAGAAAGGTTTGGAGTTTCCCATACAAGTGTTTACAGAATGTTGCAGCGATTCAGGGAGACAGGTATGAATGTCCGAAGACCAGGACAGGGTAGACCACGGGTAACAACTGCCATTCAAGAGAACGTTACTTGAGAGTTTCTTCGTTGGACAACGGTTTGCAACTGCTCGCCTCTTTCAAAATCAGCTTGGGCAAACTCATGGGTTGCAAATTAGCACTCAGAGAAAATGATTTAAGACCTTGTGTCGCGGCAAGAGGCCCAGTTCTTACCCCAGCCCATTGAAGGGCGCGTTTGGATTTTGCGAGAGAGCATATCCATTGGGAAGAGGTATGAAGGGAAATGTAATTGGACGGAATGAGAAGGGAAGAGTAATTGGACGGAATGAATATATCAATCTGGGATATCTACGGGGATCTCGGTTTTTATTCCCCCGAGGAATACGCTGCCCAAAAACATTTAAGCACATTATGGAAATCTCAAATTTATTCTACAACTGAAGATGTTCTCAATGATAATTATTTTTATCAGAATTATGCATGCATATGTTGTCCACTTTCAACGTTTTTCTTCAATACAGATGTTTTTTTCCAGCAGGAATTTAAAAAGATGATATTATCAGATTTTGAATGTATTGGCTCCATTCTAGAATGATTTGTTCTCGATCAATTCTAGTGATCAATAGTTTTTCTTTCGTTTTTCTACACTCGATCTCTATGCAATGCGAAACACGCAATTTGACCCAAAAGGAAAGTGCCCAAGCGGTAGTTTTGCGAGAAGAAGGGTGGACATTCACAAGAATTGCTGAAAGGTTTGGAGTTTCCCATACAAGTGTTTACAGAATGTTGCAGCGATTCAGGGAGAAAGGTATGAATGTCCGAAGACCAGGACAGGGTAGACTACGGGTAACAACTGCCATTCAAGAACGTTACTCGAGAGTTTCTTCGTTGAGACAACGGTTTGCAACTGCTCGCCTCCTTCAAAATCAGCTTGGGCAAACTCATGGGGTGCAAATTAGCACTCAGACAATAAGAAATCACTTCAGAGAAAATGATTGAAGATCTTGTGTCGCGGCAAGAGACCCAGTTCTTACCCCAGCCCATTGAAAGGCGCATTTGGATTTTGCGAGAGAGCATATCCATTGGGAAAAGGTATGAAGGGAAGAGTAATTGGACGGAATGAATATATCAATCTGGGATATCTACAGGGATCTCGGTTTTATTTCCCCCCGAGGAATACGCTGCCCAAAAACATTAAAGCACATTATGGAAATCTCAAATTTATTCTACAACTGAAGATGTTCTCAATGATAATTATTTTTATCAGAATTGTCCACTTTCAACGTTTTTCTTCAATACAGATGTTTTTTTCCAGCAGGCATTTAAAAAGATGATATTATCAGATTTTGAATGTATTGGCTCCATTCTAGAATGATTTGTTCTCGATCAATTCTAGTGATCGATAGTTTTCCTTTGGTTTGATTTTCTACACTCGATCGCTAAGCAATGCAAAACACGCAATTTAACCCAAGAGGAAAGTGCGGTAGTTTTGCGAAAAGAAGGGTGGACATTCACAAGAATTGCTGAAAGGTTTGGAGTTTCCCATACAAGTGTGTCCAGAATGTATGACAGGTATGAATGTCCGAAGACCAGGACAGGGTAGACTACGGGTAACAACTGATATTCAAGAACGTTACTTGAGAGTTTCTTCGTTGAGACAACGGTTTGCAACCGCTCGCCTCCTTCAAAATCAGTTTGACCAAACTCATGGGGTGCAAATTAGCACTCAGACAAAAATAAATCGCCTCAGAGAATATGATTTAAGGCCATTGGGAAAAGGCCGATTGGGAAAGAGTTCTCTTCACAGATGAGTCTAGATTTTGCCTTTACCATTGTGATCGACGTTCCCTTGTATACAGACGTCCACATGAAAGATATGCTCAGTGCAATTTCCTGAACATTACTGGTTTCATGGGAGGATCGATTATGGTATGGGGTGAAATATCTTTGACTGCTCGGACAGACCTAGTGGTCGTTAATAATGGAGCTATGAATGCTGATAAGTATATGAAGAACATTTGTGAGGAGCATGTAGTGCCATTTGCCCCATACATTGGTAAAATTTCATTTTTATGGATGATAATGCCAGACCCCATCGTGCGCGCATCGTTCAGGAGTACCTTGAAAAGGTTGAAGTCTCTCGAATGGAATGGCCAGCAGGAAGTCCAGATCTCAATCCGATTGAGCAGGTTTGGGACAACCTCAATAGAAAGCTGAGAAGTTCAGAAAATCATCCAGCTATTCTTAATGACTTAGGAATCCCACTCGGAGAAATCTGGGAAGGATTAGATCAGAACATTTTAAGATTGATTTTAACATTGATTAACGCAAGGGGTGGAAATACCAACTATTGAATCACTTATCAGCATTTCAATATTTTGAAAATTGTTCATTTCTCTTCTTTCACATAAGATTCGGTGAAATCCTGAATTTTTCTTCCATTTAATGAGTCTTGTTTCGTTCAGAACCTTCCTGAGAGAACATAAAAAATAAGTTATAAGGTCAAGGTAGAGTTAACTCTCATCAAAATTGAGATTTTCAGAATGTGCGTTAATTTTTTTGCGCAGTGTAGGTAAATGGAGAAATGTGTGTTGGTGTACACACTTATTCACTTATCTTGGTAACCCCAATTTTCTCGAAATGTCCGAATATTTGTTCATTCTGTGAATGGCGTTTGGAACAAGTCAATGTCGATGGGAAGGAAAAATCTGCGGAACAAATAAAGACACCAGGCGTCGCGGCGCTATCAATTTTTTTTTCTTCAGCGACATACCATTTTATCATGTCATTCGAAAGATAATTTCATTCTGAACTTTTCTCTCGAATACAATTCTCATTAATTTCTAACCGTCAGCGATCTGCAGCGTGTTTTATATTAATTCTATTCCATTTATTTTTTTCTGTATTGTTGTAGTATGCTTTGATTTGGAGACATAGATATGATTTCTTGCCTTGAATTCAAGAAGGCTTGTTTTTTACTCAATATGCCTCTTCAAATAAGATGAAATATGTGGCTACAGCAAGATGGGGTTCCATATCACAACGCTGCCATTGTGAAGAGATATTTAGATCAAGAATTTTCGAAAGCACGAGTGTTGAAATTGTCTTCAAGCAACTAATATAAGATTATTTTATATCTGTTCCAGTCAAGTTTTGTGAAATACTCTCGAAATTCAAATAAAAATTTTGATTGGTGACGAAATTTGACAGATTAAGGAATTCGAATCGATTTGATCTGAAAATAGAAAGGATCTTATGTCAGTACTGCCAACCACAAAACGAGAAACATAACTGAAAACAATGCCGTAATGAGTTTCATTAAAGTATAACTTTCAGTACTGTATTACGATACTGAAATAGAGAAAGACTTGTTTGTTTTTCTTCCCCATCTTCAACAATTCCAAATGAAATATTGATTGAACAGCGTTGTTCTTGTGTTTCTCACAGCAATAAAATAAAAGGGCCAGATAAACGTACCTTCTTCGCGACTTCTCGTACAGTGCATAAAATCCGCAGAAGTAGAAACAACATTATCATCAGCAGCTCTCTCATAATCGTCCATCTTCTGTTCACTTAAAGCTACACAACCACTTCCAACAAAATTAACACTACAGTCCTGGAAATTTTTCTGTACATCCTGAGGATGGAGATGTCCTGCATTGCCAGAAGATGCAACAGTTTCATCTTCACTTTTCTTGGACAGAAGGGAGTCTATGGAAAAACTCGAAAACCTCAAGGTTTTCCCATTAACGTCGACTGTTTTCGGATTCGGGTCTGTCATTTTAATCCAGCAATATCAGATGAGACTTTTGGCAAACCACTGCACCCAAATTAGTGGCAATTATCCGGAGATGAGTAGATGAGTTCATTTAGTGAGAACGCGGGTGGAGTCTACTGAAGCTGAGCCATTAAAACCAGCCAATGGGATTTCGTACAAGGACCATGTGGGCGTAACCGTGCTATATCTTTAACGAGGTTGTTATTAATACACCGGCTGTTTCGTGGTCATGTGTTCTTGTATTTTTTGTTCAAATTATTCACTATTAAATGGGAGTTTTTGACTGTTCAGATAATTAATTGGGCATTTGTAGGCGTTCATTTGGTTATTGAACTCTTAGCAGTCGTTTTTGAACTTTTCTTTTTGGCTGCATTTCGTCTGCGTCAATTGATGACAACGCGTTCCTGAAATCTTAGTGGTAACTTCATGAAATTGTTGCTTTAATGTAACCAAAGAATAATTTTGGTCTTGTTTAAAAAAAACTCACTTCCAGAAACATGTGTACAGGGTATCCCAAATTGCTTGATTTTGACTGTTTTAGGTACTTCTGGACTAGATAGGTAAAAACTTCGTAAGGTGTCCTGGGCTCGATTTTTGTGAAAACACCATTACTTAAAACCGTTTCACGATATCTTCAATTTGTTTTTAATGTCTATTTTGAAAATGAGCCATAAGATTTTCATATACGAAAATATCTGAAAACGATTAAAACCTTTGCGCTTTTTTCCCGGAAATGAGAAACTATGTTAAATACAAAAGCATTTTTTTTTTCATTTTATTTCATAAAAAAAAAATTTAGAGATAAAAAAATTTAAAATCATGTCTTATGCCCAGTGAAAAAGTGCTTGTTTTTATCTTTTTCAGATATTTTCGAAAATAAAAAAGTTATGGCACATTTTCTGAATCGAAAAAATTTCAAAATGTTGTTATACCTTCAAAACAAATGAAGATATCGTGAAACGATTTTCACTATTGGAGTTTTCACGAAAATCGAGCCCAGGACTCCTTTCAACGTTTTTACCTATCTAGTCTAGAAGTACCTGAACCAGCCAAAATCAAGCAATTTGGGATACTCTGTACATTCGCATAATGTCAATTATTGTTTCATCCTTATATCAGTCATTTTTTGATTTGACTCTCTGAAAAAAGCTTTGATGCAGATTTGAAATAAACTGCTCAAATGAGTTAGGGATGTTGACTTAAATTGCAAAAAAACTGTAGTTTAAATGAGATTTTGTGATGAAAATTGAGATAAATATGATTCAAGTTGCGGGATATAAAATTAACTTTAGCCTGTAGGTCTGCAGCGTAAAGAAAAATGGAGTGAAATATCGAAATTTTATTCCCAGAGAATTCAAGCATTTAAGACTATCAATACAATGTACAGCTTGACATCTTTTTTCATACTACACACGAGGTTGTTGAACATTTCTTGAGAAATTTGGTTGCATAAACGGGGCAAAAGCTCTGTAAGATCATTTAAGGATTCTGGGGTAGGTTAATGATTATCTAGGTATTGGTAAATGCAGAATACCAAGCTCCTTCCTTTAACATGAGTTCATTTAGTTTCGTACACTAAAAGCAGAGAGGGTAAAACCCGGATAGATGCCCCACTTGTTGAAATTACCTCATACTTTCGAAAATATCGATTTTATCTGAATAATTTTTATGAGAATAGCTAGACTTGTTATTTGAGTTAAAATACTGTGGGTTTTTTCTGACCTAGCATTAGCAGATTTCACAGAATTTTGATTTTTGTGGAACATTATTTCTGGGGATAGATGCCTACAGGTGTGGATAGTTGCCCCACTATGAAAATACTTAGAAGGATAGATGCCCTTCATATTGTGTGATCCAATTACAAAGCCAAATTCAATGAAATCTCTTATCGTTATGTCTGTTATAATCGAAATATAACTTAAATCAGCCTACTTAATGAAATTTCGAAAGTATTTATTAAACGAAAATATAAATTCTTTATATCATAAAATATCATGTAGGTATCAACAAATATGTAAACGAATTTTTCATTGTTTTTATAAAATATTGAATACCTAATAGGTTTCAATAGGAATAGAAATATGTACTCTTTTTAAAACAAAACAACACAACGAAGAGGGGTTCAGTCAGATAGTGTTTTAAGTTTTCCACATCTTGAGCAGTAGTTCCGAAAAAGTCAACAGGTTTCATGAAGCCAGTTGAGTGATACCATAGACTTATCATAGGATAAAAGGTCTTTGAGTGATACCTTATACACTGAATCCAGTCGGATTGAGAATTTGTATTTTCATTCATAATTTCATATTTCAGAGGCATAACGCCTTCATAATGTTCTGTCTCATCGGAAGCTGCTTCGAATTGTTCTGTGGTCCAAGAGCAAACTTGACCTTGTACTCCTTTTTTTCTCTCATACTTCCGCGACATGTGTTTGCTACAATCAGTAAAGAGTTCAGATCGGTACACAAACTATAACAGAACACTAAAAATATTTAAAAGAATTAATACTCAGACTATACGAGTGTATGGGTTGTATATAGAGATATATATGTCCCCTAAGGGCATCTATACCTCGAAAAATCAGGGCAACTATCCTTTTCGGTACGGATAGATGCCCATGCACTTTTTTCGCAAATTAAAAACAAAAAAGCAACTGGTCATACTTAGATGCACATTTGAAGAACTAGTTTATTGATATAATAAAAAATTTGATCGAATTTATAACTACTTCAAAAGTTGTACAACGGCAAATATTAGCCTTTGAAACTTTTACATGTTTTCGAAGTTCGTTGCTGAGATAATCACATACACTTGCGAAACGCGTCCTCACTGTACCATATTTCGTTACCAACTGAAGTTAAGGGTGACAATGGATCATTCTTACACTATTATTTATTAGTGGAGAGTTTGGGAAGTTAGGTATTTTGAAAATGTGTCATCTATCTAACTGGGGCATCTATCCAGGTTTTACCCTGAAGGTTTTGCAATGACTTCATTATAAACTCTAACTGATTGATATTGCCGATTTTAGTCCATTCTGACTTGAACTTGGGAGGAAACCTCAACTATTCGACAGGTCATGGGAAAATAGGCAAAACACAACCGGTGCAACGCCCAGTGGTGTAACAAGAGATACGCACGATTAGGATTTTCGGCCCACATGTTTTGCGGCACAGAGATAGACACATAACACCTCCGCAAGAATTCGGGGTGTTAAAATTTCAGCCGGTTTGGCGCCACTCATTAGACGTAATAAGGCACATCCCGTTCGGAAATCGGGAACGCTCGAACGGATTTCGCAGGTCGTTTTATTTCGGGGTTGAATGATAACTATTTCATGTTCATTAAGTACCTTCATTAAGTCATCATTGACACTTTCCGGAACGTTTGTCGAGGGCATAACTTTTATTTTGATTTTTGCTGTAGGGTAGGGATGCACATCTACAATATTTCTAGGTTAGTCAATTTTATCTCATAAAACATCAAATGCAGTGGCGTAATTGGGCGTGGGCGACCGCCCACGGCCGCGCGGCGAAATGATCCTCTTTCCCTCTGAGATAAATTATTTTACAGATAGGTTCTTTTTGTTTCAACATTTATTGTATTATTTTAGCTCTCTTATTCAAAAGAATATACAGGGTGAGTCTTTGACTCGTACATATATTTTAACGGGACATTCCTGAGGTCAAAAGAAACACTTTTTTCTTTACCATTTTTTTTTGATTCGGCTCCGTTGGAAAGATATAGGCTGTTGAAAATCCACAAAAAAATGTAATTCTCGAGTATATATCGTGAACGATTTCATCGAATCAAATGATTTTTAGAATATAAGTTTTCATTGATGTGGAGAATCTTTTACGAATACAAAATTCAACTCCCATGTTTTATTTTTTACTATATGACCGATATATACCATTTCATTCCATAATTATAGCAGAAAATCTATGATCCCGACCCTTGGAAGTGAGTTGAATGCCATTCAATGAATATTTGGCCATTTTGGAAAATGAAAGTATTCTTCGTGAAATGCGCACTCTTCGAGTAATTAATGATTTTTGAGAATCTATATCAGGAAAATAAAAAAAATTGGTTATTTTGGCTGAATGTAATTCTGTTCAGAAGATTCGCAGAAATAATTTTCTGCTACATTTTCTCGGAGGATCAGGTGGTAGATTTAATGATCGGAAAAATTTCATTTTCCAGTGGTGGCATAGCTCATTAAGGAAGTTTAAGATGGCTATACCTTTTTATCTAGGCTGAATCAGAAAAAATTCTCTACGAAAAAAGTATTTCTTCTGTACAAGTCAAAGACTCACTCTGTATATATTTACAGATGTATCTATATGAAGGCTTTTTTCTTTGTTGACAACGATTTCTATTTCGTACCTCCCAGCTTACCTACTTATCAACTTTCTATAGCGCAATACAGGGTGTCCCCACCGGGAGTGCCCATTAGAAGTTTATGGAGAAATAATAATTCGATCATTTCCAAATTTTGTGTGAATATATAAGCCAATAGAAGACCTTCATTTATGATATATTTTCAAATATCAATGACTTCCGCTTTCACCGGAACTGGTATGAACTTTCTTATTTCAAATGGAACACCCTGTATATTATGACTTTTTCGGATATATCATCGAACGCCACATTAATTTTATGCATCACTCCCTGTAGCCATCTGGAGCCGTTTTCGAGTTATTAACTGTTTTTCGAAAAAATTTACAAATTGATTCTTGTAGAACACTGAGAATTCAATGAAAGCGCAAAGCACAATCTCAGATCTGTTTTTTGAAATGAGTTAATGACAAGATATTCAACATAATTCTGTAGAGAAAATACGTTTCGATATACTGGGAACTAAAATGAGACTGTCAAAGTTGAAATTAAAAAAAGCCAAGAACTCGATTTTTTCTTATGAAAACCACATTTTTTTCACTCACATATCACTTTGTGAGGAAAAAATAGGTAGAGTTTATCGGAGGTTTCCTATATCCGAAATGTACCATTTTCGAGATATTCAGGAAAAACTTTCAGAGCTTCAAAGTTTGAATTTCAAAAAAGACAGAAATTCGATTTTTCCTTATAGAAACGGTTTTTTTTCACTCAAATTTCAATTTGTGAGGAAGAAATGAGTGGAGTCTTTTAAGGGTTCCCTATATCTAAAATGTACCATTTTCGAGATATTCAAAAATAACTGTTAGCAACGAGAATATTTTAATATGTGAGGTACCAATTATGATCTATATTCACCCTTTCAGTAGAATCAGGTTTGTCCCAACTGAAGAATTTATCGTGCAATGTATTGGCAGAATTCTGTTCCAGAATGAATAAGGAAATCCACCAACCAAGAAATATTGAGAAGGTGCGAAAAATGTTTGAAGAAGGTAGACGAAATTTTCAAAATGTGTTTGATTCAATTTTCTATTATGATATATCTGAATGAAAGTTTGGGAAGTTTCATGACTTTTTTTATAAGTTTTGCATTACAATTTCAACTTTCGATATGTATGTCATATTTTCCGAATAATAATAATATGTTTATTAACAAGTTCAAATACAAATACGAAAAATAAATTGATTGAAGAATTTTCGTTAACAAACATTTAAGACCTCAAAAGTGCCAAGCACTTGTCTGTGGTAAGAGAAAAACATTTTTCTATACATTGATATATACATATATGGTGGTGAGTATATTCATCTGATATTAATCCAAATTCAGAGTTGAGACCAAGTAAGTATATATAACTCGTTATTTTCATTATGAGCAGTAAAAAAAACCGGTGGACGTTTTCTTTGAACAATAAGTTTTGAGGAATATAACCAACAGAAGCATGAAAAATTTTCGGAATAAAGTCAAAAATTTTCATGAAACACCAGTTACCAGTAACACCAGTAAAGGGCGAACATAGATCATATTATAATAATATTTAGCTCGTAGCAGTTATTTCTGAATATCTCGAAAATGGTACATTTCAGATTTAGGGAACCCTGAATAGACTCCACTTATTTCTACCCCACGAATTCATATGTGAGTGAAAAAAATACGGTTTCCATTTGAAAAAATCGAGTTTTTGGCTTTTTTTGATTCCAGTATATCAAACCGTTATTTTCTCTACAGAGTGACGTCGAATATCTTTCCGGTAACCCATTTCAAAAAACAGATCTGAGATTGTGCGTTGCGCTTTCATTGAATTTTCAGTGTTTTACAAGCCTAAATTTGTATTTTTTTTCACAAAACAGTGAATAACTCTAAAACGGCTGTAGATGGCTAAAGAGAACGATACAAATTATGAATGTGGCATTCGAAGAACTAACTAAAAAACTCATTATTTACAGGCTGTTCCATTTGAAATAAGAAAGTTGATATTTGAAAATATATCATGAATGAAGGTCAACTTGGCTTATATATATATATCTACACAAAATTGGAAATTAATCGAAAAATTATTTCTCCATATACTTCTAATGGGCACTATCGGTGGGACACCCTGTATATTTGCAGAAATTCACAAACCTAAATCGTGCAAGGATTACCAGTGTACTCTGGTCGCCACCAGGTGGCGACTAGAGCGTACCTCCACCGCCCTAAATCAGAAAGAATATTTGACTTTGAGAGCAGCGATAAACCTGTACAGGGTATCCCAAATTGCTTGATTTTGACTGTTTTTGGTACTTCTGGACTAGATAGGAAAAAATTCTCGAAGGAGTCCTAGGCTCCATTATGCGAAAACACCATAAATAGAAACCTTTCCGAGATATCTCCATTTGTTTAAGGATAAATATAACCGAGAATATAACTAAATTCTGATATTTCATCTATTTCGAAAATGTGCCATGTTATTTTTATTTACGAAAATATGTGGAAACGATTGAAATTTTCACAGGAATTAATACACTATATTCTTTCATTTTCATCTCATCAACTAAGGGTGGAAAGAACAACTTTTTCATTTGAAAAACGAACGCATTTTTTTCACATTATATCATAAAAAAAATTAGAGATGAAAAATTTAAAAAAGAATCTTAGTCCCAGTGAAAAAGTGCTTGTAAAAAGTATTAATCGTTTTCAGATATTTTAGGAAGATAAAAAAGTTATAACACATCTTCGAAATCGAGAAAATATCAAAATTTTGTTAGATCTTCGAAAGACATGAAGATATCTTGAAGTGGATTATCCTACTGGTGTTTTCACGAAAATCGATATCTGAACAACAACTATTTAACCGAAAGAGATAGAGGAAAATGAATGACACATGACAGTCGTCTTTTTTAGGGAAACTCATAATGCCATCAACTACATTCCTTTTTCTTCTTTGTTTCAGAGTTATAGGCCAAAATGACAACAATGGCGATTTCAACTTTGATCATTATCTCCTTTTCTGTTTGTATTGAAATGAAAACATTCATAGTATTCCAGTT
This sequence comes from Hippodamia convergens, assembly GCA_038502775.1. NCBI lineage: Eukaryota > Metazoa > Arthropoda > Insecta > Coleoptera > Coccinellidae > Hippodamia > Hippodamia convergens. Next base: position 140,903,691 of record CM076607.1, on the reverse strand, counting down.
GCGTACTTATTTTCTAATTTCGAAAATAAACCTTATACAGTTGTTCTGTACGCTCTTCCAACAGTATTCTTCACATGCTGGCGAAACCTCAGCGAATCATCCATAATCAATCCCAAATTTTGGACACTATCGACGAAACTGATAACATCATTCGCAACAGTTAGCCTGAGATTGTCCCTGACGAGTTGTCTGCTGTTTTTAGAACCGAAGGCAAGGGCAAATGATTTTTTTGCATTCAAAGACAGACCATGTCTTCCAGCAATTTCCCATAACCGATGTAAGTCCTCATTGAGTCCGATAGGTGCATTATTTCAGAAATAGAGAAATCGATAAAGAGCTGAAAGTCATTAGCATACATATGAACTTTGCAGTGACGAATGGATTTCACAAATTGGCTGGTATACAATATGAAAAGAAGTGGGCCAAGAACTGAACCCTTTCATCGTTACATTTTCATTGCAATGTGCTTCGTAGGTAGATTAGATATGCATGAATCCATCATTACTGATATTAGGTTATTCATTGAAATTCTTCGGCATTTAAAAAAACAAAAATTGAAAAGAATTTTTTTGGGATTGAAAATGAATTTACTGAAGATTATTTCATGTTGGTCAGGACTTCCTTTTTAGTTCTTGAATCGATGCTACCTATCTGCATACAAGAGATGCATTTCGCAAGTTCTCATTTGATAGAATTTGAAAAGTCTGAAATATCCCAAATCCATTTCGTACTTTTCGTCGCACGAACAAGATATTCATGATCATCTGATGGAAATTTCTTTGTTAAATTAGGGATTTACCTAATGACTTCAGCCCACATCCATTTATCATTAGGCAAATGAAATTCATGCAACTTCGGCATTTGTGGATTTCGCCCAGAAATTTCAGCGATGTTAATTTGCAGGCGCCTATTTCCTGTAGACCGAACATTTGTCAAATGATCATTAATTTCCTTGGACTTTCTGTGAATACACAGGTGCATGAGATGTGTGTCTATTCGAAAATTTTCGGGGCAGGAATCTTAAGGTTACGGCTAAGTATTGACGAACAAAAATTATTTATGAAAGGTGAAGAAAGCAGTCTTGAAGACTTGATAAAAACGCATCTTCAAGATCTTACAATTTTTAAAAAATATGGATATTTTGGGGCAATCTTATTTTCCACAGTGCTATGAGCATTGTTTTCATGTTGAATTTGGTGCCAGTTCTCCTGATTTTTTTGAAAATCCAGGAACATAAAGAATCAAATTCAATATTAATGGTTATTTTTGGCGTAATGAAGGTGAAACCATAGCAATACCTTATTTTTGTTTATAAGAAACTTTTTTTGATTTATTGTTAGGCAATGAGTTTTTAAAAGAATTTGGCCCCTGACAAGTTAATGTCCGAGTGTTCTCAGTGACTTGACTCTGTTATATAAAATTTCCTTTTAATTCTAACTCTAACTTTAGCTCGTGAATTAAATCGGAAACAAAATCTTATGTCAGACTTAGGTAGGTAACATAAAAGTGAATTAATGAATGAGGAGGCAAAAGATGAAACGTCATCTCAATCAGTTTGTCAGATGCAAGGCAAAGGTGAAAGGTAATAAAATATGTAAAAACTGTTTAGTTTTGGCTCATCAAAAGTTCCCCCTCCCTGGATTTCTGCTAGGAAAAATTTGGTAAATTTCGGGTTGAGAGAATAGGAAAAAAAATTGAAAATTGGAAATGAAAAGAAAAGAACTAGGGGATGGTTGAGATTTCCCAACATGCACTACAAGAAGTTCTCATACTCTGAGATTCGGAGTTTTTGTAGAAGTTCAAAAAATTCTGATTTCTCCCAAGTGAGGTTTCGAAAATGTTTAATTTTTCCAAGTAACAGACACAACGTTCTACTTACACTCTCCCAACTTGGGATAATTCAAATTATAGAGTGACAACTCTTAAAATGCTAAACATTTCTCTGTTACTCTTTCGACTTAGAAAAATTGGAAAATTTCGAACCGTGACGAGGAAAACAATATAAATTGGAAGAAACAATGAAAGAAAGGAAGGGAAGAAAGATTAAAACAATAGGAGAGAGTTGGTATTTCCCAACATGCTTAACTTGAAGTTCCCATACTCTGAAATTCAAAAAGGTTTGGTTTTTAGCGAAAAAGGGAACAGTCCTGGAACACACTGGATAATTCTAAATTATAAAGTGACAACATTTCAAAATGGATAAATTTTCACCAGTTTTTCGACTTGGAAAAATTGTTAAATTTCGGGTCTTAAAGAAGGAAAAGTATAATAGTAAAAAAAATTTTAAAAAAGAATAATGAGAGGAAAGAATCAGGAGAAAGATTTTATTTCACAACATGCATAACTGGGTATTCTGAACTCTGAATTTTGAAAATTCAAGAATCCCGAGGATTCAAAAAAGTTTGATTTGTCTCATCTTGAGTAACGGAATACTCTGATGCTTGTATCATCCAAATTAAGTGACAATTTTTCAAAATTCAGGACTGTTCTCTGCTTTTTCGACTTGGAAAAATTGAGTATAATAAATCTCATTGTTATTCTTGTAATAACCAAAACCTTTTTTTGTGCGTGCATCAATGGGTATCAGAATTCATTCGATTCTTGGATGGCAAAGTGAAGAAATAGATGATATAGTAGGGACGATTCCATTGGCTTTAATTTTTTTGAAAATTGTGTTTCATTGGTAAATTAACATATAGTAACCTGAGCTAGAGCTACCCTAGGCGAGTCCAAAAAACCTATATATGATAGGTCTGATCAATTACATAACCAAGATACTGGGTGGTTCATGTATTCACCAAAATTTCCAATTGCTAATTACTTTTGAACCAACCGGTATATTCAGGTCGATCGATTTACATTTACATTCCCGAAAAATTCCTGGTCTGTATTTGAAAAATATGGGACATCTTCCAAACTTAGATTCAACACCCTGCATATTGAAATTTTGAATTTTGATTGGGATATTTGAAAAGAGTAGATTATTTTCTGTGAGGTTTCAATGTCTCGCAGGTGATTTTGAATAAAGAAATCTTCAGGTAAATATTTGATTGAATATTGAATATGCACCTAATTCTCAGAAAAATCGTACATTTTGATCGAATTGAATTTTTTTCGTCCCACTCATTGCACATTCGTATTTCATAACATTCTGAAGAATCATTTCAATGTATTTTGGGAAGAATACTATTGACTGAAAAAAAAATATTTGAACTCAACAAAGATGAACACTCAACTTGATATACAGAATGTCTCCGAGAGTAACCAGTTTTTCTGAATACACATACTTTTCCGCTTCAAAATATATCCAATACTTTTTTGATCATGCCTGGATTCTTAAGTATTTTATTACAGGCGACTTCAATATCTCGTCATTTCGTTTTTTAGGTGAATATCCTAAACATCTCAAATAACTTTAAATGAAATGATCAACAGGATTGAAACATTTCATCAGTTCGGGATAAAATTTTTCCAATTCGATTGCAATAAACAAGTTTTTCACGGAATTATAAGAATTCCAACATTCAATTTGATCTTTCCCTGAAATCATCAAACCCCATAAAAAAAATCCCTGCTCTTTTTAAATATCCCAAACAAGTCCCGAATTTTTCAAATACGGACCTGGAATTCTTTTATAATTTTAATATAAATCGATCGACCTGCGGCAGTTTATCATATTTATGTTCCTTGAATCAACTGAATATACCGGTTGGTTCAAAAGTTATTAGATATTGAAATTTTCGGTGAATACATGGAACAGCTTGTATCTCGGTTACGAAATTGATTAGACCTATCATAATAGGTTTTTTGGATTCGCCTGGGTTGCGTTCATAAACTTACTCAGAGTAAGCTCCCCTTACTCTGAAGCGTTCACAAACTTGCTTTGTCTTCCTCGGAGCATACTCTGTGAGCGTTCATAAACTTCCTCTGAGTAAGCTCTGCATACTCTGCTATTTGGGAGAGTAAACACATACTCTGACAGTTGTGACGTACGATCTTCATTCTGTCCTGCTCCCGCAGACTTTTTGAAACTTGAATATTATTCGAATAAGTATTTATTTCTGGTTTTGTTTCATTTCAATAACGAAATACGAAACAATTAATTTTTCAAGTGAAACAACTATTCTGTGAAATAAAGAAATATTGGGAAGAATTACTTTGATAATTAATAAATTCAATGAAATTGCTAGCAGTGAATTAAAGAAGCTCAAAGTGAACTTTACAAAGAGATCATGGTAAAGAAAAAAAGAGTTTTTCCCTGTATTGCAGAACCTAGAGTGGTCTGTTCAAGTTCAAATCAATCGAGACATGAAGAGTCCCACAATAACTATTTTTTGTACCTGATTTGGAATCTACGTTGATATTTTGTTATATTCGAGAGTTCAGATCTGACAAGATTAATTCATATTTTGCTTTATCTTTCATACAATATTTTTTAACTTCTTTTTGTTGAAATGAAACTATTTTTTGTTACGAAGTATTTAATTTTTTTCTGGCGTAGAGTCAATAAACCAACAAAACATGATGTAATAACATTTTTAATTTTCTGCTTGCAAGAGAAGATTATAGACAATAATATCGTTTTTCATTCTTTTTGTCTCATTGAAAGTAATTCAAACTCCTGAGAACATTTATCAGTTTTCTCACAATCATCAAAAAAACACCGTTGTGCTCTGCTTTTCAAATAAAAGAAAAAGTGACTATACTGCGAAGACACAACTGAAAATGTACGACTAGAGAGAATTTTTTTCTTAAACTTCTATTATTCATTTATGAGAGCAACAATTCAATATAAAAATGATATATAAAAAAAGTATATGATGCAAAAGTATTATTCATAACCAATACACATGTTTGAATTTTGAATGGCATTTGTCAGAGTAAGTTTGTGAACGACGAGTGTGGAGTAAAGACCGAAGTATATTTCTGATCATATGGCCATACTCTTACTCTACTTTGTGAGTAAGTTTGTGAACGCTGCCCTGGGGTCGATCTAGCTCAGAGTACCGTATGTTAACTTACCAATGAAACACCCTGTTTAATACAAACAATATTGCTTCAATACCGGAAATTCCTAGATCTTCCGAACTTCTGGTTCGAATCAATCAATTATTGCCCCTAAAAATACCCATAAAACACTGGATAATATCCTGCTTCCAAAACACGATGGGATGATAACTGATCGTATCTCATTAGGAGTAGTTGTAAATGATTTCAGAGTTGAGGACCGACCTTCTCCAGTGAGCGGGATAGAGATGAGCAGCCATATGCTCCTAGTAATATAATAAGCAATTAAAAAACACATCTATTCCTGTTACATCCAGCATCTCGCAGGCAGACCATTCCGCCGAATTTATCGCCTTTAAAACGTCTCTGAATATTTGAAAAGGCGTGACAAATAACAGATTTACGATTCGGTTAATTAGAAGTTTTAGCACTGTTCTCTGTTTTGTAGAAAATTATTGCTTCGACACGAAAATCTGACGTTTTTGAGCACCGCGTTTGATCTTAACAAGCGCAAAGGAATTTCCGAATTCGAATCCTATTTTCCGCTGGCTGAAGAATAAGATGTCGGAATCATCGTCGGTGAGGCTAGAAGGTAACATTTTTTTCTGAAAACTTCATTAGGTATTTGTGTCAGTCGGATTAACAGTATTTTCTAAAACAAGTTGCAGAATGAACTCCTATTCTAACACGAATGCGATAGCATTCGAAATACAAATGAAAATTCAGATTAGTGACTTTTGTATTGCATCTTGGTAGTTGGTGTGACTTGCTAATTTTGACAGAGTTGAATTGATTCGATTCGAAACTTGATTCGATCGGAGGTCAGCACTGACGCCAATAAAAAGAAAGATATAATTGAGTTTCATTACATGCACTACTTTCAGTAGTTTTGTGAACTCATTACGATACTGAAATAGAGAAAAATTATTTATTGTATTATTTTGTATACAGGATGGCCATTTGAAAACGAAACAGACGAGATTACAGACGAAATAAATTTTCTCGATAGAAATGCTCGGACAGGTCGATTTCTGTTTCGAGGGGGACAACTTAAGATGTAGGTTACGGACGCATAGCGCTTCAACCCTTGCTACTACAAGCCTCACCCCCAATTTTCGAATAGGAAAGATGGGGTGAGTGATACCTCATTTGAAAGGTATTTTTATACTGATTTCAGCACAGTTATTGTTTTTTCATTTTATGCATTAGTTCTCGAAATATTTTTGACTAAGCATTCGAAAATGAAGTGGTGTTTTCATCGCACTTAGTGTTTTTTTGTGAAAAACCTTTCAAATGAGGTATCACTCACCACATCTTCCCTATTCAAAAAATGGCGGTGAGGGTTGTAGTAGCAAGGGTTCAAGCGCTATGCGTCCGTAACCTACATCTTAAGTTGTCCCCCTCGAAACAGAAATCGACCTGTCCGAGCATTTCTATCGAAAAAAATTATTTCGTCTGTAATCTCGTCTGTTTCCTTTTCAAATGGCCACCCTGTATCTCGAGAACTAATGCATAAAATGAAAAAACATTACTGTGCTGGAATCAGTATAAAAATACCTTTCAAATGAGGTATCACTCACCCCATCTTCCCTATTCAAAAATTGGGGGTAAGGGTTGTAGTAGCAAGGGTTGAAGCGCTATGCGTCCGTAACCTACATCTTAAGTTGTCCCCTCGAAACAGAAATCGACCTGTCCGAACATTTCTATCGAAAAAATTTATTTTGTCTGTAATCTCGTCTGTTTCCTTTTCAAATGGCCACCCTGTATCTCGAGAACTAATGCATAAAATGAAAAAACATTACTGTGCTGAAATCAGTATAAAAATACCTTTCAAATGAGGTATCACTCACCTTATCTTCCCTATTCAAAAATTGGGGGTGAGGGTTGTAGTAGCAAGGGTTGAAGCGCTATGCGTCCGTAACCTACATCTTAAGTTGTCCCCCTCGAAACAGAAATCGACCTGTCCGAGCATTTCTATCGAGAAAATTTATTTCGTCTGTAATCTCGTCTGTTTCGTTTCCACATAGCTTTTATCTCACTCCAGAATACTTGTGAGGTTGAGCACAAAAGCGCAAAAAATTCATCCATAACACGGAAGCAGTAGATAAAACCATAAAACCCTCCTTTAACAATGACACTCGTTTAGAATCAGAATCCCAGAAATTTTTTCAATAAGATTAAGTAATATTTTGATCTGACAACGATCGTATCCTCCTCGAATATCATAGAAATTGCATACAAAAATATCGGTATGCAATCGATGGTTTTGCTATTCGATATACATTTTTTCGATGTTATAGAATCTGTATATGTATGTCTGAAAACTAGTTTTATTCTCAAGAATGTGTTATATTTTGGTCATTTGGAAAAAAATATTTTTATAACCTATAAGACCATCGAAATTTTAGAGCACACATATAATTTGTGAATATCCAGACTAACCAGAATCAATATTTTTGGATCCGCCTTCAAATATGCACTTAATATGTATCTGAAATATTTCGAAAAAGTTTAAAAAATGTTAGGGAATATTATACCCGAAAAACGATCAAAGTAGAAAATGTTCACCCAGTGTTTTATGTTACTATAATTCAGGTTATTCCTGTAGTCTTTGATTCTATTGAAAAAAAAAATTGAATAAAGAGTGGTTTCGATTCAATATAAAGCACCCTGTATAGCATACTTTCAGATTGATGCTAATTGGTATCATATTAATGCATTCGAGCATTGAATCAATGGTTTGGTTAGGTAAGTTTGACAGGATCGTTATCTTAATGTTTATGTTATTGAATCGATGTCTCGAAGTCGATAATACAATGAATGCATTACATTAGTCGATGTACGAAAATATTGATATAATGAAATACACGAATTGGTTCAATGTCCTGGAGTTATTGATATTGTGACCGCTGCTGATTAATCAATGTACTGATGACATTGTATTGATGTCGTGGGTCATTACTACAACCGTATACCACCGACCTATTTCAGTGATGAAATGAATGCCTCTTGAGCATTGATATAATGTCTGAACATCAGACATCACCAAGAGTACATAATATCAATGATCCCAAGCTTCGGTTGAAAATTAAGGTCCAAATACTAATGAAAAACGTCCTTAGCATAATTGTTCGGGACGATTTTCATTACATTTTTCGTTCTGTGATGAGCATTTGTTTGAGTTGAGTTGTTGAGTTGATACTGACGTCTTTGTATTTTTGTCATGATGAATTTCGCTAGGTTTGTCTTGTTTGGGGCCCTTCTAATTTTTTTTTTGTTGAATACGGTTCTCCAAGACATTTCACAAAATGTGTTGAACGAACATCGAACATTTGTTTCATTTTGTGAAATATCTTGAGAACAGTATGGAATAAAAACAAAATTTCAACAGCACAAACCTAGCACAATTCGGACAACAAAAAGTTTATCAAAAATCTGAAAGTACAATGATTGATGAAGGCTACTTTTCAGCTTGTTTATAGATTACATAGATAAGGCAAACATAATAGATAGAATGAGGGAGCAGATGTACTGCACATACAAGAGTGAAGGCTGAGGTTAGCACTCAGATCTATTGGTACACCTATTTAACACCAGGCGGACATATGACATAAATAGGAGAAAGTGGAATCAATTGGATTAAATCGGTGTTTTTCAACCTTTTTCATGAGACGACCCCCCATAGTATCGCAAAAAAGTTCGCGGCCCCCAAAACCCAATTTCTTCAATATACAGAGGGTGGCCATTTGAAAACGAAACAGACGAGATTACAGACGAAATAAATTTTTTCGATAGAAATGCTCGGACAGGTCGATTTCTGTTTCGAGGGGGACAACTTAAGATGTAGGTTACGGACGCATAGCGCTTCAACCCTTGCTACTACAACCCTCACCCCCAATTTTTGAATAGGGAAGAAAGGGTGAGTGATACCTCATTTGAAAGGTATTTTTATACTGATTCCAGCACAGTAATTGTTTTTTCATTTTATGCATTAGTTCTCGAAATATTCTTGACTAAGCATTCGAAAATGAAGTGGTATTTTCATCGCACTTGTAGTGTTTTTTTGTGAAAAACCTTTCAAATGAGGTATCACTCACCCCATCTTCCCTATTCAAAAATTGGGGGTGAGGGTTGTAGTAGCAAGGGTTGAAGCGCTATGCGTCCGTAACCTACATCTTAAGTTGTCCCCCTCGAAACAGAAATCGACCTGTCCGAGCATTTCTATCGAAAAAATTTATTTCGTCTGTAATCTCGTCTGTTTCGTTTTCAAATGGCCACCCTGTATTGAAATGCATTGTGAATTCGAGACAAATCGTTGGGGACTCGACTGTTTCAAATCATTTACAAAAGTGAAGACGAGTATGGGTTCACTCAATCGAAATTCGCCTTAGCATAGAGAGGTGAAGTGGTTTTCAATAGATAGGCTGACCAAACCTATGGAACTTCGCGCTGAACTTTTAGTATAGACACAAAAACTACCTTTATTTTCACAAGGAGCCAAGTCAGTTAACTTGGAATTCATTTATGATTTTGAAAATAACTTTTCCTTCTCCGACCTAAACGTCGGAGGCAGGATGCAAAAGAAAAACTTCAAGGCTTCACAAGAACAATTGAATTGTCCTCATCTTTCATTGAAGAGATGAGAAGTGAGATTACATTGATTGACATACCGGGTATTTCAAAAATCTGGAAAAGGAGAATTCATTTCGGGCATAGCTCAAAGATCGAAATTCTGATACTGGGGTCTTTAGGGCCGGTATTATAAACGTGTCAACCGGCAATTGAGACTCAACCTCAGGTTGAAGACCAGTTTTTGAATGCTAAAACAAGCGGGGGTTGAGTCTCAATTGTCGGTTGACACGTTTATAATTCCAGCCATCCAGCCCTTAGTAATTTCTTCCGAGGAATCGAATGGACCCATCGGATCTTGGGCCCGAAAGAGCCTTATTGAGATATGAGGCCCCACATTGAAATTTCGAACGCAAACCCATCTTTGTTATAGCAGATTCGCATTCAGCAGAAAATTTTCCATTCAAATTGATTGAAACCAAAACTTTTTTCATCCTTATTTGAAATGTATGCAGCGTTTCTTGTTTAAAAATCTGCGGCGTTCATTCAGACCAGGATGCGAAAATTCATATTCTAATACTAAGTAATTTTGAACGGAGAATCGATTGGACTCATCAAATTTTGAGCCGGGAGGGGCCTTATGCGAGATATAAAGCCCAACTATGATTTTTGAACAAAAAGTGTTCCATGGGGCCCAAACATGGACGAAAATATTTTTGGTTTTAACCCATCCCAACGAAAAATATCCCGCTTCATCTGAATCTGTAATAAAAAAAAGGTTGCATTTGAAATTTCAAAGTTGGGCCTCATATTTCATATAAAGCCTTTTCGGGCGAAATAGGGTACTGAAAAACCCCAGTATCAGAATTCTGATTTTCTACCTATTGCGGAATGAAATCACCGTTTCCAGACTTTTGAACCCCTAGTTATATTTGAAATTGAAAGGTTATCATATAAAGTGATGAAAAAATAAATTATCCCATCAGGTACTCCTCAGTGAACATAAACAAGCATTAAAATAAACTAGTAGTCGGAATGTTTTTTTTTGTTGTTAATTTATTTGTATGAATAACATGCCAGTATTTCTTTGATAACCATTTCTTTATATATCTCTCATTTTAAAGAATTTATTGATGTTTTTAATGACGAAGGTAATTAGTTCCTTCGACCATTCGCGATCCATGAAAAAATGTTCAATCAGGTTCTGATTTGACTTTAGATGGAAATACCGTAAAACCCTATTATCCAAGCTTGTCAAATAATAGAAGATACAGATCGTCCAAATTATTAGTTTTTTTTTTCAAAACAATTCATAATGTGGATCCCAATATCCCGAGAAGAAAATATGCTTCAACACATGTTAAAAAATTGTAATTTTCATTTTTTGTTCAATATTAAGATGAGAACATTACTTTTACGTTTTTTAATAGCACCGGTACTATGCATTGTTTGTTCACATTCACGAGTTGATCAGCCAGTACAGCAGTTGATGAAAAACGCAGGAATGCATCTAGTCGCAAATGTAAATGATGGGAATGCCCCGATACGAAAGTTTGTGCAGTTGATGGGGCGTCTTTGTGTGAAAACCCCTGATCTAACTGCCTGATAATACACACACGGATTATCAGTGCCAGAATTGGATAATTCGGCTTCTACTGTAGTGAAATACGAAAACAATAAACACATTTCTTGATGATCTTATATTAGAAAAATTAACAAAATATTTTGTAAGACACAAACATATTCATCCTCAAAACTTTTTCAATAGGTGTTTGTTCAATATCACAATTAAAATCTTATAATAAAAAGAAGCATAAAAAAAGTCACAATCAAGATAATGTTCATTACTGCATGGCAAATATAACAAATATCACATTCTTTTTACAAATTCAATATTCAGTCACAAAGTTACTAAGATACAAAATAAAATTAATTGTCACAAATCATCCGTTCATTTGGTTTCTACTGGCGAGTCCTTGGTACAATTATTTCTTTGGCAATCTCTCTTCTCAAGAAGCATATTCATTTTTTTTTTCAACAACTGTGTGATCTTGATTCCACAGAATTCAATCATTTCTCTGTTTTATATATAATCACATTTTACCACTTATTAATATTCATTGTACTTTGAGTAGTTCAAAAATCATACAGGAATGAAATGAAATGGACTGAACTTACTTTCACCAAATTCACAACCCTAACAGCATGTTGAAGAAACTGTATCTCCATGTGCAATATGGTTAATGCTAATGTTTACCAATTCTTCATTTGCTGTATCGGTGGGCTCCAGTTCACTCGAAAAAGCCATAATGTTATTTATATCGTCAGTATTGTAGGTTCCCTTGGACATGGGGGACATCTTAGAGGTCATTTTCATCAACTCCATGGCAACATAATCGAAAACTAACCCTATACCCTAAAATCGAATTGAATATATTCTATACAGAATTATCAATCATAGGCAGTGTATTGAATGAAGTTCAAGTATCAATGAAAATTTCTTCTTGAAACAAAATCATGAATATCACACTTTGAAACTATTCAAGAAACCTAAGATAAAAAAACTTCATCCAACTTTTTGTTTACACCGTAAAGTTATTCTCCAAGCGTGGCACCTACAAACAACAATTAAAATGAAAATCTGTGTGTTTTGACTATTTCAGAGGCTTGGGTCTTTAAAATAAAGGACCAGATTAAATGAGAAGACTATAAAACAATAAAAATACAGAAAACTCTAGCTATTTCTTAAATAGATTTTAATGATATTAGCCCAGGCAAAATAGGTCTAAAAAAGGTCAAGGGCAACACTTAGAAAGATACCCTTTTAAGTGAGGTAACCTTGAACCCTTTTTTTGTAAGATTCGGAGAAAATTAAAACATTTTTATGGATGTTTGAGTTTCCAAGATTAACGAGACCCTATGCCTTGAATAAAAAGAAATTATGCATAAGGTCAACCAATGAAATCCAGATTATTTTGAAATAAGTGTTGAAAAAACACCATTCTAGTGATTTCATTAGTTTACCTCATTCATAATTTTATTCATTTCTCAGATAAGCAGTTACTTGAAATTCATATTCATATTTGATAACCTTGTAGAGATACCGAACTCACACAGGCATGATCAAACATTCTTGTTAATGAGATTTCATTATCATCACTAGACTGACCTGATCTTCTTTTGCAGATACCTCAAAATAGTGAGCACCAATAGTTTTGGAGTATCCTAGAGCTTCATCCCTTGACACCTAAAATGAGCGTTAACTTTTGATATATGTATAAATTTGTATAGAAGAAAAGAGTTAGAATAAAGTGCTTCTGCCCACAGGAAAAATGAACACTTGAGACGTAACCTACAGTTGTGCTTGTTCTAGAGTAAAGTCTGTGTATTTAAAATTTGAGTGATTTCCTTATTTACATTCCTTTGTCATAGAAGATTGAAGAGATAAGGCTTTATGCTACTATGGAAATTTATTTGATTTTACTTTTTTCAATTTATATGTTATATATGGAATAATTTTTGGGTAATTGTCTAGACTGATCCAGAAATCTCTTATAATATTCATAACATCTATTCGAATTAGTTGGGATTAATGCCTACATGATTCATTGAACTGAGCAAAAAGAAATAGCTGTTTACTAGTAACTATTTTTAAAAACAAAAACACTTACTTGTCTTTGTTCTACAAGATCAATCTTGTTTCCTAAAACAACAAGAATAATGGACTCTTCTACATTTCTCTTGAGTTCAAGCACCCAGCCTTTCATACTTTCAAAAGAAGAAGCAGAAGTGATGTCGAACATCACAATTGCAGCCTGGGAATTCCTGTAGAACATCGGTGCCATGGCTTTGAATCTCTCCTGACCTGCTGTATCCCATATCTAATGAAAATATCAGATTGTGCTCTAGATCACTCAAGGAAAACTTGAATAAAGTATGTATCGATGATTTGGGAAACTTACTTGTAAATTAACGATTTTTTCTAAAATTTCGATTTTTGTGCTGTAGAATGCAGCTCCTATTGTTGGTAATGTTTGATGGTTGAAGTGTTTTTCTACATAAGTCATGCATGTACTTGTTTTGCCAACTCCTGTTAATCCGTATAGGAATATATCAATTTCGAAATTTTAATAGAATATGTACTTACCTTGGTTGCCGAGAACTACCACTTTTCCAACTATCGTCTTCATAATCTTGAATCATTTGAGTGATTTCATTGAATTACTACTTGTTTCGAGCATTGAAATCTTCTGATAATCTTTTTATGCTAACCTTTATATCAATTTATATCTCCACAGAAATGATGATTTTTCATTGAGTCATTTAATGTAAATCCCCATTCTCAAGACACTATCAGAAAATTCATCAACAGCATTGTTTTTGTTTATCTGTGCGTTTTTTATTCCCTCCAATTTTGTCAAAAATCCAGATATGACATATGACACTTTTGACAGATTGCACGATGGGTTGTTCCGGAAATTTGAAGCAAATATGTAGGTATAGAATATTTTTGATTTTGGAAATTTTTTTCTCTGATTATATGTCAAATCCGTTCACTTCACCACATCTAGTGAAACAAGAGAATTCTAGAATATTTCATTTTAACACTGTTTTCAGTAATATTTGTCGATGACATGTTGCATGTTGGCCTCCTGCCACTAATTTATTTACCATCTGTCTAAATTTAAGAGATATGAGCTTAAAATATAGTATTTATATTATATTTTAGTATTTTATATTCTAAAAATATGAGGTAGAAAACAGTTCTGCCAATCAATCTTTTTCATTGTAAAAATAACTAAACGTCATTTACGGAATTTTTTTATTAATTTCGATAAAAATTAAACGAATCGGAGAAAATATTGTATGATACTCTTGCAGATGGCTCATTCTGAAACTCATTAATTCCAAAACTCGCCACTTCGTAGCACGTTTTTAAATTTTGAACTCGTGTAAGAATATCAATGCCTTCTGCATTATATCATAAATAAAAATAACTATTCTTAAATGAGATATCAGATCGAGAAAATAACATTATTACATTATTCAACATAATATACACGAATAATGCAACAAACTAAAACACACATTATATAGGTACATCAGTATTTACCTGACGAATTTTTCTCTGATATATTTATTAGAGCCCTATTGGGCGATTATTCTTGTCATTCTCATTCTATTCTTTTGCATATCTATACCCTCCATTATATTTTACATTTATTTTAATTTCTAAATATAATAAGCTTATTGGAGTACCTTTTTGATTCCTGGAAAGTACTAAAGTATTTATGAAGCCAATTGTTCTAACTACTTTTCATAGAGTAATACTTAAAAATATGAATTTTCAACGACAAAATGAATAAAAGTAGAAAAACAATGAGAAACACAATAATTTTCATCATTTCGTTTCTGTCAGAAATACCGAAAATTTTATCCCTACAACTGCAAAAATATATTGAATTGAATAACGAGGGATCACGAGTGGAAAATCTGAAAGAATACTGGTGTGAAACATAGAAAACGACTCTTCACTGGGTAATGATAATGTGAACTATCGATTTCTTAATTATCTACATAAAAAGTTTTTGAGTACCTACGGCAATGATAAATAATATACCTACTATTATCAGAATCATACATCAATAACTATGTGACAGTAGATTTTCCCATTCATTCAGCAAGAAATTACTTTACAATTAGGGGACCAATTCAGCTTCAATTTGGTTATTTTTGTTTCACAATAGAAACGATGCATGTTGGTCTACAGACAATACAATAAATATTTGACGAAGGCCATCATCATTTAAAAATTTACATGTTTACGAAAACATCTTGTCACGAAATATTCCCCAAGTGATGTGTTTGAATACATTACCTATATCTGTTGTTCTGAAGCAGCACCTTTGACAGCTGAAGATGAGTACAAACACAACTTTTTCACTTTCTTCTCATAACGATTCAAAGATACCATGGCTTTACGATATAAGTTTAGAAGATACAAACTGGATAATAACCAGTGCTTTCATGATATTCACAATGCAGACTGGTATGTATGTGGTTACACAAAAATATCTATATGCAACAAGATTTTAAATATTTTGTTTGGCCTTTTGAGCGCATCCACCATTATAAACTATTTAAAAACTCTTTTCAGGATTTGGCATGTTAGAATCAGGATGTGTGTCAATCAAAAATGAAGTGAATATAATGATGAAAAATGTTGTTGATATTGTTTTAGGAGGTGAGTTCAGCACAAATCTTAGTTCTCCGAAATATCATTGAAGATTGTAGGGTTGACTTATTGGTTTTTTGGGTTTTCCATGTCTTTCGGAAGGAGTCCAATGAATAACAGGTTCATAGCATTTGGGGATTATTTCGTGGATCCCCCACTGAATGAAAAATTGAAAGGAGCCATTTACGCTGCATTTATATTTCAGCTATCTTTTGCCACAACAGCAACAACCATTGTTAGCGGTGCTATGGCTGAAAGGTAATTGCAAGAAGCTACATAGATATCGCAAATAATTTTGTTTGTTTCTCATTTTTAAAAGTCAGTTTTCAAAAACACAACATTAATCAACAAAGTTTATTTTATCAAGTCACTAACATGTAAAACTGACAGTCAACTTGCAAAATGTTTACAAGTTAGTCGTATTATTTATATTAGAAAATTTTGGTTTTTCGTCATATATGTTGCAAATCTTGGTACAATTGTTATTTCCAGTAACACAGATTTTTTATGATGAAATAGTTGATACTGATAATGATGAACCATCATCTGTTGACTCAGAAACTGCTGAACTCGAGGACTGCAGAACATTTCTACTCACTACCAAATAATTTCGATTTTTTTGTTGACCGAATCATCGACATAACTCATCGTAATTTCTTCTTCCACCCTCCTGCACGCTCTAGTGTTAAAATATCTCCACCCGAATCCGCAACCATAGTGGCTCCAGTTCTGCGAAAAGATTGGCTGGTGTATAACTCTGGGTCTTTTAAACCTAAATATTTCGCTATTTGCTTTGGGACACCACCAATTGTGTGCTGGCCAGCATTAAGGGAAATGCACTTTCCATGTCGGTATGTCAAAAAAAATCTTAGACTTTCTGTTCCAGGAGGCCCAAGATTTACATACTTTCTGTATAACATGCAGGGCTTGAAGCTTCAGCCATCATCGGTTATGGTGAATCTTCTTGTTATTGAATTTTGTATTTGCCGCAATGTAACAATAACGTATTTTTCCATATCTTCTACATCATTCATTTCTAAGGAGAGAATTTCGTCACATCGACAACATCCAAAAATCCCAAATATTGTTATAATTTTCGCCAGGTCATCAGGAGCATATAAAAGAAATTGTTCAGCCTCTTCTTTACTTAATACCTTGGCCTTTTCTGGCGTATAGCGCACATTTTTTCGTTTCAGAAACGCTATTACCTTTTTCAATCTCCAAATGACAACTAAACGTCATATTTTTCAATAAATTTTTTAAGGAAAACAAACCTGCGAAAAGGGGCATTTTCTTTCATTTCCAAGCAGCATTTCGCATAGACCATTTTGCCCATAAAGTATTAGGGTTAAATCTAGCTGATAGTTGATTCAAGTAGACCAACAAAACATCTTCAGTTACCCCAATCACACTATTTTTGTTTTGCCACTTTTTGAAGTCGTCGTATTCTTGCTCGTACCTTGAAGCTGATTTTGCAGTTAATAAATTCGATGCTACACTGCTATCTGTCTCAATAATTTCTTTTGGTACATTCACTTTCGCTTTCGCCAAAACAAATGTGAAGAAAAATAAACAGACATGTTCATGGCAACGCTTGCACAGCTTACGACATTTGCGATAAATTATTGAGATTTTTTTGCAATTTATCTAACGTTTTCACAAATCAGAAACAAATAAAATATAAAACAATACACTCAAGGTAACGAATTTTACTGGCTCAAGGAAGTACCTGACTCGCCTGTGGCTCGTCAGTTATTTCCTCCATTCGCCAGTAAGAACCCTCTTACCTGGCTAGTAATGTTATTTACTATTTTTCATATTTCTGAGTGGATTTCACAAAAATTTCTGTCACATTTTTGTTCATTCATTTATTCATTTATCGTTTGGCACAGCCACAGCATTGAGCAAGTATAAATGATAGTGAGCATGAATATAAAACAAAATATATCTAACATAAAAATAAAAAGGAAAGACACTCATGTAGATATAAGAAAGTGAGTGATTGAATTTTGTGACGACAGATGTGATTAAAACTTCGAATTAGAGCCTCTCATCAACAAGAGACACTTTGTTCATGATCAATGTGAAAACAATATAACTATCACTACTAATTCATTGTTTCGTTTTCAGATGTAATTTCAAAGCATACTGTATCTTCAGTTTTCTGAACACAGCTATCTACTGCATACCAGCAGGATGGATGTGGGGGGAACATGGTTTTTTGAAACAAATGGGAGTTGTAGATATAGCCGGGTCTGGAGCAGTTCATCTTATTGGTATGAATACAAATTTCTCTATTTCAGTATCGTACTGAGTTCATTACAGTACTCAAAGTAGTGCTGTAATGAACTCAGTTATATTTTTCGTTTTGTGGTTGTCAACTCTGACTTCCGATCCTATCAATTTACAACACACGTCACAGCAGTGGCGTTACGTTTCATATTCAAATTCATGTGAAAAACAGAAGAAAAATATTCTCGGAAAAGCAATAAAAAGCTGATGAAGATAATTCATTCTGGTTCTGTGTGATCATTGATTGATGAAGATCTAAAAAATGAAAATTTTGCTCTGAAAGAATATTATAGCGGTTAGCCACAAAAAAAAAACGGAAGTGGAAAAAGCATGATATTTTGTTGTTGTTGGGTTTTCTAATATCTCTCAAATACTACTGATGCACCAAAAAAATTTCGATTCAATTTTGATCCTTCAATCCTTTATTCCCGTAGTGCCTTATAATATCAAAAAAATGAATTGCATTTATTTGGACCGATATGAATCACATTTGAAAGATCATCTATTTTATCATTTTAGCTGTTATCCGAATTTAATTTTTAGACTTAGCTAGACTCAATAAGAGCAATCATATCGAACATTTATAATTTTTTGCTGTCTTATTAACCTCAATAATTTCAGTGATCATTTTAAATCTATATATTAAAATATATAGCATTAGCAGAAAATTAGTTTTTACTGTCTTAAAAATATGAAGAAAAAATTAAAAAAAAGGTTCAACAACCGGGCTCCCAGACCTTGTGCCTTCCCCCCCAACGGGGTGGCTGAGGGGTGTACGTTACGCCACTGGAAGTACTGGAACTGTAAGGTCGTAATATTCCTAGCGTCCGATTTCATTTCTTCCAAAAAGATCATTTAGAATGAAGAATTGATTTTTTATAGAACATTTCCCAAGATTCTATAGGAAAATGGTTGAATTTATAGTCAGGTATGATAATTATGCATTCTGGTTGAGAAACATCTAACTCAATATTACATCTGAGATGACTTTTTATACCGAGTCTTTCATATCCTGAAACAAAAAAGAATCCAATTCTGATCAAAAGGTCAATTCTCCAATAGGGATATTTTAATGAAGAGGGGGGAAATAATATGGAATTTGTTCATTTCCAGTCTACACCTTTTACAGTTATAATTCAGAAAATCAAAGTTGAATTTCAGAAAAGGGAACATGTATTTCAGAATAGGTATATGTAATTCAGAATAGGTATATGTAATTCAGAAAACAGAAATTGAATTTGAGAGTGGTTAATTCAATTTCAGAAAAGCGAAATTGAAATTCAGATTAGGAAGTTGGAATTCAGAAAAACAAAGTTGTAATTCAGAATAGTGAATTTCAGAAGAGGAAAATTGTAATTCAGAAGTTATCAATTGAATTTCAGAAAATGTAATATGTAATTCAGAATAGCATCGAGCTCGATATCGAGTGATCTATAACAATGTGACATGGAACTTGCCCTAATGACATAGTTATAGTTATTATCGAGAAATAAAAAATGGAATTAAAAGATAATTGTGCTATTTGCAGAATATCAATTACTATGTAGAAAGAAAGTAGTTAAATTATTGCCATGTAGACATCTTTTAAGCGAAAAATGTGCAGAGCCTTTGAGAGAACCAAATCGTCCTATTTGCAATTCTGAATTACAATTTCCTTTTTCTGAATTACAATTTCCCATTTTCGAATTTCAAATCACCAATTCTGAATTACAATTTATATTTTCTGAAATTCAAATTACCCTTTCTGAATATCACTATTCTGAAAATTAAATTACGCTTTCTGAATTACATATCACTATTCTGAAATTCAAATAACCATATCTGAATATCAATTTACTCTTCTGAATTACAATTTCCATCTTCTGAAATTCAATTTGCTATTTTGAATTACATTTTACGTTTTCTGAATTACAATTATTGGGAAAGGTGTAGTAACAGAAACAAGTGTTCGAATACGAAACAACGGTTTGTTCAGAAATGAAAGTCACTTTTTCAGTTCCTATGGTTTCAGGGTTTTAATTTTATTGAAGGTTAGTTCTAGAATTATTCGCCGTTAAGAAAGGCCCCACATATCTTTTCAATTCAAAATTGAAAGCGAAATTTATAAAAATCATTTTTCAAATGTTAGAAAATATATTACAGTGGAAAATATAATATTTCTCAAATTCCTGAGTTTGCAGTCAATTTTTCAGCTTTCTTAGCTCTTAAATTCATGGCAACTTTTTCAGTGCGGAAAGATCTTTTTCCAAACTTAAGATAATCACGAATTGTCTCGAGAATTCAATGTCGCAAACTCGTCTATCAGACTTACTTGAGCCTACTCAGCATTGAACATGAATGTTTACTGAATTCAAGTTGCATATCACATTGTTTTCTCTTTAGTTTTTTCTATATTAAAATCTTTATTACTTTATTTGGATATTTTTTCTTATTCCATATAGGTATATACACTGCGCAAAATAATTAACGCTCATTCTGGAAATCTCTATTTTAATGAAAGTTAACTCTACATTGACTTCATAACTTATTTTTTATGTTCTCACGGGAAGGTTTTGAACGAAACAAGACACATGAGATGGAAGAAAAATTCAGGATTCCACCGAATCTTATGTGGAAGAAGAGAAATTAACAATTTTCGAAATACTGAAATGCTGATATTTCACTATTTTCCACGGAAGAAATTCATGTCTCCGTATGCATTCAAACTATTGATACCCAAAGAAGAATATTTCGCCTTCAACCTCTTCAGGGTACTCCTGAACGATGCGCTCACGATAGGGTCTGTCATTATCGTCCATAAAAATGAAATTTTCACCAATGTATGGGGCAAATGGCACTACATGCTCTTCAAAAATGTTCTTTTTATACTTATCAGCATTCATAGCTCCATTTTTAACGATCACTAGCTCTGTGCGAGCAGTCAAAGATATTCCACCCCATACCATAATCGATCCTCCCCCGAAACCAGTAGTATTCAGGAAATTGCACTGAGCATATCTTTCATGTGGACGTTGACAAGGGAACGTCGATCACAATGATAAGGCAAAATCTAGACTCATCTGTGAAGAGAACTCTTTCCCAATCGGCCTTTTTCCAATGGATATGCTCTCTCGCAAAATCCAAACACACTCATCCTTGGGCTGGGGTAAGAGCTGGGCCTCTTGCCGCGACATGAGGCCTTAAATCATATTCTCTGAGGCGATTTCTTATTGTCTGAGTGCTAATTTGCACCCCATGAGTTTGCTCAAGTTGACATTGAAGGAGACGAGAGGTTGCAAACAGTTGTCTCAACGAAGAAACTCTCAATTAACGTTCTTGAATGGCAGTAGTTTCCCATGGTCTACCCTGTCTTGGTCTTCGGACATTCATACCTGTCTCCCTGAATCATTGCAACATTCTGGACACACTTGTATGGGAAACTCCAAACCTTTTTGCAATTCTTGTGTATGTCAACCCTCCTTCTCGCAAAACCACCGCTTAGGCACATTCCTCTTAGGTCAAATTTCGTGTTTCGCGTTGCATAGCGATCGAGTGTAGAAAATCAAACGAAAGAAAAACTATTGATCACTTGAATTGATCAAGAACCACTGATTTTAGAATGGAGCCAATAGATTCAAAATCTGATAATATAATCTTTTTTTTTATTCCTGCTGGGAAAAAAGATCTGTATTGAAGAAAAATTTTGAAAGTGGATCACATATGCATGCTTAATTCTGATAAAAATAATTATCATTAAGAACACCTTCAGTTGGAGAATAAATTTGAGATTTCCATAATGTGCGTTAATTTTTTTGCGGAATGTATTCTGTCTTACACTTCTTCCAAACAATTTGTTTTTGGAAACTTTAGGACAAACTTATCACGCTTAAAATATTCTATTTTGGTGGTCCTTTCTTCAAAATTCGTTTTGTTCCAACAGGGGGAAGCTCCGCTATGGCAAGTGCTTTAATGTTGGGGCCCCGTTTAGGTCGCTATGACAACGGAATAAAGCCCTTGCCCTTGGGTAATCCTGTAAACGCTGTGATGGGGTTGTTTGTTCTTTGGTGGGGTTGGTTAGCTTTCAACTCTGGTAGTACTTATGGGGTGAGTACCTATTTGTGGCTTGTCCTCTTTGAATAATTTATATGGACTGATTGAATTTTGTTTTTTTTTTTTGAAACTTAAATATTTAAATTTGATAATAAAAGTAATAGACCTTCATTGAATAATGCAGAAAAGATATTACAAAATCATCAGTAACAACCCTCACAGGGTGGAGTTCAGATGGGTGTGAGCCCTCCACTCAAACAACATTTTTATTGAATATTCATTCTTCTCAATGATTACTTTCGAATAGCTCAGTGGTGAAAAGTGGCATTATGCTGCAAGGGCAGCTGTGATGACTATGATGGCTTCTTTCGGCGGAGGCACTACCAGCATCTTATATTCGCTTGCAAGACTGAAAGGAAAACTAGATGCCATGGATGTTATCAATGGAATACTGGGATCATTAGTATCAGTAACTGCAGGATGTTTCCTCTACAAAGGTATGTACAACAATAACTTACTATGACTTTAAGAGAGTATTCCGGAATTATTGGCCGTGGTCTTTTAGGAATTATTTCACCCAACGTTTCGCCCCAACTGCAGTAGGCATCTTCAGATGATTCTGGAACTCTCGACCGCGGAATTTCCGAAAGTGATGCTGGATTCGATCCCCTGATCATTGGCGGGAGATGATGGTGGATTTACGCGCGCGATGTTGATTGATCGATCGCTTTCATTTCGTATTGGCTTGAGTTTGATCTTTTCCAACACCGGCAACCATGCGCTATGTACCAAAGGAGTTTTTTCCCTTCTGTTGATGTTGTTTTTATGTTTGTATATCTCAATTGCTTCCATGTTCATCCTAGGACAGGAACTTTTGATGTTCAAATAGCCTCTGCCTTTGAGAAACTGCTTTGGTACATAGCGCAAGGTTGCCGGTGTTGCAAAAGACCAAATTGAAGCCAATACGTTTGTGACAACATATACAAAGTGCGCCTTGTAGAACACTGAAAATTCAATGAAAGCTCAACGTACAATCTCAGATCTGTTTTTTGAAATGGGTTACCGAAAAGATATTCGACGGCACTCTGTAGAGTAAATATTGTTTCGATATACTGGGAGGTAAAATCAGAGTGTCAATGTTGGAATTCGAAGAAAGCCAAAAATTCGATTTTATCAAATGGAAACCGTGTTTTTCCCACTCACATATGAATTTGTGGGTTAAAAATAAAAGGAGTCTATTCAGGGTTCCCTATATCTAAAATGTACCAATTTCGAGATATTCAGAAATAACGGCTACGAGCTTAATATTATTATAATATGATCTATGTTCGCCCTTTCATGAAAATGTTTGACTTTATTCAGAATATTTTTCCATGCTTCTGTTGTTGATATTCCTCAAAACTTATTTCATTGTTCAAGGAAAATGACCACTAGTTTTTTTACTGCTGATAATGAAAATAATATGTCTTTGAAAAATATGTCTCCTTGGTTGATGAATTTCCTTTTTTTTTCTGGAACAGAATTCTGCCAATACATTGCACGATAAATTTTTCAGTTGGAACAAAACTGGATTATTTTGAATAAAGTCATACAAATTCTTATAAAAGGGTGAACATAGATCAGAATTGATACCCCACATATTATAATATGCTCGTTGCTATCAGTTATTTCTGAATATCTCGAAATAGGTGCATTTTAGATAAAGGGAACTTAAGAGACTACCTATTTCTTCCTCACAAATTGAAATGGGAGTGAAAAAAAGACCGCTTCCATATGGAAAAATCTAATTCCTGCCTTTTTTAGGAATTCAAACTTTGACACTCTAACAGTTTTTCCTGAATATCTCGAAAATGACACATTTTGGATATAAGGAACCCTGAATAAACTCTACCTATTTTGACCTCACAAATTGATATGAAAGTGAAAAAAGTATGGTTTCCATTTGAGAAAATCTAGTTTTTGGCTTTTTTTAATTTCAACTTTGACACTTTCACTTTACTTTCAGTATTTCAAAACGTTATTTTCTCTACAAAGGACAGCATTCGAAAATAAATGAGGATTTAATTGATTTTGATCTCAACATCAATTTATCAATCAATCAATATTGTGATACGAGCAACAAGGCGAGTGTCGCGATTCACCCATGTCCATAAATGTTATTACGTGCGATTAGGATATTATACTTTGTCCACGAGTTAATCTGCTTCGAGACAATTATCAGTTTTAACTGAAAATTTAAAGCACACGATAAATGTCAAGAATTTCATTTGACATCGATTCCATTGCATATCAACAGTGAATCAAAACTCACTAGTCATTATTCACCGGTGAATAATGACCATCATTATGTTCTGAAAAATCATTCGATTCGATTAAAGAGTACTCGTGGACAAATATCATTTCATTAGAATTCAGGTGATTTATATCACTGTCATGTCACCAGCATTAATAATGAAAGGTGATACTATCAGACTTTATTATTTCATATTATTTACGAACATGTGATGAAATTTCATATACATTGGATATATTTTTTCAGGTTGGCATGCAATCTTAGTTGGAACTATAGGAGCTTTATTAACCTGTTTGTCGATGCCGTTATTCGATATGGTAAGGTTTATAAAAATGTCTCTAATAGTTTCCCAAAACTTTGAATACCGATTAAGAAATGTAAGCTTGGTTTGAGCCATCTAGCCTGGTCAAGTGAGACATTTCGAATAACAAAAATTGCCAGGTAGCCGAATTTTGAAAGAGAGCTAGGGTCTACCATTACGAATAAACTGCCAAAAGTCCCGATCGATCCTATGGGGGCGACTTTTGTTATTCGGGTCAAAGGTAGAAATTTTTTCTTTTTTGAAATTTTCTCATAAACGGTGAGATTCATCAAAAAAAAGCATCAAACGAAAGTTGTAGATCCTTAAATTCTCTACAAAAAAGTTTCCATATCTAAGATGTCCCTGTTCTAAGAATCACCTTATACATGATATATACAGAGTATTCCAAATGGCTTGATTTTAACTGTTTTAGGTACTTCTGGACTAGAAAATCCACTTTTTCATGTTGACTACGAAAGCATTTCTTCACATCTAAATCATGAAAAAAATTAAAGACGAAACAGATTTTGAATAATGTCTATTTCTCAGTGAGATAGTGCTTGTTGACAGTTTTTAACATTTTCGGATATTTTCGAAAATAAAAAAATTATGGCACATCGTGAAACGGTTTTCACTACTGTTTTTTTCACAGAAATCGAGTCCAAGACTCCTTTCAACGTTATCACTTATCAAGTTTAGAAGTACCAAAAACAGCCGAAATCAAGCAATTTGGGATACCCTGTACAGTGGTTTCCAAACTTGATGTAACCACGACTCCCTTAAAAATATTTAATTATTTGACGCGCCCTGGAGATTTCATAAAATAAAAACAGCAACATTTTTTTTACTCTTATGAAATTTATTCATATCAATGGAAATCGATATTTTATTATTGTTTTCAATCAGATGAATGCGCTTGTTTATAAGCACCTCTTGGATAGAAAAATTAAGCAGTAATTCTCAAAATTGTTCACTGCTGTACAGGGTGATTCACTTATCTTGGTAATCCCAATTTTCTCGAAGAGGAAAATTTCCTAAAAAACAGCCTTTTTGAATTCAAGACACTAAATCATATCTATGTCTTCAAATAAAGGCATACTATCACAATACGGAAAAAAGATAACGGAATGAAATTAACATGAACCAAGCTGAATGGGAAAAAAGTATTGTCAGAAAAATTTAGAATGAAATGATCTTTCAAATGACAAGATGAAAAAAGTATGTTCCTAAAAAAAAATTTCGAATCTCCGCGACGTCTGGCGTGTTTATTTTTTAGGCAGATTTTTACACTTACCTTAGCACAACATTGACTTGTTCGCAACGTCATTCACAGAATAGAAAAATGTTTATTTGTTTCTCATTTGTAAACGTCACTTTCCAAGAACACAATATTGATCGAGAAAGTTTATTTTATCAAGTCACTAACTTGTTAAACTGACAGTCAACTTGCAAAATTTTTACAAGTAGTAGTATTATTTACATTAGAAAATTTTGTTTCATCGTCATATATGTTGAAAATCATTGGACAACTGTTATTTCCAGTAACACAGATTTTTGATGATGAAAGAGTTGAAACTGATGATGATGAACCATCTGTTGATTCAGAAACTGCTGAACTCGACGACTGCAGAACATTTGTACTATCCTTACTACGAATTTTTTTTGTGAACTGAAGCATCGACATAACTCATCGCAATTTCGGTGCTCTTCCATCCTCCTGCACGCTTTAGTACTAAAATATCTCCACCCGAATCCGCAACCATAGTGGCTCCAGTTCTGCGAAAAGATTGGCTGGTGTATAACTCTGGGTCTTTAAAACCTAAATATTTCGCTATTTGCTTTGGGACACCACCAATGGAGTGCTGGCCAGCATTAAGGGAAATGCACTTTCCATGTCGGTATGTCAATAAAAATCTTGAGCTTTCCATTCCAGGAGGCCGAAAATTTACTCATTTTTTATATAAAATGCATATCTTCTACATCATTCATGTTTAAGGAGAGAATTTCGATACAATCGACAACATCCAAAAATCCCAAATATTGTTACAATTTTCGCCAGCAACCACTGGTCATCAGGAGCATGTAAAAAAAATAGTTCAGCCTCTTCTTCACTTAATAACTTGGCCTTTTTTGGCGAATAACTCTCATTTTCTCGTTTCAGAAACGCTATTTAGAAATCTGCAAATGATAACTAAAGGTCATATTTTTCAATAACTTTTTTAAGGAAAACAGACCTGAGAACAGGGGCATTCTCTTTCATTTCCAAGCAGCTTTTCAACATAGATCATTTTGCTCATGAAGTATAAGGGCTGAATCTAGCTGATAGTTGATTCAAGTAGACCAACAAAACATCTTCAGTTACCCTAATCACACTATTTTTGTTTTGCCACTTTTCGAAGTCGTCGTATTCTCGCTCGTACCTTGAAGCTGATTTTGCAGGTAATAAACTTGATGCTTCACTGCTGGCTAACTCAATAATTTCTTTTGGTTCATTCATTTTCGCTTTCGCCAAAACAAATATGAAGAAACATAAGCAGACACGTTCATGGCAACGCTTCCATAGCTTACGACATTTGCGACAAATTATTGAGATTTTTTTGGAATTTATCTTACCCTTTCACAAATGAGAACCAAATAAATTAGAAAACGATACACGCGACGTAACGGGTTTTACTGGCTCAAGGAGGTAACTGACTCGCCAGAGGCTCGTCAGTCATATTCTCCATTAAAAACCCTCTTACCTTGCTAGTAATGTTATATACTATTGGATACTTTGGAGAAAATTGGGGTAACCAAGATGAGTGAGTCAGTCTGAACATATCGGGTACTTACGTTCTATTTATCCTGATTTTAGTCTTTTATATCTATTTCACTATTCTGAAAACGTCTATTCAAAAGATAGTCAGCCCCTTTCAGATTATTCCAAACATAGAATTGAATGAGTATTTTAATGATTCTAAACAGACAATCTAATCTTACATGAATATTTTCATATTAAATACACAAATCCGCCTCCTGTATGAACCGCCTATGGCGTGACCCAGGAAACAGCCATTTCTTTTTGTATTTCACTCTAACGGATGTGCCATTTCTTTCTATACGTTCTTTTCCAAAACAAACCCGCTATGAATGACTTGCTGCTTCTATTTCTTAAAAGTAGTCTGTGATTTTAAATTTTTTTTGTCTTTTTCAAATCGAGGTTGGAATTGACGATCCCGTAGGCGCCAGTGCCGTGCATGGAGTATCAGGACTCTGGGGTAAATCGATCCAAAAAAAAGTTCCTATGCAATGTCACCTTTACGTCGTTTTCTAGGAGTGTTAGCTGTTGGTATTTTCGCCCAAAATCCCTATCCGTTAGACACCACCAATGGTAGATCTGGAGTGCTCAATGGTATGAAGAAAATCCTTTTGTACCTATCCTTATTGACCTTGAAACTTCACAGGTGGGGGATGGTACCTCCTAGGAGTTCAGTCATTGGCAGGTGTCTGTCTGCTTACTTGGGGAGTAATAACTAGTGTTATCCTCCTGTGGTTCATCAATCAGGTGGTAACAATAAGAATGGAAGTACAGGACGAGCTTCTTGGGGCTGATTTGACAGAGCACTTTGTGAGACATGGAAATGTGAGTGCAGCAGTATCTGTATCACTTCTGACGAAAACGTGGCTATATTTTTCGGTCCAAGGACGCATTTATACGCGGGGGAGGGGGCGCCTAAATTAACCAGAGTTCAAGTTTTTTTGTCAAAATTCTCAGGAAACTAAAATATTACTCAGTGTCCTCCAAGATTTAATAATAAAAATTTATTTTGAGAATAGGACAATTATAACAGTGTCCAGTTCATATATTTGGCGACGTTTCGCAAATTCACATTTGCTTCCTCAGGCCTACAAAATTAAAATCAATAACAACATTTTCCTTCTCTTACACAGATACACGAAGTGACAGGAAGTTACATACCTCAATAATAATATATTAAAGATTACGAATTCTGACCATATAATGTAGAAACTTAAAATGCATTTATGGGTTATAGTTTGTTGTTTCGAACGATCTAGTGTGCATGTTTCATTTTCCTTGATTTTAATTTTGACTTGCATTTTATATTTCTACATATATGGTCCGAATTTGTAACCACCGTCAAAAAATTCCGGACAGGCAAAATTTTTGTCAAATTCGACACCCTGTATTTTTTTTCGTGGTTTTCCGATTTTGTTGAAATTTTCACCAGGTTTAGTATTGGGTCTTGTTTTATTAACCTGAAATTTACTTTGCGAAAAAGCTGTAGTTCATCCGTTATACATGTTGAAACAACACCTTGTGCCATACCCTTCATTTCTTAACAACCTGTGGTGAATTTGAGGCGGAAAATTTGATATCATACAGTTTTAATTTGAAGTGTGACCCTTTCTTAACAAAAGTTTCTTGATTTACGTCAGTATCTGCTTTATAAAAAAAGATACACAATTTCAAAGAAAGTGTTGAATTTTTTAAATTTGTATAATAATTCAAAAAGGCGCAGGTGTCATTAATATCTTGAATACATGGTTGCAGACCAGTTACTCTGGAAAAGAAGAAATTGTCTCTGAAAATAATGAAAGACCTAATTTTAAACGACAAATCGTGAAAAAATAACTCATTCTAGCACATAATGATATTTGTGATTACATGTTGGCCCCCTGCTACGAATTCATACATTATCTGTCAAATTTATGCGAAAAAAAATACTTCATAGTTTTCAATCCAAAATCACTAACTGTTATTTATGGAAATATTCCATTAATTCCGATAAAAGTTAAATCATTTGGATAAAACGACGTATAACACTCGTATTTTTGTACAATTATATGCAGCTTTTGTTGATTATGTTAATTTATTGCTAAGTCCTCGATAAACTGTATTATTAATTTTTACCAATATCAATTTTCTTTCATAAATTTGTATTTTTTGATATGTTTTTGAATGAGGGGA
Source organism: Hippodamia convergens (assembly GCA_038502775.1). Classification (NCBI taxonomy): domain Eukaryota; kingdom Metazoa; phylum Arthropoda; class Insecta; order Coleoptera; family Coccinellidae; genus Hippodamia; species Hippodamia convergens. The sequence continues at coordinate 140,873,996 of CM076607.1, read as the reverse complement.
TGAAAAAATCCATTTCACCCCTCCTGATAAAAGCTTTTTGCAACGGCCCTGGATGCAGGGCATGTATTCGCGAAAGGGTCATTTTGAACATTTGCTTTCTCACCGCATTGCTCATTTTTTAATTTTCATTGAGTTACTTTACAATATATTTGTTGATATTGAAGATCCTGCGCGCTCATCATTGTAATTGATGAATAATTTCACTCTATGAGTAACAATTTAAGGACTACCTAATACTTTTCATTGAAATTATTCAATAAGTTACAGCAGAATTTGTAAAATGAAATGTTTCTTGAAAAAGGTGACGAAATCAGTTTATCATAAAAATGGTCCATGTTCGCTTAATAGAATATTCTTTATTCTGAAAAGGGGTTATCATGTGGTACTTTACCTTTTCAAAATCCTCACGGAATAGGCCACTTTCAAACGTATTCTGCAGAAAAGGTCCTGTGCTTATTCTTTCCACCACTTCAGATTGAATTTGACGTGAGTTCGAAAAATTTTTCAGATTCCCTGCATGAGTCCTCGTGCTTTTTTGAGTTCATAAATTGAAGCAATCAATCATTCGACTTCATTCACGAAGAGAAGAGCGCATTCTTATCAACATTCCGTTTTCGTTTATCGTGGTCTTTTCAGGACAAGCTGTATACGGTTTGAAAAACCTTATAATTTTTTTTTTCACATCATAATATTGTAATATTGAATGTGATTCTATGAAGGTAGCTAGAAAACCTACGTGTTACAACTCATTTTTCTTATTTTTTCCCTTCTTGTTTTTGTTCATTCTATCATGACAATCAGCTTCATGTTACATGAAATAAAAAAATTTTTACCAGTGTAATTTTTGTTTTTTTCAGGTTGGAGTTTCAAGGGCCTTATCCGCCTTGAGGACGGTTTACGATACGAGTGAAATAGAAAAGCTCAACGGTATTGGGAGCAATCCAGGCCACGAGAAGAACCTGCAAACGGTGAAGAAATTAACCATCAAAAGAAAGGGCCGTTTGTCGCAAGTAGTGAGGGAAATTACGAAAAATCGTAAACTAGGATGCAACTCGCCGAGTTGTTTGATGCCGAAAAAGAAGTTCAAGAAGAAAATGAATGTATCGAATGGTCAAGAAACGAAGAACGGATCGAATTTGAAAAATGACGCTGTGATTTTCAAATCCCTGCCACCTACGAGAAATTTGAATACTGCAAATACTATAGTATCCACTTTGGATTGGGTCAACTGACACTCCATTCCTAGTATTTGTGATTAATTTGATTTGGTGCCACCAGTCTTAGTATTTTTTCGCACGATATGTATAGCTGTATAGCAGATAATTGACTGATGGCTATTTCATACAACTATAGTTATCGTAACTGAAATAAAATAAGAATAAAAGCTAAGCTAATAAAGAATGCTAATTTATGTACATTCTCATGAATTGGAGAGCTAAAATAATACAATAATTGTTGAAACAAAAAGTACCTAAGCTGAGGAAAAAAAAAAGAACGGAGTACCATACCATTCTTTGTATGACACTATAGTATCGTACGATACTATCATCACTAGTATCATACGATACAATAGAGCCAGGGGAAAAAACCTCAGCCGAAAGAAACTGTCTCTCCGTAAAAAATTAAATAAAATTGTTAGATCTAAATATTTTATACCATCGAAGGACATCACGATTATCGGAACGGCTCTTCAGAGGAAGGATTTCCAAACCCGAACTCCAACTTGAAAATAAAAAAAGAGAGAGCAGCAGGAGAATGCAATTTATACTTCATTAAATTGATCTAAAATTTTCAACCCATTGCAAAAATGAATTTGATACATTGTGTACGGCTCTAATGCCATCTTGAAATTTATTAATCGAATAATTATTAATGAGGAGTTCAAGTGTTTCCTCCGATTCGCCACATTCACAATTAAAACTGTCAACTGAATCTACTTGAAAAGCATGCTAGTGGTAGGAGACCATGACCTGTTCTTATTCGATTAAGAAGATACCTTATAATCCTGGGAAGGTTAAAACCAGGAACTTTATTCCATGAATCACATATTAGATCTTTATTAGATAAAGAACATTCGAATTTCCAGATTTCTTTGTAGCCGAAGTTCGAATTCAGAAGGTTATTCGACCAAATAGGTTTACGGAATTTCAGTCTTGGAATTCTATTTTCTGGAAAGTAGTAATGTATCGATTTTCTGAACATGAACAGTATTGAGCAGAACTGGGCAACAATTTTCAACGGTGGAAAAAACCAGTGCAAGGGCTGCTGTACGAAGAGTAGTCGGGTCCATGGAGGTAAAGAAAGTGGAGGGGGCATAACGTTTCAAAAGTGTCACCAAAACAAATCCGGATTTGGCACCCCAAGATGGCCGACTTCGAGGTATTTTAAACTGTAGGTTCTGCAATTTTGGCCTTATTTATTATTCGTTCGTTGGTTTTGGCAGTTGTATATAGTGGAAAAACATATAAGAAATGGTTTCTTGTACAGCATACGCTGATCTTACTCGCCAATTAATGATGAAAAGCTGAAATTTTCACGTTCGTAAATATATGGTTTAATTATTGTTGCATTCAATTTTAATTGATAGGGGTACACGAGATAATTTACCTATTTGTTTCATTGCATATTATCTGAATTTGTATGTACTTTAATTGAAAAAATAGAATGTATGATTAGTAACAAGAACAAATCATTCATTCCGTACGTAATTCAACTCACCAATTCATTAGAAGCAATTGTTTATGATATTTTGACTCCTTGATTTGTTTCGATCATTATTTATCCATCTTTTGGTCATCGAACAAACTTCGAATTGTAAAAATTCAAATATACAAAATTCCCGCCACAAATTTGGCTCCGCAACATGGCGGATTTTTGGTGACACTTTCATAGCAAGGGAAACATAGGATATGCTACCTCCCCTTCTTCTACCTCCATGGTCGGGTCAACATCCCATGACGTACCAACAAGTTTCTGTAGAACGTTATTTCTCCTTTTCAACTTCATCCGTAAGTCATCCAAATGCGCTTTGTAATTCAGAAAACAATCTAACTTAACACCTAAGTATTTGGGGGTAAAATTATGTTCCAAAGGAAAGTTTCCTGAAAGGACATTTAATTTTGAAAATTTTTGATGGTTATTAAATTGAAATTACGAAACCTACGTTTTATTCGGATGTGGACACAAACGCCATTTGAAAAGATAATTTTTCAAAATATTCAGATCAGAAGTAAATTTCTCCTCAATACTTTGAAAATCAAAATGTCGAAAAGTGAGTGCAACATCGTCGCAAAAATGAATTCTTCAGATGAAGTACAAGGAACATCACATAAATATAAATTAAAAAGAAGGGGTGCTGGAACAGATCCTTGTGAAAGACCATTGTTCGAAGTTTTGAAGTGACTAACTACTATTATCATCAACAAAAAAGAGAAATCTTCTCTAATAGACGAATCATGTTTCCGCATTCAAGATGTGTATGAAGTTTATAGACCAAATCATCTTTCCATACCGTGTCGTAGGCAGACGATAAATCTATAAAAACTCAACTTGTTTTTAAATTGCTATCGAAACCTTATTCGATAAATGAAGTGAAACTGAGAACCTCATCATTGCAATTTGTATCTTTCCTGAAACCGCCCTGACCATTTTAAAGAACATCCTCCATAGTAGGTGCTCTTCATATTTCGAAATGATCTTGATTTCATTCGTCGAGCTAGCTTTGGAACAGCAAGTAAACCCTTGTTGAATATCAGGTCAATTGGATATTTCAATTTTGCAGGTTATCGTTTTCGAATATTTGTTCAGGAAGATTAATGAGAAAAAGATTTGAAGGTTGCCTAAAATAAACTTTATCTTCAAGACGATATGACAATACAAGATAATAAAAGTGTATATAGTCTAAGTAAAAATAAATCCGAGTATAGAATACTCATTTTCACTCTTAAAACTACAATATAAGTAATATAATAATTGAATCGACTGAACCCGGGACAACACTGTGAATCAATCGTGTCGCAAATCTGGAAACACCAATTTTTTCTCAAAAATCTGGTGGGGGTACTTTGGGTCCCTTCACAATCTTGGGCACGCTCGGATCCTTGGGAAGTAATGGTTTCTCTGCTGGATCTTCTACGTCTTTCCTACCTATTCTCCGCCTTTTGGGAGTCTGAGCTTTTTTCTTTTTTTGCGGTCCACCGAAAGCTGCCTGGGTAGAACTCTGAGCGCAGAAGATGCACAGAAGCAAGAAGAACACGATTGCAACACTGGACCCAACGTAGAGTATCAGAAAAGCTTTGTTAGCGAACTGAAAATAACGAATACGAAGATATTATAATCGTATATTCTAAAATAAGTTGCTTCCCTATGCCTGAGTGTTAGAATTACCTTTTCTCTATTTCAGTATCGTAATGAGTTCATTACGGTACTAAAAGTAGTGTTGTAATGAAACTCATTACAGCATTGTTTTCAGTTATATTTTTCGTTTTGTGGTTGACAGTACTGACTTCCGATCCACTCAATTTTCGAATCAAATCAATTCAAATTTTGCAATCTGTCAAATTTCGTTAGTGACACCAACTGCCAAGATACAATATAAAAGTCACAAATCTGATTTTTTATTTGAATTTCGAGAGTTTTCACAAAACTTGACTGCTCCTTCGTTGCTCGTTTTCGAAGTTCGCATTCGTGTTGGAATAGCAGCTCATTCTGCAACTTTTTAGAATATACTATTGCGATGAGTATTAGACGATATTTCTTCATTTCAGTCAAGTTTCGTGAATGATTTCTATCATACATCCTAGTGAATTTCTTATTCAATTTTTGCAGTCGTTGTGAATGTTCCGAATGTTTGTATTGTAGTTGGTTTTACACAATCATTTCAGCGTAATTCATTTAATTCAAAACAATGCGTAGATGGAAAATATTATCCTGATCAAAAAGCAAAGCCCTGCTTTTGTTTTGTTGATCAGGATGTTTCTTCAAAAACTTAACAAAGAATTCTCAATTTGATAGAAATTTATGAGATTTATAATTTGAATTTCGCACCGATTAAATAGTTTTATGTACTGAATAATGTTTTCAGCGCTATCTAGGTGTCAAAAGTAAGAAACTAGCCAAAAATCGCAGTCGGATTTTAGTATCACAGATATAAGGGCGTTTTCTATTTTTCTAACTCTTTATTTTTCGAGTGCGATTCAAAAATATTTCGAAATATTTTCTGTTGGAAGTCACCGGTTTAATGATCGTTAAAATCAAGGAATATAGAATATAAAGGAAGGAGCATTCGTATGATTTTCGTTGCCCGGGATAGTTTGGGGAACTTCGAATAGATGAGGTTCAATACCAAAAAAGCGCCTTTGAAATATTTTATTTCTGCTACATATTAATTTGAGAACAAAATAATACTTTCTACATCTCGAAAATGTTTATTTGAAAACGAGTAGCTTGAATAAGATAGAATAATGGATGTTTGAATTAAATTGAAATACTTGTTCCAAGGGTAAATACCTTTATTATACGCAACGATTATACAAGTATTGTTCATAGGAATAATAAACAAATATGTTTCGATATTTCATTAATTGTTCCATGAAATGGATGAATGGGTTTTCGTAATTTCGATCTAATTTTCTCATGTTTATCCAATATATTGCTGGTTTTTTTTGGGGTAAGGGAACGTAGGAGAATCAAGAAATCACTTTATGTAATGGCCAACGTTTCGCAAATTTATTTTTGCATCATCAGGCTGCTAGAAAAAACATAATATGTCATGATGCAAAAATAAATTTGCGAAACGTTGGCCATTACATAAAGTGATTTCTTAATTCTCATACGTTTCCTTACCCAAAAAAAAACCAACAATATATTGGATAATTTTTTGGAACGAAAATTTGAATAAAACGTTTTTCATCTTTGTTTACTGATTTCTACAAATAAAATGTATTTAATTTATCCAGATTCAAGTACTCACCGATGTTGTTTTTAGGTATTTCTGAACAACCAACTCCACACAGTTGACCATTCTCAAGCCGATACACTCTGTAGAACGTACGAAATCTCGAACTCAAATTTGACAATAATCGTCAAATGAATGGGAATGGTTCTTGCAAATGGTCGATTTATGTCACAATCGACGATACGCTCCCTCTTTCATATTCTTGATTATACTGGGTGTTTAATTGGTATATTAACATATGGTAACCTGAGCTAGAACTACCCTAGGGCAGCGTTCACAAACTTACTCAGAGAGTAGAGTAAGAGTACGGCCATATGATCAGAAATATACTTGGGTCTTTACTCCACACTCGTCGTTCACAAACTTACTCTGACAAATGTCATTCAAAATTCAAACATGTCTATAGGTTATGAATAATACTTTTGCATCATATACATTTTTTATATATCATTTTTATGTTGAATTGTTGCTATCATGAATGAATAATAGAAGTTTAAGAAAAAAATTCTCTCTAGTCGTACATTTTCAGTTGTGTCTTCGCAATATAGTCAATTTTTCTTTTATTTGAAAAGCTGAGCACAAACGTGTTTTTTGATGATTGTTAGGAAACTGATAAATGTTCTCAGAACTTTATATTACTTTAAATGAGACAGAAAGAATGAAAAAGGATATTTTTGTCTATAATCTTCTCTTGCAAGCAGAAAATTAACAATGTTATTACATGTTTTGTTTTTTTATTGACTCTACGCCAGAAAAAAATTAAATACTTCGTAACGAAAAATAGTTTCATTTGAGGAAGCTAACAAAAAGAAGTCAAAAAAATATTATATGAAAGATAAAGCAAAATATATGAATGAATCTTGACATATCTAAACTCTCGAATATAACAAAATATCAACGTAGATTCCAAATCAGGTACAAAAAACAGTTATTGTGGGACTTTTCATGTCTCGATTTATTTGAAATTGAACGGACCACTCTAGGTTCTGCAATACAGGGAAAAACTCTTTTTTTCTTTACCATTATCTCTTGGTAAAGTTCACTTTGAGCTGCGTTAATTCACTGCTAGCAATTTCATTAAATTTATTAATCATTAAAGTAATTCTTTCCAATATTTCTTTATTTCACAGAATAGTTGTTTCACTTGGAAATTTTATTGTTTCGTATTTCGTTATTGAAATGAAACAAAACCAGAAATAAATACTTATTCTAATAATATTCAAGTTTCAAAAAGTCCGCGGGAGCAGGACAGAATGAAAATCGCAACTGTCAGAGTATGTGTTTACTCTCCCAAATAGCAGAGTATGCAGAGCTTACTCAGAGGAAGTTTATGAACGCTCACAGAGTATACTCCGAGGAAGACAAATCAAGTTCGTGAACGCCTCAGAGTAAGGGGAGCTTACTCTGAGTAAGTTTATGAACGCAACCTAGGCGAGTCCAAAAGAATCCATATAATATCTTAGGTCGAATCAATTCCATAACTGATACAGGGTGGTTCATGTATTCACCAGAAATTTCAATTGCTAATAATTGCTTGATAATAGTAACCTTTCTCAGGTCGATCAATTCATATTCAAATTTCTGCAAAATTCCAGGCTCGCATTTGAAAAATATGGGACTTCTTCCAAGCTGAGATTTAACACCATGTATATAAAATTTTTTTTGAGATATTCGGAAAAAGCGGAACATTTTATATGGGGTTCAAAAGTTTTCATTTTTCCGCACGTGATTTTGCTCAAGGAAAGCTTCAGGGAAAGCTCCAATTGAATATTTGAATTCCAATAATTTCGTAGAAAACTAGTTCATTGTAATCAAATTGGAACAATTTTTTTCGAATTGACAAAAAATTTACATTTTTCAATATTCTATTGAAAAAAAGGTTTGATTGAAAGAAATTCATTTATATCTATTGTATTCCCTAAGGGTTGTTTCGAGGAGAATATTTCAATTTCTACATAATAAATTTCGTCAACTGGTACCTTCAATTGAGTAATCTGCATAAATGGGCTGAAGACAATCCACATGCGGTCAGGCATACGATATGCCAATACAAATTTTCAATATACAGGGTATTGAATCTCAGCTTGGAAGAAGTCCCAAATATTTCAAATACCGTCCTGGAATTCTTCAGAAATTTAAATAAGAATTGATCGATCTGTGGGAGGTTATTAAACGTTCCAAGTATCAATCGAAAATACCGGTTGGTTCAAAAGTTATTAGCAATTGAAATTTTTGGTAAATACATGAATCACCCTGTATCTCGGTTATTGAATTGATTAGACCTAACATATATGGGTTTTTTGGACTCGCCTAGTGTAGTTCTAGCTCAGGTTACTGTATATTAATTCATCAATAAAGCACCCTGTACAGAGTTCCCAAATTGCTTGATTTTGACTGTTTAAAGGTACTTCTGGACTAGATAGGTGAAAACTTCGTAAGGTGTCCTGCTCGATTTTTTGTGAACATACCATTTGTGAAAACCGTTTCACGATATCTTCATTTCTTTCTTTTGAATTTCGATTAAAAAAATGTGCCATAACTTTTTCATTTACGAAAATATCTTAAAACGATTAAAACTTTCTAGAAGCGCTTTTTTCCTGGAAATAAAAAACTATTATAAATTTTTTTTCTTTATATTGAACCCTTTTTTATATTAAATACGAACGTATTTTTTTTCATGAAAAAAATTTGAGATAAAAAGTTTAAAATAATGTCTTATTCCCAGTGAAGAAGTGCTTGTTGCATATTTTTATTTTTTTCAGTTATTTTCGAAAATGAAAAGTTATGGCACACCTTCTGAATAAAAAAAAATTCGAAATGTTGTTATATCTTCAAAACAAATGGAGATATCGTGAAACGGTTTTCACTATTGGAGTTTTCACGAAAATCTCACCTAGGACTCCTTTCAACGTTTTTACCTATCTAGTCTAGAAGCACCAGAAACAGCCAAAATCGAGGCCAAAATCAAGCAATTTGGGATACCCTGTACAGCTAAAGTGCACATTTTTGAAAACTTGAAGTATCGCAGAACTATGACAGAATTGCCAGAATCTGCTTTCGATAATAACGAAATATAACCCAACAACAACAATCTTCGACGTCACCGTAGCAACATCAGAACAAGTGTATTTCAAAACTTATAAATTTTTTTTTGCACGCCAAAATACAGTTTCAATTAAAGCAAAAATCGAAGTTGTTAGGAATCGACAATAGTATATTCTTATTATAAAACAAGTTGCAGATTGAGCTTCTATTCCAACACGATGCGAAATTCGAAAACGAGAGACGAAGGAGCGAGTTTTCGAAAACATGAGTGTTGGAATTGCCTTCTGCAACGAGTTTCAGACGGTATTTTCTCTATTTCAGTTATGTTTTGTGGAAAACTCGAAATTAAAATAAAAATTCAGATTAGTGACTTCAGTATTGTATCTTGGCAGTTGGTGTCACTAAAGAAATTTGACAGATTGCGGAAATTGATTTAATTTATTCAAAAATTGAGAGGATCGGAGGTCAGTACTGACAACCACAAAACGAAAAATATAACTGAAAACAATGCTGTAATGAGTTTCATTACAACACTACTTTTAGTACTGTAATGATTTCATTACGAGGCTGAAATAGAGAATAGTATATCTCCTTCGTCGCTCGTTTTCGAACTTCGCATTCGTGTTGGAATAGGAGCTCATTCTGCAACTTGTTTAAGAATATACGATTATTTACGTGCACACAATTTGCTGTATAATTTTTCCACCGGAATTTTTTTCTCGCTCATGAATATTTTAGTAAAATTATCCCTCATCTTCATAATTCGACCTTTAGTGGTATAACAAGCGAAAACAATGCTGTAATGAGTTCAGTTCAGCACTGTTCTTATAACTGTAATGCACTCATTACAATACGATGTTTTTGTAGTTTTCAGTTATGCGAAGTAAATCTGAGAAGCACAATATCTTCTGTATAACTCTCATGAGCGATGAGAAAGTAGTTAGATAAAGTATAATCAAAATTAAAATATCAAAAGTTACTCACCATCATTCCCACACAAACTTTGTCGTCGAAAGGCGTCTTGCACTCTATACAACTGCTGGATCCCATTTTGGGCTGATAGTGCACTCTGGGACAAGGGGAACAAGCGGAGCTATTTTCCGAGTTGTAGGTGTTTCTAGGACAGGCAACTGAAATCGTTCCAAATCGGATTGAAACCGCTGAAATTTCCGACGACTCGGTATCCCTTACCGCATATTTTACTCGTGCTTCTCTGGATACCGAACCCTGCGGGACACCCGATCACCAGCTTCGGCAGCAACGTGAGATCTTCCACGGCAGATCGGTCTGTCGGGAACTTGACCTCTCTCGGCTTGAATGTGTGGTTGAAGGAGTTTATCTCAGAGATCACTGTGGATTTGAACGGACGTTCAGTTTTGAATCGGCTACTTTTGGTTTGGAATACTCACCATCTAAGACACTGGTTGTTTCTACGTTTTTTATCAAAAGGGACACGATGGATCCCATCACTTTCATTTGACAGTTGAAATCGCACTCAGAAGTGGATATCGATGGAACCAAGCTTGATATGCCATCCAAGGTTACTATATATTTCACTGTGAGGTAGGTCTTTTCTTCCTAGACATAGTAAACTGTTAATAAAGTGTTTTGAATTGACTATATTCATCATTTAGTTTTTCCAGTTAGGTTAGAATCAGTTATTCGACTGACAATGAGTTGCAGCAACGTTCCTTTAAATTTAATGCTGCCTTAAATCTCCCTTAAACGTTTAATGGAAAATTAAGACGGCATTTAATTTGATGGACGTTCCTGCAACTCAGGGTTTAAGTCTCTGCTGAAACATAAGTTGGCAGAGAAAATAGAAAAAGAGGAGTAAGAGTAGTCTCTGTCAAGCAAGGAGTAAAACATCATGAGACTACCATTAGTAGTAGATATAAAAATCGAAGAAGAGCAAGAGTCCAACTATCATAGAAAGTGATTTCAATTTGAAGCACCCTGAGTGGAACAGGTAAAGTAAATCCACGAATATCACAGGAAAATGGCATTTTAGTAATTGGTCCAGATGAAAATACACATATTCACGAACACACAAAAACCATGTAAAAGGCCTTGTAATTGAAAAAATATTTCATACGAGTACAAGATCGAAACGAAAATAGATATACAGGGTGTAGCAAGTTCGACGGCGCATATTTTCAATTTATCATTGGTATAGTCAAAATTCTTTCCATTCTGTTGAATTTTCTTTGTTGTTGCTTTCTTCGTTGGATTTGAACTGTTGTTCTACGAAATCTGCATATTGTTCTTGCATCATAAGGTACTGGTGGTCTTCTAGGTATTTCTTTGGCTGATTTAAATCGATTCAATTTTTGGTTTGGTCCATTATCTAGAGGACCGTGAATTTTGTTCATATGATTTGTTTTCGATGTAGAGCTAATCTGTCTGTCTCTAATTCTATTGTTACGAACACTGGTCAATGATCGAATGAAATACGCCCATCAGGCGTTTCTGGACAACTGGACCTATTTGAAATCTAAAAATTGGGATAATGTTATTGTTTGATATTATCTTCCGATCTAAAATATTCTCGGATTCTCAACACAGCGAGAGAAAAAATTTTTTTTTTCTGTTTTTCAGTTTTTGAATTTGATATGAAACAGATTTAATGAATTTGACGCTCTGTATGACATAAAATAAGAAAATCCTGAATAACTCAAGAATTATAAATTTCAGGAGCATCAACCTGTTAGAGCATTATAGTCTGAAAATGTACAATATTTCCACAGTCTTCACTTTCAAAAATGTGAAAACGGTCTCTGCTTACGATATCTAGATTAGGAATAACAAACATAATACCGAATACTATTATCTTCCTTATTTTCTCCAGTTTTCTCTCGATATTTTGAAAAGTATTTCGACGAATACAGGGATTTGAGAACGAAAGTACTCCGAATTACATACTCTATCAAATTAGAAAACAAGAAAACACAAAAAAAATTTTTGAAATTTTTTCCCCCCCCTGTATAAGTGAAAGTCGTCTTGCTCCAAGAATATTTTAGATCGGTAGATAATGTCAAACAATAATATAATTCCAATTTTCAGATTTCAAATAGGTCCAGTTCTCCAGAAACGCCTAATAGGCCGTCGAATTTGGTACACCCTGTATTTCATTCGATCATTGACCAGTGTTAGTAACGAAGGAATTAGAGACAGACAGATAAGCTCTACATCGAAAACAAATCACATGAACAAAATTCACGGTTCTCTAGGTAATGGACCAAACCAAAAATTGAATCGATATGAATCAGCCAAAGAAATGCAAGTATCTAGAAGACCACCAGTACCTTATGATGCAAGAAATATTTGCAGATTTCGTAGAACAACAGTTCAAATCCAACGAAGAAAGCAACAACAAAGAAAATTCAACAGAGTGGAAAGAATTTCGACTATACCAGTGATGAATTAAAAAAATGCGCCTTTATCCTTGTTGTGTGTTATTTTCCCCCGGAGAAAATTTTGAAATTACATCGAGTTTCTTCTGAAATATTCATAGGCTAAATCGATCGAGCAGTTTTATTGATATCATACATCGAAAAACGGAAAATGTTCACTCTTTTTGAAAATAGTTATTTTTCTATCAAGTGTTGAAAGTTTTACTCTTCCGTACGAGATTGCTGTTGCCTTGAGGATATTTTGGAGAACTATGTTAGTTACATTCCAGAGACAAAGACGATACAGAGAAATCTGAATGAAGTATATGGTAAAGATTTGTTTTTAACGGAAAACTGAAATTCCTGAAGACGTTGAAAATCAACTCAAATATAATATTACTACCGATGAAGTTGACGAGGCAGGGAAAAAATGCATAGCAGCCCTTTATGGAAATGATTCCAAGCAATTAAATGTATTGCGGTATGAGATGTTCGAAAACGTTTTAACCAATAACTCATTTAATCTAGCCTCTTTGCCTCCAACTGAAACAGGAGCTCGACAGCACTCGCTGAGTTAGTCATGGTGTTATTAGTTCATGAGTCCCACGTTTGTTTTTATAATGAATCTCAAATACATTCTTACACCAAATTGTAGTTTACCTACTCATATGATATTTTTTTGAATTAATGTTAATATTTTTCAATGACATAAAAAACTCATTTTCAGGTACAATCTTGGGGAAACAACCCACTTCAATGAGGGTGGAAGAAGGAAAATTCAGGCATTACGCCAATAAGGCACGTGCTTGAAAGGCTACCTTGAAGCTTGCTTGTGCAGAAAAAAAAAATGAGTTGAAGTGCACTACCTTTTGAATATTATGCAGATGACAGTTGTGCACAATTGCCGAAACAGAAAATGAGATTCTTGGTACTGACGACTTTGACCTGGATTTTGATGGACGAGTTAGAGTCCATTTTAACATTACCAACTTCCTCCAAACGTCTTAAAAAATAGACTTACATTCTGCTATTAAAGTGGAAAAAACAGTGGAATGCTGATTGTTTCTACTGCGAATATTATTTATTGTTTTTCATTATTTCAAAATAATTGGTTAGCATGGTTACTTCAAACTATATTCAAATGATTGTCCATCTGTGTTTACTTTCTAACATAATTTTGTTTTTGAAACATAGATGAATTCAAAATAGTTATCATCGAAATGAATACCATTTTCAATTCCTAGGCTCAGAGATCTTTCATCATGAGGTTGGAGAAATGATATTAGATTTTGTCACTGAGATGAGAGATATACCGGTTTCGGCCTTGTTGAGCCTCATCAGTATCCCGCACATCTCAGGACAAAATCTTCATAAAAAACTTCAGAATTTATAGCAATTGCTAAAATGCCAAATTTTCCGTTTTTCGACGTATGATATCTAGGATACTATTATATCAAAATATGATGTCATGGTTCATGGTACTCTCTAGAAGCCAAATTTCATGCTTTTGAATATGACAAAAGTTTCGATAAAGTGCTAAGTTTAGGAGCTGATCGAGAAAAACCTAAAATAGTCCGAAAACTTCAAGGTTTTTCGAACGCCACGACAAACACTCCACTGGGAAATTGGGGCAAAACTCAAACTCATCATATTAGAGGTCTGAATAAATGATTGAAACAATTTCCAGAACATCAATTATTTCCAGGCAAACGTCTAATTTGCTTGGTCTATCACTCAAATCCTCATAATTCTTATGGAAGGACCTACCTCAGATAGATTCGATAACCTGAATAGGGTAGAATGTAACTTTCCAGGACCATTAAAACTACAGATTCGGGTAATGCTGCTAATAAAAGTACCAACGCAGTTCATTGTATTGAATACTCACCACCTCCACGCAGCTAGGCCTTTCCATCTCCACCTTGCAGACCCTCTTGTGAATGCCACACAGGAGGTCTTCCAGCATTTTGGGTAGATAGGCGTGAACCACATCACCATCCTTCAAAGAGCAGGGTTCATCGCTGTCGTACATGACAGTCGATTTAACCTTGAAGATAGGTCTTTCGATGATGAGCAGCTCGTGTACGAAATGCTTGCGCTCCGAATCGGTGTTACCGAAAGGCCGATTTATTGAGCAGGTGTAGTTGCCATCATCTTCTACGGTAACTTCTGATATTTTTAGTGCTCCGTCAGTGGCTTCGCGCACCCTGTCTGAGACTGGAGAATACAAAGAAGTTAATGTAGGAAACGTACCTTAGATTTAATAAGTTTCATCATAATATTATGTCATATATTCTGGAAGGAGTTGTGGAGATGTCATTAGAAAAGCATTTTACTTGCGGAAGTCATATAGGTGAAGGAGCAGATGCTAAATTAGAGACAAATTGGCTATTGCAATTTCTTTCTGGGTATGACTAGGAGGTGCGGAATATCTGCAGTCGATGGAAACCAAATTTCTGTCCATATTCCTTTTTTCCAAGCTCGGCCGAGAAACACATCAAGATCACCGCAAAATTATGCACAACATAATTATGACATGACGATTAAAATATAGTGAAATGATTCGGTGAGTTCATCTCCTTATTCGATTTTACAGCAATGGGACTAATTACCAGCACTGAAATTCGCACGTTGGTGCTGTTTGAAATTGTATCATGACAGTTAAATAACCGATTGTAAAGTTTTATGTTGATGGTATGATTGTGATCCAACGATTCCTTCTACCTACCTCGTGCCGATGCTCTGGTAGTCCTCGTCTACGTCACTGGTAGTACATGGTTGCACATAATTATGAGAGTGATTTCGATACTTCAGGATATTCGAATTTTATATTTGTTTTGTTATTTGAATATTGAATAAGATTCAATTTGAAAAGTGGCTACACTGACATTGATATTAATTGTATATTGCGTACAGGCTTTAGCCTTTGCGATTCATGTTCATGTAGTATAAACGATAATTATTATTATCATGACACTATTTTGTTCATACCAGAAGACAAGGAAGCTGTGATTCTTGAGTCGTTCAGTACGTATCATCCCAAAATACAGTTCACGATAGAACGACCGCCCTAAGAGATTGTCAGGATCGAACATAGAACTATGCTTAACTTGAAGTACCCTTGTGTACTTTTGCTAGTAATCTGCGGGACTATTCCATTCCATGTCCCCAGATCTACTAACCTACCGTTTCGTAGTACCCTTTTTGTACTTTTCCGAGTAACCTGCAGGATTATCTCGTTCCGTAACCCTATACCAATTTCTTAACGATGAAATTAACTTGTTACCTTCTTGTGGGTGTTTCTCTCAATTTCAAATTTTCAAATTTTTTTCATTACACGCGATGACTTAGTGCTATTGCGTCCAAAGCCCTGAGGCACAAGGTTTATCTGTATGGCTAGAAATTTTTATAGCGATAGTTTTAAGCATGCTGAGGATGAAAACCATGACCTGGCACCCCTCACCCCTTCACATCATCAACCTCTACATCTTTGAAAGTGTAAAAAAAAATTGAGAAAACTTGTCGCTGTAGGGTTGAAACTTTCATACGATTTTTTTTATCCATTGTTAAGTTAAAAAAAATTACAGGCGATTTCGATGAGCACAAGTACCTGCTGGGCGACTCGGAAAGGGTGTAAAAAATACGAACAAGAATGAACTTTTTTCTGTAAGGCTAAAGTTTATATATGTGTTCGTCTGAGGGAGGAAAAGAATAAATTTCATTATTAATCTTCATCATCATTGATATGTTATCATTAATTTCTTCATCATATAGTATGGAGTACAGTCGTTTCAATACACTGTCTCCTGAATTGGTTGGGACTGCATTATATCTAGGTTATTATTGAAAATAGAGTCATGCGGTTTTCGAGACCATTTGTCACTTTTTTGTGAAAGTTTTAAATCCACAAACAGAATTCATAGTCTTTTCTTTCTGGAATACAGGGCGAAAATGAAAATATCCAATTTTTGAAGATGATATTATTTTTCGGGCGCCGAATAAGAAAGAAAAAATATGAAAATGCTCATAATAATATTTTTACGAAGAAGTCAGTGGCGTAGCTTGAAATTTTTATCGGATGAATTTTCTTGAGATATAGCACAAACTTGAAATGTTTCAAAAGGAACACCTCGTATGTTTCAACGTAAAATTTTTCCATTTTTTTCTGAATACATAGATGTATCATAACCTCACCCTCTATAAATTTCAGCGTTAACAATAAAAAAATTTATGTTTCTGTTTGAGTTTTTTCAAAGTAAGATATAAATTCTTCCATACATGCATCAAAAAACCATTTTTCAGTTGATATTCTGAGTTTATATTCAAAATTGTATAAGATGAATGGGTTCAGGTCACAAGGCTTTTCGAAAAAGTAATGATTAATTGCTTGTGAATATTGATTAAATGAGTGGGATATTTATTTCAACTTAAATTTATGGAAGGATAGGTTATTATACAAATCGACGATAAAATAAACAAGGTGTTCCATATGAAAAATTTCATTCTATTTCAATTCAATCTCAAAATCAATACTTTGAAAAAAATTATAAGCTACGCCACTGTCTTTTACGTAAAATATCATTATAAGGAGTTTAAATTTTTTTTCTTATACAGGGCCGTGTAATAATAACATTTTCAAAATGTGTAGTCGTTTTTAGCCTGTACCTATTCGAAAAAAAAAAGTAGTTGGAATATTCCTGTTTGTGGATTCAAAAGTTTCACAAAAAAGAGACAAAAGGTCGCGAAAAACCGCATGACTTTCTTTTCAATAATAGCTGAGATATCAGTCAGTCTCAGCCAATTTAGAACACACTGTACTACGCTTGAAGCGACAGTACTATATGATGAAGAAACTAATGATAACATGTCAGATGATGATGAAGATTAATAATATGATTTAATTTTTCATTCCCCCAGACAAACACATATATAAATTCAGGCCTTTCAAAATTAAGTTCATTATTTTACACCCTTTTCGAGTCGCCTAGCAGGTACTTGTGCTCGTCGCAATCGCCTGTCAATTTTTTTTCACTTAACAATGGATAAACGAAATCGTATGAAAGTTTCAACTTCACAGCTACAAGCTTTTTAAAATTTTTTCATACTTCCAAAGATATTGGGGTTGATGACCATGATGTGCAGGGGTGAGGGATGGCACCTGCCATCCCATGACCTCATGGTTTTCGTCTTCAGCATGTTAGGAACTATCACTATAAACATTTCTAGCCTTACAGACAAACCGTTACTCAAAAGGACTAGCTCTTGGACTATCTGAGAGCCCAATATGAGTTTCTCTGATTATTCCAGCTGATTCATTGTATATTTTTTTAAATCTGAATATATGAATGAGGTAAATACTAATTTCCACATTTACCACAACTGCTGATTTTCCTATTCGAGAAGAGTTTGAACTGCAAAAACTAAGAGTTCTCTGTCAATGCCAGTCTGTCGGAATAAAATTTTTACTGCCTACCAAATAGCCATCCAAAATGGACTCGAAATGTACGTTTGCACCTTTTACGCTTTTGGATAATAATTAAAAAGAAAAAATGTCGCGGAAGAAGGGTGAAAATGACAGTCAATTGTTGATTCTAGGGCCAGGAAAATGTGAAAAGGAAACTAAACCTTGCAAAAACACTTACATATTATCGTCCTCTCCCCTTCTGCAGTCCAAATGTATTTCATGAAATGTTCCCTCTCGATGACTTCGTCCTTGTAAATGCAGGGGATGGTGGCGGTAGCACCCACGGCAGCATATATGGTTGTATCTAAAACGAAAACACCCATTGGTATCACCCAAAACACTTACCTTCGCTTTACGCACCGGTACTAGCAGGGGTCAACTCGTTTGCGAGCACCTCATCTATTTTGTTATATTCCACAGTTTCCCTTCTCTGGCGGTTCAGATACCTCAGGTATAGATAGCTCCGTCGAGATCTCTTGAGATTGGCCGAAGTTTCGTTCCTCATAACCAGACCTTGGTTCACCTTCAAGAACTTCGAGCATTTGATGCCATTCGTCTTAGAGGAATTGGTTCCCTCCAGATCGTCAGCAACATGGTCGACTGTGATATCGAGCATGCAGAAACATTTATTGTTGTTTTCGAAGTCTGCTTCGGTACATCCACCCTCGACGAAGTTATTTGATTTAATTTCCGGCAGTTCTTCGACAGGTAGCAAGGTTGTTGTTGTGAGTTCTGTGGTACTAGAGGGAGTTTCATTGCCTGATGTACTCTCAGGTGAAGCTATTGTATTTTCTGAGCTCGATGATAACTCTGTCGTTCCCTGTGTTGGAGTCACGATATTAGAAGGGTTGAGTGTTGTACTCTCTTCGCCCAGACGAGGACATTCAGATGGCACCCACTTGGTTCCATTGAGAGGTAATAGGGGACTCTCTCCGGTGATGAACACAACCAGACATTTCGGTATGTTTTGGGGCCCTGAGACGTTCGATCCGAAATGACTGGATACCGTATTGTTTTTCTCTGGTGCCTGGGTAGTTGAGGTAACTAAAGACAGTAGTAGCGTTGTGAGTAGGGATATACTTGATAAACCTTCTGTAGTATGAATCTTGGAGGTCGATGTTTCAGGGGTTTGCTCAAACTTTTCAGTATGTCGGATAGGTGGTAAAGAAGATTTCGTTCCTCCACTCCCAGATTTTTCCTCTACTTCAGATACTGTAGATTTCTCAGGTATGAAAATTCCACTTTTTGCATCTATGGGACTTGGAGATCCTTCTTCTCCAGTTGCGTTGCCTCCGAAACCTGTTACACTCACTCCGTGTGTTTCAGTTTTGAACTCTGGAGAACTCGCGAGTTTCGTAGTCATCTCAGACTCACCTTCAGTTGAGATTCCCGAAAGAGTGGATATTTTGTTTTGTAACTCGATCTCTGAAGAGGACTTTACTTCACCTTCTCCAGAGGTGAGTTCTGTGGATCCCATAGCGACGACTGTTGAATGAACGATTTTCGTCTCAGATGTTTTTTCCTCAATGTCATTTAGTACTGAAGATCCTGTTATCAATTCGGTAGCTCCTGAGTAACCTTGGAATTCAGTTTCTGCAACCGAATAGGTGTGATTCTCTCGGTGTGATTCCATTTCTGTTGAAGTTATCACTTCAGTATTAGTGGTAGAAGTTTCTTCGTGTTCTCCCCCTTCTACTCTTGTTGAGTGGGTGGCAGAAATTTCAGTGCTAACTTCATTTGCTTGAGCATGAACACCTTCAGATGTCATTTCCTCTACTCCATTTACAGTGGAATGTTCTGTTTTCGATATTTCTGAACTGAGTTCATTATGAATTTCTCCGGCGGTGGTTGGTTCTCCAATGCTTCCTTCGTTAGAGCCCTGAGATTTCTCTGACTGAAGGCTACTTGTTGCATGCTCTGTCTCTGGGGACAACACTTCCTCTACAGCTTCCAATAAATCGTCAGGGGCAATGGTGGTACCCAACATTAACTGGAATTCATGTTTCAGTTCTTCCAGTTCTTTTTCCAATACCTCTTCTTCCATTTTTTCCTCTTCATGAGCTTCAGTATTATCCCCGAAGGTCTCTGGAATAGCAGTGGAACTCAAAAATTCGTTTATTATTTCATCAAGCTCCTCTAATTTCTCTTCGAGTTTATCTGTAACTGCTTTTGTGGTGGAACCTGTGGTTTCTGTCGATGCTTCTATTGGATGGACAGCAGATATTTTTGTCTCCGAACTTCCAGCAAAACCTTCTGTCGAAATGTGTGAACTACTTTCAGCTACCTCTGTGGATGATACGAAATGTGAGGACACCTCTTTCTGATGATCCTCTGTAGTTACTACAGCAGTGTAGAAATTGGTTACTTCTTGAAATTTTTCGGTCACAATTGCTGATGAAGATGTGTCAGGCATTGTTGCAACATTATTTTTTGTCTCTTCTTCAAGGGAGGGTGTTATCTTATCAGTCATATTCATATATTGTGAACCATTATGCTTGGATTCAATTGGAGTCATCGAGATGGTACCTTCTGTTGTGTGGATTCCTGTCTCCTCTAAATTTGATGCTTGACCTTCTGTTGTGTGAATTCCTGGCTCCTCTGGATTTGAGGTTTGACCTTCTGTTGACTCGATTGTTGAAGTTGTGAGTTTCATCATTCCTGAACTAGGAGTCTCCATTTCAGTATTTTCCGTTGACATCCCTGTTGTAACAGTCTGCTCCGAGGTAAAATGATGAGTTCCTTCGAGATCTTCAAGTATTTCTTCAGAGGTGAGCGTAGTTTTCATAATTTTTTGGTATTCATCATTCAATTCCTGAAGCTTTTTCTCCAAGACTTGACTTTCAGTAATTTCTTCTTCAACTTGAGACACACCTTCTAGTTTATGTGGCTCTGATGATGAGTTCATAATTTCTTCCAAAACCTCCTCCAATTCATCCAGTTTCGTATCTATTCTTTCGGTTGAAACAACTTCAAGATGTTCTTCAATCGTTGGCTTGGTTGATCCTTTTTCATGAGTGACCATAATGGGAGCTCCGGTTTCTACATTTTGGAATGTTGATATTTCTGTCTTCAAGTCAGATGACAAAGTAGTGTAATTCGATACAGGTGATGAAGTTTCTCCCGCTATGTTATGAACAGAGGTTATTGTTTTTTCCATTTCTAATGTTGTCCCTTCGGATCTATCTGTTGAAAGTTTCACTCCTTCTGCCTCGCCTTGAATATTTTGTAACGTGGAACCTTCAGATCTCCCATTTTCAGAACTCCCTTGTTTTTCTTCTATTGGAATAGAAATGAGTGGATTAATTGATGTAAAAAAGGATTCATTCCCTGCCACTGGGGAGTTTTTGTTGTTGTCTGTTGATCCTTCTTCCAGCACTCTATCTGCCGAAGTATGATCTGCTTTTCCTATTGAAGAACTTTCCACATTATGTTTTGTTGAATATTTGGTTTGATTTTCCCCAGATTCTTCAGAAGTTGACATATATGGTGTGCCCTCAGAAACTATCTGGGAGTGTTCTAGCCCTTCAATAAGATCTTCAGCAGATATAGTTGTTTTGAGCATTTCTATGAATTCTTCATTCAATTCCTCCAGTTCTTTTTCCAATAGGAAATTCTCTGTGACTTGATTCTCAAAGTTTTCCGTTCCGCCGACAATTAGTGGTTTTTCTGGTGTTGACATGAGGAGTTCATTCACGACATCGTTCAGATTCTCCAATTTCTTTTCTACATTCTGAGAAAGAAAAGATTCACTGGGAGGTAATTCACTTGTAGAGTATTCTTCGGTGCTATGAGTCTCTGCCGATGGGCTTTCTTGTGAGATATGATCTTCAGATTTTATTGAAGTGCTAGATTCATAAGTGTCTTGTGTGTAGAAATTTGTTGAAGATTCTTCCCCGGATTTCTCATGGGCAGCCGTTGAAACTATTGAAACGGTTTCTACCTGATTTGATTTAAACGAACTTCCTTCTGATTCCTCCCCTTTTTCTGTATTATCCTCTGAATTCTCCATAACAAAGGTAGGCTCAGTATGGGATGTTTCTTTTTGTGTCAACCCTTCGGTGGAACTCGGAGTTTGAGAAGCGATTATTTTATGCAATTCAGAAGGTTGGTCTATAGTTGGTGTGCTAGATTCATAAGTGTCTTGTGTATAGAAATTTGTTGAGGATTCTTCCCCGGATTTCTCATGGGCAGCCGTTGAAACTGTTTCCAAACGATTTGATTTAGAAGAACTTCCTTCTGTTTCCTTCCCTTTTTCTATATTATCCTCTGAATTCTCCATAACAAAAGTGTGCTGAGTATGAGAGGATTCTTCTTGTATCAACCCTTCGGTGGAACTCAGAGTTTTAGAAGCGACTATTTCATGCTCTTCAGAAGGATGAGCTGCAGTTCCTGAGGGCAGTGATTCTGTGCTTTGCTGCATTTCTAAAGTGTTAATGAAGATTTCTTCTTCAATATTCTCCAAGTTTTCCAATAGACCAGAAACTTCGGTATCAATCCGAGTTGTTCTCCCTTCTAAATCTTCAATTCCGGACTCTGTATTTACAGTTGCTTCAGGTCCGTTCAGGGAAGTCATGCTCAAAGTTCCCGAAGTTATTCCATGTGATTCTGTTGATGTATGAAATGGAGAAACAGGTTCTGAATGAATCAGTTTGTGGGAGGTTTCTTCTTTTCTGTCACTTTCTTCTTCGCTCAACTCTTTGGTTATGTCTTCCAAACCAACAGTATTTTCAATAGATTCTGTTCCACCTTCGCTTGGTTTCAGGAATTCAGTTTCTCCTCCTTTCGTATTTTCTTCAGCCATAGTTGATGTCAAAACTTCTTCTAATTCGAGGTTTGTTGATTTTCGCGAAGTGCCTATTGTGCTTACTTGAGTACTTTCTCGTATCTCCAAGGACGATAGGAATATTTCTTCCTCAATGTTATCAAAATTTTTTAAAATATCGGAAACTTCATTGTACATTCCAGTCGTCTTTTTCTCTTCTAAATCTTCAGTTTCAATTTTTGTGTGTCCTTCTTGTGATGTTAGGGTTCCTGTTCCTGAGGAAGGTGTTCCAGTTGGAGTGGTAACTTCTTGGACACCAGAACTAGCTGTTGATGTGTTCCTCATGTTCTCGAGTTCTTGTTGAACATGAATAATTTCCTCAGTAGCGATTTTCATTGGTTCGGAGGTTAAACCATAACTGGAAGTGAATGTTGATTCGGAATTTACTGTCGGTTCGAATTCCGTATAAAAATTGGTCCCTACAAATGTTTCACTCGTATATTTTGACGCATTCTCTTCAGAGATAGGGGTTGTCTGAATGGTTTTGTTTTCAGTATAGGATTCATCTCTTGATAGCTCTTGCTGTGAGTATATTGTTGTCTCCCCTTCTCCTGTTCTGATACCCTCTTGGGTAGTTGTTTCTAATTCGAGATTTCTCGTGGGTGTAGACATTTCTTGTGTTTTTATCATATCTTCCAATTTTTTCTCGATATTTTCTGCAGCTTCTAAGCCTTCATCTTTGGTATATCCTAGTTGTGTGGTATCGGAATGATCTTCGACAGTAGATTCACGTGATTCAATTATAGATTCAGTTGATTCTACTTCTTCGATCGTGAATGCAGCAACTGTTTCCCCAACGGTTACGTTGGTCTTGAAGTATTCTGAGGTTGAACCAGAAACCTCTACACTTGTACTTGAAGAGTATTGTCCTACTTTGAAAATATTCTTATTCGTCGTTTGTAAAGGTTGTTCTATTTCCTTTCCTTCAAAGTTATATGATAATTCAGTAGTCTTCTTTTCAGTTGATGAGAATGGTTCCTTAGCATGTGAACCCCAGTAACTGCTCATCACCTCTGAAGTAGTATTTTCTATCCCTTCCGTTATTATTTCTTGGGTTGCTTCCATGGATTCTGGGAGGGGTGTAGCAGATGGATGTTTTTCAGTAGAAATTTCGTTAGTTTCGCTTGCTTCTGAAGATGCCTGAGTGATTTTTGTGTGGGATTCCATTTCTCCAGAAGCAGAAGGTTCCTCTGTAATTTTTTCAGGTAAGTTTTGACTGAATTCGAATCCTTTGTCATATTCCCCAGGACTTAGGGACGATTTGAATTCTTGACTGGAAGACGGAGATGTTACCATTTTCGAGAAAGACAGATTTTGGGATACATCTTGTGCTTCTTCATCACATATTTCGCAGATAGTAGATGTTTCATGAGCGTGATGCTCGGGAAGATGATGAAGGTTTGCTGGAAATTCTTCTTGCTCTTGTTTCTCATAGTAGGATAGCTCTGATGTAGTTTCCATTTCTATCACAGGTTTCGACTGGGATGTTGAATGAAACGCAGAAGTAGTAACTTTTTCAAGAGAACTTGTATGGGTTTCATGGGGAGGTGATATACCTTCCTCAGAACATATTTCGCAGATTGTGGAAGTTTCATGTATATGTTCTTGGGGCATATGGTGAAGGTTACTCTCAAATTCTTCTTCAAGGAGTTCCTCCTTGTGTGATTTGGTGTGTACTTCCGTGACATATGGTGATGAAACCGCTTCAGAATATTGTTCCTGCTTCTTTTCTTCCCCTAAATTTTCGAGTTTTTCAGCGCTCCCAGTAGAACTCTTCAAAACGGAATGATCCTTAGAGGAATATTCAGATATTTTTGGTTCTTCATCGCATATTTCGCAAATTGTTGAAGTTTCATGGGTATCCTTAGGCATGTGCATCAAGTTGGCATCGAACTCTTCTTCCTGTATTCCTGGACGAGTTGTGAATTTTCCTTCAGTCATAGGTATTTTCGGAGTATGGGAGGGATGTGAAACGGTTTCTTCATCATGTTTAGTTTCTTGTTCTTTGCCTTGATTCTTAACTGTTGAAATATCATTACCTGATTCTTCGAGTTCGTCACATATCTGGCATATAGTGCTGGTTTCATGCATATTTTTCGGGAGATGTGCTAGGTTGCTTTCTATTTCTTGTTCTTCCTCTCCGATAGACTTCTCGTTCTGGAAACTTTTCAGACTTACCTTATTATGCATTGCGGTCGTTTTCTCTGGACGATGTGAAGATTCTGTTGTGTAATGATCGGGTATTAAAAATGGTGTGATGAGTGAGAGATCATCTTCACTCAATGGTGCCGTTGGTGGTTGACTTGTCGGTGTTTCATATTCAGTTGAGAATTTTTGTAACTTCGTTGAATACTTAGCAGAAGTTGTCTCATGTAGATGCTTAGAAACCGTCACGTGTTCCTCTCCAACCATAAGAAGAGGTGTTAATAAATCAGGAATTTTCGTTTCACTGGTTGTTTCTGCTTCAGGTGTTACCTCACTATTCATTTCCATTTCCACACTAATTTCCGCAGCACCAAAAGTCGATTGGTCATGTTCTCCTCCTGTGCCAGTCTCAGTGTTATATGACTCTGGAGAAATTTCGAATTCATCTAGAGTTCTGAGAATTTTCTCAACCGGTTCTAAAGGAACCTCAGTTAATTCTCCCTCAACCAAAGATGACAACGAGGTCATATTCATGTGTGTAGTTGTTTCTGATTTTTCCAGATCTCCCTGTAACTCCAAAATCCTTTCAATTTCTGTCAGAGTAGTTTCCTGATTATATTTTCTCGATTCCGATGTACCGAACCTAGCGGAACTCGTGGATATACTCATAGTTTCTTCCTCTTCTGAGGAACTTAAGTGAATATCAGACTCTCCCAAAGAACTATGTAAGTTTCCTGTTGTAACTCTCTCAGAATCAGTAGGCGCCCCAAAATTGTCTATAGTGGATTCAGCATGTTTTTCGGATATATGAAAATCTGTCAGAAGCTCATCAAGCGGAGTGACAATTTCAGTTTGTCCTTCGGATGACCCGAGTTTCCCGAAGTTTATTTCAGAGGTAACATGTGACAATTCATTTTTTGCTGTAATTTTTTCTTCTTTATGATTGATGATCGAGAATGGTGTCAATAGATCAGGAATCGTTGTGGGCTCCTGAACAGGTAATTCTGTCAATTCTGATCTCTCTAACTGACCTTCCAAGTCTATCAGGTCCTCGAATTTATCCTTCCTTTTGTGTGATTTTGTGAATTCTTCTTCTAATGGCTCGGTCAAAACTGTGAGAGTATAAGAATGAATAAAAGACGTATGATTTCGTTTTTGAAGCAAAAAGAAAAATTATTCTAGTAAACTAATAATAGTTATTCATAATACAATTGCAGAAACCATCGATATTCTCCCACAACTGCGAAATTCCAAAAGAGCCAAAAAATTTCGTTTCTCCGATGAATGTACTTTATGTACAAATATCGTATGTATATTTCGTAAAACCATCTTTTTCAAAGATAGAGGGTGTTGAATAATGAAAAATTATACACATTTTTCATGATTGTGCCGAAACTGCTTTGAACTTTGAAGCTTCAAAGTTCAAAGTGCTCAAATTTTTACGCTATTATTTTTATTCTATTATTAAGTTATCAGGAAAATCCCAATCATTTTTCAATTATCTACTACTAGAGACGGAAACACCCTGTAAAATTATCTATGATTCAATGAATTTTTATTGAAATTGATGAAATATTTCCATAAATATCGTTAAATATATTTTTGAAATATCGGTGAATAAAATAAAATGTAATAAAATGTAATAAAATAAAATGCAAAGAGAAAGAATCAATCTATCCTGGGTAGGTTTTGGAAGGCGGTTATATCCTCAAAAATTGTGAAGTTTCATGCCTCTTGAGAGAAGAGTATATACATATATATTAAGGGTGTCCCACCGGTGCCCATTAAAACTTTTTGGAGAAATGACCATTCGATCAATTTCAAATTCTGTGCGAATATATAAGTTAAGTTGTACTCCATTTATGATATATTCTTAAATGTCAATGACTTCCGCCTTCACCGGAAATGGTATCACATTTCTTATTTCAAATGGAACGCCCTGTATATTATGACTTTTCCGGATAGATCTTCGAATGCCACATTCCTTTTATGCATCATTGCCTTTAGAGATCTGGAGCAGATTTCGAGTTATTCATAGCTTTTTGAAAAAAATTAGTAATCAAGACTTGTAGAGCACTGAGAATTCAATAAAAGCGCAACTCCAGAATCTCAGATCTTTCTTTAGAAATGGGTTACCGAAAAAATATTCAACGTCAATCAGTAGAGAAAATAACGTTTTGATATACTGGGGGGTAAGATCAATTGGAATTAAAAAAAAGTCAGGAATTCGATTTTTTCAAATGGAAACCGTATTTTTTTAACTCACATCAATTTGGGGGGTAAAAATGAGTGGAGTCCTTCAAGGATTCCCTATATCTGAAATGTACCATTCTCGAGATATTCAGAAATAACTGCTACGAGCATAATATAATATGATCTATGTGAACCCTTTCATTAAAATCTCTGACTTTATTCAAAATATTTCTCCATGCTTTTGTTGTTGACATCTCTAAAAAATGAGTTCATTGCTCAAAGTAAACGACTACTTGTTTTTTTACTTCTCATAATGAAAATTATGAGTTATTTTTTCAGGAGATATGACATACATATCGAAAGCTCAAATTGTAAAGCAAAACTTCTAGAAATGTTATTCAGATAAATTAGGATAGAAAATTCAATAAGAAAAAATTTTCAGAATTTCTGATTGGTGGATTTCCTTATTCATTCTGGGAAAGAATTCTGCCAAAACGTTGCTCGATAAATTCTTGAGTTGGAACAAACCTGGAAGACTATGAATGAAATGATAGAGATTTTTATGAAAGGGCCAACATGGATCATACTAGATACCCCACATATTTATATTATGCTCGTAGCTAACAGTTATTTCTGAATACAAGTACAATAGTACATTTTAGATATAGGAAATCCTTAAAAGATTCTACTTATTTTTTCCTCACAAATTGATATGTGGGTGAAAAAATACAGAATTTTCAGCTTGTTTCGAATTCAAACTATGATAGTCTATGAATATCTCGAAAATGGTACATTTTAGATATAGGGGACCCTTAACAAATTCCACCTAGTTGTTCCTGTGGAAAAATTCCCACTTTGACACTCTAATTTTACCTCTCAGTATATCAAAACGTTATTTTCTCTTCAGAGTGACGTCGGATATCTTTTCGGTAACCTATTTCGAGAAACAGATCTGAGATTGTTCGTTGTGTTTTCATTGAATTCTAAGTGTTCCACAAGCCTCAATTTATAGTTATTTTTCAAAAAACAGTGGAAAATTCTAAAACGATAGTTATAGGGAATGATACATGAAATGAATATGGCATTCGAAGATCTATCGGAAAAAGTCAAAATATATAGGGTGTTCCATTTTAAATAAGAAAGTTATTACCCTCGTTATTACCATTTCCGGTAAAGCGGATATGGTATTTTAAAAGAAATCATACATGAAGGTCTTCTTCTCTTATACACACCCCGTCAATTAATCCCGGACAGGCAAAATTTTTTGTCGAATTCGACACCTTGTATCTTTTTTCGTGGTTCTCCGATTTTGTTAAAATTTTCACAAGGTATGACTACTTGTTATATCAACCTGAAATTAACTTTGCAAAAAATCTGTAGTTTATCCGTTATACAGGGACCAACAGAACCCCGTTTCACTCCCTTCATTTTTAAACACCCTGTGGTGAATTTGAGGAGGAAAATTTGATAATATTAAATTTAAATTTGAAGTCCGACTCTTTCTTAACAAAATGTTTTTCAATTTACGTCAGTATATGTTTTAAAAAAAAGATACACATTTTCAAAAGTCGATTTCGAATGTCTATTCTGGTTGGTTAACGGTTGACCGCTCGGTTCATAAATGACAACGTCAAACGAACCGCGCTTTCGAATACGGTTCAAGTTTCAGCGAAACAGCTGATTCGAGAAGTCACCAATTTGTCATTCGAATGCGGTTGGTCCAAAACTGACGAACCAATCTATGAACCAACCAAGAACCAAAGTCAATCGAAATCGCCTAAAGTAAGTGTTTCATTTTTTCAATTTGAATAACGATTTGAAACATTACAATACCTTATCGACTAGCAATCATAAACAAACATCTGAAAATTAATAGCGTGTATTTCCACCTTGCTTTTTCACCACTTTTACCATACGACTTGACATACTTTCAATGCATTTACGAATTGCTTCTGGGGGAATATTTCCCCAACAATTTCCTCACGTTGCACAGGTTGTAACAGAATATTTAGAATAGTCTAATATTCAATTGGTGTGGCCAGCCAGAAGTCCGGATTTAAATCCAATTGAACATTTATGGTATCTAGGTAGACATGTTCGAAATCCATATATAATACCTTACACCATTCACGAACAGCCCTTCTTGAAGAACGGGAAAATATTCCCCCAGAAGAAATTTTGAAATGCATTGAAAGTATGCCACGTCGTATAGAAGAAGCGATGAGAAAGCGAGGTGGAAATACAGGCTATAAATTTTGAGATGTTTGTGTATGTTTGCTAGTCGATGAGGTATATGTTTCAAATTGTTATAAAAATTGAAAAAATGTAAAACTTTCTTAGAAAATGTGTATCTTTTTTTTAAAAGCAGATAATGACGTAAATCAAAAAAAAAAATTGTTGAGAAAGGATTACACTTCGAATTACGAGTTTATAATAAAGAATGGTCTGCCTCAAATTCACCACAGGGTGTTTAGAAAAGGAGGGTATAAAACAAGGTTTTGTTTCTTTATGTATAAGGGATACACTACAGATATTTTCACAAAGTAAATTTCAGGTTTATATAACAAGATCGCAGTATCACGGAAAAAGATACAGGGTGTTATATTCGAAAAAAATTCTGCCTGTCCGGAATTTATTGAGGAGGAGTATATTTTCACACAAAATTTGAGAGTGATTGAATTATTATTACACTATAAACTTCTAATGGGCACTTCTGGTGGGACACCTGTATATATGCGATAGTTGCATAGCTCTCAAAAATCCTTTTTATTAATTTTTCCCGATGTTGTATAGAATGAATTGATTATAATTGTTTTTACTTTCAACTCACCTTCAACTGGGTGATCTCCTTCGGGAGCTAAAGATATACCTGTAGTTCTTTCCACTGCAACGACGGCTTCTACGGCCTCAGGATACGTGAAGTTGATATCCAGTATATCTCTCACTGTCGATGTACTTTCTGGTAAAACGGAAAATTAGAAATAATCCGAAACAAACTTCTGTCACCTACCTCCTAATATGAATTCTTTTCCGCGTGGACTCTCGTTCTCTTTGCCCCCACCAGCTGTGATCGGCTTGGCTCGAAGGTGCGATAGCTTCTTCTTCAATTCCTCCAGAACAGACGGTCCTTCCAGGGACTCAAGGAGGTGCTTGGACTTCTTACGGGAGTCCTCGTCCGTGGCCTCTCCGGGTTCTTCCGAAAAAATGGGGTTAAGCTATGAAAATTATGAGCGGTACGTGTCGGAAATTTTCGTATACTTTACCTAGACGCTCTGGCTCTTCTTCCAGGTTCTCTTCTGTGAAAGGCGACTTCAAATTTTCATCCATTCTCATCTGATCTCTCTCTTCGGCTGATGGAAATTCAGCGTCTGCCCCAATACCATTCTTCTTCGCGTCTGGTACATCCAGAGGCTTCTCAACGACGGAGTATGGATCTCTGATCTTGGCTAAGTCAGATTGTTCTCTCATGAAATCTGCTGCGAGGTCTGACATCGGAGGAAGGGGCGGAGTTTCGTTAGAGTCCTCAGATCGATTTATTTCTTTGCTTATATCAGAAGCACCTTCTAGTTTCTCGTTGAAAGGTATGGACATCGATCTGTGGTCGTAGGGCTCTGTGATCATTCTGTCCCCCTCGATGATTCTGGTGGTACCTTCGGCGGTCTCCAAGGGTTTCTTGATAATACCAACTGTCAAGTTGTCTTTGGATGTTTCGGTCAGGGCGTACAAGAGGTTGTCCTCATCCCCCTTCCAAATCTCCATATCTGGGAGAGTGATGGGAGCAATTTCAATTGTGGAAGTCTCCTCGTTCACCGGATGAAACTCGATGAATAGAGGCGGACTCTCGGATGTCTCGTTTTTAACTTTCACAGGCTGAGGTTTCCTGAACGTCACCATTTCAAGCTCCAGGGAATCGATAAAGCTTTCTTTGTTGTTTTGTTCCCTCAGATCTCCCATCGTTTTCTCGATGGCTTCGGGAACAGCTCTCCCCGGTGCAGTAGGGTAAGATTCGAAAGGTCTGAATGTTACAAGTTCCACGTTCTCTTCCGCTCTCACTGGTGTTTCAGCAATGGGTGAAGGTCGAGGCTCTGTAGATCCCAGAAAGATTTCGGAAACTCTGAACGTTACTGTCTCGAATTCTTCCACTCCAACAGTTTCTTCTGTGAATCCCGGAACTGTCTCTTTTGATGTGGGTTCAGTTTTTTCTTGACTTTGGAATAGCATGTTTCCTTCATAGTCTTCTGGCGTGACTTCTTCTGCTTCTTCATCGTAGTATTCTGTTGATGACTCTACGGCACCAGGTGGTGCAAGTGGAGGGGGAGGTTCCAATAAGAAGTTTCTCTCTGTTTCTTCGACATTTTCGTAAGTTTCTATGGGTTCAGTTGGCTGTGTGATAACAACGTAGAAGGTTGTCTTCTTTTCCCCTTCGATTGTTGGTTCTGTGGATGAATAATATGAATGAATTACAATAGAGTGAATCAGTTTGATCAATTTCAGATTTTGTGTGGAGATATAAGGTGAATTGCCCTTCATTTATGATATAAGCGGTCTAATGCCAGAGTCACTAATGTGCTTTTTTATGTTCCGAGAAAAACGTGTTTTGAAAATTGAAGACAGGGATATGAACATAGATTTCTTTTCGTGATACTAGGCTAGAAGTAGAAAAGGGGAATAAGCATACTCTTTCGCAATTTTGGCATTGATATCATAACTATAATCGCATTGAACAGGGTGTACCAAGTTCTACGGCCTATTAGGCGTATCTGGAAAACTGGACCTATTTGAAATCTGGAAATCGGGATTATGTTATTGTTTTACAATATCTACTGATATCTACCCAAAAATCGCGATCAAGATTGGCTCATAACTTTCATTTTCCGAATTAGAACCCTATTTTTTCATGATTGCATTGGATTCTGCGAAGAAAAATGATGATAATGTTCTAACGCGTTGATGCTTGTAACATTAGTAATTTTTGAGTTATTTAGGACTTTCTAATTTTATGTCGTACGTAGCGTCAAATTCATTAAATCTGTTCTATGTCAACAATGATAAATGAAATCAGAAAAGAGGTGGTCACTAGTGAGTTATTTGAATAATTTATCTCTACGATAAAGATCATTGTTGATGTGAAACAGATTCTATGAAATTAATGGTACGTACGACATGAAATCAAGAAATCTTGAATAACTCAAGAATTATTAATTTTAGGAGCATCAACATGTAAGATCATCATTTTTCTTCGCACAATCCAACGCATTAAAAAAAATAGGGTTCTAATTTGAAAAACGAAAGTTATGGGACAATGTTGATACCAATTTTTGAACCAACATTTGGAACACCCTGTGACGGGTTTTTCAAAATTCTGAAAATGTACAGGGTGGGCAAAATTAGTGATACATGAACTGCAACTTTTAAACCGAACGAGATAGAGAAAAATGAATGGCACGTTACGGTGGCCTTTTTTAGAGAAACTGATAATGCCATCAACTGCATTCCTCTATCTTCTTTTGTTTTCGGGTTATAGTCCAAAGTTGAAATATGGGCGATTTCAACTTTGGTCATTATCTCCGTTCCTGTTTGTGCTAGGATGTTGAAATAAAAACATTATACAGGCACTTTTTTCATAGCAATCCAGTAACGTACTTTGGTTTTTCCCAAGAGGTTTTCTTGCTGAGCTATAACATAAAGTTGTGTTTTTTCTTATGGAAACAATAGTTTAAAATGGCTTAGAAAGAATCGCCATTTTTTTCCCGTTTCAGAAATATATCATACATCATACATCGCCCTCAGATTCAGAAAAATATAGTTTGTATTTGAAATCTGAATTATTGAGTATTAAGTAGGCTGAATCACAGAATAATGTCTCTACGCATGGTGTCATTATTATTTTGCCATTGAATACTTGATTTAATTCTCCGTGGTTTGATCTCAGTTCAGAACAACCGTCACTTTGAAGTCATTATTGCCGTTAAAATAAAATATTCTAACATCTCATATTTCTCGTAGTTTGCGAACATTTCCATATTGCCGGCAATAATGACTTCACATTCAAGTAATTCACAATTATTCTGAACAGAGATCGAACCACGAAGAATTTAATCAAGTATTCAATGGCAAAATAATAATGACACCATGCGTACAGATATATTATTCTGTGATTCAGCCTACTAAATACTCAATAATTTCAAATACATCCTTATTTTTCATGATATCTGAAAGCGATGTATGATGTATGATATATTTCTGAAACGGGAAAAAAATGGCGATTCTTTCTAAGCCATTTCAAACTATTGTTTCCATAAGAAAAAACACAACTTTATGTTATAGCTCAGCAAGAAAACCTCTTGGGAAAAAACACAGTACGCTACTGGATTGCAATGAAAAAATTGCCTCTATAATGTTTTTATTTCAACATCCTAGCATAAACAGGAACGGAGATAATGAACAAAGTTGAAATCGCCCAAATTACAATTTTGGCCTATAACTCGAAAACAAAAGAAGATAGAGGAATGCAGCTGATGGCATTATCAGTTTCTCTAAAAAAGACCACCGTAACGTGCCATTCATTTTTCTCCATATCGTTCGGTTAAAAAGTTGTAGTTCATGTATCACCAATTTTGCCCACCCTGTACAATATTTCCACAGTCTTTGTCCTCGAAAGTGTGAAAACGGTTTGTTCTTACGATATCCAGGTTAGGAATAACAAAAATAACACCGAATACTCATATCTCCCTTTTTTCTTCGGTATTTTCTCGATATCTTTAGAAATATTTTGACGAATGCAATGATTTGAGGACTAATGTATTCAGAATTGAATACTCTATCAAATTCGAAAACATAATGTCAAACAATAACATAATCCCAATTTTCAGATTTCAAATAGGTCCAGTTTTCCAGGAACGCCTAATAGCCATCTGGAGCCGATTTAAAAAAAATTACCAATCAATGCTTGTAGGACACTGAGAATTTAATGGAAGCGAAATGCACAATCTCAAATCTGTTTTTCGAAAGGGGGGATCAAAAATATATACGAAGTCAATAACTTTTTTATATACATACTTCGAGGTAAATTTAGAGTGTCAAAGTTGGAATAAAAAAAAGAAAATTCGATTTTTTCATCGGTATTTTTTCACTCACATTGTCACTAATGAAGAAAATCATGAAATTGAAATTTTATTCAAATGAATAAGAATGGGTTATTGAATAAGAAAAAACATTCTCCATATTCATTCTAGGACAGAATTCTGCTGATACATTGCCACTCAAATTCTTGAGTTGGAACAAACCTGGAATGGTTTGGATTAAATCACAGAGATTCTTTTGAGAAGGCCAACATAGATCATACTAGATACTCCACATATATTATGCTCGTAGCTGAGAGCGGGTTTCACAAAGACTTAATTGTATGATTAAAAAACCTTACCTTAATTCAAACCAATCGAATCACTCGTTTTGAAATTTCAAAAATCGCGGTGGCTCCAATTAATCTAATAGTACAATCAAAGTTTAGTGAAACCGACCATAAGAGTTGAACATTTTAGATTTATGAAACCTTAAAAAGACTTATTTTTTCTACACAAATCAATATGTGAGTGTCAAAATACGGATTCCATTTGAAAAAAATCGAATTTGCGGCTTGTTTTGAATTAAAAATTTTATGGTCTTAGGGTGAGTTTCACAAAGCTTTAATTGAACGATTAAAATACCTTAGCTGAATTCGAAACAATCGGATCACTTTAAGAAAAAGAAAATTCTTTTCCTTTACGGAGGCCACATCGAAAACATTTTTGAAACATAGATGTATTCAAAATAGTAATCATCGAAATGAATACCATTTTCAATTCCCAGGCTCAGAAATTTTTAATCATGAGGTTGGAGAAATGATATTAGATTTTGTCACTGACATGAGAGATATACCGATTTCGGCCTTGTATCCCGTGCATCTCAGGACAAAATCTTCATAAAAAACTTCGAAATTTAAAGCAATTGGTTGTGAAGTAATGAGTAAAATATTACAAAGTACTAAGGTGGTGACATACAATTGCGTCAAAATGAAGTTTCACATCTCCAATCTTATGCAAAAAAAGATTCCTTTTCCTCTTTCACTGAATGAGATTTTAGCACTGGCTATATTTAGGGCCCGCTTGTTAGTTTCTCGAAGTAATGGAAAACGTCCAATTCTTTTTGCGACTGTGAAGCCAAGTGTTTTTAAGAAACAAAAGAAAATTCTTTGTCTTTACTTTGAGAAACTAGCAAGCGGGCCCTGAATAGAGCCACTGCTAAAATCTCATTCAGTGAAAGAGGAAGTACAGATTTCTTTTTTTGCATTAGATTGGAGATGTGAAATTTCATTTTGACGCAATTGGATGTCATCACCTTAGTACTTCACAACCAATTGCTTTTAATTTCGAAGTTTTTTATGAAGATTTTGCCCTGAGATGTACGGGATACTGATGAGGCCCAACAAGGCCGAAACTGGTATATGTCTCATCTCAGTGACAAAATCTAATATCATTTCTCCAACCCCATGATGAAAAATCTCATCTCTGAGCCTGGGAATTGAAAATGGTATTCATTTCGATGATTACTATTTTGAATTCATCTATGTTTCAAAAATCGAATCACTCCTTCTGAAATTTCAACGAATCGCGATGGCTTCAATTAATTTGACGGTACAATCAAAGTTTTGTAAAATCTACCCTACCAGTTTTTCCTGGGGAATTTGAAGGAATCCGCTAATTTTTACTGCACAAACTGATAAGTGAGTAAAAAATATGGTTTCCATTTGAATTTTCAATATTCGGCATTTTTTGAATTCCAACTTTGACACTGTCATTCCTCAACCCATTTTAAAAAGCAGATCTGGGATTGTGCGTTGCGCTCTTATTGCAATCTCAGTGTTCTACAAACCTCAATTTGTAATTTTTTTTCAAAAAACAGGGAATAACTCGAAATCTGCATTCGAAGATCTATCCGAAAAAGTCATAATAAACAGGGTGTTCCATTGATATGAGAAAGTTGCTACCATTTCCGGTGAAAGCGGAAGTCATTGGGCGCATTCACCGAACGTAACAGTTCTGGAGCAGTGGACATTTGTGGCAGCACATTCAATTAATGCTAATCTTCCTTCAGTGAACGGAACCATTGATATTTGAAAACAAATCATGAACGAAGGTCTTGGTCGCCCGGTAGGACAACCTGTATAATTGCCAAAGTAGCCCAAACAAAGGAACTTTTATCAAAATTCAATTGTTACTCACTATTGAAAGGCTTCGTAACTTCTTCTTTGGGCGGTTCATTGAAAACCTCCCAGTCATCTGACGTCGTCCCTATTGGCTTGAAGCTGTAGATAGTCGTTTTCTCGTGAGTAGGTTTTCTGGTTTTAGGAT
Organism: Hippodamia convergens; assembly: GCA_038502775.1. Taxonomy (NCBI): domain Eukaryota; kingdom Metazoa; phylum Arthropoda; class Insecta; order Coleoptera; family Coccinellidae; genus Hippodamia; species Hippodamia convergens. The sequence goes on along the minus strand of CM076607.1, from coordinate 140,837,590 downwards.
GGAAAGTCACGACCTCTTCTTCGCTGAGAACACGAAAATCCCAAAGGTTATCATCGTCTTCACTCTCCCTGACTGTAACATATTTTTGGAATATCATTCGACACTATTTTATGCTTGATTTTACATCTTATGATGCTCTAGTTACCTGGAGTATGTAATGTCTTGTCCTGGGGAACTTTTATGGGACCTGTAAAAAATTACAATTTCAATTGAGTCTTCACTAATATACAAATGGTGACACAGGAATAGTCAAATTACCTTGCAGCGTTGATTCGGTGATAGCTCCGTTGTGTTTCTTATAATGAATTTCTTCGGCAAGTTCCAACCTCTCACCTGCAAAAATATTGTTCCTGAAAAGGGCCTTATATAATAACGAGAACGTACCTATGGTTGTGGATTTTGTGGGCGGGGAAGTGTGTTTGGTAGGAAATCCTCCAGTGGTGGAAGTCTTACGGTGATGGACTTTTTTTCTCGGATGGTCCCAAAAAGGTTTTGTTTGCCCGGAGTCCAGACTAAATGCGTTCAGCGGATAAAGAGAGCCAACGGAGGCACCTTCAGAAGATGTGAACATCTTGTCAGAAGGCAAACCGATGGTATTTTTTTCCTCGTCGTGTGAAAGAGCTACATTGAGGTCGGAGATAAGTTCCAGCCCACTGGGACGATATTCTTCATGTGAAGACCAAGGAGTAGAGAACAGAGAGTATTCGTCGTATTCCTCTAGGGTAGGAAAAGGAGGAACAGGTTTGTCTGGAAGATTAATATCAGTATGGTTGGTTCCTGAATCGCTGCTAGGGAACGCGAAGAGATCTAATGATGCTCCTGGCAACTCCAGCTGATCTTCCAGATCGGGAGATTTTTCAACTGCCTCATCGGATGTAGGTGTAAACTCTTTTTTAAAGTCTATTAATGATTCATTCGATAAATGTGTGCGCGGTGGAGGCCACTGGAACGCCTCCCAGATATCAGTCGTAGTTTTTGCGTCAGTACCCTCCAAAACATAGGTTTTGCTGGTTAATTCTTCCGGCTTGAAAGAATTTTCTATTATTCTTGTAGTATGTTTTCGGTCTTTGACGATGTTTTCGAAAGTTTCTTCCTCGTTTTCAGACTTCATACTTTTTATAGTAGTCTCAACTGACTCGAACTCCGTAATAAGAGTCGAAGTCAATACAATTTCCTCCCAAATTTTTGCCTTTCCACCGTTTTTCTCGCTCTCCTCGCCAAAACCAGAATTATTCACCAGTTTCAGGTGAGCTAATTTACTATGTGTCAGGTGAAGTTTATCCCACAACACTGGAGGAACTTTCGTGGTACCTCCTTCGAGGTACTCTCGATGGCCTGGCCACTTGAATTTTCGCCATATCCCTTTTTCTTGACCATCGTTTCCTCGAGTTTCTGTAGCAGTACTCCCGCCGACGATTTTGAAATGGGCAGTTTTTTCATGTGAGAGAGGTATTTCATCCCATTGCATTGTTTCAATGGTTGGAAGACTTTCTGTGACCGTTACGGTGCTTGTATATGTCCTATGCTCGGGCCATTGAAATCTGTTCCAAATCCCAAAACCACCTGTGGTTCTTCTCTCCATAGTATTGTGGTCGTTATTTGTTGCAGGAATAACTTTAATATGGGCTGTCTTATGGAAGGGCAAATGGAGCTTCTCCCAGAGTGCCGTATTCATTATATGGGGCCCTGTGGTGTCTTTGATTGTCGTAGAGGTGCTTTTAGCTGACCAATCGAAATTTTCAAGTTCTTCATCCACATCTCCGAATTTAGCAGAATTTTTCGCATTTAAATTTTCCGTTGAATATTCGAGCTTTTCAGATTCCTCCATTGGAATGATCGCTTCAGTACCTGGGAGTGTGACTCTTTGTTTTCTGGGAAGATTGCCAAACTCAGATGTTGCTGTGCGTTCTGATTGGGAAGGGGAGTTGAATGCGTTCCATTCTGCCGATTCTGCAGCAGTGGTGACTTCGTTACCTTCTTTACGTGTCGCTGGCCATACGGAATTTTGAGTCATAGGAAGCATTTCTGCTATTCGCATCTCCGATTCGTTCTCCTCGAAGCCGTTTTTAGAGGGAATCTCTGTGCCAAGCACTGGAAAATACTGCCAATCGGTTATAGGCTCCACCGAGTAGTAGTTTTGGTGTTGCGGCCAGTTGAACTGTTCCCAGATATTTTTATTCCCCTGCATGCCATTTGAGGTGAAACTACTTGTTTCGGTTGACGAAGTTCCTCCCCCACCATAATTTTTATGTTCCGGCCATTTGAATCTCTGCCAGATCCCATTGCTTCCTTTATTTCCCCAATTAGAATTTTGCATTGTTGTTGCAGTGGAAATAGGGTTTCTATTTTCGTATCCTTTTTGTTTCGGCCATTCAAACCCTCCAGGTGTTTGTGGCGTTCTTCCAGTTGTTACGCTTTTTCCCATGGAAACCTTATATTCTTTTTGGGCCGGCCAATTGAATTCTTCCCAATTATTTTCATCTTGGTCGATTCCGTTTGTGAGAACCTCGATTTCCTTTTCAGTCGAGGTCAAGGAGCCTCCACCTGAGCTGTCGTATTTGCGATGTTCAGGCCATTTGAACTCTTTCCAGATCTGCCTATGTCCTGAATTTCCATCAGTAAGCACTTCAATCCTACTTTCTGTTGATGTTAACTCAGTAACTCCTGAGCTGAATTTTCGATGCTCTGGCCATTTGAACTCTTTCCAAATTTGCCTTTCATCTGCTTTTTCTTTGGTCATTAGATTTGCTTTATTGTTGAGTTCTTTCCCTACCATCCCGTTCGATATCGATTCTGAATATGATTCAGTGTATTTTTTGTGTTCTGGCCATTTGAATTCCTTCCATATCTGCCTTTCATCAGATCCTTCGGACAGAGCCTCGATCTGATTTTCAGTTGATGTTAAAGAACTTCCATATTGGTTTCCATATTGTTGATGATCGGGAAATTTCAACTCTCTCCAGATCTGTCCCTCATCTGATTGATCCCTCGAAGATTCGCTCATATCCATTACCTCTAATTGTTTTTGAGTGGTTGCTAAAGATCCTGAAATGCCATATTTTTTATGCTCCGGCCATTTGAACTCTTTCCAAATTTGCCTATCTTCGTTATCTCTTCGTGATTTCATAGGGTAATCGATAAAATCAGATGGTTCTTCCCTCTTTACCAGTCGATCTATATATTGCTGTTGCTCGTCCGTATCATAAGGTATTACTATATCTACATAATATTCGGTGTCGTTTTCTTTACTCTCCTCGATGATTTTAACGACTTTAGTTGTTGCTCTAAGTTCTTGAACAGTAGTAGAAGGGATAGCAGGTTCAGTAGTACCCTGACTGGAGCCCTCTGTTTCCTCCTCATCTTCTTCATCTGGTTCCATTGTTTCGATTTCGAGGGGATATATCACATCATTCCAATCCGTTGTAGGTTTTTTAGTGTGTTTTGTGAAAAGTTTCGTAGGAGGTTTCGTCGAAATTTTGGTTACTTTTTTCGGTTTTGTTCTGCAAATGGTGAACATTTCGGTAGTAGTTTCGATTTCTTCGTCGTCTCCGGATTCATTCTTCTCGTTTTTGATGTCAGAATCTTCCAGAAAGTTCAGCTTTGTATTGACCGTATGGGTTTTGAATGATGTTTCTACTGGTGCGCTCGCAAGGAGATCTTCCAAAGTAGTAACCACTTCGATTGGTTTTCTTGATATTTGAGGAATTTGCGTCAAGAGGTCAGAAGCTGTCGTGGTTTCGGTGAAGGGGGGTAGCGTAGTATCCAAACTCTTTTCAAAGTCCAGGACATCCGAGAAATCTTCCTCAATGTTCAGACGCGGACGAGTAAAAGTTAGTTCCGTCGTTGTTATTTCCGGAATTGGCATCATTAGATCATCAACCGAGACCTTCTCTGTGATGATTTTCGATCTGTCAATTTTGTATTTCGTGTTCATCATTTCTTCGAGGGCGTTAGAGATTTCCAAGAGTTCTATATCATCTTTCGGAGGATCAATTTTTTCTGCCCGTTTCCGAAGAAAGAATGGCTCTCCAGAATATTCGAAATCATTCATCAGAAAATTTGAGTCGTGGTTCAAATCATTGTACGATCTTTTTTTTCTTAAATCTGGGGACGTTTCCAGGGCATCATCATATAGCAGAAACTCAGATTCTCTCAACTTTTTTTCAGATGGGGTAAATAATTTATTTTTAGCGGATTCTGGAGAGAAAACCAGATTGTTATCTTCATCACTGGTAATTGTCTGATCCGAATGTTTTTCGATCCCGTCATCATATTCGTGAATTGGGTCATACATGTTGTTGTCATCGAATTGAGGAATTGATTCTTCATCTATTCCACTATTTTCGAATGTCTGGGATAGATTTGGAAAAAATTCTTCCTCCTGAACATCTCTGCTCACCTGGTGGTTATTGTTCGAACTGAAAATTGACGCAATACTACTTAAAACTGGTAATTTTGATAATTGGGCTCTAAAAAAGGTTCAACATTGGGTATCCATTCAACCCAATTGCCGGCGTAGTCTTTCCACTTCCTCTTTTTCTTATTAGCAGGACTTTCCCCAACAAAACCAATCTGTTCCCTTTCCAAATTGTTCTCGAGTATTCGCTCTAAATTAACATTTTCGGGAGAAGTTGATTTCTTCTCTTTGATAGTCCTGGTGTATCTCTTGAAACCTCCTCCTGATCTTCTTCTGTAAGTTCTTTTCCTGAAATTCTTGAGTGAACCTTTCTCTTCGACTGCTTTGGGATGTACCTCCATTGAAAAGAGCTTTCTTCTTGTAGAGGGTTCTCCCATATCGTTGGGAGATGCTCTTCGGGTTTTTCTGTTCAAGGCCTCTTTGATCTGATAACCTGTTTCCTTGATCCCCGTCAGAATATTTTGCACTTCGTTAACCAATCTCAGGTCTCTGAGAAGCCGTATGAGTGTTTCCGTGACAGCTTCGTCGTTCTCATCTCTAAGTGGTGGTTGTATATATTCGGAAAGTGCTGAGGGGACTGCAGTGGTTGTAGATACGCCTTCTGTCGATTTAGTGATGACTATAGTTACTGGCTCGCCAAGTTTTTGCGTTGTGGCTTTAGCAGATGGAAAGTCTGCTTTCACTTCGTTACATTCCATCTCCATCTGCTCCTACGAAAATAATCGAGAAAGTGAACAATTTCTTCATTTTCAATCAAGACAAATTATAATAACTCAATGATAATACAATACCTGGTTTGGTTTAGTAGTGAACAAAACCTCTGTTACGTCCTCAACTTCCTCACAGAGAGCTACCGGGGATGTAGTTTCTTTCTTTGTGACCTTCAAGAGTTCTGTAGTTTCTTGCGCATCAGCCCGAGTCGGAGCCTTTACTGTGGTTGTTACGTCTTTCCAACCCGAAGAGGATGGGTTAGTGGCACTCAAATCTCTACGGGTTCTTTGACACGTTCTGCAACATCTGAGCCTTTTCGACTTGCGTTTCTTCTTGAACTTTCCAGACGATTTTGTGGTGATGTCGAATACTCCTTTTCGTTTCTCCTCATTCGCAAGACTTGCCTTTTTCGAATTACCAATTATCCCTCGCATCTCATCCTCGAATTCAGCGATGCTCTTGGACATTTTCGACTTGGATTCTTTAGCAAGATCAGTTTGGTTGACTCCAGTCTCATCTGGAAAAGATTCGGGTGATCAAAATGCCGCTGAGAGCATGGATTTCTTGAGCTTACCACTTGTTGGTATATGACAAGGCGGTGATGGTTCGTTACAAGGGGGAGGGCAAGGTTCATCATCAGGCTGACATGGTTCTGGTTCCGCAGGTTCCTCCGGTGGACAGGAATCGCCACATTCTAGGTTTGGCTCAGTCAAAGCATCACCGGTCTCTTCTAGTTCTTCAGCTTCCGGTCCTTTAGCTTCATCTAGATTACCACCCTTCTCAGCAGCGGCGGAGGCTTCTGCGCTCATAGTTTCAATCACAGTATCTGCATGGATTCTAATTAATGAAAGTATAAGAATTTTATTGATTACGGTAAATACCAGTTGCTGCTGAGATAGGCTCGATCACTTCTGTGATCAGAGGTTCGGTGAAGACGCATGTATGTTCCGTTGGTTCTCCTCCTGGTGAATCACCCGGGTCTGGACCTTCTAGAAGCTGTTCGTTGTGAATCATCTCTTGGTTTTCTTTCTCGAGATACTCCTCGTCTTTTTTCATCTGGTCAGAAGCTTGGGATAAGGGAGTGGACGATCCAACGTTCAAGGCTTCTACAACTTCCTGTAAGAGACATTTTATATAGTATACAGGGTATTTCAAGAGAAGGTGATCCCGTATCTAGGACAGAAAGAACAGAAAAATAATCGGGATTTGTTTCTTGAAATTAATTTCTGCATTTTAGTATCGTAATGAGTTCGTTACAATACTAAAAGTGGTGCTGTAATGAACTCAATAGAGCATTGTTTTCAGTTAAGAATTCTCAAATCTTATCAGTTCAAATTCTTGCCAAATTTTGTATGTGACACCAACTGTCAATACACACTAATCTGAATTTTTATTTGAATTCCGAGAGTATTTCACATAACTTGACTGAAATAGAGAAAATATCGTCAAATAATCGTGGCAGAAGACAATTCCAACAGCTTCCGAAAATTCGCCCGTTCGTTTTCGAATTTCGCATCAGTGTTGAAATAGGATCCCATTCTGTAAGTTGTTTCAAAAAATAATGTTGTTACGCCATCAGTAATCAACATGAAGGGCATTAATAGTATATTCTAAAACAAGTTGCAGAATGAGTTCCTATTCCAACACTAATGCGAAGTTCGAAAACGAGCGACGAAGGAGCGAGTTTTCGTTAGCATGAGTTAGCAACGAAAATTAGACGGTATTTTCTCTATTTCAGTGAATTTTTGTGAAATACTCTCGAATTTCAAATGAAAATTCAGATTAGTGACTTTGGCATTGAATCTTGGCAGTGGGTGTGACATACGAAATTTGACAAACCACGGAATTTGAATTGATTTGATTCGAAATTTGATCCAATCGGAGGTCAGTACTGACAACCATAAAATGAAAAATATGACTGAAAACAATGCTGTAATTAGTTTCATTACAGCATTACTTTTAGTACTGTAATGAACTCATCACGATACTGAAATAGAGAATAGTATATTCTAAAACAAGTTGCAGAATGAGCTCCTATTCCAACACGAATGCGTAGTTCGAAAACGAGCGACGAAGGAGCGAGTTTTCGATAGCATGAGTGTTGGAATTGCCTTCTGCAACGAGTATTAGACGGTATTTTCTCTATTTCAGTCAATTTTTTTTGAAATACTCTCGAAATTCAAATGAAAATTCAGATTAGTGACTTTTGTTTTGTATCTTGGCAGTTGGTGTGACATACGAAATTCGATAGTTCACGGATTTTGAATTGTTTTGATTCGGAACTTATGGCGGTATTCTGCTTTCATCTGTAAGCGAATCTGTAACTTTTCATAAGTTTACAGGACAATTACGATTCTCGACGCTTTCTATAAATCTGTAGCTTACAGGTGATCGGAAACATATCGAGAAGGATATTGTGAGGTTATGTTGAATGATTTGTTTTAGTCACAGAATATAAAATACTTTACTAAACTCAACTACTTTTGTAATTCATCTTTGTACTTCGGTTGTTAATTTCTCTTTCTCGTTTAACGAACACGAATTGAACATAAATATATCCAATAATCAATACTTACGAGCCAAAATGATAGGAAAATAGATTCTATTCTATGATCTTATTACGAAGTAGTTACGATCTTATTAGGGAGTAGTTCAGAATTGACACTTCTAATACGAGAGTTACAGAAAAACTTCCAGAATGTCATAATTTACGAATCTGTAACTCAGCCACATACAGATCCATAGATAAATTACAGATCAATCGTACGCTACAGATTCGTAGCTCACAGAGAAAAAGCAGAATACCGCCATTAATTCGATCGGAGGTCAAAACTGACAACCATAAAACGAAGCATATAACTGAAAACAATGCTGTAATGTGTTTCATTACAGCACTACTTTTAGTGCTGTAATGAACCCATTACGATACTGAAATAGAAAAAAAAATTATACATTTTTTACCATTCTGTCGAAACTACTGAAAACATTGAAATGAAACTCAATACCGATATGTTTTGGAAACTGATGAATCCAATGAATTTGTTTTTTTCATAGAGGGCGCTAGTTAGATTATTTGTACCCAGTAGAATTGGACATAACTCTTTTAAATTTGAACATAATTTAATGTTTCACCAAAAAATTATTTTTGTTGATGAATATCGATACTGTGTACCCTTTTCGAAATATTCTGATTTACAAGATGAATATTAAATGAAGCTAATGACACAAAATAAAATCCAATCAGAGAGAATGTCCTCCGCAGTCATGAATACAAGAGTTTATCCAATTTTCGGAAGAATCTATTAATCGAAACGGTTATGTTCAATACAACTTATACGAACCGTGTAACTAGCGCCCTCTATGAGAGTCAGAAATAAAAACTACTTCGTTGGAAGCATCAGCCCCCGAAACATTTTTGTATGAAATTTCATTACATTGTTGCCAGAAGTTTCGGCGAAATCGTATAAAATGTGTTTAATTTTTTTTTTACAACGCCCTTTCGTGAACGAACCCCAATTATTTTTTTGTTTTCTATTTATCCTAGAGACGGTATCGTTTTTTCAACATTTTGCATATCTGAATCAGTTATGGGAGGAAAATCGAAAGAATTTTTTCAAAATCAAATAACCGGACCTTCTTAGGACACTTTTTCATATAAGAATTCTGTATACTCACTTTATCTAGCGTCAGGTCCTGTTGCATTTCTTTCTCAAGCTGTGCCTGTTTTTTCTCTATTTCTAACTGTGCTTCTTCACCCGCAATATCGCCTTCAGTTATACCGCTTTTTCTCGTTTCCAAACTTCTCTTGACTTTAGATCCACTTTTAGTGCTCGTGGTGAAATAGTAGTAGTCCATTGGATTGCCGGCGTTGTCGCAATTCTTCGCTTCTCTGCTGCATTTTGCTAAGGTTGGTCCGTACCTCTTCGGGTACAGCAAGATTCCAGGTATAACCTTACTACCGCAATGTTTGAAGGCATCCCTGGAGTTCCTGTCGTGTACCTCGTCTTCGGTGAGCACACGTCTGATGTCGATGAAATTGAAGGCGTTTTCCAGGTACTGTTTCAAGTTGTCGATCACGTTCCTCTTGAAAGGGTAGTTCTGATCCGGGCACGGAACACAACAAATCGGTGGGAGAGGCGGTTGTTGAGGTGGCTTTGGTTGTAGGCAAATGGTTGGCATTTGTTGCTGCGGTGGCATTTGCGGTTGCTGCTTTGTTGTGGGAAAGACAACACTCAGAGTATTGTTCACCAGTAAGATAATCGTCATATGCCCAATATTGATACATGAGGAGTTATTGGATTTCACTTGGGAGGGGACGCATGGATGTTCTTTGTGACATTCTTCTGGGCATACAGTCAGTTCCTTCTCTGGAATTCTGCATTGCTCATTATCTATGTTCTGAAACGTTAGCTGTCCAAGTTCTGGGGAACCAGACAGATCTGGACAAGGTTGTTTGCTATTTTCGCAGTGCGGGACGAAGAGAATGGGAAGAAAAGTGAGGTTGTTCTTATTTAAGAACTCATTCCTAACAGCTCTTATCATGCATACGAGTTCTTTCTGTGCCTGAGTTATTTTCTCGTTGTGGTCACAAGCTCTATCAACCACGAACGAGTAGGTTTTTTGGGGGTACAAATTGTCGATTTCTCGTCTTTTTCGGAAACTACTACTGGATACTGGGAAGTTCTGCAGCCATTGAACTTCATAGAGGCCCGTCTTTTCGTTAGGCGATCCATGGACGTAAACTGGGGGCGCACTCATCCAAACTGGTTGCATTATAGGAACGGCTGCAAAAGCAATAAAGAGGACATTAAATAAAAAACAATTATGTTAATTTAGTTAAAGCTTAATTCTGAACCTAGAAGCTTAGGGATGTGATTTGAGATTTTTCAGAAACTGTTGGAAATGATTGAATCAAGTCTCTGAGTTTCTCTCATTTAAAAAAAAGGGATAGAGCAAAATGTGACAACATATGTACAGGGTGGGCATATTTCGATGTTTTAGCACTACAACTTTTGAACCAGAGGAGATAGACCAAATCTGATACCCCATTCTCGACCTCTTTTTCGAAGAAACCAACAAAAGTAGTATTCATTTTTGGCTACCTTCTTTTGTTTTCGAGTTATAGTCGAAAATTGGAAAAATAATGATATCGGAAAAAATTTATATCTCCGCTAATACTGATGATAGAGCTCTGAAATTAAAACATTATAGGCACTTCATAACGTAGAATCCAGTGGCATGCTCGTCTTTTTTTCAGCATTTTTAATTACGAAGCTATGACCCAAAGTGATGTTTTTTTGAACAGGAACATCAGATTCCTGTGCCATTTTCTGAAAGCTTGATTTTTTCTGATTTCAAACATATATAACATCGTATGGTTCGTTTAAATGAATCAATATGAGTATAGAAATTGGCCAAAAACTTATATTCATCTGAGTCTCAATACTTTCTATGGTTTCAATTGTCCTTGAGCACAGAAAAATTTAGTATGGTATAATTACCACACTTTCTTTCTAGTAGTCTTTTCATTTCTATACTTTTTTTATAGGTAGCTTCATTTTTCTGTGCTCAACAACAGTTGAAACCATAGAAAGTATTGAGACTCACATGAAAATAAGGTTTTTGACCAATTTCTATACTCATATTGATACAAACCTTACGATGTTATATATTTTTGAAATCAGAAAAAATTAAGCTTTCAGAAAATGGCTCAGGAATATAGTGTTTCTATTTAAAAAACCTTAACTTTGGGTCACAGCTTTGTAATTAAAAATGACGCAAAAAAGACGAGCATGCTACTGGATTCTACATGAAAAAGTGCCTGTAGAAAGTTTAAATTTTGGAGCTCTATCATCAGTATTAGCGGAGATATGAATTTTTCACGATATCGCCATTTTTCCAATTTTCACTTATAACTCGAAAACAAAAGAAGGTAGCCAAAAATGAATAGCGTACTTTGTTTTTTCCCAAGAGTTATCCTTGCTGAGCTTCAACATGAAAAAGAAAAAGAAATTTCTTTGCCTTCACGGAGGCCACATCAGGAACATTTTTGAAACATAGATGAATTCAAAAATAGTAATCATCGAAATGAATACTATTTTCAATTCCCAGGCTCAGAGATCTTTCATCATGAGGTTGGAGAAATTATATTAGATTTTGTCACTGAGATGAGAGATATACCGGTTTCGGCCTTGTTTGGCTTCATCAGTATCCCCTACATCTCAGGAACAAAATCTCCATTAAAAATTTCAATATTTGAAGCAATTGGTTGTGGAGTAATGAGTAAAATATTACGAAGTACTCTGATACTAGAAATCGAAAATGGTTTTCATTCCGATGATTACTATTTCGAATTAATCTATGTTTCTTTAACATGAAGTTGTGTTTTTTATTATAGGAACAATATGTAGTTTGAAATGGCTTCAAAAGGATCGCCATTTTTTTCCGTTTCAGCAATATATCATATATTGCCCCAGATTCATTCAGATATATATTATAGTTCGTATTTGAAATTTGAATTTTTGCGTTTTCAGTAGGCTGAATCACAGGATAATATGTCTCCGAGCATGGTGTCATTATTAATTAGCGATTGAATACTCGATACAATTCTCCATGGTTTGATCTCTTTTCAGAGCAACTGTCGATTCGAAGTCATTATTGCCGCTGAAATAAAACATTTTAACACATCATATTTCTTGTAGTTTACGAACATTTCCACATTGCCGGCAATAATGACTTCGAATTGTAATAATTGACAGTTGCTCTGAACAGAAATCAAACCACGGAGAATTGAATCAAGTATTCAATCGCAAAATATTAATGACACCATGCGTAGAGACATATTATTCTGTGACTCAGTCTACTCAATACTCAATAAATAAAATTTCACATAAAAACTATATTTTTCATGATATCTGAATGAATCTGAGAGCGATGTATGACGTATGATATATTTCTGAAACGGGAAAAAATGGCGATTCTTTCTGAGCCATTTCAAACTATTTTTCCATAAAAAAAACACAACTTTACTTCAAGTTATAGCTCAGCTAGGAAACTTCTTGGGAGAAAACAAATAACGCTACTGGATTGCTCTGAAAAAAGTTCCTGTATAACGTTTTTCGCTTCAACATACTAGCACAAACAGAAACGGAGATATTAGCCAAAGTCGAAATCGCAAAGATTTCACTTTCGTAGAAGATAGAGGAATGCAGTTGATGGCATTATCATTCATTTTCCTCTATCTCTCACGGTTAAAAAGTTGTAGTTCAATTTCGCCTACCCTGTACCTTCACGGTGTAATAAATGGGGAAATTGGTAATTTCCTCATTAACAATGCAATACTGAACCTCTTAATACGGCACTGTATCCGAGGAATGCATATCGGTTCCACAGCTACGTTATCATCATTCAATCAGCACGCATTAAAATAAATCCGGTCAGTGCAGTCTAACTACGAGACGCAAAGATATCAAACTGTGAAGAATATTAACTATTCACCCCGTCATCAGAAATATTTGAAAAGGGTCGTTTTCGAATAGTTTATTATAAATAAAAGTTGTGAATTTATTAGAGTTCATGATCTTCAAACCCATGAAAACTAACACTTCCACACTTAAGAAAGACATGAAGGTATTATTTATGATTATGGGTCAAAAAGGGTATCTAGAACCGTGGGACTTGAAAAGGGCCAACGGGTATCTTTTTGGAAACTCCCATAAAGAGGAAGAATCTTTAAAAAAGGAATCTTATTGGTAATGCCAACGTTTGAAGGGGGCAAGAAACACCCACAAGTAGAGGAATAGTTAATTTTTATCGTCAAGGGATAATCAGTACCGTCTGGGATAAGGACCAAAGGTGTTCATCGACGTGCTCGCGAAGTTCGGCTAGCGGTTTAGTTTTGGGAGTGAAATAGAAAATTTCACAGTCAGCTTTAAGTTTCAAGCGGAGACTTGTAGATTTTGTATTGTAAAGTCACGTACTCGTCGGTAAATCACGAAACCGAAACGGAAGTGCGTGTAGAGAAGACGGTGTACGGAAGTTGATCAAAGGTCAGAATTTTCTAATTTTATTTTATGAGAATAGTCAAGTCCAAAAGTCTTGTCATCTCTCATCTTCTATCTGCTCACAACTTACATTTCTTAGTATTGGGTTATTTTGGATTTTGCGAAATTAAGTAACTTCGTTAAATTTTCTTATGCAATCTGAGGTACAGACGTAGGGATTACCTTGTTACCTCATTGTACTTTGTAGGTATTTTGGAAAAATAGATTTTTTTTGTTAAGTTACTTCAGTGGTTTCAATTATCCCTAAAACTCAGAACTCTCTGGAGGAAAAATAACACTAAGACCTTCTTATTTCTGCAGAAGGCCGTACCCAAACAAATTTTGTTTACTGGGTTGGCATGAAGCCGCTCTCATTCGTCAACCCCCTTAACATCTAGACAATCTCTTATGACCAAAGTCACTTTTTATACGAAAAGGACAATGCTCATATAAAGGGGTCTATTATAACGGCCAGTCCAACACAATGGTGGTACCAACTTCTTCAAAAATGTTCATTTTCTCATTTGCATTTTCCAAACTGTCCCGCTCGAATTTGGCGAACTACGAAAAAGGTTTATTTCATTGCGCAATATCAACATGATTCTGGCGTATTCAATACTTAACCCGCCGTATTGCTGGGTCTACAATAACTCAAATCTCGGTGAAAAAATATAACTGAATAGTGAACATTTTCAAATTTCTACACAGTATCATAGGCCAGTTGCCAGTTCCAAAGGCTCCTTTGATTGGTTAACTATTGACCGCTCGGTACACAAACGATCACTTTAGACCGCAGTTGGCTCCTACTCATTCGAATTCATGAACCAAACGGTTGGTTGAACGGCTGTCAAATAAATATTGGCAATTCACAGTTTATTTCTGTATGAAGACAAAAAAGATATATAATAATATACCAGAGAATTTTGTTATTCGAATGAGGTTGGTCCAAAAATTACTGACCAATCTGTTAACCCACGCAAAACTTCGGTTTTAGTGGGGAACTCATGTTTGTTTTTGAAACCTTTTGTTTTTCTAAATTAAAAATAATTGTTTTTTTGTTCATTTTTTATGAAGCTTTTTTTTTTCAAATAAACATCTATTATTATTAACCAACCGAGAACCAATATAAATCCCTTAATAACATTATTTTCGAATTAGAGATATGGAGGAGGACCCTCTCTATATCTCTGGTTCGAATAAGTAGATTACAGATCTGTTTGTTATCTGTGACAACACATAACGACTATAATCAAATTTGAAACTCCTATGACAATTAAACATGTGATTGAAAGAACTGCGCATGAACTATAGCCGGCACGACTTCCATATCTACTCAATTCGTCCCATTATACGAGTATACTGGTTACAATGGATACAAAATTGAAAATTTCATGTTCTTTTTTTCGCTGCAGAAAAAATAAATCACTTCCATTTTGAACTGAAGTGACTATAAATTTCTAATTTGAATAGCACCCTGTACAGGGGATTTCGACTGTTTCTGGTACTTTTGGACTAGATAGGTAAAAATTTTGAAAAGGGTCCTGGGCTCGATTTTCGTGAAAACCGTTTCACGATATCTTAATAGTTTTTTATGTAACGAAATTTTGATATTTTATCGATTTGAAAATGTGTCATAATTTTTGCTATCAACCAAAGTATCTGAAAACTATCGAAACTTTGTCCAGGCACGTCTTCCCTGGAAATAAGACACTTTATCAAATTTTTCAGTCTCGTGTTTTGAGGGTGGAAAAAAACTTTTTTATCTTTAATACGACCTTATTTTTTTCATCTCCATGAAAAAAAAAATAAAAATTGAAAAAAAAAATGAAATTCAGTATCTCATTCCCAGTGTTTCAAAAAAGTGTTATTTATATAACAACACTTTGTTATATCTTTAGAACAAATGAAGATATCGTAAAACCGTTCTCACTACTGGTGTTTTCACGAAAATCGGGCCCAGGACTGTAATTCACATTAGTCACTTCAGTTACAGAGAGCGTCAATTGAATTTCAGATCAGTCAATTGAATTTCAGAAAACATCAGATGTATTTCGGATGACTCAATGGAATTTCATTTGATATTTCCTGAAATTCAATCGACAAATCTGAATAGTATTTTAGAAAAAAAATTCTTTGCCTTTACGGAGGCCACATCGAGAACATGTGCCCCGTAAAGGCAAAGAATTTTCTTTTTTTTCGAACACTTGGCTTTACAGTCGCAAAAAAAATTGGGCTTTTTCAATCATTTTGAGAAACTAGCAAGCTGGCCCTGAATAGGGCCACTGCTAAAATCTCATTCAGTAAAAGAGGAAGTAGAGTTTTTTTTTTAGCATTTGATTGGAGATGTAAAACTTCATTTTGACGCAATTGGATGTCACCACCTTGGTATTTTGCAATATTTTAATGATTACTTCAAAACCAATTGCTTCAAATATCGAAGTTTTTCATGAAGATTTTGTCCCTGAGATGTATGAAATACATTTCTCCAACCTCATGATAAAAGATCTCTGAGCCTGGGAATTGAAAATGGTATTCATTTCGATGATTACTATTTTGAATTCATCTATGTTTCATGAAAAATATTTGATATTATCTGAAATACAATTGACGAATGATGTTTTCTCAATTTCAATTGACGATTTCTGAATTGCAATTGAAAATAATGCAGAAGTACCTGAAACAGCCAAAATCAAGCAATTCGGGAGACCCCGTATATTTATTGCAAATCTTTGATTTCTTCTACCTTTTCAACGAAGCATCAATGAAGAAAACGACAATGGAAAGGGTAGAGCCGGGTTAATATCAGCATCTTAGAGGTAAGGGTAAGGTGTGTTAAGTCACAAAATCAAAATCAGCCTAAAGAGAGAATTTTCAGTTCAATCATTGGTCCACAGAATGTTTATCTTAAAAGTGAAATCAGTTTTTCACTAGGTAGAATTTAATAATGTTGATCCGATATTGTGGAGAAATCATGTCTGAGGAAAATGTGACTTGAAGCAATTTACCTCTGAGGTGCACATATGGAAAATCTGTCCCTAAGGCTTTTTCGATTTGAACTTATGGGGTCGATTTGACATCCAATACGAATAATTGTCACTTATTTCCCGCTGTTTATTTGGAACGGCTTCCGAATTTTCAGAAAAAATTCCTCTTTCCAATTTTTTGGTAAAATTCAATTTTATTGATGATAATATTTTCCATCGTTTTTTTGTTATTTTCATTACGAATCTGGATTGAAAATCTGATTTTTTTAGATCTTCAATTGGAGGAATTTGATATACACAATCTTGCATTTCAAATCCCCTCAAAGAAAAAATATTTCCTTCTTTCAAGCCGAGTTCGAAAAATAATTTTGGCGATCGTTTGTAGCTGAACCACTTAAAAGATTCGGAAGATTTTAATGTCGTTTGAAAGTTTATTTCCTTTTTCACCAGAGATAGAAGCAATTTTTGGTCCTATAACTCAAAAACGAAAGAAGATAGAGGAATGCAGTTGATGGCATTATCATTCATTTTCCTCTCTCAAGGTTAAAAAGTTGAAGTTCAAGTACCACCAATTTTGCCTACCCTATGCCTTCACGGCCAGTTCACCACAATGGTGGTCGCAAAGTGTATTTCCTCTTTCACCAAAGAGGTAGGAGCAATTTTTTGTGAAAAAGTCCTAAAATTTATCGGTTTCTTCTTCCCAAATAGGTGTATTCATCAAAAGTTAACAAAGAGTCAAAAGTATACACTAATGGAGATAAATCTTACCTGCTGCTGGCTGGAAAAATCCATTAGTATCGTGTTCTTTCAAGAGACAGACAGGTGCACTTCTTCTATATGGCAGAATATATTTCACATTACTCCTATAATCATCCTCCAAATCCTCCAACTTAACCGGCCCCTCTTCTTCAAGGCATGTTTTACACTTCTTCTTCTTCATCTTGTTCCTCATCCTCTTGTACAGATTCGAAATTCCCTCTACAAACTCTTCGGTGTTGTCTTCATTCTCGTCCATCACGTCTTTGAGTTCTTCAACCTCTGATCTCTTCTTCTCCTCCTTTTGCTCCCCCTTCGAAGGTGGCGATGGCATATCCGATGTTGCCATTCTTTCCGTGGCCTCTGCTTTGTCGCTACTGTCAACCTGCGTGGTCCCATCTGACCTTTTGCTGATCTCTCTACTTCCTACTGAAGTTACGTCTGGAGCTTCCGAAGAGACGCTTCGTTCTCTGATATTGGGGTAGTCTAGTGCTTCCTGCGAACCTTTAGGCTCTGGCTTGTGGTTTTTGACGTTCTGAGTCCAGTCAATTACGTCGTCGAAGTCCCTGACGGAGTTCAACCGATGTATCTTCGTAAAGTAAGGCTTTGCTTCCGTGGGGGGCAGAATATTCTGACTAAGAATCATGAGAACTAGGAAACTGAAAGTGGTAAACGTCAAACACTTGTTCCTCAAGTCGAGTCCTCTACTTACCAATTTATATACATCGGGTTTTTAAAATAACACCTAATCCTATAACTGAGCTCCACATAATAGAGAACTGCAATATATTCTGATTGAAAATTGTAAAATATTGTACAATTATGAAGTAGTATAGTTCTGACGTTTCAGTGACAGACTGATTTCGTTGTGACATTTTTTCGGGGAGAAAGTGAAATTGATCTAGATCCATGGAACGTATACGAGAGAAAATTTGGTGGAATGGTAATTTTTCTGCAATAAACTGAAAAATTGAGCGAACCGGACGTATGAGGTTGTATTGTCGATATTTTGTTTCCTTGCATCGATATATCATCAGAAGGATGATACGGGTTATTTCCAGCAACTACACTGTGTAAAAAAATTAACGCACATTCTGAAAATCTCGATTTTAATGAAAGTTAACTCTACATTGACTTTATAACTTATTTTTTATGTTCTCTCGGGAAGGTTTCGAACGAAGCAAGACACATTAAAGGGGTAAAAATTCAGGATTTCACCGAATCTCATGTGAAAGGAGATAAATGAACAATTTTCAAAATACTGAAATGATGATAAGTGATTCAATACTTGGTAGTTCCACCTCTTGCGTTAATTACAGCTCGGCAACGACGGTTTATATTCAAAATGAGTGATCCTTAAATGTTCTGACCTAATCCTTCCCAGATTTCTCCGAGTTGGATTCCTAAGTCATGAAGAGTAGCTGGATAATTTTCCGAACTTCTAAGCCTTCTATTGAGGTTGTCCCAAACCTGCTCAATCGAATTGAGATCTGAACTTCTCGCTGGCCATTCCATTCTCTCGACTTCAACCTTTTCATGGTACTCTTGAACGATGCGCGCACTATGGGGTCTGGCATTATCGTCCATAAAAATGACACCAATATGGGGCAAATGGCACCACATGCTCTTCAAGAATGTTCCTTATATACTTATCAGCATTCATAGCTTAATTATCAACAACCACTAGGTCTGTGCGAGCAGTCAAAGATATTCCACCCCATACCATAATCGATCCTTCACCGAAACCAGTAGTATTCAGGAAATTGCACTGAGCATATCTTTCATGTGGACGTCTGTAAACGAAGAAACGTCGATCACAATGGTAGAGGCAGAATCTAGACTCAGCTGTGAAGAGATCTCTTTCCCAATCGGCCACTTCCCAATGGATATGCTCTCTCGCAAAATCCAAACGCACCCTTCGATGGGCTGGGGAAAGAGCTGGGCCTCTTGCCGCGACACGAGGCCTTAACTCATATCTCTGAGGCGATTTCTTATTGTCTGTGTGCTAATTTGCACTCCATGAGTTTGCCCAAGCTGATTTTGAAGGAGGCGAGCGGTTGCAAACCGTTGTCTCAACGACTAAACTCTCAAGTAACGTTCTTGAATGGTAGTTGTTACTTTTACTGTTTTTTTATTCCTTCAGGGAAAAAAAAACTCTGTGTTGAAGAAAACGTTGAAAGTGAATAACATATGCATGAATAATTCTGATAAAAATAATTATCATTGGGAACACCTTCAGTTGTAGAATAACTTTGAGATTTCCATGATGTGCGTTAATTTTTTTGCGCAGTGTATTTTCGTTATTTTACATCTCAGAAGATTTACCCATTTTTTATGGGTATGATATTTCGATATACAATTGCACAGTTGCTTTCAGAATTTTTTCTCATTTTATCCATTTCTGAGCTGACGAGGTTATTGGTTTGGATATTTTCATTTCGGAAGACAATTTGATTTTCATTGGAGAGGTTTTGCACGAATTAAATCTGACAACTATACAGGGTAGAGTTTTGCCTTATACATATATTTCATCAACAGATTTTTGAGGTCAAATTAACACTTGTTTTCGTATACCATTTATTCTCATTCATCCTAGATTGAAAGATACAGCTATTTCATTCTTTCTTGGTGTCAAATGTTGAAGATTCAGAAATATTATATTCCCGACATACTTTGATTTTAGAAACAGCTATCCGATCATCCTCCATTTCCCATATATCTTTGACAATTTATTCCTAAAGTAAATATTGTTCTCATTACCCAATTTTATCAGTAATTCCATATCGAACCACAACCTGTCGTCAAACACATATGTAAATATGTCTCAGCAAGCAGTCTCTTCTCGAGGTAAATAAAGTTAACAGAGAGTCCCAAAGTCAATACGAAAAAAGACCACCGCTAATTATGTGTAAAATAATTCAGGTCATTCGAAAGCCACCACGTCTTAATCATAAAAAAATCAAACAACGAGTTACGGAGATAATACGGAAGATTGAATTGGAAGCTGGTTCTTGAAATCTTATGAATTAGGTAAAGATCTCGCGGTTATAGGATATATTGAAAATGGAGGTTGACAGATGAGAAGAATGGTATGGCTTGTTCCAGCTCGAGAAAATTTCATCAGGAGCTCTGAATGCTGAATGTACACTATTTATACGTCAGGGACCTATATCCTATATGATTGTGAAGAGTAGGGTGAAAAAATTATGTAATATTTCCATTTTAATGGGAGAAAGAATAAAAAGATACAAATTTGAAACAAATAAAAACATACTTTAGCTGGTAAGATATTAATATTAACAGTGTTAACGATAACAGATAGTTATTGAAGATTAAATTGTCAGGAGAGGGGGGTTATGGCTGGGCAAAGCGGTGAAAATGAAAAAAAGATTTTCAAGCATGTTGAACATTGAGTATAACTGAAAAATCAAGAATATCAGAATAGGTAATATCTTTTTTTTAACAAAATTTGGCACTGAAATTTCAAAATAATAATAGGCATTACCTATGAATCATTTCTATTGTAACCACTTACTGTGAAATTTGAACACAATTAACCTCCAATCAAAGATTATGAAGGGGTAGATTCTGTTTCAAAATCTAAGCTTACAAATGAAGGATATGTTTTGGATAAGTAGTTCAAAACCAAAAGTAACAAGGTGGATAAAAATTACAAGAACAATAACTGAATTTTTTTAGCTATTTTTATCATTACCCAGTTAACCAATTTCGGTCACCGGGAATTCATTTTGTAGAAGTGAGACTTCACAATGTTGATCTGAAAAATGGCCACCAGTATTTACTGGAGAGTGCCCCATGTACGCAACATTGCATGGCGCGGGTTACCCAGTACATCACATAGTAGTTGTATGAAACGTACCTACTATAGATAGCAACAATGGTACATCGAATGTTTCCGGTTTTTGGATTTTGGAAAAATTTTTAGACTTTATAAATTGCTGAACTGCAATTTCCACCAAAGTAATATTCATCAAGTTGAAATTGTGAGTAACGTCATCGTCAAGTAGGTTATGAAATGCGGAATTTTTCAAAAATTTTGTCAAATCAATAAAAAAAAATCAATAAAATATGTTTATGACGTAATTTCAATCGGCCATGTATAGCTTGACATTCTTCATGTAGTTATCAATGGTTATTACGCAATTATTGGTTCAGAATAGAGCCATTCATGGAATCGTGCTTTAATCTTCCATTATTTCGACATCCTGTAATGAAGGATGAATGTTCCTTAGAAACCATTTCGATAGACGAAGTTATTTTCAACAAAACAGAGCAGGTCAGTGTTCGAACGGTCCTGGTTCACAAGCCGTATTTTTTTTAATTGTTTGAGGGGAACATTCTTCTGATACGATACTGTTAGTCGCTGAATGGATAAAGCCACGTAATATCGGCACCTTATAACTCTTTTCATCCCAAGCATTCCTTTCTACATTTGTGTGTTTGTACCTCTTTGGCTTAGTTGCTAAGTTTCACTTTAGGTTCGGTGTTGCAGATAGTTTAGCATGCTGGAGTGACACTTTAAATCAAAGCCAATGCCCTTTGGCTCAGTTTCTAAGCGTTACTTAGGTTCAGTTTTGCAGGTAGTTTAGCATGCTCAAGTGACACTTTAACTGTAAGCCAAGGCAAAAAGATCAGTCCTATGAGTAATCAGTGAAGATTTGTAGAAAAGAATTGGGTTGTTGCCTCGCTCATCGTATCACGCCAATGCGTACCGTGCCTGGATATGCTTCATGAAAAAAAAATTATGTAGGTACGAGATATGTACAGTGAAACTCTTGATATAATGGTATCGTTTTATTGAATCATTAGAAATATAAATCTCTATAATTTGTAGAGAAACATTCAGGTTTCACAAAAATAATGAAAGCATCAACAACATAATTTATATTCTGTTTAGAAGTTTTGAGTACGTCAAAATGTACGTTGTAAACAAAGACACATTGAGAATCACACCGTGAGACATTATTGTGATTGTGCTGTTCACCATTTGATTCCAAATTGCAGCTTCCTTAAGGTTATTGTTGTGCCGAATATTTTGTCCCAGAGCACGCTGCTGATTCCGTAACCTGGGAAAAAAAAACACTTGTCAGTAATTATTATCTCTTTCAACATTGAACTCACGCAAGATTTGAATTTGGCTAAAATAATGATAATGGACCGACATATTTCGAAAATTTCTTATGAAATAAGGTCAGTAGATGTTCGTCTGCGATTTTTATACACATTTCCATAGATATACATTTCAATGAGACAATTTAATGAAACCATTTTTTTTCTATTTTTAATTCTGAGAAAATATGTAGGGTAGCACCATTGTCAATATACCAATATACAGAGTGGCCATTTGAAAACGAAACAGATGAGATTACAGACGAAATAAATTTTTTCGATAGAAATGCTCGGACAGGTCGATTTCTGTTTCGAGGGGAACACCTTAAGATGTAGGTTACGGACGCATAGCACTTCAACCCTTGCTACTACAACCCTCACCCCCAATTTTTGAATAGGGAAGATGGGGTGAGTGATACCTCATTTGAAAGGTATTTTTATACTGATTTCAGCACAGTAATTTTTTTTTTCATTTTATGCGTAAGTTCTCGAAATATTCTTGACTAAGCATTTGCAAATGAAGTGGTGTTTTCATGGCACTGTAGTGTTTTTTTGTGAAAAACCTTTCAAATGAGGTATCACTCACCCCATCTTCCCTATTCAAAAATTGGGGGTGCGGGTTGTAGTAGCAAGGGTTGAAGCGCTATGCGTCCGTAACCTACATCTTAAGTTGTCCCCCTTGAAACAGAAATCGACCTGTCCGAGCATTTCTATCGAAAAAATTTATTTCGTCTGTAATCTCGTCTGTTTCGTTTTCAAATGGCCACCCTGTATTTCGAGAACTAATACATAAAATGAAAAAACAATTACTGTGCTGAAATCAGTATAAAAATACCTTTCAAATGAGGTATCACTCACCCCATCTTCCCTATTCAAAAATTGGGGGTGAGGGTTGTAGTAGCAAGGGTTGAAGTGCTATGCGACCGTAACCTACATCTTAAGTTGTCCCCCTCGAAACAGAAATCGACCTGTCCGAGCATTTCTATCGAAAAAATTTATTTCGTCTGTAATCTCGTCTGTTTCGTTTTCAAATGGCCACCCTGTATAACGTTAGACGTTTACGGCGAACGGAAAGAAAGAATTCATTGAAAATTTGGTTTCTTGGACAAGAACAGATGCTCTATCGATCTAAAATATTTTTTGTTGCCGCTTATGTCAACAAAAAGTAACTTTTTTGTTATTTCACACCCTATATTTTATTGAACTATTCTTTTCAACGTAGTAATACGATTATTTTGGTATCACTCGGTTGTTCTAGATTGAAAAAAGTTTAATCTCTGATGCACGTACATCTTAAGTTGTCTGAAGAGGTATTCATTGTAGATAAAAATGAAATACATTATGCTGATTTGACAATTAGTTTGTTGTTAATAATACATTCGCTCATTCTTTATAATATAAGAAAAATAATAAGTGAAATGGAAAAATACAAATGAAAATTCGATTTGACCAAATAACAGCAAGAATATGCAGAAGGTTCAATGAATTGTGCGCAACCATAAAATTTCAGTTCAATGCAGAATCTTACAATCTAGCGATAGAAATGCGATGAATCATTCGAAAAGAAATTGAATTTTCTTTCAGTATTTTTCAAAATATACAGGGGACTATATTTGAAAAAATATGCATGTTTTTGTATGTCTCGAAAACAGCTGCATGATGCATAGATTACAAAATTTCAACTAACTAGGGTCAATAGTAATGAATGTTTGGATGTTTAACCAATGCTATATTCTGCACAAAAAAAAGGAAATCATTTAATTACTCCGAAACCGAGAAGTTTGAAAAAAGATACCAAAATGATTGTGTTACTACGATGCAAAGTGCCATAGTGAAGAGACGTAGCATGAACAAGTAGAATGTTTCATATTTATACTAAATTCATTAAAATTTCTGACATAACTATATGATATATACATGTAAGAAGAGCTAATGAGACTATCTGACTGAATAAGCTGTGAGTCAATGAATTGAAAATGGTAATCATTTTTACTAATACTTTTTTAATTAATCTTAATTCCAAAAAAAGTCAATTTGTTCATACCCCTCTACTTTGAATGCTAGTATTCGAAGAAAAAAAAATTTATTCAAATCTTGAGAATATTTCAGTCTTGAATACTAACCATTATCGTGATGTTCGAAGTGATGATGATTGTGATACCTCTTCAGATGATATAAGTAGCTGTTTTCCTTTGGTGCACCATAATGCAAGTAGAAGTGAATCATATCGTAAATCACATAACCTGCAAGAAAGTCGTATGAATTAATATAGTGACTCTATTTTCAATGATAGCTAAGATATAATGCAGTCTCAACCAATTTACGACACAGTGTAGTACGCTTGAAACAACTGAACTATATGATGAAGAAATTAATGATAACATATCAGACGATGATGAAGATAAATAATAAAACTTATTTTTTCATTCCCTCTGACAAACACATACATAAATTTCAGTCTTACGGAAAAAAGGTAATTTTTGTTACACTAGGAACTATTACACTATTACATCTTTTTCGAGTCACCTGGCAGGAACTTGTGCTCATAGAAACCGCCTGTCAATTTTTTTCGAATTTAACAATGAATGAACAAAATCGTATGAAAGTTTCAACCTCACAGCGACAATTTTTTTTTTTATTTTTTTACACTTTCAAAGATATAGAGGTTGATGATGTACAGGGGTGAAGGGTGACAGGTCATGGTTTTCGTCCTCAGCATGCCAGGAACTAACGCTATAAAAATTTCTAGCCTTACAGACAAACCGTTATTCAAAAGGTTCACTAGCTCTTGGACTAGACTAAGAGGGAAAAAAGAAATGAACTTCATTTTGATTAAATCAAATTACAAAACCGTTTTGAGCTTGCTCAAAAAAATACCGTTTAAACCTGGCATAAAAAGAAATATTTTTGAACGCATATATGAAAGTATCGAAGATGATATTGATTGCTGTTGCGTGTTGGTCTTCGATGAAATGGACATAAAAGAAAATCTGTATTATGATAAGGGTCTGAAAAAAATAACTTGCTTTGGGGATTTTGGTAAAGATAAAAGTGGAAAAAAGCACTGCCTTGAGAGTTATAGTTTTAATGGTAGTGGGACTAAAGCGAAAATGTATGAGTTGTTGTTTTATATGTTAGTTGTTGAAGCAACCATATAATATCTTTGCCTACGGCAAAAATCCACATGGTGAAAATTTCAACTTTTAGTTTATGGTTGCTCGAAATCGCTACAATACATAAAAATAGAAACGAATAATTCGAAATTCCCACGCTAAACGCTCAAAAAGCGTCCCTAGCGCCATCTCAGCGTAGGTTCAATGAAGTGTGACAAGGATGCAAAACCTTGGAAGAAATTTAGTGGGGAGTTTTCTCATTTGTTGTCTCGGAGCAGGGTACATTTCTTTTTGGCACCGAATTAATTCTGTCCCCCTGCAGAGGTGAAAAGTTTGTGAAAATATTATGCAGCCTATTCTCTATGAGTGTGGTTCAGGCTCTTTAGGTTGTTTTAACGTAAGTCACAGAAATCTATACTATCTGTATGCGGCTCCTTCATGTCGATGATCGAAAAAAAAATATTTTACTAAAAATGATATTCAAAGCATGTTTTCGAGTATGTAACTAATCTAATATTTGAATTCAAAACCAAATTCAGCCAACTAAATCAATACCTGAGGATGCACTTTACTGGTCGCATGCAGCATAATGAGATATTCCCTGAATCTTAGAGACTTGAAAGTAAGTTCTTTAATTTTTCATCATCTTTCATCTTTCAGAGAGGAATTAATTGGTTTTTTTTCATTTAGGTGAACCAAAAATGTAGTTTTGAATGGACAACTTTGCTTGGGTCACAGTATGGAATTTTGTTCGGCAATCATGTCTGAAGCCTTCTTCTTTATATTTTCTTCATCGAAGATTGCTCCATAGAAATGGGATTATTCTTTTATGAAATTTCATACAATTTTTTTATTCATTTCCTCAGTTGAGTGAACCAAAAATGCAATAGGCTATCAGTGATCTATCAAGATAAAAAAACTAGACTTCACCTAATAATCCTCCAGCCAAAATAAGAAGTCGCCCTTCTTCAGACAGAAAAACAGCAACCAAACAATACAATGCATATGCTATCAATGCTGCTGGCAATGGCGGAAAAACTAGTCTCCTTGGATCGAAGGGCACCTGAAATATAAAACTGATTTAAAAACTAATGAACCCGAACGTGAAATACGATGACAAAAATCACCATAAATGAATTTTGAATTTTAATGAAAAAAAAATAATTGGAAAATTGATAAAATTCGGAAATCATAAAAAAAATGCTAAATGTTGGATGTTGAATCGTCATCTTAAGTTCAAATCGAAAAAGCTGCTGGGCAGATTTTCTATATATAAATCCGGATATACTCTCCTAATTGACGATTTCTTCATTAAATAAAATTTAAAGATACAAGGTGTGATACATCTTCGAGAAGGATATTTTTAGAAGAAATAATAAACTGAAAGAAATAAATAGGGTATTTTTTAAATAAAGAAGTATGAGTAATTTCCGGCCAGATAAGAAGTGTTTTTAAATCTTCATTTCCTCGAATGGAGGTTGCTCGAACTAATTTGAGAACATGAAATTTTCAAATTTTCATCAATCGAAATGGCCAAGATAATCCATTAGACCAGGTATACTGGGACACCCGGTATAATAAGCTGCGAGAAACTTCATGAGTTGATTCCTTGTAGATTAAAAAGGAATTATTTTTTTCATAAACTTTTTTTTTGGGCTCTATCAGCTTTCTTAGGGTGAGGGGAAAATATTTATCGATAGTGATCAACAACTTTGTTTATTACATTCAATGAATGCATTTGTGACATTTTGCGTTTGACTTTCAAATAAAAATTTGATTTGGGATAAGTTTGGAATTGTTCGTTTTGTTACTTCCATTTAATGTATTAGGTGCGTATTGCAACAAACTACCTTGCAACATTTCACTTTTCGAATGAATCACGTATCGTGAAAATAATTCAGAATTGAATAGTGCAAAGTCAGAAGATCCGAAGTTGTTGAAAGAGTATAATTGAAACTTTTCACTTCGCCCTTTTCACTTTTTGAATAAACTACATTGCATGAAGGACTTTCAATAATAAAGTGCAAAGTGAAAATTGCAAAGTACTTTGGTGCAACCAAGGGCGGATATAGCTTTTTTTCGTGGGGGGGGGGTAATAGCCATTGAGAACTAATAACTAGAGAATTTCGATTTTTTGAGCTTGAAAGGTATTTGCTTACCATATATTTAGGAAATTTTCATTTCAAATACCCTTCGCGAAACAATTGAAGGAACGGAAAAAATTTTTTTACAACAGTCTGTATTTCAGTTACAAATGGTCGTATAGAAAATGAAAAACCAACTTCTGAAGATTGAATAAGTTTCTGAAATCATTGGTTAACAATTTTTCAGATTACCGGTGGCAATCATCGGATAAAGCACGAAGAAAAAATTTTGAAAATTTTTCGAATTTTTATTTTTTGGTTTACACTCACGGAAAAATTTTTCTAGCTAGACCGATGCAAATTTCGCATAACCTATTCATTCAGCTCTAAGTTGCTTTTTACGTCTTTCGAGATATTCAGTTTTGAATGCAAAACGGTCCTTTTTCACTCAACAGCCGATATTTCTGGAAATACTTGGTGATTTCTCTTTCTACAGAAAATTTTCTACAAAAATCTGTTTTGCTTAATCATATAAACGTATCATTTTGCAACGCTTAGGTTATAAAAAAATTTGGCAGACTGATGCTCCCCAAAGTACCACCCAAATCGGTAGATCGATCGGTTTTCTTGGACCGATTGATTGAACATTTGAAAAAATTAAGACAAGGTTTTTATCCTTAAACTTGACCTAATCTTTTCAAATCGGTTTTTTTTTTACTGAATGAGTCGAAAGGTTTTCAAAAAAAGCTATTTTTTAAACGTAGTGTCAGGTGTCAAAAAAATGGAAAAATTCTGTCCCTCAGAATTTTGCTCAACGAGTACCCTTGGCAAGTTAGGGGTATCATTTTGAATTCATTCCATTATTTTTTTTTAGAAAAATGAAGGTTCAAATGTATCCAAGGTCCATAGCTCCAGTGGAGGTGAATCAGAAATGGTCTCTTGTATTTTTTTTTTTAATTTTTTTATTGTTATTTTACTTTAAGCACAAAATTTAACGAAATTTTTGGAATGTTAATTTTTTTTCCGAATCTTGGAATTTTTTATGAAATAATAATATTTTTTTTATGATTTATTTAAACAAAATTTGAGGGAAAAATGAACAAGCAATGTAATTATTGATTGATTAAGCAAATTAGGTCAAGTTTTAGGAACAAAAACCTTGTTTCCTCAATTTGTTCAAGATTTCAATCAATCGTTTCAAGAGAACTGCTGAACAGATCGATCTATTGATTTAGGGGGGACTTCGAGGAACATCAGGCTGTAAAATTTTTTCATAACCTAAACTTTTCCGCCAATATTGACGATGATATAGTCCATTAAACAAAAAATGGTAGAATGGCATTTTTCTGCTCCTTTTCCACGTTTATGTGACAGATGAAAAAAAATTCCTTTTCAATTGAACAAAAAAGATTTTTGCAGGAAGATTTCTGTACTCACTAGGCGATCAGAATTTTCGGAGATATTGGCAGTTGAGTGAAAAAGGATCATTTTGCATTCGAAATAGGATATCTCGAAGATAAATGGTAATTTCTGAAAGTCATGAAAATCAAATTAGAGCTGAATTAATAGGTTATGTGACATTTGCATCGCCCAAGCTCGAGAAAATTATTCCATGCGCGTAGAAAAAAAATTTTTACTACCGGTACTCCGAGAAATTGTGAATCAATAAATTCAGAAACCAAAGTTTTCAACCTTCAAAACTTAGTTCTTTCATTTCCTATAAGACCACTTTTCGCTGATATACAGCCTGTAAAAAGTCTTCAAAAAATTTTGAATATTTTTCTGTTCCTTTAATTGTTGTTGCTCGAAGTTCATTTATATTGACAATATTTGAAATTATTGTATGAACTTTTTTATGTGCATCACGTTGCGTAGGTACCTTTTTTTCAGATTTTCGTTACTCATGGGAGGGGGTAATTACCCCCTCTACCCCGTAAATCCGCCCTTGGGTGCAATCCAGTTCTCAATAAATGGTTATGACATTATGACAACTCATTCGGACAACTCAATAGTACAAATGATATGAAAAACTAGTTCACAAGTATTCAAACCAAAACAATTCCGACTCTCCCAAAATTTGTGATGTATAAATTGGCAAGCGTATATCGGATGATGTAGGTGAAGTAATAAAAATTGAGTCAAATTACACACAAGTCCTCATCTCACCTATCTCATACGCCGTTACTTAAAGCTACCTTGAAAAAGTAAACGAAACGAAATTACATGCCCATAAAAAATAATCAGTAGGAGTATAAAATAAAATAGTCTGACATTGAGCCGAGTAAATGAAATAGTGAAATAGTTTACGGCTTACGCAACGCACTGACTGAAAATTCTTTTCATGATGTCGACAATTACAACTTCAAAGTTCATGCAATCAACACCTAGGAGACGTTTGGTACAGCTCGTTCAATTGTCAATTCATAAATACGAGATCCAGCAAAAAGTAATTTCAGTACTCACTTTATGATGTAAACCATGTATGGCAAAATGGATGTAAATAAGTATCTTGGAATTTCCTGAGATTTTCATGTGAAATATCCACCTATGTAAACTATATTCTAATAACGTCCATAAAATAACACCTCCAACTACACGTAATAATGATGGCACTGCTGGTGATTCATCTAGAAATGGAAGAAGTTGAGTAAAGCTATTTTCATGCAGGTTCCCGATTTTGATTCGTTCTATTCTAGAAATTTCACCTAAAAGCTTCAGAATTTTTTAAATAGAGTATTTTCGGTTTTTAACATGCTTGGCTTATACAGGCCGGTTAACTTCTTCGTGTTTGGGATGCTTAATTTGGAATCGAAAATGTGTTATATCCGCGAGAATTAGATGATCCAACTACAGGGCTACAGGGTGTGTTACTATCACTTCTTGTGTTTTCTTGGCCTTCCTTATAGGTGCCTCTTGTGAAATTTTGGTACAATAGAATGATGGTTCACAATTATACTCAGTATGATAACAATAGAATAATACTGTACTGTTAGTACAATTTTGCTTCCGCCTTTTCTTCGCGAAATTCCACCTTAGCTTATTGTTTGACATCTGAGATTTCAACTATCACTCACCGCTTCAGTCAGCTTATGCGAAAGTGAAGTTGTATTAAAGTTAGTATTAATCTATGGTGACAACTGAGTTTTGAACCGGATATCTCAAGATGTACGAAAAAGCGAAATAAAAAACAAATTTGGAGCTTCCGACTGTACGCTATTATAGTACATAACCTTGGAATTTAACAATTCTTCGGTATTCGGTCTTATATATGATGAAGAAGTGAACCACCTGTACAAGTTTCGATTCGAATTCAAACTACTACTCCAAGAAGCTTTTCGTAATTAAAAATCATGACGAAGGCAGAATGATATGATATATCTATCCAAGATCTGGATTTTCTACAAAATGAGCCGAGTATTCAATATTTCATTAACAAGAGTTCACAGTTCACGAATTCTACATCAGAATTTCAACGACAAATCCAAGGAAATTCCTGAATGAAAATCCAATATTTGTGTTGAATTAGTTATTTCATTCGATGATGTTTGTCACCTGGCAAGTACAAATATTTCGATTTTCTCTATGGACGTCACTATGAGTACAGGAAGCTCCGGTCACTATAGAGAAAAGCTGAAGAGGAAACAACATTCAAGAGGTAAAATGATTGTGTCGCAGTGAATCAATGAATTTGTGCAGCCCGGAATCTTTTCATTCACGTATTACATTTCAGGAATTCAGCACTAAGCTTTTTATGAGGATGTTTTGTGCTGTGGAAATGAAAGAATCCCATGACGTCATTCATGATCATTTTCGTCTGAAAAATGAAGATGATTGATTAGAAACAGTGGAAAGGATCTGTTACAGGACTTTGAAGTAGCCTCACGATATGAAATAGAAAACATCTTTTGTTCAAAGTTTTCTATTGTTACTCAAAATGGTTGCGCAACAAAGGTCACAGTGATCTTCCAAATTCGAGATACTAATGGTATCGGCAATTGTTTCATGAACACAACGACATATTTGCCGGTTCTTTCCGGGATCTAGATCAAGAAAAGATTTCTTAGTGTGGTGCATTGTCTTGGTGAAGCCACACTTTATTCAGTGGCGCAGTGCGGGGGGGCCCGTAGCCCAACGAAAAGGTTTGAATGGGGCCCCAGTAACTATTGACCATATTCGTTAGCTATCGGTTGCAGCTTTTTCAAGTGTTTTTGGGTTGGCGACATTGTGAGATTAATCATAATGACATTCATCGTAGTTGTCAATTGTCATTATTTATTTACTTTTTTCAAAATTTGAATTTTGAAATTTTTCCAATCATCTATAGTAAACGGATATTATTCAAAATAATTCATCAATCAAGTTAGGTTTCTCCCTGAATATAACTACAATCATTTAAAACAGATATCAATTATTTTTATTGATAAAACGAATACATACAATTTTAATAAAATGGATACTAGAAGGCTGTAGGTATATCTTGTGTATAAACATGTCCAAGAGTACAATATTAGGTTCATGTTTTTTGGATTTAAGTAACCAGAATGTTGGAGGTGGCTGGAAGACTGTCATATTCGTAGCTCTACCGAAGATTCCAAATTAAAATTTCATAGGTTTGTTTGAGTTTCATAGGTTCCCTAAAAATAAAATACTTGCTAAGAAATGATAACATTCTCTAGAAATGGAGCAAGATGCTCATTCATTAATTTCCAGAGGAAGAGAATATTTGGTTCACATTTCAAAAGGAAATGAAGAAAACTAAAGTTCCTACATTATTCCTGAGAAAACCTATGATTTCTAGTAAGCTCTAAATTTTCATTCACATCTATCCACTCACTAACATTATGTTTATTAGCAGGTTAAAGCGAAAGCATTTCGAAAATGATAATATAAATGTGGTTACGATGGAATATGAAACGCAGGATGTGGATTTTTCAAAAAAAAAAAAAACATTACAGGCAGAATTATTTTTTTTCATCGAAGAATTTTGGCAATTTTTTTGTATACTGTTATTTACTATAGTTCAATTGTTTTTCATCATTATTAAAAAATTCCTTGGATTTCCAACAAATTAAATAGTGTTGTGAACAAATTATGTTATATTAGTACCACATGAAAAAGATCTGTTGGACATAAACCTCTTATTGATCCCTACATTAATACTACAAATATCTCTGAAATCATTTCCATATGACCAAAATTGAATTCATAAAATTATATGCATGTTCGTAAGGGACATTTCGAATTTGGCAATGAAAACAATTATTGAAATGGAACACTTATATAATTACTTATGAACAATTATTGAAATTGAAAACTTCTATATTGCTTATATACTTCTATCTAGAAGGGATGCTTTAAAGAAATTCGGCATCAATCTTTCCATGGTACTGATGGGAATCGTAGATTTCAGTATATTGAAAATTTTCACTTTTTCAATCTTCCCCTCAACATGAATTCTCAGACCAAGAAAAATAAAAATTGTTCCTAGGATTGTTTGCTTCAAGGATTTGTATGAATATATTAAAAGTTGAATTCCAGGAGCAAAAATAATTTTTTTTAAAGATTAACATCGGCCATCACAAACACATTTATATTATCATCTTCGAAATGTCTTTCTGTTTGACCTGATAATAAACATAATGTTAATGAGTGGACAGATGTAAATGAAAATTTAGTGCTAACTAGAAATCATATGTTTCCTTAAGAATAATGTAGGAACTTTAGTTCTCTTCATTTCATTTTGGAATGTGAAATGTAAACCACATATTCTCTTCCTCTTGAAATTAATGAATGAGCATCTTGCGCCATTTCTAGAGAATGTTATCATTTCTTAGCAAGTATTTTATTTTTAGGGAACCTATGAAACTCAAACAAACCTATGAAATTTTAATTTGGAATCTTCGGTAGAGCTACGACTATGACAGTCCTCCAGCCACCTCCAACATTCTGGTTACTAAAATCGAAAAAACATGAACCTAATATTGTACTCTTGGACATGTTGAATATACACAAGATATACCTACAGCCTTCTAGTATCGATTTTATTAAAATTGTATGTATTCGTTTCATCAATAAAAATGATTGATATCTGTTTTAAATGATTGTAGTTATATTCAGGGAGAAACCTAACTAGATTGATGAATTATTTTGAATAATATCCGTTTACTATAGATGATTGGAAAAATTTCAAAATTCAAATTTTGAAAAAAGTAAATAAATAATGACAATTAATAACTACGATGAATGTCATAATGATTAATCTCACAATGTCGCCAACCCAAAGAAACTTAAAAAAGCAGCAACCGATAGCTAACGAATATGGTCAATTGAACTTGCCGAGTCGCGATATTTTTCTGATGATATAACGAACAAAACCTAAACAATGATGGTTCAAATATTATCCTCGAAAAATGGAAAAATATTCCTGAATTATATTCAAAACACATAAAAGGTTAACAGTAATTCGATTCGACATATCCCTCAGTCACACCATGTGCCACTCTATTTTGAAGAGTTTTTTATAGCGTCAAGCTTTTCGGTATTTCTCTCTGAACGTCGCCACATGATCGATTTATTTGGGGCTCGGCGGCTTATTTGACATGTTGTTCTTCAGGCTGCTTGCGTCTTATCTGTTATTAGTGTTATTGCAGAAATTATTGTCAATTCTCCAATCAGGATATTTTCATGAAGAAGGGGGAAATATTATGGAATCTTTTTATTTCCATTTCCATTCTAGTAGTGAGACAAATAAGTGTTTGAATACGAAACCACGTTGTAAGTTTGTTTACAATCAACAACGAAGTTTTCAATGTTTTGACTTTTTAATGCCCCTGGTTTCAGGATTACAATTTAATTCAAGGTTAGTTCTAGAATTGATTGCGTAGCTTATTTATCCGTTAAGAAACGTCTCTCGTATTTTTTCATTTTCAATATTGAAAAAAAAGTTATTGAATGCGCTAGTTAGAAACGGCAGTTCGAATATCTTAAAATTTTTCAAGAATAAGAAAAAACGTCAGATCGGAAATAAAAATATTTGAGTGGAGCTTGCAAAAAAAAACTCCAGGGAGAAAAAAAGTTCATTTTACACGGGACGAAAGGATTTTTTATATGTATTTCATTAAGAGAATGCCTGAGTCACAATTAATTTTTCAGCACAGTGGCGTATCAGAGGGCCCTGGCACTAAAGGGTCCCCAAGTCAAACGAAAAGCTTCAAATGAGGCCCCAATAATTTCATTCTGTTGAACTTGCCGATTCGCTATATTTTTTTGGGATGTAGAGAACAAAACTGAAACAATGGATATACAATTATTATTACTCCCGAAAAATATTCCTAAATGGTCTAGAAAAAACATTTTCAATAACTCCATTCGAAATTCGAATTATCACTCAATTAATCCCTGTGCTACCCTTTTTTCAACAGTTTTTTAATATAACGTCAAGCTTTTCGAGACCCTCTTTGGACATCGTCAAATGATCGTTTTATTGCGCTCAAGATAATCAAGAATTATCATAGGAACAAGAAGTAGCCTGAAACTTGGACATCGACAAGTTGATAGATTGGTTTGAACAAAAAAATTTGAGAAGATTAATGCATTTTTCTTAAATAATTTTTAAACCCTTTTATCACATCATTTCTTTCTGGTTATTTTCATATCAGAATCTATGTTATTTTTTGCACAAATTTTTTATCACATTTTCTTAAATATTTTTCTT
Source organism: Hippodamia convergens (assembly GCA_038502775.1). Lineage (NCBI taxonomy): Eukaryota > Metazoa > Arthropoda > Insecta > Coleoptera > Coccinellidae > Hippodamia > Hippodamia convergens. Next base: position 140,802,639 of record CM076607.1, on the reverse strand, counting down.
TGAAAAACATCCGGTATATTATTACATTTTTGAAATCTCTATAATTTTCTCAATCTAATGCTACCTCATAGTTAATATTTCATTCGTCAGAACGCCCATTTTATTTCTCGATCTAGAGAGCTATGAACTTCCTGAAATTATTCCAAATGATCAAAATAATGATACACTATAGTAATTTCGATTTAAAAAGTATCGTTGTTCTGAATACGTGCCAAAAAAGTAAACCAAAACCTTTTTCCACTCGAAACTCCGTTTTATCAAATGCTAGCATAATGGTACTCTGATGTCATTCGAAAGTAACATCGGTGGGGTATCCATCCATATCAACTATTTTTCTGTATAACCAATACGAACACGATAATGGAGTTCAGACAAGTTTATGTATCTTCTCGGTTCAATCCAAAGTTGATGTCATTTCCGGAAAAACCGGAAATTGGATTATTTCTGAATATGTCAAAAAGTGCCCTATAGTGAGTTTATTCAATGTTCTAAAATTCAGAAATATAGCTACAGAAACAAGGGAGAAAATGGGGGTGTACCATGTGCCTGTGTCACCCTGTATGTATGAAGGAACAAGGTTCCAACTATGCTCCAGCTACCAAAAAGTTATCATCCTACTCGACTTTCCTTGCGAGCGATGGGGTGATCACGAGTGGAAATAGTTGTACCCTTGTTTGGAAATGTGTGGAAATGTTTGAAAATGTCCTGGAAATGTATACAAATGTGTAAGCATGCGCCTCGGTGAGAAGCTTGACGGTATATTAAAACCCTTGACAAATTTCGAATGAAATTACTCGTAAACTCATGTTTTTTTTTAATATAATTGAACAGTATTTCTCTATTTTTCAGGAATGATAATTGTACCTTCTTCGTATAAGTTTTGTTAATTATTCATGGGAAAAATTTCGGGAATCAACTAGTTGAGTGAAATGAAATTATCGGGGCTCCATTTGATGGTTTCATTTTGACTTGGGGCCCTTTTGGTGCCAGTTGAGGGGGAATTTCCTTGGAAGATTCCCAATAGACACATAATGCAAGAATGTGATCAACGATACGAATCGAATATATGTTTTATTGCAAACCACCCGAAAAAATAACACTAGCTAATAATTGCTTCTATCCAGTATATGCCAGTATGGACAAGAGTCGTAAAAATTGCAACCTTCGAAAACTATTTGATATCACAATTCATTTGTACTTATTGTGAATGAAAATTTCCGCTTTTTACTTGCCTATAGTGCCCTAGGATGAAAAGGGATTCTATTATTTCCCTTCATAAGCGACCATATCAATCAAAATATCTGAGACCATTCATTTTATTGGTTCAATCTAAAAAAATGGTTATCTAATTGTTAACTTCTCCTCCACATATGAGTAAACATTATTTGGTTAAAATTTTACCTATCAAATTAATTTCTAAAAAGCTGAGCGTCAACTCTCATCTCAGTAGATACTTGAGAATGAAAGGAATATTGTGAAAATAATATTTATTGCATAAAATATACAACATGCAAAAGAAATCCACATCAGCAGTACTGTTTTAAGTGTGGGCTCCAATCTATCCACCATGCAAAGGGTTTATTTAACCATTAGTAAAAGAATGTAACGTCAAAAAATATGAGCTTTGCAATTGAGGGAGTTTAAAGTGATCTACCCTGTATCGATAACTGAAGACAGATCTTAATCAAACTCGAACGCACGTTCATTAAACTGACAAGATCTCTGCAACTGCGCACTTACTTCACACACAAACGTGAGATGTTCATCACTAGACTGAATATCAAATCTAGAACCCCCCTTTGGGCGACATGCCATCGAGCATCTCATTCTCGTGGAAATAGAATTCCTCAACCCTACCCTATGTTAATAGTTATGCCAAGGTCTCAAATCAAGTTCAGGGTTCCTCAGAAACATTAATCAACACGACAGTAGAGCTGAATTATTACACAGTTCTTGTTTGCGTTCCTCTAGACGGGAGATTTACAATAATTGACAGCATAGTCTCGCCGATATTTGAATGGTTTACAAGAACGGGGCACTGTTAAACCAAATGTAATGATCGGAGTCTTGGATTGATTTATTATTATTATTTCATTTCGAAAATTGATTTGATTCCATGACAAATATAGTTATAGTTTTGATGAAACAGTAAAAAAAAATTAAAACGAATGAAGAAGTAGATTGGAAGTGTTGGGAATATTTCGGAGAATGAAGCTGCCGAAGAGCACAAAACAGGCAACTTTATGTTTGAGATTGAAAAAATAAATTGACATTCCCTGTGACACAGGGTGTCCCACGAGGAACTTCACATTCTTCTACCATATATAGGGTCGACCGTCAACATTACAAAATGGCCACTATCTTTCCTTGCCAATATACAGGATGTTTTATTCGTTCTGACCGAAAATTCAATTGACTATATTTCTGCTACCGTGAAACAGAATATAATGATTTTTTCAGTACTTGGAACTTTTGCCAGCATCTATTGGATAAAGTATTCAGAATATCATATTTCCAGTGCCGTACTCAGAAAAATCAATTTTGACTGCTGATGTGAAAATGACCACCCTATAGGTCAATTTCTGAACTTTTTTTACATTAATTCGAAATGCATAAACACATAAACATAATTCAATCGTTCAAATTTTTGTCACACCCCTGAACGTTTCATGGTGATCTAAAAGATCTGAAAAAGTTGGGAATTTGTCGAAAATATTAACTTGCATCTTTATTCTGGAGATCATGTTCATTGAATGTACTCATAAAATTACAAAATTTTGAATTTGTGATAGTGAGGAAATCAGTTTGTCACTAATCTGGGTATTGGTAAAGCTCAGGTACGTAGCTAGAAGGTGCGCTGAGGGGCTGAAGCCCCCCCTTCTGTGAGGGAAAATTATGTTATAAGCTGCTTGTAAAAAACATTTCATAATGATCGATCAAACCGAAAATAAATGTTCAATATTATTTTATTTACCATTTTTTCATCATATTAGATCTTGATTACAATTCATTGTAGGTATGTTGTCGATTCTTAATGTATGCATTCAAGAGCACTCAGTGAAAACAATTTCATAGACGAAATTGAAATCCTCGAAAACTCATAAATAATTGTATGAAAAAGGTTTGTAAAGTTACAAGCAGCTTATAACATAATTCTCACTCATAGTAGATGCTCCAAGTGGAAACTACCTGTTTCTCATTGAAAAACTCACGTTGAGTGTGAAGCTCTGACACAGACGTAGCCAGAAATTTTTTCCGGGGAGGAGCTTATCTGGGTATAAACCTATGAGTATGAAATAATTTGCGAGTCTATACGTATGATTCAACACAGGTTTATGATATTCTGATAGCTTCGGATACGCAGATTAGTGAGAAATTGATTTCCTCATTATCACAAATTCAATATTAGGTTTTATGAGTGCATTCAAAGGAAATGATCTCTAGAATGAAGGTGAAAGTTATCATTTTCGACAAACTCACAAATTTTTCAGATTTGTTGGATCGCCATGAAACGTTCACGGGTGTGACAAAAATTTGAATTATTGAATTATGATCATGTGTTTATGCATTTCGGATTAATGTGAAAAAAATCAGAAATAGGCCTATAGGGTGGTCATTTTCACATGAGCAGTCAAAATTGAAGTTTCTGAGTGCGACACTGGAAATATGATATTCTGAATACTCAATTCAATAGATGCTGATAAGTTTCCAAATACTGAAATTGATAATTTGGAATCCAAATGGTCATATTAGAAAGTCGTGAAAGGCTGAATAAATAGGCTATGCGACCTTTGCATCAATCTTGTTCGAAAAATTTTCACAGACGCCTGCAGCAAAAATAATAATTTTAAATACGTTGTCAATTTTTTCTTCCTGATATATCCGAGGATTGCACGGCTACCAGTAAGAGGACATTATAAAGCAATGAATTAAAAAACTTTAGTCTTCAAGCTTCAAAAGTAAGGCTTTCTATTTCCAATACGACCACTTTTCACTGAGATACAGCTTGTTGAAAATCACCAAAAAATATAGATCAGAAATTGTACGGGTCCAACAACAGTTCTTGTGGGACACCCTCTTCAATTTTTGTGATGGTTTCTTTTTTAATTATCTCATTTGACCATTATTGTTACTATTTGTTCGTAAAAATTTGCATGATAAATTTGATTTGATTTGACTTGATTTGATTTGATTTGATTTGATTTGATTTGATTTGATTTGATTTGATTGGATTCGATTCGATTCGATTCGATTCGATTCGATTCGATTCGATTCGTTTCGATTCGATTCGATTTGATTTGATTTAGTCACTTCACCGTCAATCCTTAATATGCTTTGAATAGCCCCGAAATTAGACCTCTCATGCTCATATCTTTCATAATCCTCAGAAATTTTCGTGGTTGACAGTTTCGAAAGCCATGGAAACGTCTGAAAAACGGAGTGCTCAAACTTTCCGAAACATAAGTATGTTGTTGTAATTGATATAGAGATACGTCATTTGAACCAACTCTCAATCCTGAGACAAAATATCAAAGTACATGGTGTTAATTTTGGAAATTGGCAGTTTTTTTTAAGATACTTATCGTCAAAATAATGTAATGATATGTTTATGAAAATTCGCACAGGGTGACATTTCAAGACAATAATATAATTATAAATTCTGTTTTCACAGAAAATGTATAGGGAGGAGATAAAGTGTTCTTTTCGTTTCATTGGACGAATGGAATCATTGGAATCTTGGGATACTTTCATTTCACAGGATGAACCAAATCGGACATTGAGAAAATAAATTTTGCGACAGAAGCTATAACAACAATAATTTGTCATCTTCAAGTTACCTTTGGTGATTTCGACGTATTTGTTGAATCCCATATAAATGAAATATGTAATAATAGGTATCCATACTATAGGAACTACGTACCACGGGGTGATAGTTAAACTTTCTAGAATGGGATTTTCGAACAGTCGTAATTTTCTGTCGACTGGTAGTACCACCCATTCACTGTATTTGTTCCCAAGTGCAGCTACCTGGCTCAACATTGGTTTATTCCAGTCTACTAAATTCTGAAAAATGAAAAACCTATGTGAAAAAGATAAAAGGAATTAGATAAACTGAATCAGAACCTTTGGTAAGGATACAGAGTAGAAATGGCAAAATTATTCGGACACATAACGAGTCTCTTTATATAAAGTACAGTAGGTTTCTTTTTTTTAACATATATTATTTCAAATCAGTAATCCTCGAAATTAATACCATTCTCAATTCCTGAGCTTATAGATCTTTTATCATGAGGTAAGGCACGGCCCACTAAACCGGAAGGTTAGACGTTGCCATTGTTACCATCAAAGTGTCTAGTGGCACTCGTAGATATAGAAAATATTTGATGATTATTTTACTTTCTGAAGCCACTAAAGTATGTGAATGAACATCAAAAGAGGAAAAAAAAGTCACAAATATACCTTTCACCTTATAACCACTTGAAATTAGAAATGGGTACGTTTACTTCGTCTCAAAATAAACTTCGATTCTCACATTACTCAAGATCTCAAACGCCGATGATATTTTCGGAAATGCCACCTCAAAATTTATATTGAAGAACTGAACAAAGTCATGTTTTTCAACGTTGGAAAAGAAGTTGAATATTGCCTCGTCTTCGAAATGACAACAGAAGTCGGAAAATCGATATGATCCTGTTTGTCCAAGTCGGTGTGCACATTATCACAATGGAAAACTAATTTTTGTCTCCGTTTCTCAGGATCAGTTTTTTTTCGGAGTAACTCGGTCGATTCGGGAAAATTGAATTTCCTGGGGTATATTAATAACTGGACCTTCGGCGGTTGAATAAGAGTTATTTCCCAAAATATGGGAATCTACAAGATGTTTAATATAAAACTTAAAAACTACTTTATCTATGAATTGCGTTTAGCCATTTTCTTCTCCTTGTGATCTTTCAGAAATTTAAATACCAAAACTTACTGATTATTAGATTCATATAATTGCTTTTGAAACCAGGCACGAGGCATTGTACTCAAATCGAAGATTTCCAAATGAAATTGTAATGATTATTGAAATGAGAAACCTTCCTGTTGATAATCCTTCCAGATTTGAACACTTAAGGCCAAAAATTCAATCACGAACCCGATACACACTGTTCTTGCAACTGCGACACTTATTTTCAGTTTATTCATTGATTGAAAAACCGATCACACGAACACGAAAAAAACACAAATCTTTTTCCACGTTTCCCGGTCGGATTTCTGATGTGAACTATCTTATTTTACGCTTCAAAACAGAACTGCAAGTGCAAAGTCGTAACAATCTGAGCTTTGCAACGTCGCATTTTAAAGCAACATTCTGGCCTGTTGAATCAGGAACAAAATCTTCATGAAAACTCCTGCTGTTGACGCAAATAAATGAGGCGCACTGAGTAAAACATTAGAAAGTGGCGACATCTAGTAACGTCAAATGGGAAGTTCTTTATCTAAAATAACATCCTAAAACATTTTACTCTAAAACATAAATGGGCGTTATACTCAATATCATAGCCAATTAAGATTTTATCATCAATATCGTAACATTTTGTGTTATGAAAATGAGTGTTTAGAGAGTAAGATGATTCCAGTTAGGTGGATTTTTTTTAATTTTGGGAAATTATGGATATCAAAATGTGCCATAACTTTTTTATTGACTCAAATATCTGAACGAATTAAACTTTCTACTGGAAAAAAAGTATATTCAATTTTTTTTTCTCGGTGAAAAAAATTTTTTTATTTTGAATACGTAAGCAATTTTTTTAACTCATATCATAAAAAAAATTGAAGATGAAAAAAATTTTGAATAATGTATTATTTCCAAGTTCTCTTCTAAATCGAGAAAATTTCAAAATTATGTTATATTTTCAAAACAAATGAAGATATCGTGAAACGCTTTTCACTACTGATGTTTCCACGGGAATTGAGCCCGGAACTCCTTTCAACGTATTTACCTACCTAGTGTAGAAGTACAAGAACCAGCCAAAATCGAGTAATTTGGGATACCGTGTACAGTTACATTCTGAACTATGATCCCTTCGACGTTTCAACTGATCTTCCAAAATTCATAGTGCATCAGCTTCTTATCAGATAAATTGTTGCTAAAAATGTGCCGATGTTGATAAACAAAAATGGATATCGCGCATAATTTTCATTGAATTGTGAACGATCAGGTACCGTTTGTTTTGAGGGGATTACAACGCACATTTCTAATCAGGAGAATTACGAAAAAACTCAAGTTTCGTATCTATTTAATCTCGATATGACACATTGTTCACAGTTTTCTCCAGAAACACACATAATCAATATTTTGAACGATATCGATTACGATTTCATAACAAAAATGAAACTGAATCATTAGTATTTTTGTTCATATCTGTATAAAAAATCACTCAGCTAGTTTAAGGTTTTCACGATAGAATACGCAGACATTCAAAGAGTTTTTCGGATTGAAAATATAACTTATGCTTGACCCCTTCTGATTATTCAGAAATGAGAGTTGTTAGGGGTTGCGGCTAGAGGAGTACCTAGTGATATCAAACTCCAAACCAGGGATGTTGCGGATATTCGCATCCGCATCCGCAAATGCGGAGCTTCCGCATAGATTTCTACTTCCGCATCCGCATCCGAATCCGCAAAAACCAATGCGGATTTTCATGCGGATGCGGATGTAATGTAATTTGTCAGTTGTGCAGTGTCGCCATCTCGGGGCCAACAAAAAATGTTAGTGTTTCGTTTAGAAAATGCTAAATATATACTTTTTCGATTTTGAAAGTGTCAGAAAGATGCTAGTTTTTCACTGTTACTTCTTTCTGTAGCTATTTCTGAAACCGTAACATCTGCATCCAAGAGGGTGGAATTTCCTACGCAACCCTCTATTCTGTTTATATTCATACTGGTAATTCTCTTTTTGAAACACTTTCCAAATACCTATTTTATTATACCATCTGTTTTTTTTTTCCGGTAAGTCCGAAATTCCAATCTGTCTCTTTTCTAACGACCGCCTGTGGTCCCAGTCCCAAGATTTCTTATCGCCCGTGATATTGAAATGTTATATTTTTGCGATACCCGTTGTTTCAGAAGCATTTGAAATGTTGAAGGAAAGTTCAGGGACCAAGCGTCTTTGAACATGAATTATGATTCGCGAATCGGGAGAAACATTTTCATCTGAATTGCGTATGTTTTGGTTGTTGCGGATTTTTTTTATTTGACCGAATATTATCTACTGCCTAATAAATTCAGAGATATCCCCAAGAAAAAGAGCCAGATGTTCGTCCGATCAGTGAGAATTGTCTACGTTTGTTAACCTAAACAACCCGGGTTGTTGCAAGCTCATAAAACGTTTATAGGGGCTATAAAATTCGCCTAGTTTGACGATTTTTGGGCATCTGTTGATGATAAAGATTAAAAAAAAATCATTTTTACTTTCGGAATATGACATATTGGAAAACGTGGGAGTTGCGATAAGAAAAAAATGGACGTGTGCTCTTCGCACGAGAATTTGACCAATGGGAACGAAGAAATTGGTGAAAAAGTTCCGATGCGTTTGTTATGGTGCAATACTTATTTATTGTAAATGAACCATAACGTGTTTTTTGGCCTTGTGGATTACTTGTCGAATAGTAAATTTTTGTGAGATTTTGAATAATATTGTGACTATTATGATACAGTTGATCATAGTGAGGAGTGTTCGTGTACTCGAATTATTGTTTATTGGGAAATATTAAGGTAAATGCCATTATATTTCTCCGGTATAATCACCGATAGCACGAAGAATTTTGTCCACTCCACCAGGCAGTGTTCCAAGCGAGCAATTATTCAGTAGCGCGGGTTTAATTTACGAACCTCTGCGTAACCGCCTTGAAGCAGAAATGCGGCAAAATTACTTTTTATAAAGTATAATGCTCCAATTTTCAACTTCTCTTACTAATATAAAAATAAGTGAGTGAAGCTAAAAAAAAACATGTAGGTAAATACTTACACTTGATATACTTAATACTAATTTACTTCAAAAATGTTAATAACTGCTTTATCGTTGTTTTAATTCTTTACTCGTATACTATTTTTAAATAAGATCTTAAACATCCGCATCCGCAACGCATCCGCATCCGCGGATGTGAGGTTTCGAAAATCCGCATCCGCGGATGTGAAAAAATCGGCATCCGCAATATCCCTGCTCCAAACTCGAATATCATTCAGTATTCTTGTTTCCTATTTTCTTATTAGAACGATTTCATCCCAATTCATTTGTTTACAAGGGTTTTCGTGGCGGCCTTCACAATGAATCAAATGAATATGAGCTGAATTATCTCGGTATTTGTTTACATAATTTTTAAGGCTCTGATCATTGAATAGGAATGGCATTCGTGCGCATTCACGCCCAACCGTGAAATTGAATGGTCAGGGCCATTAAAGGAGACTGGAAGACCTTGAACAAGTTAGCGCAAAGTTGTGATGATTTTCATAATTCGGTGATTGTGGTCTTAGTCAATCATACATTGAGAGAACATTGTTTATGGCGGGAAAATTGAGGTGCGATCGACAGGAATAATAATTAATTATGCAACCTGCATTAATCTCGAATTGTCTCACAAAACTGGGTATTTACTTTTGTTGTAGATAGGGGAATCCGGGGCAAAACGAGAATTCAATTCGAATAAACCCCTCAAATCTCAGACGAATTATCTCCACTACCAATACCTTTCCCCGCAATAGAAGCTGTACGACGTAAGTTTGACTTTTTCTGCCATCGTGTTGTAAACGCCTTAAGTTGTAAAAGTGTATCATATACAGGGTGGCCATTTGAAAACGAAACAGACTTTCAAATAGCCACCCTGTATATTATTTGCTTGAGTATGTATGTACATTTTTCGAGAAGTTATTGAAATATTGTATATTATGCTATATCAATATTGTCCTCATGTATTAATTTTTTTATTTAATCAATTCTTACAAGGAATACTCACGGGATGAGCCCACGAAACACTATTCACCTTCTAGAAACTAAAAACATCGATTCAAATTTCGTGTCCGAGATTCATCTTAACAGGAAAACGAGAATTTTCATTTGTATGAGCAACATGCCTGAAAAAAATTTTCGGACAGATAATAACCTCATTCTTCAAATGATTCGTGTGATCCTAAAAAATTAGTTCTACACACAATGATCTTAAGTTTCTGAAATGACGAATATCATTCAAGTTCTGATACTTCTTCCACTTTCTATGAATTGTTTGTTTTGTTTTTATTAGATATTATATCAAAGGAATGACTTAAGAAATCTTTTCACACTGATTATTTTCTCTTGTTTTATTCAAGCAATTGCTGGGGAAAAATGGGGTTATGATGATGGGACAAAACAGAGTCATGTTTGAACGCATCCATGGTGACCATGTCTTGCCCCATGCAAACTATTGAAATTTATTATGTTTTCGTGTTGGTTCCAGATGGTTCGGAAAAACGCAAGAAAGACAACTCATCAAAATGAAAGATTGATATCACTAACCCTCTAGCTGCAACCCCTAAGAGCTCTCATTTTTTAATCGGGGAAAGGGTTCGAGCAGCACTTTGTTGAAAAGGCAATTCAATAACCTGCATGGGTTTATATTTTTTTTTTCATCGCAAAATTATTATACAGAGTGACTACTTCATCTATAACTTTCACACGCCCAATTTCGATCTTCGAGATGGGAAAAAACGGATGGGTCAAAAAATGAATTCGATATAACATCCCCTTCAGGCGATACCACTCGAAACAATTATTTTTAAATAGAGTAAATAGGTCGAGTAGCATTGTTGAAAAGGAAATTCAATTACCTGCATCAGCGTATTGAATTTTTCTTCGATTACTCGACTATTAATCAGGATAAAATAGTGAACAGGGGAAGTGATATCGAATTCATATTTTGACCTGTCCAAGCATTTTTTTCCATCCGAATTCGGCGTGTGAAGTTATTGATGGAATACTGAATCACTATGTATAAAAATGAAGCGAGGAAAAAACACATTTGCAGGAAATTGAATTGCCTTCCAACAAGGTGCCACTCGAACTCTTTTTTCTATTCAAAAATGGAAGCTGTTAGGGGTTGAAGCTAGAAGGGTAGTGATATCAAACTCATTTGAACACCCTAATTTTCTCAACAACATTTGACCTTTCCGAGCGTTTTTTTTTTCGTTATTCCATCCTGAAGTTATGGATGATCCACCCTGTATAATGGAGATAACAATATTGAGAGTTTTTGTGTGATGTAATTATTTTCTTTCACTTACATTTGCCTAATACACTAAACCACAAACAATACCCAGGGTCAGAACGGTCTGTCTTCTGGAAAATACATAAAAAACTACGTAATGTTTCAGGCTGAATTCAAAAGAAAACATATTGGGCTATGTCAGGTAATTTTGTTTTGTACAAAAATAAGGATTTTGAAGTTAGGGTTTTTTTTTCCGGAAAACCCGGATTGCCTGATATTTAATTACGTTGTCCAATGTTGACGCCTGTTATATAGGGGGGGTAGAATGGGTCTTGCTTAGGACTTAGCGGAAGACAGAAGGTTGATCATTAGAAGTTTTATTTTCGCTGATTTGGTCACAAGCAGTTGCAAATATTTATATACCCACTGCTTGCAATTCATCAATTAGGTTTATCCTTAGAAGTTCTAAGTATGAAAAGGGGGATAAAAAGTAGAGATAAACACGAATTTCGCGAATTTTTCGCATCCTCCTTATCATAAAAACGACGTTCCTTACTTACGATAATAAACTCAATAGATCTGAAATATATGTTCGAATGTTTATATTTTCTTCCAGATAACCTGTATCATGTGAATCAGAGAATATCCATCGTGAAAATAAAAAATGAAAGATAAGGTACTGATCAAGGAACTGTAGGTAAACAAACAGGTACCGGCCGGCACAGCAAGATTTTTGACGATGTTTGTATGTATATCATGTAATTGACTGTATAACTCAGTTTAGGTGAAATGCTTATGAATTTGCTGGCATTGAAATGAATCAAATATAATTACTACATTCAAAAGAGTAATCTCTTGGGAAGAAATGAAGAAAGAAGCAAGAGAGGTGCTAAGGGGGTGGAGAAGGTAATAACCAGAACACCTCAATCATATCAAATTTTTAAACAATTATATAACAATCAAATTTTATAAGAATCAAGAAAATAAATTGAATATTTTCAACAAGTGACTTTTTGTCAAATCATCAAAATGTTGAGAATTTCACACATTGACTAGTATCAAGAGTAATGACCGAAAGGTTTGAGTGCTTTTCTTATGTCAAACATGAGCATATCATTTTGGGGGTAAAGGGTATTTTTAGTGGCGATTTTTCAACCTTTATTTATTACAAATAATACATCAAGTTGGCGCTATGATTTTGAAATATAATGGGTGTCCCACCGAAAGCGTCCATTAGAAGTTTATGAAGAAAAATCATGAATTGTCCTCAACAATTGGACAATTACTGTCGCGGACTTTTTCATAGAACGTTTGGAGCCGTCTCCAAAATTGTCTCCTACTATGATTCACTATCTCGTATAGTGTACAGGGTGATTCACTTATCTTGGTAACCCCAATTATCTCGAAAACGTCCGAATATATTTTCATTCTGTAAATGGCGTTTTGAAAAAGTCAATTTCGACTTGAGATGCGCATAAAAATCAGCGGAATAAATAAAAACGCCAGGCGTCGCGGCGCTATCAAAAATATTTTCTCCAGGGACATACCTTTTTTATCATGTCATTCGAAAGATAATTTCATTATGAATTTTTTTTCAAATACAATTTTTATCCTCTTCTACAAGCCTCAGTGTGTAATTTGTTTCAAAAACAGTGGATAACTAAAAAACTGCTCTAGACGGCCATAGGAAATTAAACATAAAATGAATCTGCCATTCAAAGATATATCCGAAAAAGTCATAACATACAGTATTCCATCAGAAATAAAAAAGTTGATACCATTTTCGGTAAAAGCACTCATTGATATTTGAAAATATATCATGAATGAAGACTCTTTTATGTTCACACACTCGTTCACACAAAATTTAAAATGGTCGAATAATTATTTCTACATAATAGTCTAATGAGCACTCACGATGAGAAACTCTGTGTAGGTATATATTTGTCGAAAAAATTGATTCTCTAGAAGATTATATACTTCTAAAAACGATTGAATACGATATCCTCAACTCTTGTGGAGCAGTATATTATGTGTTTGATGATCAATTGCAGATTGTATGGAGAACGCTTATATCTACCGAACAAGAAGGAAGAGATCATGTGATTTGTGATTGTTGTAACTGAAAAACATTTCAAAATGGTACTGTAAAGGACATTTAACTATTTTGAAGCTTGTGCGATCTTGTAGCTTGTGCGATCTTGTGTTCGAAAATCGGAACATAAGAAGAAAGGAATGGTTTTGAAGCTCTCATTCAAATTCAAGGAGATGAATTCACTGTCTTGAGTTAACTTGATTGACTTCCACTCGCGACCTGATAAAGGTTTCAAACAAAAGTTTGTGGTGTTGAGACCACTCAAATAAAAAACGGATTACAAAGTGTGTAGCAAAATTGATATTCCAACGTTGTTTAGCGTTAAATGTTAGACGTTCTTCTAAATCACGTAGATGTCCTTCAAAATCCTCAAATATACAGGGTCTTTCACGAGAAACCTCACCCATATTTATACGGGAAACTACTGAACGTATTTTCATGAAATTCAGCACTTATAAATATTTCACGATGCTGATGAAATCTAAAATATTTTCAAGGCATGAGCACCTCCGGTTTTTCCGGAAATGACGTCAACTTCCGTTTTTCAAATTAGAACACCATTTTTTTATTGCAGAAATAGATTCCTTAGAAAATTTCAAGTTATTTTGATGTAACATTTTTCAATTTTGGTTGGAAAATTCTCTCTGAGCGGGAAAATTCGAAAAAAAAATCGAAAATAGAGCTCCGCTGAAACAAGAATAACTTCGAGGTTTTTGGATGGAAAATTTTCATTTTTGGGATTTTTCAAGATGTAAGATTGATGTATCCACTTTAAAAATCGAAATCGCGATTCATGATACAGAGGGTGAAAAAATCGCTTTCAAAGTTAGGGATGACAAAATCGTGAAAAATCAATTTTTTCAAATTAGAACCCCATTTTTTTATGGCAGATATTGAATCTACGTTAAAAAATAATGTGAGTGTATGCATCACACCCTTGCCCTAAAATGGATATTTTCTGAGTTATTCACAAAAAACTGTTTTTCGTCTTGAATTTTCAGCTATTTCTTTTCCCTTCACTCCAAAAAGATGAAATTTTCAGGAACTGTTATTTGAACCATGCTGTAGATTTTTCACCCCTTCTTGAAACCGACTTCAAGTTACTATTAGGAGAACCATGGCAAACTCTCGCAGTTATAACTAGAGAAGATGCTCAAAGTTTTGACCGTTAATTTCTAGACATTTATTTATACGTCTCAGGAATGCTTCGTGCGTTGCTCTTCTTATTTCATCGGGAGGAAGAGATCTGCAAAAGTGTTTAAAAACCAAATTGAGTTTCAAAACTATGAATCTAAAAATCTAAACAAACCTGAACGCATTTCTGACTCGTTCTATGCAGTCCTCTTTATCAGTCAGGGGAGTTGAGTAGACAATATTTTTTATCCTACCCCAAACATAATAATCTAAAGGAGTTAAATCGGGAGAACGTGGTGGCCAAAGATGTGGACCATTGTTCGCCAACCATCGATCTTCAAATAGCCTGTAGAGGATATTTGACACATTGAGTGAATTGTGTAGAGGCGCGCCATCTTGTTGATACCATAAGTCATTATGGTTCTGTACTAGCGGCTCAATTATTTGAGTCAATATGTCAGAATATCTATCTCCTAAGGGAGAACATTCTTTAAATTATGCAAACATGTGTAGTGTTCTATCTTACCAGTTAAAGTCCCATCATAAATGTGAA
This sequence comes from Hippodamia convergens, assembly GCA_038502775.1. NCBI lineage: Eukaryota > Metazoa > Arthropoda > Insecta > Coleoptera > Coccinellidae > Hippodamia > Hippodamia convergens. The sequence goes on along the minus strand of CM076607.1, from coordinate 140,787,635 downwards.
CATCGAGAATTGCATTATTTTTGATGGCGCAAAAAACATTGAAACTCCAGGTCTCTTGAAAGTTCCATTGTCTGAAGTGGTGGTTGTTCTCTTCATCCCAATAATGACTGTTATGCCTATTGAAAGAACCATTCTTTGTGAATTTAGATTCATCTGTCCAAATTATGCAGTCCAAAAAGTTTTCATTCTCTTGAAATCGAATCATCATAGCTTCGCAAAACTCTGTTCTCCTGACGAAATCAGTTTCCTTCAAATGCTGTACCCTATTGAATTTATATGGGTGCATTTTATGTTTTTTTAATATTCTCCAAACACTCGATTGAGATAATCCCAGATCAATCTCGGCATCTTTGATAGAATTTTGAGGATTCACACGAAAATATGCAAGAACTGTAATTTCGTTGTTCTCATCTTCTACTACACTTTTTTCTCTGTGTATAGTTTTCTTAACAAAAGATCCGACATTTCTCAAGTTTGTCATGGTTCTGTTAATGGTATCTCTCGTTGGTCTGGGTCGGTCAGGAAACCTCTCAATGAACAGTCGAATCGTTCTATCTACAACTTTATTACATTCTCCATGAAGTAGAATGAGATTTAAATAATCTTCATTGGTAAAATTAGGCATAGTGATCGATTTTATAACTTAATACGAATTATCACCAAATTAATAGTAAACACAAAATGCTACTGAATAAAGAGGAATTTGGCAGATGTATTTAATGATATCTATCATTAAAAAAAAAGAATGTAAAACATGGTAAGTTTTTGCATATGGTTCATAAGGAATTATTTATTTATCACTGGAGAGAAAACCGATGGCCGATTAGTTGAAATGAAGAGGTTTCGGATACAAATTCGAATCAAAATTCGCCATCTATTTAGGAACAACGGTAACTTTTTTCTCTTGCATATTAGGGTAGTAAAATCTAAAACATGGTTTAAGTAACAGTTCCTGAAAATTTCATCTTTTTGGCGTGAAGGGAAAAGAAATAGCTGAAAATTCAAGACGAAAAACAGTTTTTTGTGAATAACTCAGAAAATATCCACTTTAGGGCAAGGGTGTGATGCATACACTCACATTATTTTTTAACGTAGATTCAATATCTGCCATAAAAAAATGGGGTTCTAATTTGAAAAAATTGATTTTTCACGATTTTGTCATCCCTAACTTTGAAAGCGATTTTTTCACCCCCTGTATCATGAATCGCGATTTCGATTTTTAAAGTGGATACATCAATCTTACATCTTGAAAAATCCCAAAAATGAAAATTTTCCATCAAAAAACCTCGAAGTTATTCTTGTTTCAGCGGAGCTCTATTTTCGATTTTTTTTCGAATTTTCCCGCTCAGAGAGAATTTTCCAACCAAAACTGAAAAATGTTACATCAAAAATAACTTAAAATTTTCTAAGGAATCTATTTCTGCAATAAAAAAATGGTGTTCTAATTTGAAAAACGGAAGTTGACGTCATTTCCGGAAAAACCGGAGGTGCTCATGCCTTGAAAATATTTTAGATTTCATCAGCATCGTGAAATACTTATAAGTGCTGAATTTCAGGAAAATACGTTCAGTAGTTTCCCGTATAAATATGGGTGAGGTTCCTCGTGAAAGACCCTGTATAATACTTTAAATATTTTTTTCTGCTATGGTACTCAACAGAATGCCTATCTGAGGTTAGTGCAACAGCACTAACCTCAGATAGGCATTTTTTAGTCTCCCAATCAGAAATATATAGATAAATAAATCCAACTTCAACAGCCAAAATGTTCAAATAGAAAAATTCAAATGAAGATTTTTTTTTCATTACAGCTTGTTTCACAATGAAATATTCCATTATTCTACTCAATTTTTCCCACGATTACGAGAACCAGGTCAAGTCTGAAATTTACTACACGAACGATAGTAATTTAACCAGCAACAATTACAGCTGTTCATATTACGTCCTCATCTTTACTCATTCATATGAACATTTCACAGTTACCAGCAATTTTACCTAAACGTACAAAAAGAGTGAAACCGAGAAAAGAGAGAAAAGACGAAGCGGTGGGATCCAGGATTGTAATATGAGTTTCTTCCTTTCTGGAGCAATTTTGCCATATCTACTCCAATTTCCTGAATACAATCGTTTATGTTTGAACTCACCTCTAAATCACTAGAATCACTTGTACTCGTTAAGTCTCTCCCATCTTTTTTGTACTCTCTTAATAAATAATAGGCGGCTTTCGAATGTTGTGTGTCTTTCATCCGTTTGGTAATATCCTTATCTTTGTACGGCCTGACATAGTTGAGGCCTCCTGGGTGATTTTTGAGGAATTCGTGAATGTCGTACTTTTGATCATGATGACTCACATTGAATGGTTCCTCATTTTTCATTTCGCTATTCCGATTCTGGGTGGAGTTTTTTATTCCGAATGTTGGATCTGAAAGAAATACTTGTATTAGGTTCCGAAATATTATCCTTGGTAGTCGTATAAATTTTTTGTGCGTAAAAATTCTACACGAAGACTATGAAATTCTACAATGAATATAATTCATTCTTTGTATTTCTCTAAATTCAGCTTCTGTATTGATCATTTTTATCTTGCTTGAACAGCACGAGGTAAAAAAAACGAACGAAGAAAAAACTCCCTATCATTCGAAACAAAATTCCAAGATATGCCGGCAACACATCAAACATTTTTATTCACGGACTGATTTGAGTATGGGATACGGCATTGAAATTGGAAAAAGAGTATTTTCGTCAAGTTGATAACACATTCCTACGTGATTTCTGGTGAGTTGAGAGAAGTAAGGTTAATTTTGCCCGGACATTTCTGTCACTGATGTGAGCAGTTCTTTTCAGCAGGTGACTGGAGATATGGAACTTTTTTTTGACGTTACTAGATATCGCTAGTGGTAATATTTCACTGCGACTTTCAGATTTAAAAATATCAATTCATGGTCATTCACCTCAAGGACATTTTTCGTACGAACAACAATTGCCAAGTTTTCATTAGATACTATAGCATAATCAATTAAAATTGCGGATTTTTCAGTTGTTCTTGTAGGTTGCTTTATAATTTGAATAAGTCCCAAACTATCCAAAACTTATCAACCGTTGAAATTTTTGTTGAGATTGTGCTTTCAAATATGTCCCAATGTCATAAAAATGTCCCTGATTACTAAAAGGAGGACGGTAAACCACGCCAACAGCGAGAGTTACAGATACGGTGAATTTTGAAGAAAGATGAGCAAGGTTTGATTTGAAACGACAAAATGGGTCAAGTGCTACAGAAACGACCAATAGGCACTCGATTTAGGAACAACATGTATATGAATAATGTCTATTTCATTATTCGTCATAGATCCAGTGTTAGCTGAATTGAACTTTATAATCTCCGTTGCATTCAGCAGACGAAAAAACTTTCAAATGAAAAAAACTATTTAAATGGCCATAAATCTTGAAGAAGAACCTTGAATTTGATTCAGATAATGATTGTTTAGATAAATGATGATGACTCAGCGTTATTATCGCCATTAAGTGTTTGTTTTGATATACATTGGAGCTCTATTATTTCGTGAATTCGTGGCTCATTGATCTACATTCTTGTTTTGATGTTTTGAGCTCCACACTCGGCTCCACATGGAATGGTTTTTATTACGGTTTGAACAAATTAGTTTTTCGTCATAAATTGATATTTGAGAGAAAAAAAAACACACACATCTGTATGTGATTTCATAGTTTTTTCAGAGCTCATTTTGTCGCCCTATTTCAGACACCCTGTATGGAATTTCCTCAAAAGTTATACCAGAAGCAGTATCATTCTAACTCATTACATCCCAATATTGTGAAAAAAACCCTTTATCCACTCCTATTGAATAATGTATTCATTATTCAACTGCATTTGAGCAATTAATCGTATCTATGAACAAACAGCGGGAGTTATAATAACTCCCGCCTATAACTCCCTGTGATTAATCAGAATAGACTCATAGAATTATTTCACAACCGAATCTTAAGCTACTTCTGTGCTTCTGTACGAGCCGGTTGACAGAGAGCGAACATCTCATTATTGTTATCGATGGGAGTAATGTCACTTGAATAATTCTGACGTTTTCAAATTTAGTTGCCACCTAGTTATTGTTGAAAATGTTTTTCTGAATAAGACCTCCGATAGTGAGGATGAAATATTATGTAGGTACACTTCAAAAAATATGACAAGCAGCTAGTTCTACAGTAGGTACAGAATTTATTGCCCGCGGGAAATCCCAAAACAAATAAATATAAAGGTGTATCAAAAATTTTCAAGAATGATGTGTGATAGTAAGAATGTATATTATTATAGTTGTGGATGAAGTATAGTTTTCAACTTGCAGTAATGGTCATAACTCCCTTGATGAATTACAAACTTCATCTGCGGGAGTTATGACTTGCATTACTGCTCGTTAAATAATATACTATTTTTTAATGCGTGATTTTGAAGATATGAACACTAATTTAATTTGAGTGACAATCTTTCTGACGAAAAATTTGACAATTAGGCTAGAACTCAACAGTCTCTTGAAGTTCACAATCGTTTCTGGTAGAATAGGTAGTAGATATTTTACAATTGAAGTTGATTCACTATGAAACCAAAATAGAAAATCTTGAATTTGTATTAAAATTCCTTCGAGAAAAGTTCCGGAAACACTTGAGAAAATCAAATTGTATATGCATAAAACCATTTTCAACAAAATCGACATATTTCGTGGAAGAAACCTAAATTTCTGCCATCTTTAACGCCGCTATCATTTAAAAAAATATGAGCGTTCCATTGGGTAACTCTTCGATATTGAAGGGGCGATAGCCCTTCACAAATATCGATGCGATCATGTGTAACCTTGTCCTGCGCTCGTTAAATATACATTAGAGGGAAAATATATAATATATTCCATCCGTTCGGCAATCCATGTGCCGCATTTTTACCAGTAACGTAACGGTTTTCCCATCCTTGGCCTTAGTTTCACTTGAGCATGCAGTGTTGGCTGTTTCCGCCAATGCAGGATGGCCAACTAACGAATGCAAATATTTATTCTTTATTTCTTATCGACACTCGACCCTCTTAGCGAATGGTAGGCCTACATTCAAAACCGATAACGACTAATTAGTCGTTATCTTGATTGCAATTATTGGCTAATGATAAGGTCAGCCATTTGAGACATAGGCAAACTGAATGAGAAGTTCACAGGGATAAACCATGACCATTGTATAACCACTAGACTGGCCGTAAAAAAAATGTTCGTGCTCCAAGTTGATTTTTCTGAAGTTGAACAGAAAGAAAAGATATCCTCCAAATTTCAGCTCTCCATCTCGATATTGAGGCGTGCCGGTGAATTTTTATATTTTTTTTCAAATATTTTTTATCAATTTTTTACCTTATTCTAGAATGATTTGATATCGCTTACAAAACTTTAATTGGAGACACATGAGTATGATCCTGGTAATATTTTTCACGCTATTATTTTTGAAGGTATTATTGATACACAATTCAAGAACACGAGTGAAAAATTCTACATAGAATAAAGTGTTAAATATTGTCGATGTATTATTCTCTTGAATGTTTTCTTCTTATAGTTTTTCTGGTTACTTATCAGTAGGTGATTATAACGGTTAACCAATACTATTGTTAAAAACATTTTTTCATTGCAAACATGAAAAAATTATCAAGATACACAAAATAATATAAAAAGTTTCAAGTGAAATCTTACATAACTGTTTGTTTCGAGGAATCAGGATATTTCTGATGATACCTGGTTTAAAAATTGCTTCTGGTTTTCATCTCTATTCACGTGGCCTTCTACTAAACTTACAGCTTTTTCTGCAGTATCGTTCACAACTTTTAACTCTTTCACAATTTTCAGGCCCTTGACATAAATGAAATGAAAAATTGATAACAATCATATTGAAAAAAAATTGAAAGAATCACCAGCGGCACGCCTTAATATTGAGATAGAGATCTGAAATTTGAAGGATCGCTTCTATTTTTGTTCAACTTTAGGAAAATCAACTTGGAGCAAGAACATTTTTTTAACGGCTCTTCTTATTTCAATATGTCTAGATTGAATTGAAATTTCATCCAATTCTGATTTTTTTTATGTAACGACTCGTAACAACGGTTCATGCAGAATTCTGCCACGATCGTACCACGTAGTTATTAGGAGGACCAGGGATGGTTGACCAAGTTCCAGCTTGAAGGTTACTATTTTTTTTTTTTTGAAAATAAATTTAGTTGATAGTTTCACTATTGAACTACTCTGAAAAGGGCCAAAAAGCAATTTATTTTTTATTGATATAGCATAAACACCGGATATTGTATAATAGGAAAAAATTCTCAACCTACCCCGTTCCTGGAATTGGAATAGGTTGACTATGAACCTCAGATTAGTTGACCTGATATACCTATTAAGTTTATACGTATATTGAGTTTATAATTCAGTTTATCCGTATATGGTTGACCTATGAAGTTGTAAGGGCAATGGGAAGAAATCACAAAAAACCTATGCACTACCATTTTTCATTGAACCAATAAAAAAATTCATTGTTATTAACTATTCTGGTATTATACTGCTGATGTTGTTCATGGTTTAGTTTTCTATAAAGTCATTTGTCCAATCACCGCGGTCGCAATTTGTAGGTACCGTTTTCGAAGAAACCAAGGTTTTATATGCACTAAACATCGAGCTTAATTGAGCTACTAATACAATTATCAGTTTTATCCTCTTTATTATCGATCGTGAACAAAATGATATATCGGAGAAAAGCATAATATCAGAGCGATAAATTTGCTAATATTTTTCGTTATTTTATTTATAGCTTTGTGGTTTTCTCAAGCACCAGATAATTCATTCCTAGTGCAATTTCTTACTACTGAGTATACACTTTTGTCCTGAATTTGATTTGTTTGCTCGACATCGTATTTTGAATGAATAGTGAATGAGGAATATTTCGGAAGTGATAATATGTATTCTGCTGATTCAATGTGAAATGTGTATCCATTTTATTTTGAAATTCGCGATACTTTTTTCTCAGGATATCACGGTGCATTCAGAATTAAGTAATTTTGGTGTTGTTGTGGGATTGTTTCCTTAAGTACAGTTCATCTGTCGAAAAAGTGGCTTGTTATATACAAAATTTTCTTGATTTACTGTCTTTTGACAGGACCATAAAAAGCTTAATTTAAAAAATTTGTGTCAAAAAGTTTTTGAAGATCACTGTTCTCGGAATTTCTGCGTCTCACAGAAAAATTTCACAACAAAATACCAGATCAAAATCAGACAAGCTTTTTGAGTATTATATGAAATGAAATCGTTGAGAGATTTTGAGGAGTCTTGCGCTTTTGAATGCTAGTTGAAATAAAAAGTCATAGCGGTCACTACAAATACAAGAACAAACGGCCATTTGTATCAAACTGTTGATCTGCTGTAGTTCGGCAAGAAAGTGTAGTTCACGACCATATTACAAAAACTAACCTTGTATTATCGTGGTCGTGAACTACAGTTCCTTGACGAAAAACAGTTTCATGCAACTCGCTCTTAATTCTGCACGGTTCCAAGTTTAATCAAATTCTAACTGACAAAAACTGGTGTGAACCTAGCAGACCAAATCCAGCAGACCGTTTGTCGGAAAGCCCGAACGCGGTGTCCAGTGGCGTACGGATCTGCAGTGAGATGAATAGTGTAATAAGGCTGATTCGCATAAATAATGAACAACGGATGTCAAATTTTATTGAATTTCTATTAAAAAAAAGTTTCACAGGAAACGGGGGTTGATTTTAACGGAGCTATTTCGGAAAGTTATGAAATGTCAGTGATCGGCTATATCGGGAATATTTCGTTGGATCATTACATTATCACGGAAAATATCCGACAAGAGCATGATGACGCTCGGCATGCGGAATTGTTATATTGATGTAAAAATTGCCTGGAAATTTTGTTCACTTGCAAACGTATCGAGGGGGTGAAATTTCATCCCTTATTTTGAAGAATTCGATATCTCGGAAAATGCTCAATGGAGCACAATTAAACGCGGTAGGTAGGTCTGCCTTTATCGATTCGAACATTTGGTGAAAATTTCGTCCACTTGCAAAGAGAGCCAGGGGGTGAAATTTCATTCCCTATTTTGAAAAATTCGATATCTCGGATATTACTCAACGGAGCACAATTAAACTCGGTACGTAGTACCGTTATATCGATACTAATATCTAGTGAGAATTTCTTCCAATTGCATATGGATCCAGAGAGTGAAATTTCATCCCCCATTTTGACAAATTCGATATCTCCGAAAATACTTGACGGAGCACAATTAAACTCGGTACGTACGACTGTTATATGAAATTTCATCCCCTGGATCCCTCTGCAAGTGGATGATATTTTCACCACATGTTCTAATCCATAAAAAAATCCTTCGTACCGAATTTAGTTGTGCTCCGTTCAGTATTTTCCGAGATATTGAATTTTTAAAAATTGGGGATAAAATTTCACCCCTTGGATCACCTCGCAAGTGAACGAAATTTCCAGGCAATTTTTACATCAATATAACAATTCCGCATGCCGAGTGTCATTATATGCTCTTGTCAGATATTTTCCGTGAAAATGTAATGATTCAATGAAATATTCCCGATATAGCGGATCACTGATATTTCATAACTTTCTGAAATAGCTCCGTTAAAATCAAGCCTCGTTTCCTGTAGAACTTTTTTTCAATAGAAATTCAAGAAAATTTGATATCCCTTGTTCATTATTTATGCGAATCAGCCTTGTTACACCATTCATCTTACTGCAGATCCGAACGCCACTGGCCACCGCGTTCGGGCGTTTCCGACAAACGGTCTGCTGGATTTGGTCTGCTAGGTTCACACCGGTCTGACAAAAAACAGTGGGGGCGTGGTAACTTCCTCATTCTAAAATCTTGTGGCTTTTAGTAGAAATGATCTTGCTCAAGAACGAAAAAAGTACTATAGGAATTATTCGGAAAAGAGACAGTTTTTCAGTACCTATAAATTTGGACAGGTAACTGATTAAGTTCCACGACTTCTTTGTTTGGAATTGATTAAGCCTATACAGGGTCCACTTCCGTAATTTGTGGGGTGTCCATTTCATCATGAATTCAACGTTCAATGTTCAAATTCAGAGCGTATTCATTATAGATCAACAACCTTCGAAATCTTCACAATGAACGTCCAAAAGTTCAATATCTGTAGACTCATTTTATATTCTGCATATTGAGAACCCGCCAAACATTTAACCAATCGTTTTCGTTTTTTGCCATGCCTTCTGGGTTCTGTAAAACCACTCTTAATATACTAAAAAAAATGTGTGCTCTGTGAATTAGGCTTTGATACTGTCTTTGAAAAATGCTCGAAATAATCGGTTGGAATTGAAATATCGAGAAATACAAATGTTCAATTTGTGCAGCAGACAATGCTTCGAATTCAATCTCAATGTGAAACATTTTTGGAAACAAATTGGAATTTCAATGTCAAATTAAATCTTTCCTCGAAATTGTTGATCAGTCAAATATCCAACAGGTCACTGATAGCTTCTGACCCCATCAGGAATGTGCTGTTTTTACCTTATATTCTAATCAAAGTTTGATCTAATATGGACCTGGAATTTTCTATGAGTGCAATGAATTGATTCAACCATGAATAGGTGTCGTAACTTTCAAATGTTTCATAATTAAATATACTGGTTGGTTCAAACGTTAAAGCAATTAGTGGAAGTGTTTATCAGATCTCTCCTCCCATAATAATTATTATTTTTTGCTCAGAAAAACGACAATTATTTGAATCATTCACCTTCAATTTTTTGCATGACAATCTTTTAACGATGTGCTATCTAAAATGCATCAAATAATATCTTCGTTCATTTTCATACATTGCCTAGCATCGGACTAATGAAAGACGTTTGTTTCAAGGCGTTTTGTCTAGTACTCAATTATATCCAATAATAAACTTTTGGGATCGAGAGAACAATTCAACACCTTCAGGAATTCTCAGTTTGGGTTCTGGGATGTGTCGAAAGATAAGTGCTTGTTTGTCTTGGAAACTATTAAAAGTGGAGAAATAACTGGGCAAACAGGGTCGGATAAAACCAAGACGGAACGAAAAAAATGTAAGAATAAAATAAAAATGTTGTCACGATTCTACGAATTTGAATGAAAACTAGTAATTGTCTGACGAAGTAGTCTGATCGAGACTCCGAAATGTTACGCTTGAGAGTTCAAAGTGTTTTTTTTTTTTGTTAATTGTTACACAACAATTTCTTCTCATAAAGTTTTGGTCCCTGACAAATAAGTGTCCAAATTTTTACGCAGGGGCCTTTCTTATATTATTAAAAAAAATTCTAATGAATGGTTTCAGGCTTACACGACCAGATATACTGACATTAAGAAAGTCTTCCGGGCTTATTGGCCGTGGTCTATTATCACGGCCAATAAGCCCGGAAGACTCTCAATTTTTTTGGAGAAGAAAACCCAAATAAAGTTTTCAGGAAAATGCAAATAGATATCTACTAAAAATAGCATAAGAGTTAGTTTCAGGTGTTTCGTTCACCAGATACACAGCGAATGATGGAATCATTGCAAATGGCTCAAAGTTATCAACTATCTCTCCTTCTAGTCATCTCATAGATAATAAGAAACAAAATTTCGAACCAAAATCATTCACTTTCATAAACCTCCGAAAAAGTTGAATATCTTGTGGAGTATAGATGCAATAGAAAAAAATCGTTTTACATACTCTTATTTTCGTTTGTACAAAGCGGGTCTTTAAATTGTTTGAAAAAAAGAATGCTCCGCGAAGACATGTTTTATATTTGAAAAAAAACTTTCATGAGTCTTGGAAGAAAAAACTTTTGATAATAATCAAGACCAATTTAGACATACATACTTATACTTTTGTATATACCTATAGTCATTCACACATCAAGGTGCATTTTGTGGTGTACAAATGTTTCACATTGAAAATTTGTGGCCAAAATTTCTACTCCTTTGTTCTAGCATGAAATTTTAAGATTATCATTCATTCTATTTTAGGATCAATTCCTGCGTTCTGATGCGTTTTGCATTTTTAACGGAAACCATGGATCGACCAATGAAAACGAACGAGTATCTCAAAAATAATTGTCATTCCAACAGTGAATTATAATTGGAAAACTGATTTTGTTGCAGAAAAATATTGGAGTACACCATATTTACATTCTCGTTCATGCTATCTCACCCAAACTAACATTTTACTGCAAAGATACTAGGGAATATGAATTTTCTTAATGATTCTTGTAGTGTCGATTGTCAAACTTATTATAAACACAGAATCAATAAATAAGTTCTTCGTCCCAAAAACCTACGAAATCTATCAAAAAACTTCTCTTGACCGAGAAACCGTTCCACCGTTAGTGTGTTTCGTTTCAGTAGAATTTCCATCAGTTATTTAAACAGATCTTATTCACTCTTATCAAATAGGATAAACCTCGATATGAGCGATATTATATCAGAGAAATAATAAAAATTGTATATGAGTTTTTTTTTATAAATATCGCTTTTGAACCGAGTTTTGTACGATTAATTCTTACCGGTGCAAGACCACCTGAGATAAGTTGTAGAAAATGATGTACCCAAAAATTTTTGTACCCAATAATTTTTTTTCAACCTACCATTCCAGAAATGAAATATGTCAATGAAACTTATTCGTTTTTTCGAAAAGCCGGTGCCGAGGCCTGTACAATTCGACCTCACATCTTTTCAATCAGGCTCTTTGAAAGCACTTTCGTAAAAAATTTCATTTTAATTAATCGTTAGTTTATCGAAAGACAGCAGAACGAGATAGAGGTTTCTGAAACGCTAGAGAACAGGATTAGCAAAAAAATGTTACGCACCGATGAGTGAGTGTTCACACCGTTCGTATCATTTACAAATGAATGAGCCATGACTCTAGAAATTTTTGTTTATATCTCATGTCATGAAGTTTAACTTGTGGGGCTATCGATAATCCGTCACATCTTCTCGAATATTTATCATCTCTGAAATTTCATTACACTATCCTTGATTCTCATAGATTTTTAGATTTTCTATGAACATTCTTCCTACAGCTTACTGAAGGTAACAATTATTGTCCAATATGTCCGTAGTCAGTAGTTTGAGACTAAGGAAATACAGAAAAACCCTTTCCAGGCCATTACAGTTCAGAAATATGACAGCTGGTACTACACTCCCTGTCAATGAATTCCGGACAGGCAAAATTTTTGTCAAATTCAAAACACTGTATCTTTTTTTTCGGGTGCATCGATTTTGTTGAAATTTTCACCATTTGGTCTTGTGATATTAACCTGGAGTTAACTTTGCAAAAATATCTGTAGTTTGTCCCTTATACAGGGAGCAACAAAACCTTATCTTATACGCTTCATTTCTAAACACCCAATGGTGAATTTGAGCCGGAAAATTTGATATCATTAAGTTATAATGTGGACTGTGATCCTTTCTTGACAACATATTTCTTGATTTACGTCAGTATCTCCTTTTCAAGAAAAGATACACATTTTCAAAGGGAATGTTGTATTTTTTCTATTTTTATAACAATTTAAAACATTACTATACCTTTTCGACTAGCGAACATACACAAACATCTTTAATTTAATAGCGTGTATTTCTACCTCGCTTTCTCATCACTTCTACCATACGACGGGGCATAATTTCAATGCATTTCCGAATTGCTTCTGTTGAAATATTTTCTCGTTCTTCAAGAAGGGCTGTTCATGAAACGGGTAAGCTGTTCTGCTGCCGATTTCGAACATGTTCAATTGGATTTAAATCCGGACTTCTGGCTAGCCACACGAATCGTTGAATATTCGTCTCTTCGAAGTATTCTGGTACAACCCGTGCGACGTGAGGCCTAGCATTGTTCTGCATTAACAGAAATTGTTGCTTCCCCAGAAGCAATTCGTAAATGAATGCATTGAAAGTATGTCAAGTTGTATGATAGAAGTGATGAGAAAGCGAGGTGGAAATACACGCTATTAATTTTCAGATGTTTGTTTATGTTTACTGGTCGATAAGGTATTGTAATGTTTTAAACTATTATAAAAATTGAAAAAATGCAACAGTTTCTTTGAAAATGTGTATCTTTTTTTTAATACAGATACTGAGGTAAATTGAAAATCATTTTGTTAGGAAAGGGTCTCACTTCAAATGAAAACTTCATGATATAAATTCATTCGAAATTTCAGGCGAATATAACAAGACCCAATACCGAGCCCAATACTATACCTAGTGAAAATTTTAACAAAATCGGAGAACCACGAAAAAAGATACAGGATACAGGATTTCGCCTGTCCGGAATTCATTGACGGGGAATATAGTTTTGTCAGCACAACTGCTATCTGTTCACCTGTAGAACACCTGTCTTTATTATGTTTTCTATCCATCTCCTTCGATCTCGCGTGACTAGTTGGCTTATTTGCTATACTTACACAACCATTGCCTGCATTCACCGAACGAGGAATGTTGCCACCGCTCCGCTACCGCTACCTAGCATAAACAGAAAGCGCTCCCAAAATGCCCGCTTCTCCGGAACGTGTTGAGTTTGTAGCGTCTGTGCCACCGGACGATTCCGCAACAGTTCCACAACTGTTACGTTCGGTGAATGCAAGCATTGTAATCTTCATAGATAATATTCGAACTTGAAATTTTAATATTTAAACTAACAGCCAATAATTCGAACACAAAGCTTCCTTCCTTACTTTGAAAAGTGCCATATTATACTCAATGGATGAACCTGCTAGTGTTATTTGTTTTCTCATATTCGAACTTATTGTATACTGTTCAGATGGTTCGAATAAATATCGGGGCCTATTGCACCGAACTAATGTGCGACTTTTCAGTTAACACAATTCTGAACTCTTTTCGTGAAATGTAATTCCGAGTGTGATTCATTTGGGGAGAAAAAATTGCGAAGTGGAAAGTTGCGAAACTTTTTTGCAACTTTTCAATCCTGAATGTTTTCGTGCAAAATAAATCATTTAAACAGCGAAAAGTAGAAGTTAGTTTGGTGAAAAAGGCCCGAGGTATCAATTATCATACCATTTTGTTTGACTTGAATTCTGAATGAAAGGATCAAATTATTTCACGGATTCTGAAAATTTTGCAGAAATATAAGAATCTCGTCAATCGCTAGAAAATGAAGAATTCGAGGACAAATTGTCGAAATTTGCAGAGAGAATTGGAACAGAACATTTTCCAAAATGTGTAAAATGAAGATATGTCCAAAAGGTAGTTAAATTTAAAAACTCTTATAAAAATATAAAGCGCAAATCTTGATTCAAATTGTTTCAAAGTCTAGCGTAGAGGGTGGGCAAAATTGGTGATACTTGAGCCACAACTTTTCAACCTGAAGAGATATAGGAAAATGAAATGACACGTTACGGTGGTCTTTTTTAGAGAAACTGATAATGCCATCAACTGCATTCCTCTATCTTCTTCGTTTTCGAATTATAGGCCAAAATTGAAATTCAGGTGATTTCAACTGTGGTCATTATCTCCGTTCTGTTTGTGCTAGGATGCTGATGCATGATATGCGTAACCACTTCAAGCAATTGGCTATAGTCTAATTATTGTCAAATTTTTTGTCAGGTTTATTATCACAAGTTAGTGTTTACATCGTCAAAATATTTTTGGCAACTATGAAATCTCAATTTTTGCAATAAGGAACCACATAATTTTGTAATTCAGATCAATTGCCCGTCAAAAACTATTTAGTGTGTGCCAAACATTTCATAAGTTTGAAATAAATTATTTTGCCGCTATTGAATGAAATTCTTTGGAACGAGAATATTGTATTACAATTCCCTCCTTGAACAGTTCTGATGAAACACTCAGAAAATCGCCCTGTATATTCTTTTTACATGAATATAAGCTGAATAAACGGGTTGATTGTTAGTTTCAATAAGAATAATTTTGAAAATTTCAAAAATTTTAATATGAATCGCGAATTATGTTTTCATGGTTTTTAAAAATTTTTTCGATGTTCACACCTCGGTTCAAACCGAATATTCTACAAGCTAGAGAAGCAGTTGAATTTTAATTTTTTCATGGATTTTTCACTAGGCCTGTATAATCTCTTATAATCTCTTTAAAGATATTGCGTGTGATTAGGTGAGAAATATAATGGGATAATGTTCTGTTTCAAGATGAAATATAATCCTAACATACTTATAAAATTATCTCTTATGTCATAATGACTGTGCTTTTCTCGGTGCTTTAATATACAGGGTCACTCACGAATACCTCGTTGAACAGAATATTTTCAGGATATATCCAAGATTCATGATTGGAATGGGTATATTTTTCAAAGTTTCTAGTACTTCCTGTTTTTGCGGAAGTGACATCAGCTTTCGTTTTCCAAATGGGAAGACCCAGTGTTTAGTGTTTATTGCATGAATAGTTTCTTCATTGAGTTCTGAATCGATTTGATTTCGAAGGTTTGAATTTTCCCGAGAAAATTCTCTTCAAATGAGCAAACACGAAAAATGAGATCTCGGTTGAGATACAGACAACTTCGAAGTTTCTTCATTTAAAACTAATAAATAAAATAAATAATAATCAAATACCAATCCATTTCTTCCGATAACGTGATTTTGTGAATATGATAACGAAGGTCACGAATTCTAAGTCAAAGTTAGAAGCGACAAAACGGAAAAAATCGGGTTCTTCAAAATTGAACTCTATTTTTCCGAAATCTTCGTCAAAATATAATAGGAGCACACTTGCAACACTCATATCCCAAAATTAATATTTCTCGAGAAATTCAGTAAAAACAATTTTGTCTTGAATCTACAATATCATTCCGAATGTGTTTCTCTACTGAAAAATAATAAGCAGTGAAGTGAAATTTTTGAAATCTCTGTTATCGAGAAAATATTTTTCCATAGTTCAAACAACAAACAAGTTAAGTACTAACCTCGGTACTAGCAATATCATCTGAAATGCGAGAGCAACAATTGGTTCAGAGTTTCACCTCACCGCCAATTATTTTCCAATAAAGAAACACAGTCGGAATGAGATTGGAAATTAAAAACTAAATCTGAATATCTCGAAAAATATTCATTTGCTTGTATTATTTTTCGACGAAAATTTCGAAATATTTCGAGAAAATAGGGTTCAAATTTGAAAAAAAAAATATTTTGCCGTTACGTCATTTTTAACTTTGACAGTATCATATTCTGAAAATCATGCTATCAGAATTTTTAATGAAAAAATCTCGAAGTTATCTGTATTTCAGCAGACTTCAATTTTGAAATATTTTTTGTGTTTTCTCATTTGAAGAGAATTTTCGCGGGAATATTCAAAACTTCGGAATCAGAACGACATTCAATGATTAATCTTTTTATGCGATAAAAATTGGTTCTTCTCATTTGGAAAACGGAGGTTGAAAACCTTAAAAAATATACGAAAACTCGTCTTCTTACTTGAAGCCTCTCTGTAAATTTTCAATCATGATTCTTTTGTCTTTCGTAAAAATATTCTAACGATCCAAATTCATGAAAAACCCTGTATATTTCGATAATATCTCCAAAGAAAACTAGTAGTTCAACAACAATTCAAAATACGAAAGTCGAATTACCGAAAATTCGTTAGTGACAACTCGAACTCCATGCATTGAAATTTCTATAAGAATTTCGCCATCATAACATTGACCCTGCCAGCGAAAAATTGATTTTTTTGTGGACTCGAAATCAAGGAGAGAAATGTTGAGATATCTACGATATACTACACCCTCCTCTTCTTATTCGAATATTGATCGTTTTCACGTAAATGAATAATCATCAAACTGATTGAAAGAAGAGTTTCTTATTTTTTCGGATCATCCTTATCTGAGCATGTTTTCTCGCGATATCGAGATTTTATTTCAAGATTATTTGCAAACATAACAATCTCAACACCTTGAGACGTCAGGGCGGATTTAACACCTGGACTTGAAAATTCGGGAGATTATTTCTATTCAAATATTCGCTAGAGTTTTTGATTGAGAGGAGATTGTAATGTTGTGTGAAAAAAAGTTAATAGCATTAACCCACAATGAATAGAGAAAGTTCTTCCGATCAGTGTTTTGCATAGAAGATGTAGGTGAGCAGGTTCTTCGCAAACATCAGTTGTTAGATTTACCGGAATTTCATAGATTCTTGCATAAATGCGAAACTGAGTGAAACCATTCTACTCACTACTGTCTGTTGTCAGTTCCTGCAGTATTTGTCCCCACGAATTTTTCGAAATCTGATCGCTGGGAGTTGTGAAATACGTTTTCATCATTGCACTGACTAGACAATCAATTTCCACTTTTTCCTCGCACTCACCACTGAATAGGGGCACTTTCAACTGTCAACGGTAGCCTGCCAAGCAACCTCGAAACAACAACGGTTCAGATTTCTGGTCCAGTGCACACACAGTTCAGTTGGGGGTGAGATAAAACAGTTTTCCGAAATTCACTTGTATCATCCTGCTGCCGGCGGCTCGATTGATTGATCAAAGAAGGCGGTGTAATGAAGTAATCCCTCGCAACGTGCGTCTGTTACTACTCTAGTATTTCCACTGTTACCTCATACCAACGTTCGCGAACTCCGGTGTGCTTTTCCGTCGCAACGGACCGCGGCGTTTAGAAAAGGAAAGCGACAGCGAGCTAAAGGGGGGACCGCACGACAGGATTTCACGGTTTCATGTTTTCCGAATTGATGTTCCATTATTTTTGCACTTCATGGCCGGTTTTAGAATCAAAGGTTAACTCTTGGTTAAGGAAATTTTATAGGTTATGCGTTTTACAATCCCGCCAAACGTGGTTAACTATCAGTGGATTTATGGATTAATTTATAAACTCTTTACTCATTTAAAATGTGAAAAAACGGTAAGACTATTGGAAAATATGTTATCCGACAGAAGGTTTCGAGTTTTTGTCGATAACAATAGTAGTAATGTCGAAACTCATAATAAAAATGAGATAATGGTCTTCCACAAGGTTCAGTTTTAGCATTTCTTCTATTCGATTTATATTTGTGTGACATTCCAACAACTTCTTCGGAGAAATTTATTTATGCTGATGATATTGCTCTGGCTTTTCATCATTTTAATTTTCAAACAATAGAAAGTACCCTTTCCGCAAATTTGGATATAATGAAGAATCATTTTTTTGGTGTTCATGCCCGAATGAAAATAAAACTGAAGTTTCGTGTTTTCATTTGAATAATCACCAGAAATATAGAAAATTAAGTGTAATTTTCGCTTCTTCTCCATTGAAACATAATTTCAATCATAGATACCTGGGAATCAAACTTGATTCCTCTCTAAATTTCAACGCCATTTAGATGATCTGCGTTTGAAGCTAAAAACTCGAAACAATATTCTTCAGAAACTAGCTAGTTCCTCATGGGGCGCTGATGCAATAATACTTCGAACGGCAGCGCTTGCTTTGGTTTTTTCTGCTGCTGAATATTGTTGTCCTGTTTGGTTGAACAGTGTTCATGTAAAAAAATTTAATTAAATTTTTCTATGAGGATTATTACTGGTACTATCAAGTCTACACCTACTCCTTGGTTACCATCAGTCCTCTCAAATATTGTCCCTCCCCATATTCGCAGAGAGACAACAGCTTTGAATTTTTGGAACAAATTCATTTCCTTTCCAGATTAATTTCCCATACCCACTTATATTCTAGATAATAGGGTCGCCAGATTGAAGTAGCATGGTCAAATTTTCTGATTGATATAAATAGAAGCGACATAGAAATGTGGCATTCTTTCAATGAAGATCTTATTTCTGATCCTTCCATCAGAGTTTCCCAGGAGAATATGGTCTGTTCTAATTGGCATTAGAACAGGCCATGGACGATGCAATAGCATGCTCTTCCGATGGAATTCGGTTGAGAGTCCTAGTTGTGAGTGTGGGGGAAAATCAGGGCCGTCTTTAACCTCTTAGAGGCCCTGGGCTAATTAGGATAATGGGGCCCCTATACATTGACACACCATCGGCGGATACATATGTGGAACCCACATTCAAGAATTGATTACATTTTTATTACGATAAAAGTAAAAATAGTTCCAATATCTCTTTGGCGCCTCTCTCATGAGTTTTTTTTTGTATCCGCCAGTGAACACAACACTATTTTGTTATAAAAGTCAAAGAAAGTAGATGAACACGGTTAAATATTTATTTTTATTAACAATCACATGAAACGAATATATAAATAATGTAATTTAGTTAACAAAATCTGATATTTTTTCAAAATTCTTTTCTTATTTTTACTGTCAACCATTCTCAAGTATGCCTTCAAATTTAAATATTCTATTACTAACTCTTCCTCATTCACATCTTAATAATGAAATTATCAACTCTTCGTTTTTTTTTTGCCTGAAATCGAGGACCCCCTCTATAGATCTATGTTATTCGTGATAAGTTTCCTCTGAAGTTTTCCAAAGGAAAATAATAAAAAAATTTTATAAAAATAATTTTTAGATTGAATAACAAAAATTGCTAAACAAAATAATGTAAATTCTGATATAAAAATAACTACAAACACATCAATGTGGTAAAAACTTGAAAAATTATTCAACAAAAATGCATTAATCTTTTTAAATTTTTTTGTGCAAACATATCAACTTGTCTATGTCGAAGCTTCTGGCCACCTCTCGACCAAAGCTGAGCAAGCTCAAAAGTCTGTTTGCGACACGTTTAAGGAGACTCCCGAAAAGCTTGACGATATATTAAAGAAAACCCTTGAAAACTGGGTAGCATATGGAGTAATTGAGTGATAATTTAAATTGCGAATGGAAAAACTGGAAACCTCATTTTTTTTTTAAATTTGGGATGAATATTTTTCAGGAATGATAATTGTACCTTCTTTGTATAAGTTTTGTCTATTATATCATGAGAAAAATCTCACGAATTGGCAAATTCAATAGAATGAACATATTGGGGCCTCATTTGAAGCTTTGAGTTTGTCATTGGGGCCCCTTTGGTGCCGGGCCCCCCTGCACCGCGAGTTCTGCGGAGCCCTCTGATACGCCACTGATTTCTTGTATTGTAGCGCTGTCTGAAATTATGTGGTTGAATGGGGATTTCCTTGAAAGATTCTCAATGAATACAATAATGCAAGAATGTGATCAACAACACGATTCGAACAGATGTTTTATGGCTAACCACCCTAAAACATAACACAAGCTAATAATTGCTCTTATCTTGTGTATGCCAGTATGGGCAAGGGTCATGAAAATCGCAACCTTCGAGAACTTGTTGATGAGAAACTGGGAATTGCCATTCCTTTGGAATTATTGTAAATGGAAACTTCCGCTTTTTCACATGAGGAGAATTTTAGTACGCGAACGCGAAAAGGAATTTTGAAAGAAGGAAGCAGTTAGGTCTTTTCGAACAAATCTATTCGATGATAATGAGAGGTAATTTTTATGAAATAGGGAATTTCCAAACGTCATTGAGGAAACCTTCGATCCTTTCGGTTCAGAACAATTGATCTGAGCGGGGCCCCTATCGATCGCGGGGCCCTGGGCACTTGCCCAAAGTGCCCTAGGGGAAAGAGGGGCCTGGGGAAAATGAGGAGACTATAGAACATCTTGTAAATAGTTGTCCCATTTATAAATTTCATGATGGTTTCGAGGCTATACATTAAGTGAAAAATGCTTTTCTAAAATGGGTGGTTATTTTCAAAATAATTTGATTTATTCTGAATAATCGTTTTTTTTCTGCTTTTGTCTTTTTTCCTTTCAGATTAAGAATTGCGAGCCGTTTTGGGAAGAATCTGTTTATCTGAGCCCATCAACGGATATCATGAAGATGATGAGAGCGATGTCTTCAAGATTTTCCTGATATTAAATATTTTTTGTAATTTTTTTCAAGGGTAGACAGGTTTCTTCGGCTGAAGTCTTTTCCCCTGGCTCTATAGTATCGTATCCCACGTTCTAGGAAATAGATTTCGAAGAGTGAAATCTTGTATACCTATTTGGTCGAATTACTCTCTGAATTCGAACTTCAGCTTCAAGGAAATCTGGAAATCCGTATGGGATGCATATACTTCATCTTATAAAGATCTAATTTCTGATCCATGGAATAAAGTCCCTGGTTTTGACCTTCCCAGGAGAATACGGTCCGTTTTCAATCGAATGGGAACATATCATATTCGTATCGTATGCTTTATTTAATCGAACGGAAACAACCCCTATTAGACACCAAAAAATACCCTTACAGCGACAAAGCTAAAAAATGATCATAATCAGAGAAATAATGGTTGTTTCATGAAATTACATTAACGAGAATTGAATGAACAAAATTGGAAGGAGAATACCCTTGGTATGTGAATATTTTATTTTATACCAAGTGTGAAACGGGTTATTCAATCAAAATTTTCCGCTAATAATATCAGTTGATAGAATAATCTGAAATAAATAGATGCATAAAAGATGATTCGATACAGATACTTGAGTCCCCGATAAATAAATGCATATTTAATAGTAGCTATGCGTAACGCCTACTCTTTTATTATCTATCCAATAGTTATACGGCAGGCAGAAAAACGAATAAATTTCAAAAGACATTTAATAGTTATATATTTATGATGCATTCTCGAAATCAGCAATAATATGGAATAATTTTCAATTCTAGTTAAAATTTGAAATTCCTGACATAACTTGAAAGTAGCTTGAATATAATATTCAATTATATCATATTGAAATTACTCATGAAAAAAGCCTGGAGAATTAAATTAAGTGAGTATTATGGCAAAAGTGAAAATGGCATTTTTTCAATTTCATTCAGAACTCGCAAACTCTAGAAGTAATAGCCCATTCTGTTTTCAGATTCAAATTAGTCCAAAAACATGAGCTCAAGACTATGTCATCCGTTTTCTCCTAGCTGTTTTAGTTCTCCAGATCCCCTCAGTAGCCAATGAATGGTTCCCAATTTGTACACCTGGTGTGAACAGCATAATTCAAGAACATATTGAAATTAGAACTTTGATATGCCTCTGAGTCCTCACGATGTGTGTTGAATTTGGTGAAAACCTGTTGAAAAGTTATCGATTTTTACGAGCTTCGGAATTTCATGTATAAGATATTTTCGAACTATGAAAAATTTGCAAAGTTGCCAAGTGTTAACCTTTCATTCTGGTTTTCATATTCCTCTCGTTGAATAAGCTTCACCGATTTGCTTCACCAAATTCAATTCAAATTAAAAACTTGCTGCTTTTTATACACAAAGTTCACTCCAGGTCTTTCATCCAAGTGACGATTTTTCGTAACTTCAAAATCAACGAAATGACTCACACTGAAATTTTCCATACTAATTTATTAATTGTCAGAGTGAACTATCAATATATTCGTACTCAAATCGTTGCATTCGTCGGAATACTTTCCAAAATATCGAGAAAAAATTCAAGAAAAAAGGGAGATTAGTTGTATTCGGTATTATGTTTGTTATTCCTAACCTAGATATCGTAAGCACAAACCGTTTTCACATTTCTGAAGGCGAAGAATGTGAAAATATTGTACATTTTCAGAATTCTGAAAAACCCTTCACATGATGTTCCAACTGTTGGTTTAAAAATTGGGATCAAGATTGAAGCATAACTTTCGTTTTTCAAATCAGAACCCTATTTTTTTATGATTGCGTTGGATTGTACGATGAAAAATGATGATAATGTTCCAACATATTAATGCTGCTGAAATTAATAATTTTTGAGTTATACAGGATTTCCTGATTTCATGTCGTACGTACCGCCAAATTTATAGAATCTGTTTAATATCAACAATGACCTTGGTCATAAATTACTCAAAAAACTCACTAGTGACTTCCTCTTTTCTGAAATCATTCATCATTGTTGATGTAATACAGATTTCGTGAATGGAAACAGAAAATCCTGAATAACTCAAGAATTAGTAATTTTGGGAGCATCAACATATTGGAACAATATCATCATTTTTCTTCGCAGAATCCAACGCAATCATATAAAAATAGAGTTTCAATTCGAAAAACGAAAGTTATGAGCCAATTTTGATCCCAATTGTTAAACCAACATTTGGAACACCCTGTGACGCGTAATTCAAAATTCTAAAATTGTACAATATTTCCAGAGTCTTCGCCTTCAAAAATGTGAAAACAGTTTGTGCTCACGATATCTAGGTTAGGAATAACAAACATATTACCGAATAAACGAATCTCCCTTTTTTTCCAATTTTTTTTCGATATTTCGGAAAGTATTTCGACGAATGCAACGATTTGAGTATGAATGTCTTCAGAATACTATATCAAATTCGAAAACAAAATAACAAATTTTTGAAAATATTTTTTCCACTTCCTGTATAACTGAAAGTAATCAGGCTCCAAGAATATTTAAGATCGGTAGATAATGTCAAACAATAATATAATTCCAATTTTCAGATTTCAAATAGGTCCAGTTCTCCAGAAACGCCTAATAAGCCGTCGAACTTGGTACACCTTGTATATTCAGGTTGATAAAGTACATCGTTTTCGGATGGGAGTTCTCTATTTCAATGACCTGCGAAATTTTCCAACTTTCCTTTTACCGTCATGCAAATCCGACCCTGGGCCGCCGCCTTAGCCGTGAAAACCGGAGAATCGGCCCAACTGAAATGTGAATACAGAATTCGCCGACGTTGCCAGACGGGGCTGTTTTCGCAGACCTCGGAAGTCCTGACCGTCAACCAGTTTTTTCGGAAGTGTTTTAAAATAGGCTCCGAACGATTTACGAGTTTTGCGTCTATCGCAACATCTTCGTCCGATCCACTACGAGTAGATTCTTATTGGGAATATCCGAATTAATAATTCTAAAAATAGTAATGAATAGATGTGAGTCATGTGGATGTAGGTTTGTGCTGGCTATTTTGGAGTGTCCGGTGTTATTCTAGGTATTCTTGCATTTATTTATGAATCTCGGGATAATGATGGTTGATGTTGCGTGGAAATCGCAAGGTGGAATGTTTACATATTCTGTTATTTGCTGATTTCAATTATGAAACTCAAGGCATCGATGAGCCGTGTAATTTTATAAAAGTGAACTATGCTTGACCAATCGGCTCAAGACGAATGAAACTAGAATTATACACGTAGTTTATGAATTCATTCGGGATATTATGGACATTATTCTTCAATGTCTATCTGAAATTGTGCGGAAAATAGCTAAGCCATGCAAGGGCGTCGCTAGGAATTTTTTCTGGGGGGGTAAAAAAATTTAGGATGTAGCTAATATGAAGTGTTTACCAAGTTCGACGACCTATTAGACGTTTCTGGAGACCTTGACCTGGAGCCTAACTACTTTCACTACAGCCCTGGAAGGCCTTACTCGGTTTGAAAAACCCTCACTGCCAGAGAGCAAGACTTTGAGGATTTTGAATTTGTCTATCGAAGGAATTTCGAAAGACAAGTGTGATTACGTCTCCAAATTAGCTGATGAACATGGAATCGAAGTGATTCTTCTGCAAGAAACCCACACGGCAACAAAAAAAAATCTTCGTGAGAGAGGACAGTTGAATGGTTATGTATTGATTGATTTTTACTGAGTCCAATATACGGTTTAGCTTGTTACGTTAAAAAATTATCAGTTCGTAATGTTTAACAGTTTCGGAAAGGGAAATAGACTGAGTTTTTTTCATTTCTTTCAAATTTTGTGACATTTCTGTCATAAATATTCATAAACCTCCAAACATTATTAGGCCAAGAAATCTGAATGTTGATGTTTCTTAAAGTAACAAATGCATTTCTAGAATGGTTGTTTAATTTCAAAATAATTTGGTTCATTCTGAATAATCGGTTTCTTTTCATCTTTTGTCTTTTTTCATTTCAGATAAGGAATCGTGAGCCGTTTTGAGAAGAATCTTATCCGAGCCAACTCACAGATGAAGATGATCACACTGATGTCTCTCAAGATTTTCCTGATATTTAATATTTTATGTTATTTTTTAAAGGGAGACAGGTTTTTTCGGCTGAGGTTTTTTCCCCTGGCTCTATACTATCGTATGATACAAGTGATGATAGTATCGTATGATTCTGTAGTGTCATACGAAGAACGTTATGATACCCCGTCCTTTTTTTACCTCAGCTTAGATACTTTTTGTTTCAACTTTTATTGCATTATTTTAGCTCTCTTTTTTGTATACTGGATACAAGTGATGAATAGCAGATGTCGATGTTGGAGGAAGACGTGATAGTGGTGCTTGTTTCATCTTTCTCGTATTTTTTGCAAAGTTGAGAATCGGCATTCATCAATGTGAGTTATTTTTCTGGAGCTCTCTAAACCACATAAATATTCCTTTCGTAATCATTGTTTGAGGTGTGGAATCCATTTAAGGACATGCAACTTTTGATTCAAGCTTTCTTCGATAAAGCTTACAAGCTCCAGAAAACCAAACATATTGGCGTTGACATGGAATAACTTTCGACGCAAACTAAGATCGATGGGGACTTTTCATAATTTATTCGTGATGTTAGATGTTAGACCTACCTCTCCAGAGAGAACTGTCGTAGGTTTTCTCATAGAAATTCATAGTCGTCCAAAATTGAATCGGACTTTCTGTCACGTTCTTTCCATATGAACAAGCGCTAGGAGGTCTTAAGGTCAACACTTGTTTTCCTGCTTGTCAAGACTATAATTTGCTCTCACCATTATTTTCCCGATTTCCCTCGAGGATGTTCCATCTTTTCAGGCGAATCCTCGAAGACATACTCCATATTGAAGTTTGAACCGAAGTACCCTTATCGAGATAGTCGTAGTTTCCAGAAACCTAAACGAAAATCAATATTTTCCCACCTACCCCATTCGGGAGCCTATCTTTGGAGTATCCATACGAAACTACTCAACAGGAACCAGGAAGAACAAAAAGCACGTGTACAAATTCAGAGATAATACCATTCTTTATCAAACCGCAATCGAGAGTTGTACGATTTCAACCTTCACACTCGCTTCACAAATACACAGTTTTTCCACGGTCTATCGTTATTAGGAGACACATAGTAAGTAAACTTAATTTTGAATGATCATATCCGAACTGAAAAGCGATATCAACATTTGAGTTCCCATAAAGAAAGTTTTTTTTTTTTAAATCTTTTTCCACGACAGTTGCCGAATAGATCTTTTCTGACATCGATTTTAATTCATAATGATAATAATTTTAATTTCATGAATGTACCTACAGTATTGTACAGGGTGGGCAAAATTGGTGATACATGAACTACAACTTTTTAACCCAACGAGATAGAGAAGAATGAATGGCACGTTACGGTGGTCTTTTTTAGAGAAACTGATAATGCCATCAACTGCATTCCTCTATCTTCTTTTGTTTTCGAGTTATAGGCCAAAATTGAAATTTGGGCGATTTCAACTTTGGTCATTATCTCCGCTCCTGTTTGTGCTAGGATGTTGAAATAAAAACATTATACAGGCACTTTTTTCATAGCAATCCAGTAGCGTACTTTGTTTTTTTCCAAGAGGTTTCCTTGCTGAGCTATAACATAAAGTTGTGTTTTTTCCGTTTCAGAAATATATCATACATCGCCCTCAGATTCATTCAGATATCATGAATAATATAGTTCGTATTTGAAATTTGAATTATTGAGTTTTAAGTAGGTTGAATCACAAAATAATTGGTCTCTACACATGGTGTCATAATTATTTTGTGATTGAATACTTGATTTAATTCTCCGTTTTTCGATCTCTGTTCAGAATAATTGTAAATAACTTGAATTTGAAGTCATTATTGCCGGCAATAAGGAAATGTTCGGAAACTACGAGAAATATGATATGTTGAAATTTTTTATTTTTGCGGCAATAATGACTTCGTATTGACAAATGTTCTGAACAGAGATCAAACCACAGAGAATTAAATCAAGTATTCAATCACAAAATAATTATGACACCATGTGTAGAGACCAATTATTTTGTGATTCAACCTACTTAAAACTCAATAATTCAAATTTCACATACAAACTATATTATTCATGATATCTGAATGAATCTGAGGGCGATGTATGATGTATGATATATTTCTGAAACGGGAAAAAATGGTGATTCTTCCTAAGCCATTTGAAACTATTGTTTCCATAAGAAAAAACACAACTTTATGTTATAGCTCAGCAAGGAAACCTCTTGGGAAAAAACCAAGTGAGCTACTGGATTGCTATGAAAAAGTGCCTGTATAATGTTTTTATTTCAACATCCTAGCACAAACAGGAACGGAGATAATGACCAGAGTTGAAATCGCCCAAATTTCAATTTTCGTCTATAACTCGAAAACAAAAGAAGATAGAGAAATGCAGTTGATGGCAATATTAGTTTCTCTAAAAAAGACCATCGTAACGTGCCATTCATTTTTCTCCACCTCGTTGGGTTAAAAAGTTGTAGTTCATGTATCACTAATTTTGCCCACCCTGTACATCATTAATAGTCACCGTCAAATAATTACACGGTTTGTCGTTTAAAAACTCTAAATTAAATAACAAATCATATGTCATATGTTAAAATTTAGTTCATTCAATTTTTTATGGAATCCGGCAATTTATTTGTAATTTCAAACATATAAAATTTGGACCTTGCTGGGTTTTCTTAAGTCTCGCATGAGGAAGAGCCAAGTTATGTCTTTCGCGTGTGTTGCAATCGTGAAACTGAGAGTTAGTTGGAAATTTGTTTCGGTTTTGATGAACATATTTCACACAGGTAAGTATGAAACATGATACAACTGTAAGGATTTTTTCCCTCTTGAAAACTACGCGACAGCTCTCAGTGCTTTTAACCATAGAATGTAATTATTTCATCACTTGATATGGAATATTCATTCCACAACACCTTAAACGGTTTCAAGCAAATAACCTAGTAATTCAATCGAACCTCATTGCATAACACTTTTTAGAAAAAATCCATATCCATACTAATATTATAAATGTGAATGTCAGTGTGTATGTTTGTCCTCTTTGGACTCAAAAACCAGATGACCGATTTTGATGAAACTTTCACTATATTGTAAAGAATTTTTGTTGTGTTGTTTTCATGTAGGGTTCATCCCTATATAACGAAGAAACAAGAAAAAATATCGATTTTTCATGAAAAATCCTGGTGCTCTCCGGCATTTACATGCGACGTTGCGTAAACTTCTAGATATAGAGAAACATGGTCACAGACAATTTTGTAGTGCTCGAAAAGTTCTATAAAAAAGTTCGCGACGGCATATGTCCCACAATAGCCATTTCTACCATTTTCAATTCAATCCAAAATAATGGTCAATTTGAAGAGGTCTTTTGACTAGCATGGAATGAATCAATATTAAAATAAATGTGACTGTTATCTGCGGCATTTATTCCTGATGAAAAAACAGTATAGTTTTCTGATGGATACTTTGAAAGTTACAGTGGGTTGAAGGAGTGTGAATTTGAGCAAGAAATCTTTGAATCTATACGCAACATCGTTTTGTCATGTATAAACGTGCTGTCTCTCCATCGATACGAGGTTATGAATGTGGGGATGCGGACCTATCAGAACCGTTTCAAATTGAAATATAACGAGAGCGGAGCCGCGGGTATGAGCTTGTAGAAAATGAAATCGATATGTGATCCGGAAAGATTGTCATATTTATGTGGTTTGTAAAATATTTTCCTCTTTCGTCTCATAAACGCCTTATGTTCTAAAAGTTGATCTTAAATTTTCTCAAGGTACGTAAATTTTTCGAAAAGTAATTGATGTTTTCTTTATGCCATATAGATACATTATTAAACGCATGACTTCAGAAATCCTCTTACAATAATTGCTTTTTTCTTGTTTTATTCAAACAGGTCTTTTGGGGCATATTGGGTTTTCGATGCTGGGATAAAACGAGGTCCCATTTTAACCCATATTCTGGGACCATGGTAATGACTGAAATGAGATTCATTATAATTTTGTATTGGTTTCAGATGGTAGGAAAATGCGCAAGAAAGACAACTCGTCAAAATTAAAGAGGCGCTAGATATGTGTTTACCGGAGATAAAGAATTATTGATTGTGAAATATAAAATATAACATATAACCAGTGGCGTAGCGCAAAATTTATTCCCCCATATATCCTTCAGATCTATGTTATGTATGACGTTTTTCGAAGAAGAATTCTGAAGAAAATGTAAGAAGAAGAAAATATATTGAATAACAAGAATTTCTAAACCACAAAATATAGGATATGAAAATAACTAGAAAGGAATCAATGTGATGAAAAACTTTACAAATTATTCAACAAAAATGCACTAATCTTTTCTATTTCATTTGTTCAAACATATCCATCAACTGTCGATTTCCAAGCTTCAGGCTACTTCTTGTTCAAAGCTGGAATAGGCTCGAAAGTTTGGTAGACCTGTTTGCTATATTGTATTATCGATAATCTTGACTTATTTCCGTAAGTCGTGAGTTCTTCAAGAGTGTGCAAGTAGTCCAAATGAAGTTATTCAAAAGAAGAGCCGCATGTGAGGCAGAAATAAATATGTAGCTGCATAGGCGTCACTAGAAAAATTTTTTTGGGGTGGTAAAACATATCTATTGTCATGATATGTTTCTATGTAATGATAGGGAGGAACTGTAACAAGATAACTGGCCGTGATTGAAATTAAATGAATTTATATGAATTTGCCAATAAGGGTGCATCAATATGAACAAAAGTAAAAAAATCATAATGAAGTTCGTGCGTCAAAAGCAGTGATTCTCAGTGATTGAAGATATCTTAATTGAGTTGAATTGGTCTCAGTAAAAACTCAAATCGTTTAAGGAAATGCTAGATCCTCACAGAATTAATTTTGATCGAAATCCATGTTATTATACGATGCCACTTTATTTTGAGAGAAACAAATGTTGTCTTATCATAAAGGTATCGTACAGGGTGATTCACTCATCTTGGTAACCCCAAATTTCTCGAAAACGGCCGTATATTTGGCATTTTGAACGTTTTGAACGAAGTCAATGTCAACTTTAGATGCGCATGAAAATCTGCGGAATAAATAGAGACGCCAGGCGTCGCAGCGCTATCAAATTTTTTTTTTCAGGCACATACCTTTTTTATCATGTCATTCGAAAGATAATTTCTTTCAGAATTTTTTTTCGAATACAATTTTTATCCATTGTGTTTAAGTTGATTCTATTTCATTTATTTTTTTCTGTATTGCGGTAGTATGCCTTTATTTGGAGACATAGATATAATTTTGTGCCTTGAATTCAAGAAGGCTAGTTTTTCAGTCAATGTGCCTCTTCAAATAAGATAAAATATGAGGCTACAGCAAGATGGGGCTCCATGTCACAACGCTGTCATTGTGAAGAGATATTTAGATAAATAAAGTATTCGAAAATAAATGAATAGGAACCAATAGACCCATCAGATATCGCCAGACCTAACGCTACTGGATTACTTTCTGAGGGGTACCCTGAAAAATATGGTATACCAAACTGATTCTCATAACTTGGACCATTTGAAAATAAAGGCCTAAGTAGACACTTATATTTTGACTAGTGTAACTTATAATTAAATAGAGGAATGATATAACTTATGTATGGATCATAATGGCCAGTAAATAGAACATATGATTCGAAATGTTTCGTTTGTTATTGAAAAAAATGATTATTGTTATAAGATTTAATATTTAATATATAACATGATAGAGAAAGAGTTTGTTACACAGCCTCTGACATTTTACGAAACAAAATCATATTTGTTTCATCTAGACATTATGATGCAAACATAAGTTATATGAAAATTGTATTCCGAAAAAAAGTTCTGAATGAAATTATCTCTCGAATGATAAAAAAAGTATGTCCCTGGGGAAAGATTTTTGATAGTGCTGCGACGCCGGGCGTCTTTATATTCGATATTGACTTGTTCACCATTCACAAAATGAAAAAATCTTCGTAAGTTTTCAAGAAAATTGGGGTTACCAAGATAAATCACCCCGTACAGTTGAAAGATCACTCCAAGCGGAGAATCTTCTTCGAATATTTTCCAATATGGTTTTCATGAGAATTTCTGCAGACTCGAGAATCCTGAAAAGTTCAATTGAATGAAGCACTGCCATTGGATATATTGAATCTTCGACACATCATATTCCTTTCCGACCACACATGCATTACAAAGGAAATTAATCTCTCATCACATAGGCATAACGCGAAGAAATGCTGAACCCAGTAAGATTACAATTTCAAACGGGAGTAGTGCACTATCCCAGGCCTACTACGTTAGCAATTCATGTCCGACTCGACGTTTCGAGAAGCCAACTTGCTTCTTCCGCGAAAAAAAAAACCGGGCATATTATTACGCATCGTCAGTTAACGTCATAATGAAGGTTTTATTTTTAGGAGCGAAGGTCGCAGAAGCAGCCACTGGAGCATGAAATAAACTAGAGATTTGGGTCAAACCGCGCTACCGTGAAATAGAACGCGTTTGGGCTTTTTGCCTCATTTCTGATGGAACAATGACAATGATTCGTGGAGGGCGAAGAGATCTCGCAAATCGAGAAGTGCTCTCGAAAGATGAGATCTCGAATTATCCCCGTCCCAAGGTTACGGATTGACTTACGTAATTCGAGGAGTATAGGAAAGATTCTACTTCGTTGTTCTCAGCTCATTTGCCCCAGGAGGATCGGATTCGCGATTCCAAACCCTTTGGGAAGAGACGCGAATCTACGGATTTCGCTCTGATGCGAATACAAATTATTCAGACGAATTTTTAGATCGACCAGTTTTAAGATTGAAATTGGAATATTTTCTATAAGCTAGCAAAATACATATACAATGAGGAATGTTCACAGGTATGCAAAATCGATCGAAACTTCGTCACAGTATAACCTATATGTATAGGGTGATTCATTTACCTTGGTAACCCCAATTTTCTCGAAAACGTCCGAAAATTTTTTCATTCTGTCAATGACGTTTAGAACAAGTCAATGTCTACTTGAGATGGGCATAAAATTCTGCGAATTAAATGAAGACGCCAGGCGTCGCGGCGCTATCAAAACTTTTTTCTCTAGGGACATACCTTTTTTATTATGTCATTCGGAAGATAATTGCGTTCTGAATTTTTTTTTCGAATTAAATTTTTATCCATTTTTAACTGTAAGCGATCTGCAGCGTGTTTTATGTTGATTCTATTCCATTTATTTTTTTCTGTATTGTGGTAGTATGCCTTTATTTAGAGACATAGATGTGATTTTGTGATTTGAATTCAAGGAGGCTAGTTTTCTAGTCAATGTGCTTCTTCAAATAATATGAAATATGTGGCTACATCAAGATGGGACTTCATGCCACAACGGTGCCATTGTCGAGAGATATTTAGATCAAGAATTCGAAAATAAATGGATTGAAACCAATGGACCCATCAGATATCGCCAGACCTAACGCTCATGAATTACTTTCTGAGGGGTCCCCTTGAATATATGGTATACCAAACTGATTCTAATAACGTGGACTATTTGAAAATGAAGATAAGAAAAGCATGTGCCCAAGTAGACCCTTATATTTTGACCAGAGTGACTTATAATGAAATAGGGGAATAATAAAAATTAAGTATGGATTATGATGTCCGGTATATAGAACATATGATTCGAAATGTTTCGTTTGTTATTAAATAAATTTTTTATTGATATAAGATATAATATTTGAATAAAATAATAGAAGGATAGTTACAGAACCTCCGTCATTTTACGGAACATAAATCTAGGTCATCTAGCCGTTATGATCCATACACAAGTTATATCATCTCCCTATTTCATTATAAGTCACTTTGGTCAAAATATAAGGGTCCATTCATTTTCGAATTCTTAATCTCAATATCTTTCCCAATGGCAGCGTTGTGACATGGAGCACCATCTTGCTGTTTCCACATATTTGATCTTACTTAAAGAAACAGATTGTTTAGAAAACTAGCCATTCTTGAATTCAAGGCACAAAATCATATATATGTCTGCTACTAAAGGCATACTACCACAATACAGAAAAAAAAAATAAATGGAATAGAATCAACATAAAACACGCTGCAGATCGCTAACGGTAAGAAATGGACAAGAATTGTATTCGAAAAAAAAGTTCAAAATGAAATCATCTTTCGAATGACATGATAAAAATGGTATGTCTCTGGAGAAAAAATTTTTGATATCGCCGCGACGCCTGGCGTCTTTATTTATTTCGCAGATGTTTATGCGCATCTCAAGGCGACATTGACTCGTTCAAAACGCCATTCACAGAATGAAAAAATATTCGGGTTTTTCGAGAAAATTGGGGTTACCAAGATAAATGAATCACCCTGTATATGAAACCACTAGTTTTTGTTTCAGCCGAAAAGACCTAGTAGTTCGGATTTTACAACCCCGTCAATATTCTACATTCGCACATCGCACTCCGTGAGTGGAAAGACCCTTATATTGGACCCGGCTACGTACTGAACCTCGCAAGTCGTTGGATGTAAAGTGACGTCACACGGATCCATCGAACTCATGTTTATAACTGGATATCTCGGGCACTAATTGACGTATTCAAATAATTTTTGGACAGAATATTTTCATTTTCTACGGAGAATAGGAATATGTAGAAATTGAAAAATGTGAACATTCCTCATTAATATTTTTTAAACTAAGATGAATTCAAAATACTAATCATCGAATTGAATACAATTTTCAATTCCCAAGCTCAGAGATCTTTCATCATGTGGTTGGAGAAATGATATTAGATTTTGTCACTGAGATGAGAGATATACCGGTTTCGGCCTTGTTGGGCCTCATCAGTATCCCGTACATCTCAGGACAAAATCTTCATGAAAAACTTCGAAATTTGAAGCAATTGGTTGTGAAGTAATGAGTAAAATAACAGAAAGTACTAAGGTGCTGACATCCAATTGCGTCATAATGCATGTACCATACATTTTTCTCTACATCCCCACCCAACCGAATTTGTCGGCCAAGCCATTTAATCCATATTATTTTCCTCTGAGGTTTTGATTCCGCCACTGTTCCACTCGAATATGGCCTTTTACTACAGAACTGTGATGTTTCCAATCATGTTTTCCCGATCTGAATAGAGTCCACAATCAGCATCACATAATCAGAAATATCTACTATCTTTTCTTGACAATGTACAGGGTGAGTCGTGAGGAATGGCCCAAACTTCAGGTGTGCATTCTGTAGGTCGAATTAGACTATTTAAATACAATATATTGGTCGCTGTGGTCCTATTAGTTGGCCCCCTAGATCTCCAGACC
This sequence comes from Hippodamia convergens, assembly GCA_038502775.1. Taxonomy (NCBI): domain Eukaryota; kingdom Metazoa; phylum Arthropoda; class Insecta; order Coleoptera; family Coccinellidae; genus Hippodamia; species Hippodamia convergens. The sequence continues at coordinate 140,753,374 of CM076607.1, read as the reverse complement.
TCACTCCACTGGACTATTGTTTGTGCGACTAGTTCAAGAACGAGGTATACAAAGTTAAAGTTGACACTCGGGATGCTCTGATTCCACGCATTAGAAATAGGGTAAAACCCGGATACCCAACTTACCAAACTCTCCACTAATAATTAATAGTGTAAGAATGATCCACTTTCACCCTTACCTTCAGTTGGTAACGAAATATGGTCCAGTGAGGACGCGTTTTGCAAGTGTATGTGATTATCTCCGCAACGAACTTCGGAAACATGTAAAAGTTTCAAAGGCTAGTATTTGCCGATGTAGAACTTTCAAAGTAGTTATAAATTCGATCAAATTTTTTATTATATCAATAAACTGGTTCTTCAAATGTGCATCTAAGTATGACCAGTTGCTTTTTTGTTTTTAATTTGCGAAAAAAGTGCATGGGCATCTATACGTACCGAAAAGGAAAGTTGCCCTGATTTTTCGAGGTATAGATGCCCTTAGGGGACATATATATCTCTATACAACCCATACACCTGTATAGTCTGAGTATTAATTCTTTTAAATATTTTTAGTGTTCTGTTATAGTTTTTGTACCGATCTGAACTCTTTCCTGATTGTAGCAAAACAATGTCGCGGAATTATGAGAGAAAAGAAGGAGTACAAGGTCAAGTTTGCTCTTGGACCACAGAACAACTCGAAGCAGCTTCTGATGAGACAGAACATTACGAAGGCGTTATGCCCCTGGAATATGAAATTATGAATGAAAATACAAAGTCTCAATCCGACTGGATTCAGTGTATAAAGTATCACTCAACTGGCTTCATGAAACCTGTACACTTTTTCGGAACTACTGCTCAAGATGTGGAAAACTTGAAACACTATCTGACTCATCCCCTCTTCGTTGTGTTGTTTGGTTTGAAAAAAAATATATATTTCGATTTCTGTTGAAACCTATTAGGTATTTAATATTTCATAACAACAATGATAAATTTGTATACCTATTTGTTGATACCTACTTGATATTTTATGATATAAATAAAGAATTTCTATTTTCGTTTAATAAATGCTTTCGAAATTTCATTAAGTAGGCTGATTTAAGTTATATTACGATTATAACAGACATAACGATGAGAGATTTCATTGAATTTGGCTTTGTAATTGGATCACACAATATGAAGGGCATCTATCCCGGACTGAAGGCATCTATCCTTCTCAGTATTTTCATAGTGGGGCAACTATCCATACCTGTAGGAATCTATCCCTAGAAATAATGTTCCACAAAAATCAAAATTCTGTGAAATCTGCTAATGCTAGGTCAGAAAAAACCCACAGTATTTTAACTCAAATAACAAGTCTAGCTACTTTCATAAAAATTATTCAGATAAAATCGATATTTTCGAAAATATGAGGCAATTTCAAAAAGTGGGGCATCTATCCGGGTTTTACCCTACGGCATTTCTTGTTGAAGAAAGACACGAGTCAATCAGAAAAGTAATGAGATACTTTCGAAGACGAATGTGTTTGGAGGTTAATGGCGGGATTTTTGAGAATTTATTGAAATAATGCAATAAATAAAACTATTTCAATATAGAAAATTTTGTTATTTATAATGACGCTTTAGTTTGAGAAAAATTAAAATCAGATAACAACAAATGAGTTTTTTTTCATTTATTTCGACCTATTGTATTGTATTGTATTGTATTTTCCATGCATTCTGGGTTTCTGTGAAACCCCTCATAAGCTACTTAGATCCGTTTGCACCATCGTTTCTTGAAGTTAAGGATTCCTTAAATATTGACAGTTCCACGACTGTCACTCAAATGGAATTTCTATGTAAGGGAACTGAGAATATAGAACAATATTTTATTATCTATGTAGGGACCCTTAAATAGTAATATCTAGTGATATTTCAGTTTTTCATGTTGTTTAACTTCACCCTAGTTCAATAAAGCCTTTTCATTGGCTGGCCGAATACAAATGAAAGTTGTCATTTCTTTTAACCTAACTTTACTGTCATTTTTACGATTTCATGCTAGTTGAAATTTCAAATTTTCTGCTATAATTTCATAGAAAACAAGAAATGTTTGAAAAATTATTTCAGGTTAGAATCCAATTCTTAAATTTTAGATTAGGTTTAAGGATGGAAACGTCACTTAAATATTTAAGGAACGATGGTGCAAACGGATCTTAAAGCTTGTGCGACCTATAGAATAAACATCTGAAAATTGGGCCATTCCTCCCGACTCACCCTCTTTATATATTTTGCTTTCCAATAAAAATGAAATCTGAAAATGATATCGGTGAATCAGAGAAAGACATCAAACGACATAGAGGTTCTCTACATGTCTGCAGTTCAAAAGAGGGATCCTTCCTGAAATGAACACTTCGACCTGAAGAACTTAATGTTATTATTATTCGAACTTTATAGTTGCTTGATTTACAAGGTTAGGTACTGATACATGAGTCGTTGATCGGATTTATTGGATTCTATTCAAAGCAGTATTCAGAGTAGAAATTAACGAAGCAACAGTTAAAGGCGCCCTTTTCAACCATATCCAATTTGCAGCTCATACCCATAATTAATTCTCAATTCTCATGTGAACAGGATCACATGCCTGAATTAGTCGGAAATCCTTTCACTTTTTCTTTACGATCGATGATAGCGTGCTAAATATAGAGGATCAACACATAAACTCGAGCAAAGTAAACATTGGTGTCGCTCCGGCTAGCCCTACCTTCTTATTCTTCACCTATTACTTCAAGATCCCAGAGCGATCAGAAATAACTTATTTTCACTGGGATGAAATTTTAGGTTCTCAGTAGCATCCAATGATATTTCAATACCTGATTGTTTGTGGAGTTCGCCTAGTGACACCTGGGAGGGTAGCAGGTGAGGAAGATCACTTGAATTAAGTGTAACTTAACATAAATTCACATGGCTGATTTTTATATGTTTTGTAGATTATTACTGAAATGGTATCATAAGTGTCAGGCACTTTCCATAAACCAAAATTTCTGTCAGATGCTGTAAAGCTACACAAAAAATGAATTCAGAATAATGTTTGTGCTTGGGAAATAATTGGTCATTACAATTGGTCTGACTAATGTTCAGTGTGTGGAACCAGCTTCTTGCTCTATGCTCATGTGGTTGACTCACCTTCTAAAAAATCTTTCAAGAACAAATACGATGAATGGAGATGTGCTGGATTTGCTTGATCTTATATGTAGGGTAAAACCCGGATAGATGCCCCAGTTGGTTCAAAATACCTAATAATGATCCACTGTCACCCTTAACTTCAGTTGGTAACGAAATATGGTACAGTGAGGACGCATTTTGCAAGTGTATGTGATTTTCTCCGCAACGAACTTCGGAAACATGTAAAAGTTTCAAAGGCTAGTATTTGCCGTTGTAGAACTTTTAAAGTAGTTATAAATTCGATCAAATTTTTTATTATATCAATAAACTGTTTCTTCAAACGTGCATTTAAGTATGACCAGCTGCTTTTTTGTTTTTAATTTGAGAAAAAAGTGCATGGGCATCTATCCGTACCGAAAAGGATAGTTGCCCTGATTTTTCGCGGTATAGATGCCCTTAGGGGACATATATATCTCTAAACAACCCATACACCTGTATAGTCTGAGTATTAATTCTTTTAAATATTTTTAGTGTTCTGTTATAGTTTGTGTACCGATCTGAACTATTTACTGATTGTAGCAAAACCATGTCGCTGAAGTATGAGAGAAAAGAAGGAGTACAAGGTCAAGTTTGCTCTTGGACCACAGAACAACTCGAAGCAGCTTGCGATGAGACAGAACATTACGAAGGCGTTATGCCCCTGAAATATGAAATTATGAATGAAAATACAAAGTCTCAGTCCAACTGGATTCAGTGTATGAGGTTTCACCCAACTGGCTTCATGAAACCTGTACACTTTTTCGGAACTACTGCTCAAGATGTGGAAAACTTAAAACACTATCTGACTGATCCCCTCTTCGTTGTGTTGTTTTGTTTTAAAAAGAGTACATATTTCTATTTCTGTTGAAACCTATTAGGTATTCAATATTTTATAACAACAATGAAAAATTCGTATACCTATTTGTTGATACTTACCTGATATTTTATGATATAAAGAATATATATTTGCGTTTAATAAATGCTTTCGTAATTTCATTAAGTAGGCTGATTTAAGTTATATTATGCTTATAACAGACATAACGATGAGAGATTTCATTGAATTTGGCTTTGTAATTGGTTCACACAATATGAAGGGCATCTATCCCTTTCAGTATTTTCATAGTGGGAAAACTATCCATACCTGTAGGCATCTATCCCCAGAAATAATGTTCCACAAAAATCAAAATTCTGTGAAATCTGCTAATGCTAGGTCAGAAAAAACCCACAGTATTTTAACTCAAATAACAAGTCTAGCTGCTCTCATAAAAATTATTCAGATAAAATCGATATTTTCAAAAATATGAGGCAATTTCAAAAAAGAAGGCTTCTATCCGGGTTTCACCCTACTTGATTTGATGTTTTTGAAGTTCATTTTATGAAATTATAGGTTTTCTCCTCAACTCTATCCCTTTGTAATAATGATGATAATAATATAACTTTGTAATCGTTATATCGATAACACATTTAAAAATCAGACATATGAAAATGGGTGAAGTTCATTCATTTTTTGTGGTGCTTTACCGCGTCTGACAAAAGTTTTGGTCCATGGAAAGTGTTTGACACTTATGGTACTTTCTACAGAACATGTCTGAAAATCAGCCATGGGAATTCAAGTTCAAGTGACACTCATTTTTTGTTATTTATATTATTATACTGGGGGGGTAAACACCATCGAGTACGAATAACTAGAGACTTCCGGTTTTTTGAGCTTTAATTGTATATAACATTACTAGTAAGGTAAGAGGGTTTTAACTGACGAATGGAGGATATTTTGTAAAAAGGTTAGATAAATTCCGAAAAAAACCTCAATAATCTGTCGCAAATGGCGTTATCTATGGAAGCTTTGCCATGAACATGTCTATTTATTTTTCTTTACATTTGTTCTGGCGAAATCGAAAATGAATGTACCAAATGAAATAATTGAGGCAGCCAACAGTGAAGCATCAAGTTTATTACCTTCAAGGTGCGACTTCAAAAAGTGGCAAAACAAAAATAGTGTGATTGGGGTAACTGAAGATGTTTTGTTGGTCTACTTAAATCAACTATCAGCTAGATTCTACCCTAATACTTTATGGGCAAAATGGTTTATGCTGAAAAGCTGCTTGGAAATGAAAGAAAATGCCCCTGTTCGTAGGTTTTTTCTCCTTAAAAAATTTATTGAAAAATATGACGTTTAATTGTCATTTGCAGATTTCAAAAGGTAATAGCATTTCTGAAACGAAAAAATGTTATACGCCAAAAAATGCCACGGTATTAAGAAAAGAATAGGCTGAACAATTTCTTTTACATGCTTCTGATGACCAGTGGTTGCTGGCGAAAATTGTAACAATATTTGGGATTTTTGGATGTTGTCGAAGTGACGAAATTCTCTCCTTAAACATTAATGATTTAGAAGATATGGAAAAAAATTATTGTGACATTGCGGCAATCAAAATATTCAATAACAAGAAGATTCACCATAACCGATGATGGCTGCAGCTTCAGAGTTATACACCGGCAACTCTTTTCGCAAAACTGGAGCCACTATGGTTGCGGATTCGGATGGATATATTTTAACACTGAAGCGTGCAGGGGGTGGAAGAGCACCGAAATTGCGATGAGTTATTCCGATGATTGGATCAATAAAAAAATCGAAATGTCTAGCAAATAATTTGGTAGTAAGGCGAGTACAAATGTCCTGCAGTCCTCGAGTTCAGTAGTTTCTGAGTAAACAGATGGTTCATCATCATCAGTATCAACTCTTTCATCATCAAAAATCTGTGTTACTGGAAGAACAATTGTACCATGATTTTCAACATATATGACGATAAAACAAAATTTTCTGACGTAAATAATACAACGAACAAGTTTACTGTCAGTTTTACAAGTTAGTTACTTGATAAAATAAACTTTCTTGATTAATATTGTGTTTTTGGGAACTGAGAAATAAATAAAGGTAATTTCTCACAACATATTAAGAAAGTTTTCATTACTAATTCAAGCGAAATAATAAAGGTAACTTGAAGACTTCAGTTTCTGGAACTATTGTTAACAATTTTTTGAGTACCGGTCATGCAATCATCGGATAAAACACGAAAAAATTTTTTTCAAAGTTCTCGAATTTCTATTTTTTTGTTCCATGCTTACGAAGAAGTTTTTTAGCTAGACCGATGAAAATGTTGCATAACATGTTCATTCAGCTTCAACTTGCTTTTTAAGACTTTCCAGATATTCAGTTTTGAATGCAGAAGGATCCTTTTTCACCCAACTCCAGAAATACTGCTCGCCTAGTTAGCCGATAGCCGATTTCTTTTTCTACAGAAAATTTTCTACGAATAAGACATAAAAGAAAATTTTTTGTTTAATTAGGGGGGAAACTTAGGTTATAAAAAATTTGGCAGCCTGGTGTTCCCCAAAGTCACCCCTGAATCGGTTCAGAGGTTTTCTTGGACCTTTTGATTGAACGTTTGAAAAAATTAAGAGAACAAGGTTTTTCTCTGAAACTCGACAAAAACCTTGTTCCTTTAATTTTTTCAAAATTTCAATCAATTGGTTCAAGAAATCTGCTGAACCGATTGATCTATCGATTAAGAGAGGGCTTCGGGAAACTTTAGGTTGTGAAATTTCCTCATAACCTGAGCTTTTTCGCCAATATTGATGAAGATACAGGCAATTAAACAAAAAATGGTAGAATTGCATTTTTTTTGCTCTTTCTTCACGTTATGTCAGGTCGCTCTGGGATCTTGGCTTATATATCCTTCAGAGTTTTTCACATAATATGAACTGTAAAATTCATTTCTCTATTTCAGTATCGTAATGGGTTCATTACAGTACTAAAAGTAGTGCTGTAATGAAACTCATTACAGCATTGTTTTCAGTTATATGTTTCGTTTTATGGTTGTCAGTACTGACCTCCGATCGAATTAAGTTCCGAATCAAAACAATTCAAATTCCGTGAACTGTCAAATTTCGTATGTCACACCAACTGCCAAGATACAAAACAAAAGTCACTAATCTGAATTTTCATTTGAATTTCGAGAATATTTCACAAAAATTGACTGAAATAGAGAAAAAACCGTCTAATACTCGTTGCAGAAGGCAATTCCAACACTCATGCTATCGAAAACTCGCTCCTTCGTCGCTCGTTTTCGAACTTCGCATTCGTGTTGGAATAGGAGCTCATTCTGCAACTTGTTTTAGAATATACTATTCTCTATTTCAGTATCGTAATGAGTTCATTACAGTACTAAAAGTAGTGCTGTAATGAAACTCATTACAGCATTGTTTTCAGTTATATTTTTCGTTTTATGATTGTCAGTACTGACCTCTGATCGAATCAAGTTTCGAATCAAATCAATTCAAATTCCGTGATCTGTCAAATTTCGTATGTCACACCAACTGCCAAGATACAAAACAAAAGTCACTAATTTGAATTTTCATTTGAATTTCGATAGATTTTCACAAAAATTGACTGAAATAGAGAAAATACCGTCTAATACTCGTTGCAGAAGGCAATTCCAACACTCATGCTATCGGAAACTCGCTCCTTCGTCGCTCGTTTTCGAACTTCGCATTCGTGTTGGAATAGGAGCTCATTCTGCCACTTGTTTTAGAATATACTATAATATGAATATTGGAGTATTTCTGATTGTCGAAAAATAAGATAAAATAAAAAACATGAAAAATGTTGAATAGCGGACTGTCCAATTCACGAATGTTGCTCCTCTTCTTCACAGATCGATACTGTTGCGTAATGATATAAAGATTCCACGGTTTGTCACGGATACCAAGTTACCAAGAGGAGTTCGATATTGTTGAAAGAATGAGGAATGTTCACATTTTTCAATTTCTACATATTCCTATTCTCCGAAAAAAATGAAAATATTGTGTCCAAAAATTATTTGAATACGTCAAATAGCGCCCGAGATATCGAGTTATAAACATGAGTCCGATGGATCCGTGTGACGTCACTTTACATCCAACTACTTGCGAGGTTCAGTACGTAGCCGGGTCCAATATAAGGGACTTTCGTCTCACGGAGTGCGATTTGCGAATGTAGTATGACGTCACATCGCCGCGAGGAATTGAATATTCACGGGGTTGTAAAATCCGAACTACTAGGTCTTTTCGACTGAAACAAAAACTAGTGATTTCATATACATATATGTTATACTGTGACGAAGTTTCGATCGATTTTGCATACCTGTGAACATGCTTCATTGTGTAGGTGGGTATATTTGATTTTATGAATGCGATATCATTTAGGGGTTACTCGACATTTACCAACAAGCTCAGGCGTGCATCGAGTCTTCAGTAGACAGGAGTACCTAATGTGAATTGTGATGACACTAATTTCTTCACTTCATCAGGCGATCATAAGATTGAATTGAATATGGATGTTGTCTTCTCTACCAGAAATTGGATCAATAGATATAAACTCGACTGGTGCTCATCGTGGGAAGATTTTGCATTTTCCTAACCATTATTATTAACCTTGCACTGATCTGTCAGTTCGAAAAAAATTGTTGCCTAACAATGGACGAACAATAAAACTTCAAAGTATTAAATCAGACCTTTTCAACATATCCACCTTTATTGATGGACTACTTCTTGAAATATTCCGAACGTTTTTATTCAATATAAAAGACTAAATTCGAACGATTTTCCAATAATTATTGTATTCAATGCCACAAAATCGTTGTGGGAGTTATTGTCATGGTGACTTGAAGATAGTTATTTATTGATTTTTCAACTTTGAATTGTTGTTCTGATACAAGCGTCATTGCGTTTGGTATATCCCAATAAAAAATATTGATTAAATAAATACGTTATGTATTATTGAGTGGTGAATAATGTTTCCTCGAACTTCACTATATAATTTATCGTCATTCTCGTTGCTTTCGAGCATAGGTATTCGAATTGATGGGAGTACATTAATTCTTAACAATTGGAATTGATCAGAGTTCTAAGTGACCGGAATCTTTTGGTAATTATCACGACACTAATCGTGCGTAATGCTATTTTGCTATTTATACCCATGTCCAGTAGATAAGGGGAAAATTGTACAGTTTGTTCCGAAATGGAGTTGAAAAGAATTCAACGGTACATTCTACGTCAGAAAATATTATTTTCTCTAAGTGAACCTGATTCTTTCAATATCAAAGAGTTCACGAAACTTCATTTATTATCCATTGGACGATGTTCGTTCCAGAACAGTAATATTGTGAATTCGTATCGGCCTTGAACCATGCTTTGCCATAATTAATGTCAATTGAATCAGATAATTTCGCTCTTAACCCTGATCAAGATGACGTTATGATGTCCAAGATTATATCGGCACATCAGCACAATTTTTTCAATCAAGTGAATCAAGTGAGGAAATTCAGATTTGAACTCTTGTTATTTCGAATGCTCCGTTGTTTGTCATCGACGAAATTGTTGTGATTGTGTTTTTGTCATCCCTTCTTTCTTTAAAATTGGTACAGTAACATCAGGTACTACCCTGGACGAGCACATAAAAATTTTATACACTTTGGAAACTTTTTTCATATGTTACTCATCAGCAGTAACAATAAATTCTTCGAGACAATTTTCGACGTTTTGAACATGACAAGAAAACATGAAGAGGTTCACTCTATTGGGAGAATCTCTTGAAGAGGATTTCACGAAACTTTGATTGCTCGATCAAGCACTGTCAAATTGATTGAGACACTGATATTTGTATGTTGAAACTAATAATCAACTGATTCGATTCGTTCAGATTTACCCAATTTTTTTTGACCGCAGAATAAAAGTTCTGTGAAACCCACTTGAAGTATTTAATTCTTTTGAAGTTTTATAATTTGGTTAGGAGTTGTAGAAGGATAGTTGAGAACTCTTTCAGTCTATAGTGGTGATTTCTTGATTTATGACTATTCATGGAATAATACACTTTGTCTCTTTTTATTAGAAAATTATAAAAATCCTTGTCACGTGAACTTTTGTATTGAATGTGCTTCTGAAGCATTGATTTAAATATACAGGGTGATTACCCTGATCTTGCACAGTCCGTCATCTCCATTTGATTTTGAAAGGTATCGGAAGGACTGTGACTTCTACTTATATTTCAACAATCATTCATAACGAAGAACTGGAGGATGTTTTCACTACTAAAACACTTCGCGAAACAATAAAAGTAAGAGAAATTTTTATTTTCAACAGGCTGCATCTCAGTGAAAAATATATAGAAAATAACATCTGGAGCTTGAAGACTCTAGTTTCTGAAATAATTGGTTAACAATATTTCAGAGTACCGGTGGTCATGCAGTCATTGGATGAAGTACGAAGAAATTAATTTTAAAATTTCTCGAATTTTTATTTTTTTCCTCTACTTTCACTGAGAATTTTTTCTAGCTAGACCAATGCAAATGTGTCATATCTTTTTCATTCAGCTCTAATTCGAAGCAATTTTTTAAATCTAGAGAAACAACACAAAAATGTCATTCTGCCATTTTTTGTTTGATGGACAGTATCATCTTCAATATTTAGGGGGAAAGCTTAGGTAAAAGAAAAATTTGGCAGCTCTCCCAAATTGGTAGATCGATCGGTTCAGCGATGATCTTGGGCCGATTGTTCAATCAATCGGCCCAAGATGATCGCTGGAAAAACTTATGAGAACAAGGTTTTTCTTCGTTAAACTTGACCTAATCTTTTTAAATCGGTTTTTTCACCGAATGTTTTTTAAAACGTTGTGTCAGATAACGAAAAAATTCTATCGCTTAGAATTTCGCTTAACGAGTACCGTGGACAAGTTTGGGGTATCTGATTTTGATCAATTCCATGATTTTTTTCTGAGAGAGATGATGTTTAAATGTATCCAGTTTTCATGGCTCCAGTGGAAGTCACTCAGAAATGGTCTCTTGTTTTTTTTAAATTGAATTTTTTTCATTCTTATCCTAGTTTCGGAATAAAATTTAACGAAATTCTTCGCATATACCTACGATTTTTTTTCTAAAGTTCGGAAATTTTTAAGAATTAAGAATTTTGTCATATTTATCAAGAGAAAAGAAAGGAAATTGAAGAAATAATGTGAATACTAATTTATGCAAAAAGAAAATATGTAAGGTCAAGTTTGAGAAACAAAAACCTTGTCCCCTCAATTTTTTCGAAATTTCAATCAATGGGTTCAAGTAAACTGCTGAGTCGATAGATCTACCGATTTAGGAGCGACTTAGGGGAACATAAAGCTGTACAATTTTTTCGTTACTCAATCTTTTCTTCCAAGATTGTAATAGATACAGTCCATATAACGAAAAATTGTAAAATGGCATTTTTTACACGTTTGTGAGGCAGTTGAACAAAAAATTCTTTTAAATAGAACAAAACATTTGAAATATTTTGAATATACCATGATTACATGACTACCGGTACTCCGAAAAATCGTGAACCAATAAATTCAGAAACAAAAGTCTCCAAGCTTCAAAAGTTAATTTTTTTATATTCTATAAGACCATGTCTCACCGAGATACAGCCTGTTGAAGATAACTAAAAATTTTGATTAGTTTTTTGTTCCTTTGATTGTTGCCCGCAGTATATATTTACAATATTCAAGAAATTACCAATTGAAAATTTTTGAATGAATTTTTTTACGTGCATCATGTTTCGTAAGTACCTTTTTTTCAGTTTTTCGATACTCATGGGGGGATAATTACCCCCATTACCTCCCGTAAATCCGGCCTTTTATATATAGTCTAAGATCCCAGGGCCGCCAGACCTTACTTATTTTTATAACGAATTTTATAGTATAGACAGTCTTATATGTGTTAAATAGTGTGTGCATACTCGTTAGCTTGGCTATGCGGCCCGTTCGCAGGTAGCAGGTAGAAAAAGTAGACAAAAACATACCGAACTTTTCTCAAATTCGAAGAAGTGATTTTTATATATGTCACGCAGAATATTATGAAAAATAAATATTTCATATTGCCAGACAGTTTCCGTGGGCCGAAATTCCTCCCAGACGCTTCAAATTCCAATAAAAAAATGACAGGTTAGAAACATTGTGTCATTTTGACAACTTTCGGAATCAAACGACAAAATTTCTAGCTCCTCCAAGGATGGAGGTTTGGTCGTTGGGCCAGCAACCCAACACCTAAAGAGTCTGGGAGAAATTACGGCCCGCAGAAACGGTCTAGCAATATGAAATATTCCTTTATTTATAATATTTTGTGTTACATATATCAAAATTATTGTTTCGAATTTAACAAAAGTGCTGAATCTGGCCATTTCGCAACAATGTTTCTATGTATGTATGTAGATGTATATTCTGGGCTTAACAATATGCAATCTACAATACATATCATCAAGAAACAGCTTGATTACGTATACCCAGTTCTCTTCATCAAGCCTTTCAATCCTTTTTATTTCTCCGAACTGTGCTGCTACTTCATTTTCAATCTCCAATCCAACTCTTACGTAACAAACAACTCCAGCAAAAATGATCTCCTGGTGCTCAATAGTCCCTGTACATTTCAAGTAATCATTCTCATTTTTAGTTCATTCACTCACGTCGTTGAATACTACCAGTCCTATTCCGAGGCTTGTTGAATGAGAAATTCAGCAACATTGTGAACTTTTTTGGTGTTGGGTTGCTGGCCCAACGACCAAACCTCCATCCTTGGAGGAGCTAGAAATTTTGTCGTTTGATTCCGAAAGTTGTCAAAATGACACAATGTTTCTAACCTGTCATTTTTTTATTGGAATTTGAAGCGTCTGGGAGGAATTTCGGCCCACGGGAACTGTCTGGCAATATGAAATATTTATTTTTCATAATATTCTGCGTGACATATATAAAAATCAGTTCTTCGAATTTAAGAAAAGTTCGGTATGTTTTTGTACACTTTTTCTACCTGCTACCTGCGAACGGGCCACATAGCCAAGCTAGCGAGTATGCACACACTATTTAACACATATAAGACTGCCTATACTATAAAATTCGTTACTTCAAAAATAAGTAAGGTCTGGCGGCCCTGGGATCTTACTCTAATATCCTTGATACAGGATAACTCTTTTTAAAACGCGCTGTATAACCACTTCTCTTCCACTTCCCTTCCCGAATTCTATTATTCTCACTCATTTCCAGGAGGACAATAACCCCCCCTACTGGGGTTAATCCACAGGGAGCATAAATGGGTTAAGGAGGATTCGTTTGATGGGGTGGAAAAGCAGAAATACACTTATATATCGTTCTAAATGGGTCAGACTAGTCGGCGTCTAGTATGTATTCCACCACTCTAGCAAGATATCGATCCAATCCATTTATGACCGTTGAGGATTGAACATGGAGGAAGGAAGGATTCGTTATTTTTGCGAACTTTGCTCCAAGATTGATGAATCCACAGAGAAATCTGTGGAACGAGGGTCAGTGAACCATTTTCAATTGGTAGATCGTGTCGACAAATTCATTTCGAATGCCCTGTCGATACGTACACTGATTTTGAGGGTTTTTATTTTGTGGAGTCTTTTTTGTAAGAAAGAACGTTTAAACTCAATGAACAAAGCGAAAAATTACCGAATCACTCAACATTTATTGAGAATAACAGTATGTTTCCTAATCAAACCAGTAATCTAACGAAATATTTGAAATGGAAATCTTACTTTAGGAGGAAATATTCTCTCTTTATTAACATCATTCAGCCAAGATTAATGTATTTCAGTACACTCAATACAAAAAATTTTCACACACACCTGTTGTCCTTTGCGTATTTCTGTTTATGAATTTTTTTTAGTCGTTATTGAATGAGGCAGCACATATCACATACCACATACTCGACTCATGGCCACTTGCACCGTTTTCTGATTGAGACAGATTCGTCTAAGGCGTCCCAAATTTTTAGTCAGGCTTTTCTTGGATCTTGCACCGCATATCTAAATCTAATAGAAACGACTTTGTTAAGCCATTCCAGATCTGGCAACACAGTATAAATCAGCAAATTTGTTTGTTTCGACATAGAAATGCGATATGACCATATGGTTTCGTGTCGGTAAAAAGAACACGCCTAGACAAACAAGATATTTTGTCGATGCATTTTCTTTCTCAGTATTCTGATTCATAGAACAACAAATACTTCATGGTGCTGGCGAACAGGCACAGTAAAATCATTTTTTTTATTCGAAGCATATGATTCGGTTGGATTTCAACAATTCTTTATTTGTCACTTGAATGATATAATTCTCCACCTGAGGAATATAATCGAAGTAGTAACTTTTCACATTCACAGGAGTAAATAGTACCTGCAGAATTACGAAATTCAGCAATTTGGTAAAATTGGGTTTGGGTGAAACGTAATTCTGCTTCTGTCTGAGGCATTTTTAGGAATACTGAAACTCGAACAACTGATACTTCTTGATAGTAGGATTCGTGGATTATCCTTGAATTGGCTGCAGCCAATAAATGTCCTGCTGATGCGTAGAATCGCAGGCACATAGGGAGTTGACTCATCGGTGATACACTCCTGATTCCTACAATCATCAAAGCTCAAACTCATAATCAATGATATCTAATATGTATGTCGAAATCATCCACATATGAATCATCAATTTCATTCAATAATGTTGTATCCATAATTATCAGTAAATTCACACAATCAAAAACAACAAGTCAAAACTGATGTTCGTTCATGACGTCATGAATATTTGAGACGGACTGAAGTCTTAAACAAGACTTGACATGAATATTCGAGGCTCAAAATAGTCATAAATTATGAGGAACGACGTCTCAAATCTAACTTAAAATCTAAGTTGGACGTGAGTCAGACTTATATTTGACGGTGCAAGTGGGCATTAGATACTTTTTTGGTTCATTTTGTGTTTATTAAATATATGTAGAGCTCAAAAATATGTTCTGCTTGACTGAGAAAAACAGCAATGATGATACCACAGGATTCGTTTGATGGGGTGGAAAAGCAGAAATACAGTACAGAAATAGTGCAACATCAATATAACAATTTTCCCTAATCCATTTAAATTTTCCATAAGAGTCAATGTGGAGTATACATTTACATTACGAATATTTCTCACGAACAACTCCTTCATACCTAGATTCAAAGTATCAAAGAAAGTTTAGTAGTATATTATTTGAGGAGCAGTAATGCAAGTCATAACTACAGCAGAAGAAGTTTGCAGCGCGAGCCGCAGGCGAGTGCTGTATTTCATCAAGGGAGTTATGACGATAACTGCAATTTGAATACTATACTTTATCCACAACTATAATAATATACATTCTCAATACCATACATCATTCTTGAAAATTTTTGATACACCTTTATATTTGTTTTGGGAATCAAATAGTATGTGATTCAGCAGCAACTTTTTTTCGTGAATAGTCCAGTCATTTGAGTCCAAATAGAGTCGAAAGTTCGGAATTCGAGATAATTGGCTTCACATTCATGAAAGTCTTCATTCTGACAATTCAAAACTTGTCTCAAACCCTAGGATGACCGCGTCTATAAAATTATTCGAGTGAAAGGTCAAAATTAGACTTTTTGCCAGTTTTAACGAAATATCTAATATCTCAGTTTCTACAAGATTTTCGCTATCTTCATTTATCATTTATAAAGTAGAAGAATAGATTATCAACCATTTCAGTTTCTCACTATGAAAACATTTCTGCTACTGGAGAAGAAAGCTGTATCTTCATAAAACCAACCAAAAAAGCAGTTCAAGTCAAGTTATTCAAACTTTTTTCAGATCGTTTTTGTGCAATAATTTTCCTTCTTATAGAAATAAATCATTTTGAGTCTACTTGATATTTTTTATTATATAGAAATCTCAACAATTCAAGGAGCCCAGTTGAAACTGGAAAAGTGCCTAATGCAGGCCATATAATAATGTGCAATAAATCTAGGGGCAATCTGGGTATGATTCTCTTGATTGTTTCAAAAATGAACTTATCTTCAGCAACGATCAAATCTATATGTGTATTTTCAACTAAATTCCAAGAATTTTGAACAATCTATCATACATATATGTTTCAATTTAATAGCAATATTGAAAATAGCTTGATGATATTGTCGTTCATTCAGCAACGTAAAAGATAGATCGATAGATAAGTTAAACAATTTTATTATAATTGCAGCCTAAGACACAAGTGCGATGCAATAAATGAATAGTACATTAAAATCCAGCTAGTAATGAATTCTTCAATATGATCAGGTCATTTTGAATCAAAATTTATCACCCATTTTTTTTTCAAATTTTTTTCCTTCCTGAACAGAAAAAAAATAGTAGCTTCTATTAAATGAATATATTGTTCATGCTCATGTTCAATTACATTACAATCATGCATGTTTTCATGTTCGGTTAGGTCATCAACTCATTTCAACCTTCTCTCAGTTTTCATCAAATATGGATCATTCTTATGATTTCTGCTTTGAATCCTGATATCTTGATACTCATTTTTATGTGAGACATTTGAGATTTTAGAATTTTATGATTTTATGAACAACATATTGTTCGGTTGTGGACCAATTCTAACCTTGACGAAAATGAATGAAATATTTTTGGCTGTCATAATTGAAATTCTATGATTTACTCCGGGGCAGCTTGTTTATAGCGGAAAACAATAATTCAAAACCAACTGCTATGTTATAATCATTCATTAAGACCCTGTATTTTACTAAATTCCACTATTTCGCCCCCTCTCTTCCTGAAATACTCAAATTAGGAAACATTTCAAATTTGTTGTCCCAGTTTAATTCCGTCGTTCCCACAATATTTCATATTCATCGATTATTTCATCAATCCAGGAAATGAATCTGGCAACGCCGATGTTGTATTTGCATAAAGCAAAAGCATGCGATAAATTGATCCGTTCGTCGACAATTGGGGGAATTCGGTCAGTATCAAGGTTATGAGTTTTATGTAATAAATTGCCTGGACTTTATTCATAGAATATTAGCGGTTTCGAGATGGCTTTGCATAACGCCGAAAAACGAATTACGTTTTCATGAAAATGTTTCGCGATATTCCCATCCAGTTCGAATTTTTCAACATTGAAAATCTCATATTAATAAATCAATAATTATTTGAAGAATTTTCTGGTTATTCAACTCGGTTATCAAAAATCCGGTCTATCCCTTCGACCTATATATCAACGCTGACTTTCGTAATCTTAACCTCACAACCTGGGTTTCCACAGTTTTCGTCATCTAACCAACTCGATGATGGTTCAGTCTTGATTCACAATTTGGGAAAACGTTGATTCGATTGATCTCAGGTGTATTGTAAAGATGCGAATTGGAAAATATAACTCATTTAAACAACTCATTTTCTAAATGTGACATTTCTCATTGAATTTATCCCACCAAAAACATTTTCATGTAAAATATTGCCAAGACGAGATCGTATTTTTAACGTTGTCAAAAAGTTATCAGATCTCATTTAGAGTTAAGCTGCTAATATTTCATTCTTCATCTTCACATATTCTTATTTCACAAACTCTATGTCTTGTTCGAAATAAGTACCACGTGAGCATAAGGTGAAAAATTCATCCGCTTGACCGCTTGTCATAACTTTTCTTTCATACAATAGTACTTATAGTTACGAAACGGTCAAGTCACTTATTTTTACAAAGAGTTTGTGAAATGAGGACTTGGGAAGATGAAGAGTGTAGAGTTAGCAGCTTGGCTTTACACGAGATCTGTTAAGTTTTTGACAGTTTTAGAAAAACGGCCTCGTCTTGACAATATTTCACATGAAAATATTTTTGGTTCTATTTCCATTTTTTTTTGTACGTTGCTTATGACAGAATCTTTTCATTTTGTCCATTTTTTTCCATAATATTTAACCTTCGGTCAGGCGCAACCCTAATCCTAACGGTTTTGGGCACAACTCATGGGATGGGAAAAATTTGCTAAGAAAATGGGTTGATCGTTGAAAAATAGTTTTGTCATTCAAATACACATAATATATAAAGAAAATTCCAAAACATAAATAAAAATTGACGGTAGAAATTAAAGAAAGATAAATTTTGCGGATTTCAATATAACAAGGATATTCGTATAAAAACAAAATGTAATTGTGAATATGAATGAAACAAAAACAAGTGTCACTCCTGACAACCACTGCCAGGTAGACTAGACAATGGAACTTTTATATTGTACGATATCAGTCAGTTTAGCATTACTTTCTCTAGTGAAGATTTGTTGCCCTTTATCTTTATATTTATAATTCGTATATTTTACTATAATTTCTCGGATACTTCCCGAAAACATGCATTTGACGCAAACGGTGATTTTTAGTTTATAGCATTTTCATGAGTTTCAGGCCATTATACCCTGAAAAAAAAAATACTTGAAGTCTCAAGCGGGCTCATTTCAACTCACAGATTATATCAAGAATTGCAATAAATATGAAATATATCTTTACTTGTTCTTTTGTTCGGGTGTTGAGAGCGCGAGTGCACGACTTTTTCATCCAGAAATACTGAAAAAATCAATTTTGATGGTACTTACGTTATCGAGCGCAGTCGATCCAAGAAATTATTGCACTCTTTTCGACTAACATCAAGGCTCTGAGGAGGTTGATATTGCACATACATGACATACATGCACATAATCTGACAGATTAGGTGCGCCTGTCCGAGGGTTGAATGAAATATAATTATTGGGGGATCTATTTCAAGTCAAACTGATTCGAATTCATGTTCAAAATCAACAATGTACGAACTATGGAAATATAAGTATATTCACCTACCTAGGTTCAAGCTGCGATGGCTTTGTAATTGAGAGCTGCCATCGAGGTATATATTAATTTTCAGACCACTAGCATCAAAATTAGGGAAGTCTCATACGAACTTTTACTTCCCCTGGTTTTGAGGTATGGGGGTTCAAGTTTCCAGTTTGAAAATTTTTTCATTGTATGTGTACTGAAGTGCACTTACAGTTTTTATGATCATCAGTGAGTGACGAATTGGGGGTTTTTAGATACCTATAAAATCTGAAGTGTACAAGGTATATACTTGAAACTTTGAACATTCGATAAGTTCACTACTGTCACTATATCCTGAGAATTTTGTTCATCTACTCAATTTATCGTTTTCCAAACTCTAGTACGAGAAAAATACGACGACGGAGTGTTCCGGAAGGTCATCACCAATGTAATAACCATTGGCGTACCTAGGGTTGAGTCATAGAGGGGGTTAACCTCCACCAGTAAAAAAAATTCAATTTTCTGATTTTTTCAAATGTTTACCTACAATGTTTCTCGATTATTGTAATCAATTGGGGTATGATTACGCCCCCAATATGTCAATATCCCCTTCTCCTTGTTTGGCCAATATAAATTATAGTTCTTGATTTTATTTATTATATTCTTTCAAATAAGAACGGACATATCAATGAAATACAATTAACGAAAGTTTTATTATAAGCTGAAAAAAATTGAATTCTACCTACTCGTCTGATCGAAGAAGAATCAAATCTATCAAACAAAGAGCACAAATCTATCAACAGAAAGACTATTATTACTAGCAAGGTAAGATGATTTTTACTGGCGAATGGAGGATATAACCTCCTCGAGCCAGTAAAACCCGTTACCTTGCGTGTATTGTTTTATATTCTATTTGTTTCCCATTTGTAAAAAGGTTCGATGAATTCCAAAAAATCTCAATAATTTGTCGCAAATGCCGTAAGCTATGGAAGCGTTGCCATGAACATGTGTGTTTATTTTTCTTCCCATTTGTTTTGGCGAAAGCGAAAATGAATGTACCAAAAGAAAAGTTTATTTCCTGCAAAATCAGCTTCAAAGTACGAGCGAGAATACGACGACTTCAAAAAGTGGCAAAACAAAAATAGTGTGATTGGGGTAACTTGAAGATGTTACTTGAATCAACTATCAGGTAGATTCAGCCCATATATTTTATGAACAAAATGGTTTATGCTGAAACGCTGTTTGGAAATGAAAGAAAATGCCCCTGTCCGCAGGTTTGTTTTCCTTAAAAAATTTATTGAAAAATATGACATTTATTTATCATTTGCAGATTTCAAAAGGTAATAGCGAAACGAAAAAATGAGCGTAATACGCCAAAAAAAGGCCAAGGTATTATGTAAAGAAGAGGCTGAACAAATTCTGTACATGCTCCTGATGACCAGTGATTGCTGGCGAAAATTGTAACAATATTTGGGATTTTTTGATGTTGTCGATGTGACGAAATTCTCTCCTTGAACATGAATGATGTAGAAGATATGGAAAAATACGTTATTGTGATATTGCGGAAAAGAAAAAATTTAACAATGAGAAGATTCACCAGAACCGATGATGGCTACAGCTTCACGCCCTGCGTGTTATAAAGAAAATATGTAAATCTTCGGCCTCCTGGAACAGAAAGCCTAATATTTTTTTTGACATACCGACATGGAAAGTGCATTATCCTTAATGCTGGCCAGCACACTATTGGTAGAGTCCCAAAGCAAATAGCGAAATATTTAGGTTTAAAAGACCCAGAGTTATACATCGGCCATTCTTTTCGCAGAACTGGAGCCACTATGGTTGCGGATTCGGGTGGAGATTTTTCAGCACGAAAGCGTGCAGGAGCATGGAAGAGCACCGAAATTGCTATAAGTTATGTCGATGATTCGGTCAACAAAAATATCGAAATGTCTAGCAAATTATTTGGTAGTAAAGAGAGTACAAATGTTATGCAGTCCTCGAGTTCAGCAGTTTCTGAGTCAACAGATATAATCATCAAAATCAACTCTTTCATCATGAAAAATCTATGTTAAAATAACCATTGAACCATGATTTTCAACATTTTTGACGATGAAACAAAATAATCTGATGTAAATAATATTACTAACTTTTCCAAATTTTGCAAGTTAACTGTCAGTTTAACAAGTAAGTGAGTTGATAAAATTAACTTTTCTGATTAATATTGTGTTTTTGGAAATTGACGTTTATGAATAAGAAACAAATAAGATATCTGAATGACTTCTATAGTCTGAATAGGAGCAAAATACATAGGTATGCTTTTGGAACTGTGACTATTGAAAACGTCAAATTCTAGCTGAAACACAAAAATTTGAAGCTTAAATCTGACAACATCTGATTGAACTAGATCATTAGTGTGTTACTAGGAATTGAACAAAGTCTACAAGTTACATTCACCAATAAAAGGAACATGCGTCTTTGAATGAAAGTTCATGAAAATATTATATCTCAAAACTAGAGAAAAATACACAGACATACTATTGGATCTGTGACTATTGAACACGCGAAAATCCAGCTAAAAAAGCAATAAATTTGAAAATTCTACGACCGTATTGTCTCATAGCAAGATTTCTGAAACAAGTTCCTTATTGCTAATTCGATAAAAGTGACATAACCAAACCTGTACAGACTTTTTTCTTGACCCCTTTCCATGTTCTTTTGATAAGCGTATTTTGTGAAATCGTGGACGACTCATTCTAATTAAGGTCAGAAAGGGTATTGAATTCCTCGTAGGATGGGTTTTACTGATATTTCCATTCATCTTCTGTATGTCTGACATAATATGACGATTACGCAAACGGTAGAATCAAACCGAGAGTCACCGATGTTAGATATCTTGAATCAGTGGAGTCATCCCTTCTCGCTGAGAGGGAGTGTCTAATTAATGGGAGATATGGTAAATAGAAGTGCGGCATACTTCCATTAATTATAATGAAGCCACTCCTGTTGGAATTTCCTGGAATATTCACAAATGCAGAACGTAGCTTCCATTTTATAGGAAGAATATGGCGAAATATGTTTGTTCTATAGAATGGCATTCATAGGTTTAGGCTCATGGAAGTGAAATACATATTATTACATATAGCAGCGTAATGGATACTCCTTTTATGAGCTTTGTCGTTTTTGTATATAAAGGGATTTAATTTTATTCATAAGGGGTTGTCAAGATGTTAAGGGGTTGACGATGAAAGCAGCTTAATGCCAACAACAAAATTTGGCTTGTCTCCACTTCAGAGAGAGGGTGTGTTAGGCCTTCTGCAGAAAATATCATTTTTGTCGTAGAGAGTTTCAGTTTTCAGCAATAATCGAAACCAGTGGAGTAACTTACATGAAAATCTATTTCGCAAAAAACCAAAAAAACAAAAAGATAATAAAATAACTAATTAATCCAAACGTCTGTACAGGGTGATTCACTTATCTTAGTAACCCCAATTTTCTCGAAAACGTCCGAATAGTTTTTCATTCTTTGAATGGTGTTTTGTCAATGTCGACTTGAGATGCGCATAAAAATCTGCGGAATAAATAAAGACGTCAGGCGTCGCGGCGCTACCAAAATTTTTTTCTGCAGGGACATACTTTTTTTTATCAAGTCATTCGAAAGATAATTTCATTCTGAACTTTTTTTTCGAATACAATTTTCATCCATTCCTAACCCTCAGCGATCTGCAGCTTGTTTCATGTTATTTCTATTCCATTTATTTTTTGCTGTATTGTGGTAATATGCCTTTATTTGGAGACATAGATATGATTTTGTGCCTTGAATCCGAGAAGACTTGTTTTCCCAACAATCTGCCTCTTCAAATGGGATTAAATATGTGGATACAGCAAGATGGGGATCTATGTCAAAATGCTGCCATTGTGAAGAGATATTGAGATCAAAAATTCTAAAATAAATGGACCAAAGGTAACTTGCAATGATATAGGGAAATGATATAATTTATGTATTGATCATTGACTAGGTAACTAGCCTTCTTGATTTCAAGGCAAAAACTCATATCTAAGTCTCCAAATAAAAGCATACTACCACTATACAGAAAGAAATAAATGGAAAAGAATTGACATAAAACACGCTGCAGATCGCTGACGGTTAGAAATGGATCAAAATTGTATTCGAAAAAGAAATTTTGCATGAAATTATCTTTCGAATGACATGATAAAAAAGGTATGTCCCTGGAGAAAAAAAATTTTGATAGCGCCGCGACGCCTGACTTCATTTATTCCACAGATTTTTATGCACATCTCAAGTCGAAATTGACTTCTTCAAAACGCCATTCACATAATGAAAAAATATTCGGACGTTTTTGAGAAAAATTGGGGTTACCAAGATGAATGATTCACCCTGTACCTCAGACTGTCTAAAACAATTTCATTCGAAACAAAAAAATCAAAAATTCAGTTTTCACTGGGTTGACTAATCAGTCAAAATCAAAAAACAATAATGAGAAAATAAGATGTGACGTGATGAGAGGAGAGAGATGGCAAGACTTATGGCTCAAACTATCCTCATCAATTAAAATTGAAAAATTTTGACCTTTGATTTTTCCCTCGAAAAAAAATTATTTAAGTTCTCTGAAATAACCACTCCCGAAGCGCTTCACTTCCGTTTCGCTACAACTTCCGTAATTTCCGATCGCGCTTCCCGACACGAAAATCCTAACTGAATAACACGAAAAATTCCCCTTTCCCGAAAAATTACTACATCGGTTTTTCGCTTCTCGGTACAACCTGATAAATTAGGCGTTTCCGACCATTTACCAAATAATCAATTTTGCATTTCAGCAAGAATATTCCATCCCACGACTTTTCTGTTGAAATCCCAAAGTGAAGGCCTCTTCTTACGACTATTTATAAAAAACTTTATAAAAACTTAAAGGTTTTGAGAAGATTTTATTTCATATAGACCGAAAAGAAATTATTCGTTCATCTCCAGACGTCTAAGTCATGGAGGATCAGATATCAGTTCTCTGATAATCCCTTTCGCAACATTGTATATACATTCATCAACAACTATGTGAATTCAGGTATCAATAGTTCCCATGGTTCACCACAGCAAATTAGTTGAAATTTTTTTATATTTATTTTATCTTTTCAAGAACCAATGGACAGTAGAAACCAATTCTCTGCAAAGGTTATTTATTTATATATAGATTCAAAATAATAAGTGAAATTGTTGGGGTTTTAGGTGATTGCTGAGCCTAGCTGAGTCTAAAAATTAAATTCAAATAGGTAGGATTTGAAATGATAAAAGAGATGATCTTATGAATGTGATTTATAACGAAATTTTTGAAGTAAATATCGGTTCAAATTAATGCAATTCGTTTTTTGGATATTATAAAATCCAAGTACATTTTATATAATGTACTACGGGACTTCAGGATTAATGGATCCAAATGAAATTCAAATTTGTTTGTTGCTTCAGTAGTTTTTGGGAGATATTGGAAAAACCAACAACAACAAAATTTCCAGCCTTTTCAACTTCGTTTTTTGGTCCATGAGCGTGAGAAAATTTTTCTTGGTTTTCTTCATACGTCTTTTGTTTTTGATTATTGACGTCGCAGCAACCATCAATGATCGCACAGGAAGTTGTTGGTTGGTTTTGAGACCCAGGACGAATTCTCTTCATTGACCTCCTATTGCTATTTCGAGATTTTTTTTTCTTTTTCACATGAATTTGAAATAACTACGAGAAGAGGGCTTTTTGTGTACTTTTGGAAAATCACGCAGTGGATCGAACATATTGAGAAAAAACAATAATGTAAAGTGTGCTTTCTTCAGTTCAATATGTTCACAAAAACCCTGCAAAGAGCCTTATCAATCCTGCCAGTCAATTTTTCGTTTCTCTCGATCAAATTTTCAACAAAAAATTAAGGGATCACGATTTTTGCTATAAAAGGCTCCTAATCTTCAGAAAATTTTCAAGCTTTTTACACAATTTCGTTGAAGATAATACTTCGATCTCGAAAGAACGAAAAAGTCGAGAATTTGTTTTTTTTGGGTGTTGAGCTTTCGGAAAAAAACCGTTTTCTTAATGAATAGCATAAAAAAACAATCTACAAAAATCGTGTGAAAAAGGACGTATTCAGTGTTTGTTTAAAAATAAATTATAATGTTATAATGGAATGAAACGAGTGGAAAATTATTAGTTGTTCAACTTTTCTAAAGTTCTTCCGAAAAACAAAAAAGAAAATTTGAAAAAATTGATTTTTTTTCAATAGGAATGGGGCCCAGGAATAATCATGAGGGGGCTGGCTGAGAACGTTACGTCACTGACAAGATGATATCCATAAAGCAGGACAAAAAATCAATTAACCAAAGAACTGATATAGAGAAGTTAAAAACCGTCTATTATTATTCAATTGAAAAAATCAAAAATAAAGAAAAGTTTGTTGTCCAACACAAATGTGTAAATTACAAATTACCAAAGTTTCTGATTATTATAAGTTTTACATATCTGAGATTATGCAGTTGTGTTTAAAAATCTTTCACTAAGTTGCAGGAACGTCCATTAAAATTTTATGCCGCCTTAATTCTCCCTTAAACGGAATATCCATAGACGGTAGCTCCGTTTAATGGAGAATTGAGGAGGCATTAAATTTAATGGACTTTCCTGCAACTCAGGGTTTGCCTCTCAGGAAGAAGAAGATCAATTTTATCCCCGGGTTTTTTAAATGATGTTTTAATTGAAGATATTCGAAAAACAGGTTTCAAACAAAAATTCCATAGGTGCTTGGAAAGAGGGTATAAGTCGAAATTTGTGGTTTTTGTTTCTTTTCTGTGGGACTATCATAATTTGAAAAGTTGAACAATTTTCGAAGAAGCATATCAACATCAAACATTCATGCATTTTGAGAAAATATCTAACTGAAAATTAAGAAAAAAACCAAAGGAAATACACGAATTATGAAATTGAGAGGTTAGGTAATTTGAGTACAAGTCCTGATAAGTCTCGATAGACTTATATTATGTTCACTGAAAGTTCAAAATCTATAAATGCACTCATCTCATATGGATTCGTCTGGAAAAGATATACTATTTTATACTTAATTATATTCTATGTTGTGATATTGTAAATTACTCATTTTTTTTACCAGAAGGTGGACTTCATTATATCTCATTTTGGCCATTTATGCCCACTTGCACCGTTTTCTGGTTAAGGCACCCTCAACTAAGGCGTCCTTAAATTTTGAGTCATGCTTTTCCCCGTCTTAACGGATCAGATCTTGCACCGCATATCTAATAGAAACGACTTTGTTAAGCACTCGCTAAGCAATGCCAAATCTGGCAACAGTGAATAAATCAGTGAATTTTTTTGTTTTGACATAGAAATGCTACTTGACCTTATGGTTTTGTGTCGGCACTGAGCACAGCGATGTAAGACGAACACTCGAATTCATAGACGGACAAGATAATTTGTCTACGCATTTTCATTTTTAGTATTCTGATTCACAGAACGACATATACTTTGGGCCGCTGACGAACTGGCATAGTACAACCAATTTTTTTTTTATTTGAAGAAAATGATTTGATTTGATTTCACCAATTCTTTATTCGTAACTTGCATGACATAATTCTGCACCTGTGGAATATCATCGAAGTAATACTTTTCATATTCACAAGAGTAAATAGTACCAGCAGAATTAATAATTGCATGGGTACAATCAATTGCTCCAATAACACGGGGAAAGTCAGCAATCTGGTAAAATTGGGTTAAGGAGGAACGTAATTCTGCTTCTATCTGAAGCATTTTTATGTGAACTGAAACTTGAACAACTAATCTTGATACTGTAGATTCGTGGATTTTCATCAAAGCGGCTACAGCCAATAAATGTCCTGCTGATGCGTAGAGTCGGAGGCACGTAAGGAGTTGACTCATCGGTAAAACACTCTGATTCCTACAATCATCAAAGGCTTAAACTCCCTTCTTTGAGGTTCGACATCATCATACATAAGATATAATAAGATATGTACTAACATATCACTTGGCAATTCTAAATCATCCTCAATTAATCTCAGCAGTTGCAGAGTAGTTTTTCTTGGTCAAACGAAATCGCCGAAAAAATGCGAATTCGTCCATATCATGGTAGTGATCGGCCCTATTAAATTCTAGACTTCTAGGAAAACCATAGTCAATGAAATCTAATATGTCGAAATCATCTTCATATAGATCATCAATTTTATTTAATGAAAATCTATCCATAATAATTATTAAATTCACGCAATCAAAAACAACACGTCAAATCTGAAGTTCGTTTTTGACGTTTGAATATTTGGGACGGGATGAAGTCTTGTTTAAGCCATGAATATTCGCGGCTCAAAATAGTCATAACTTATTTGGCACTTAAACTGCGGTGCAAGAAAATCAGCGTCTCAAACCTGACTTATAATTTGAGTTGGACGTAAGTCAGATATATATTGGACGGTGCAAGTGGGCATTAATGATTTACACTCCTTTTCCCAAGCATCCTAGATTCGATTTCTCTATTTTCCCACGATAACCGACGAATTCCTTAATGATGAATGATTGTTCCAATTGAAGTGGCCAATGTGATCCGAGAATAATTAAAAACATTTATACCCCAATACGCTTCTCTGCAAAAATCTCCCCAAATTTTCGCTTCATCTGTAACAATGCAGTACAAAGGAACGAATAAAATCCCAATTTGTATTTGAACAGTCGAAATGCGAAGGAAATTCATTTTCATCAAGTTAGCCCTGCCTTTGATCAGCGGCGTGTCGCGCATGGCACGAAAGCGTGAAAAAATTGATTTCGCTTGAGAATGGAAACTCGCTGACGTCATCTCTGCCTGCCTCACAGACGTACCCCGGTATTGTCCGGTGGAGGAAGTTCATCAACCTCAGAATATTGAATACGGTAAATGTAATGCTAATTGACACATTAAATACGTCACATCGATCAGAATGTTTATTAGATCTGAATGCGGGCTTTCCCAGAAGTCACACGGATTTGAATTCAATCGATCACTTGAGTTATCAAGCGCAATTAGAATTGAGTCACAGCTCGCAACTAGCTGCGATGGGATAATGGGCAGAGTTTCTGATTTTTGTCCTATTCCATCTGGAATACAAGTTTTGGTTTCATGTGTCAAGCTTTGTACAGGAAATGATAATTATATCCCTCCACAAAAGTTAGGTCAACTAAGGATATCGTATTCAATCGTTTTGAAAAGTCTGTAATCTTCTGGACATTCGTTGTAAACTTATTTATCCACTCCTATTGAATAATGTATTCATTATTCAACTGCATTTGAGCAATTAATAGTATCTATGAACAAACAGCGGTAGTTATAATAACTCCCGCCTATAACTCCCTGTGATTAATCAGAATAGACTCATAGAATTATTTGACAACCGAATATCAAACTACTTCTGTGCTTCTGTACGAGCCGGTTGACAGAGAGCGAACATCTCATTATTGTTATCGATGGGAGTAATGTCACTTGAATAATTCTGACGTTTTCAAATTTAGTTGACACCTAATTATTGTTGTGAATATTTTTCTGAATAAGACCTCCGATAGTGAGGATGAAATATTATGTAGGTACACTTCCATAAATATGACAAGCAGCTGGTTTTACAGCAGGTACAGAATTTAATGCCCGCGGGAAATCCCAAAACAAATAAATATAAAGGTGTATCAAAAATTTTCAAGAATGATGTGTGATAGTAAGAATGTATATTATTATAGCTGTGGATAAAGTATAGTATTCAACTTGCAGTAATGGTCATAACTCCCTCGATGAATTACAGCACTCGCCTCCGGCTCGTGCTGCAAGCTTCATCTGCGGGTGTTATGACTTGCATTACTGCTCGTTGAATAATATACTATTCTCTATTTCAGTATCGTAATGGGTTCATTACAGTACTAAAAGTAGTGCTGTAATGAAACTCATTACAGCATTGTTTTCAGTTATATTTTTCGTTTTATGGTTGTCAGTACTGACCTTCGATAGAATTAAGTTTCGAATCAAAACAATTCAAATTCCGTGATCTGTCAAATTTCGTGTGTCACACCAACTGCCAAGATACAAAACAAAAGTCTCTAATCTGAATTTTCATTTGAATTTCGAGAATATTTCACAAAAATTGACTGAAATAGAGAAAATACCGTCTAATACTCGTTGCAGAAGGCAATTCCAACACTCATGCTATCGAAACTTCGCATTCGTGTTGGAATAGAAGCTCATTCTGCAACTTGTTTTAGAATATACTTTTCTCTATTTCAGTGTCGTAATGAGTTCATTACAATACTAAAAGTGGTGCTGTAATGAACTCATTACAGCATTGTTTTCAGTTATATTCTTTGTTTTGTGGTTGTCAGTAAAGACCACCGATCCTGTCAATTTTCCAATCAAATCGATTCGAATTCTGTTATCTGTCAAATTTCGTAAGTCTCACCAACTGCCAAGATACAATACAAGAGTCACTGATCTGAATTTTTATTTGAATTTCGAGAGTGCTTCATAAGAGTTGGCTGAAATAGAGAAAATATCGTCTAATACTCGTTGCAGGAGGCAATTCCAACACTCTTGATTTCGCAAACGCTCATTTTTGAATTTCGCATTCGTGTTGTGATAGAAGCTCATTCTTCAACTTGTTTTAGAAAATACTATTTCAAATGGTGTCAGTTTAAGAACGGCTCCGATTTGAAACAATTTTCCTGGAAAATGCTAAGACACGAATCAACAAACGCTGAGGCTGATTGATATGGCTATCGGAATGCTACAGGGTGGCCAAAGATGGAGTGACGAAAATAAACACCTGGTCAGGATCGTTTCATCACCGTTTCGGCAAAAAAGGGCTTACATCTACGTGTAGAATGCTACAGAGTACTTTCGAAGATGCGGATGGGGTCCAAGTTTCCATCGAAAACATCAGACGACGTTTGAAAGAGGTGGATCTAGGTTATAGACGTTTTTTAAGAGGAGTTCCATTAACACTTGTCCATACGCGTCAAATACTAGAATGGGCAAGGCAACATTTCAATTGGAACGATTAATAGCGTAGTGTCCTTTTCACTGATGAATCCAGATATAGAAGATTTTTAAATTCTCGGAAACCAGAGGTATGTTGCTATATTCGAGAAGTTCATGTATTCCGAGTGGGTAGTGTTATGGTATGTTTCAACAGGAGCATATTTGTCCTGGGACTATGACCGTTTAACACTATAAGGAGTATGTCATTGAAAATGTTTCGCCAAATTTTCAAGCTGCTATTGTTGAACCTTTCAATTTCTATACTCTGTTCAAATTTAAGCTAGAGGAATAAATTCGAACAGAATCGTCTGGTTTGAACACAATAAAGCTCTAAGAGATTGCCAGGGTCGTACTCGGAATTATGCTCGTGATTGCCGCAATTCTAGGAAACACCAGAGTTTTAGAGATTTGGGTCGGAATCTTGCAAGATTCCAACAAAGTAATTCCGTGAAACACCAGATTTGGGTTCTTTCCATTGAGTTAAAACTGAACCATTGTATGAAATCTCCTCGACTCGACTCTGGACGGAAAGTTACTATCTGAAGGCCCTCCTACCGCCGCGCGAACCTTGTTTTATTGTTCTCGCCTAGGTTTGAATAAAGTATAGGCTGCAACGCTTGGTATTTCATATTTACCAATACCTCCGCACCTACCAGATTTAAATTGCCTAGAACATGGATAAGATATTCTCCAAAGAAGATTAGATACTCATCAACCTACTCCAGAATTCCTAAATGATGCCCCATGACGGAACCAAATCCCTCAAGAAATTCCTCAACAACCTCGTGCGTAGTATGCAAAGAAGATGTCAAGCTGTTATTGATGCCCGTTGAGGCCATACATTATATCGATAGTCTTAAAAGGCTTGAATTCTCTGAGAATAAAATTTCATTGTTTGATTCAATTTTTCTAAACCACCCTGTAGACGCTGCAGACCAACAGGCTGAAATTAATTTCATTTCCTGCAACTTGAAATCATACTGATATGAATTTTAATCACAAAATTTCATCTGAACTATATTTTTGCGCATTTTAAGTCAATATTCCTAACTTATGTGAAGCAGTTTATTTATGAAAATTCTAATGTAAATGTGATGTAGATACTAACTGACAAAGAATGTGCAACACCCAGAAAGAACTGTTATTTTTTTTTTGGTGAAACATACAAGATACCTAGTTTAGCAAGCAGTAAATAATTAAAATTTGGAGAAAAAATTGTGGGAGTTGGCTCATGTTAACATTGTTTGTTACATAAATATTATAGTAGATTTTTGCAAATTATTCAAATTTTACAACAAACCAGCTGTTCGAGGGGATAAAAAATCGATGTTGAGTTGTAAAAACGCCTAGACCACGTGTACGCGGAATTTATACCCAGCTCACTGTATTAAAAAGAGGTCTACGAGAGGTTTGGTTTTCATTTCGACACATCTCTAACCGTACGAAAAGAAATCTAACTACTGTTATGAGATGTTGCCAAGCATGGTTTGATAATACCCTAAATCAAAGAAGAGTAGGCACCGGATGTCTGAAGGGTACGAATGAAGTTGAAGTTATGTAGACATCTAAGCCTAGGTGTATATATAAGTAAGAAGGTTTGAGAATTTACCATAGCCCCTTCGGACTTTGGAAGTATCGAATCGAATCGAATCAGTAACACTCCAAACGCGGTATGGGTCATTTCATAGCTGTTTTAAATGAATACGACAATTTAATTCCACTTTGACGCGAAGAAATTTATTAGCCTCAATGAATGGAACAGATAATTTCCTGTGAAAATAAGTATTCAGGTTCTTTTACTCCAAAATTGGTTTGAAAATAAAAAAAAATCTAGAAAAAAAAATTAAAAACAAAAATACATTCTACGAGAAAATATCAAAAAACAAAAAATTGTTCTATGAAAATAAAAAAAAAATAAAACTAAAACAAATTCTGAAATATGCGAATTTGAAGATCGTCAAATTCAAATTGAATATTGAAATAATAAAACATCTTGTTGTGCCAAAAAGTAGCCAATGTATGGTAACGTTAATCCCGTATTAGTGTGATATATAAATTGGTAAGGGGTATGACGGAGAGATGTTCAGTGAAAGGCTAGATTTCTTTCTCTCCTTTTTTTTATTCTTCGTCTACGTTTCGGCCGCAGTCGCAGGCCTTCTTCAGGACTCTACAAAACATATAATATTTAAACAATTACAAACAAACCACACAGCAGCAGTACCCACCGAATTCTGAGAGATAAACGCCCTCTAATTAGCATGACCAGTATGGTCTTGAATCTTGCAGTTGTTAGAGCAATTCGGTGATATACATGCCAAAACGTTCTTCTTAAATTTACAAATAATAATCTTCATGAAACAACAATATTTTAATGTATTTTTTTCTTGCGAAAGTTCGGTTCTACTTGGAAGTAAAAATATGCACACATGTGGCAAGGCGAGAGGAAATGTCTGTGGCGTGAATGAGGTTGACGTTTGTGAATCTACGACATTTTTCTTTTTCACAGCCTAACTTCACGAAGAAAAAGAAAAATGTCGTAGTGAATGAGGTTGACGTTTGTGAATCTACGACATTTTTCTTTTTCACAGCCTAACTTCACGAAGAAAAAGAAAAATGTCGTAGATTCACAAACGTCAACCTCATTCACGCCACAGACATTTCCTCTCGCCTTGCCACATGTGTGCATATTTTTACTTCCAAGTAGAACCGAACTTTCGCAAGAAAAAAATACATTAAAATATTGTTGTTTCATGAAGATTATTATTTGTAAATTTAAGAAGAACGTTTTGGAATGTATATCACCGAATTGCTCTAACAACTGCAAGATTCAAGACCATACTGGTCATGCTAATTAGAGGGCGTTTCTCTCTCAGAATTCGGTGGGTACTGCTGCTGTGTGGTTTGTTTGTAATTGTTTAAATATTATATGTTTTGTAGAGTCCTGAAGAAGGCCTGCGACTGCGGCCGAAACGTAGACGAAGAATAAAAAAAGGAGAGAAAGAAATCTAGCCTTTCACTAAAGTAGCCAATTCTATCATGAAGAGATAACGTCATATATCTGAGAAGATAAGGCATACTTGCTATTTCGGCACAAATTTGTATTTTCAATTTCTGGCCCATACACCAAATTTTTCAGATATCCCCAAAGAAAGAAATAATTGGGAGGTAAATCTGGAGATCTGTAGCTGTCAAAATGTCGGAATAATTTGATTTTTTTAAGCTCCAAATATTTTGAAGTATATTTTCTATTCAAAGAAAACGATGACTCATCGGTCAGTAAGAGGTTTCTCAGGAATGAACGATTCTCATTCTCTTTTTCCATCATTATTTCACAAAATTCCATTCTTTCGAAATAGTCGTCTGGAAGAATTTCTTGAGGTTTGCACCTTATAATATCTGTTTCCAATTCTTTTCAAAATATTTCGAATCGACTTGCTCAGCAATTTCTCTGCTAGATTTCAACAGCAGCACACACATTCACTTCATTCGTCAAACGACTCTCTCTCATTGGCTTCGGGGCTCTTTCAATCCTGCAATGACGGCATGTTTGTAAACATCCACTTTGCTGGAATTTTTCAATTATTTTGATAATAGCCGAACGCGAAGGTATCGGCCTATCTCCAAAGCCAACAATTAAAGAATTTATTGTCTCCACAATATATTGACCACCGAAGTACCAATTCATGATTTGAATTTCCACCTCAACCGTGAATATTTTGAGTTACGTGAATCTGATTTATTTTCGAACCGTTTAGCTATCACATCTGACGTTCGGATGCGACTAAAGTACAATTCTCGAGAGCCGAGATCAATCCCTCCTGTTGAGACTTGCCATTCCAACAGTCCAGTCCCTTATTTTTTGTCGAATCGCAATGAGATTCCGATTGATTGTTCTACTAGACTCGAATTTAGCATTCATATTCCTATGTTTCCAAAGGGGTTTTCTTCATCTGTATGTGAATCTCTTATGAAAATTATTTGTATCGCTATTTCGAATAGATAAATGAATAAATAAAGACTACGACATTGGTGAATACCTTCACAAAGATACCTGTTCCGAATGAAATGCTCATAATGTCACTGAGTATATTCTTTAAAAATATAATTATGTTTTAAATGGAATAAACCATAATCAAGGGGGCTTCCTACTTCCTACCATAATTCACTGAAGAGCGTGGAGTAAAACATTTTCTTTGTGGAACATCCGATGGACTCCGAGACTAATTACACTTTCATTCACGTACTGATTGGCTTGATGTCATTTGCAAGCAGCTCTCCATGCTATGAAAGGCTTTTGAGTGCTCAATAATTCATACGACTCTTTTGTTCGATTCTGGAGCACGAGTCGGTGCTCAGGAACACATTAGGGCCCGATGCAATTTCATGAAAATACATCCTGGATTTTCTATGTCGATGGTAGTGAATAATGGCTCGAGGTAAGTGTCAACTTGGTTTCAGTAATGATACGAATATAACAATAACATTATTTCCAAGAATAACATAAAGACAAACTTGAAAAAAGAAAATTACTTACATGAAGATGAATATTGTGATGGGAATGAAAAACATATGAAAACATTTCAACAAATATATTATTATACTAAGTAATCACTCGTATATTTCATTAAGTACAAACAGAATGAATAGTGAAAAACCTCCAACCTCACAAAAGGACATCTGCAAAGACCTTCCTCATTAATTCTTCAAGCGTCAAGAGCTGCAACCCATTCTTCAGCCTTTTTCTGAACAACGGTGCACTGTTGAGGTTCCAAGTGACTGAAGCATACAAAAGAACCCTCGGAAAAACAAAACAGAAAGAGTGCTGTCACTGGTCACTGCTATCCAATAGTCTTTGAATACCTCAAGATACAGAATTCATGAGGTATATTGTAGGCTATAAAGACATATTTAGTGTAGAAAATACTGAATATATAAACTTTTTCCAGCTCAAAAACAGACACGTTTTCAAGAAGGTTCTAAGTGCAGAAATCTTTCTTTACCAAATATTATCGACTACAAGCCTTGTTGAATGATCCTCAGTAGCTGCATGTATGTTCTTTTCCATGATGATATACAATATGGTGGGCCAGAGTCCACCAAATCATGGTACACTATCCTCAACTCATCGACTCCAAGGAATTTTTGGAAAAGTATTATATACGAGGAACTTAGTAATTCCACCGTTCGTCTGATTTGAAGGTTCCACTTTGGATAGTTCAAGAGCTAGTGAACCTTTTGAGTAAAGGTTTGTCTGTAAGGCTGGAAATTTTTATAGCGATAGTTCTTAGCATGCTGAGGACGAAAACCATGACCTGGCACCCCTCACCCCTGCACATCATCAACCCCTATATCTTTGAAAGTGTAGAAAAAATATAAAAAAAACTGGTCACTGTAAGGTTCAAACTTTTATACGATTTCGTTCATTCATTATTTAGTTAAAAAAACTTGACAGGGGATTTCGATGAGCACAAGTACCTACTAGGCGACTCGAAAAGGATGTAGCTGTTTCAGAGATTGAATTGAAACGGAATGACATTTTTCAAATAGAACACCCTGTTTATTTTTACGTCAAATTGTATCACAACCTATTTTTCAATAAATAATAACCGTTTCATAACACAGTTTCATCTGGTTCTGTAAAGAGCAGTCTAGATCAGAAATATTATGGGTTTGAGAACAGGCTCCTGTGGGACACCAGTTGTTACCTTCCGCGTTTCACTCCCTTTTCTGTCGACTTCCACAACCTGGGTTCTATCCTTGAGGGATGATTTCAAGAGCCCCAAAGGTAGGCCTCTAATAACCATGTTTAATGGTTAGCGATTTCTTCTCAGGAGATGGATTCATCATAAATCCATGAAAATCATTTTTTTTCTTCCTAGAATTTCTTCATCTGTTTCTTGAATATGTTCTATGATGAGTTAATCAAAGAAATGAGCTACATAAATTTTTCAGAACTCGGGAAATGCAGGATGTTGTTATTTAGGTATTTTTTGATGAATTTGATCCTGTAATTTGCTGTTTTCTGTTTATCATTTTCTTTATGTTCGAGAAATTGTGAATTTTTGTGTGTGATATGAATTTTGAACTTCAATATCTCTTGGTTTAGTAATTTAATATTTTACTAGGGTTTGTTCCGTTCTTGCATCCTTGAATTTATTTTTTATACCACCGTGCGTTTTCGCCCACTTTCCCGCACTCATTTTAGTTTAGAAAGTGTAACTTTTCCGCACAAATGCGGGAAAGTATTAGCAGGGGTTTTTTCCTCACACTTTCATTAAAGAATAAACTTAATTATGATATGTCTCTATGCATTGAACCTCAACGATGAGAGTACCATGGTAACGACATGTAGAATTCATGTTTGTGTATTATGGATTTTCATAGAATGTTTTGTATGTTGAAATAAAATATATATTTTTTGTAATCTCCATGTAGAAGAATGCTTCGACAAGCATAACCTTCTATTTTCGACCTATACGATGAGGAATGTGTCAAATTTCGAAGGCCAACCTACGGCTTTTATGAAAGAGAATGTACCTTCTAAACATTATTAGATATCCTATAGATATATCCAGGCCTGTGATGGATGGTTATCTGAAAAATCTTTAGCTAGAAAAGAATTACTCATGACTTTATCTAATCTGATCTGATTGGATAGAAAACTTCATTTCTTGAAATTTTTTTGGTGTCATCAGTTTTTAGTGAAATTGACTTTTCAGATGAAAATAATCATATTATTGGAACAAAGATAATAAATTTCAATACACGTATTATCTGATTCATAAATCGAGCAGATATAGATTATCACGTAACTTTTCATTTATTTTTGGTTTATACCTAATGAACCGCTACCTGGGTAAACAGAAAACTTTACAGAAAAATTGAAACGTTCCACAAAAACTGAAGCCGTCTTCTGATATAGAAAAAGCTTCAGACAAGATGTGGCACCAAGTATTCATTTGAAAAATGAAGGTAGAGAAATATTCATTAGAATATTTACATATTTTACAATTTTTATATGAAGAATAGAAAGTTCCAGGTGAACATTGATAACACTACACTAGTCCCGAGTTGCAGGAACTTCCATTAAATCTAAAGCTCCCTCAATTATCCAAAAAAAAATTTTCAGTATGGGAACGCTAAATAGTGACTGTCCAATAGGAGAACGGTGCACCAGTGGTGGCTGATGCCTCAAATAAATAAATTTTTTAAGACATTGTTTTATTTTTTTGTGTAAGTGATTTAAATTTTTTCTGTTATTATGATTTTTTTTTAATAAATGAAACCAGTATGGGAACGCCGTTCCCACGTGTACCCACTCCACTACACCCCTGATTCAACGGAGTATCCATGGGTACCGTCTACTTGCACATATATGGCTATGACATTATTCAATTCACTTCCAAAAGGTCTAAGACAGATACAATGTTTCAATATTTTCAGAAAAAGACTTTTTAATCTCTCAATAGAACGGGAGCCTTACATAGTCAATGAATTTATTTCCTTTAGGAGTTGATTTTTAGTTTTTAGTTGCAGGCAATGTTGCATGAACTTGTTTTGTATTTCATTCAATCCTTTGTGTATGCATTTTTATGTTTGTATATGATTGAGAGAATGATTTTTCAGAATGAAGAATGTTATTATTATTACTATTATTATCATAACTATTATTATTACTCCGTTCAAGGGAGAATTAAGAGAGCACCACTGGCGTCGCTACGGGGGGGGGGGGTAATGGGGGTAATTACCCCCCCCAGGAAAATATTTTCTTCCGAAAAATAAGTCATACAATCATCACATAGGAGCATATTGTGACAATATACTATATACTAAATTTTTTTTACCCCCCCCCAAAAAAAATTTCTAGATAACTGAAAACAATGCTGTAATGAATCCATTACAGCACTACTTTTAGTACTGTAATGAACTCATTACGATACTGAAATAGAGAAAAATATTTTATCAATTGAAATAAAAACTGTTATGAAATTCATTCATACAAACTAATGGAAAAAGATTACTTCAATATTGTTTTTGATGTGATTGTCTTTCATCACAGAAAAATTATACAGTATTTAGAAGAATTATCCTCTGTGACTGATTTTGAAGTCAAAGTTCACTTGAAATGATCCTTGACAGTGTTCAGTGGGTAAATGGAAACTAAGAAAATTGTGAAACAAATCAGAAAAACTTAGCTAAATTCAACATTTTGTAACCATATATTGTTGCTTCTGCAGAACTGCACAAACAGATCATGTATGTGGAATAAATGATAAAGAACACAACAACAAAAGACATAACAAAACAAAGATACAAAGATGACATGAAATGACCTGTTACAGATCAGCGATACGCACTGAAACTCAGCAAAACCAAATTATGCGTTCAATTATTGAATGAAAAAAGAGAATGACAAACAGCGAAATATCGAAAATAATAATAATAATAGCTTTATTTTTC
This sequence comes from Hippodamia convergens, assembly GCA_038502775.1. Lineage (NCBI taxonomy): Eukaryota > Metazoa > Arthropoda > Insecta > Coleoptera > Coccinellidae > Hippodamia > Hippodamia convergens. The sequence continues at coordinate 140,715,046 of CM076607.1, read as the reverse complement.
ACCTCATTTTCATTACAAGGCAAATATAAAATACAAAAAAATAAAATAACAGAAGAGTACCCAAATGTGCCCTGGTTGGCTTAAGGGGTATTTTAAGTGGACTAAGGGACATTACAAGAGAGAAGAAGAAAAAAGTATGTAAGCAAAAAAAAAACATATCACTCGACTTGAATGAATTTTCTCCTTGTGGAAGAGAATATATCTTGGCCAACACAAAATAAGTTGTAGTTCTCACACATTTTTGTAATATGCGCCCTTTGTAGAATCTTCGTTCGAGCTCTATCTGGCTTGAAAACCAGGACAGTTCTTGAGTTGAAACTTGGAACGTTAAAATTGATTTTCGACAAAATTCGACTACATAATGGACCACCTTAATGAGGAATGATGAAGAAGAAATTACCATTCGCATTTCCAAACTCAAATATTCCGTACGCTTACAAAAGACTGCATTGTCACATCCCTGGGGTGGATATACTCCATCGATCTTGAACTGAAGCAACTTCTTGAATCTTCTTCCAACAAACTCAAGTTTTCTGCTATGGCACTCATATATAGGACTCCACACCACACTTGCATATTCTAACTTAGAACGAATAACTGCATATCAATTGAACCACCGAAAGCCGAATGATATCGAAAACAAAGCGATATTTTCGATGTTTCCTTATACCTCTTGGAAAAATAGTTTTTGTAAACGACATCTATTAAAAAACCGAAAGACCCAATGCAAACACGATATTTCCGATGATTCGTTAAACACCCTGTATATGGTAGGAGTATGTAGAGTTCCCGTGGGCACCCTGAATACACTTCAATAGGTTCCTGTTCCTCATACTCACAATATCCTCGATAATTCTATCAAACTCAAGAAATCCATTTCGAATCCGTTGGGTAACGACATCTGAATTAGATTACATAATCTCCTGTAGGATCGCTGACATTTCCGAAGCCGTGGTTCATGTAAATTTATAGTAGCGATTCAGTTTGGGACCATCAGGGTCCAGAATGTCACGACCTTATCCAAGCGGAAAATGGATTTCGCAGATCGAAAGATGACGCCCTGACCTAGGACAGAACCTCTAAATATCTGGGGTTGAATTTGAAATCCATTCTATGAAAATTAGATCATATTCAGATTTGAATTAATTGAAAATTTCGATCATTATAGCCTGATACTCGAGAATGAGCTTCCACCCTGAATCTTACAGCTCAAAGATCAAACGATGCTGTTTGTCTAACATCCAACGAAACTTATCTTATTTTTAAGAAACCAAAAATAAATGGAAGAAAAAAATATTTTATATTATTGAATCTAATTTAAATATATTCATATTGAGGTTTAGATGTTTCCAGTGTTCATAGGTCCAGTGGAGGTGAGTCAGAAATGATTTTTTTATACTTTTACTTCCAAAACAAAATTTCTCCAAATGTAAAATTTTTCCAAATTTCAGAAGATTATTGGAATAATTTTTCTTTAGATTTATGTATCTATTCGAGAAATTTTCGTTTAAAGTGAAAACAAATTCATTATTGATCGATTGAGAAAATAATGTCAATTCCAAGGAACAAAAACCTTGTTTCCTCGATTTTTTCAAAATTTCGATTAATCGGTTCGTGAAAACTGCTGAACCTATCGATATACCGTGAAAATTGTTTCATAACCTAAGCTTTTTCGCCAATATTCGAAGTTACCATCCATTAAACAAAAAATGCTAAAATGGCATTGTTTGCTCGTTTCCTTCGTTTAAGTTATATCTGAAAGAAATTTCCTTTGAAATGAACAAAACAGATTTTTGTAGGAAGATGAATCTAGGAGATTCATTTATATCTCGAAGACAATTGGTTATATCTGAAAGTAATGAAAGTCAAATTGGAGCTGAATCAATAGGTAATGTGACATTTGCATCGGTCAAGCTTGACAAAATTTTTCCATGCGCGTGGAGGAAAAAATTTTTTTTTTAATTTCTAAAATTTTTTCTTTGTGCTTTATCCCATGATTGCATGACTACCGGTACCCCGAGAAATTGTGAACCAACAAACTATTTGAAATCACCAACAAATTTTGAATATTTTTCTGTTCCTTCAATTGTTGCTCGAGGTATACATATATTGACTATACATATTTGAGAAATAACGAATTCAAAATTATTGTATGAAATTTTTTATGTGTATTACGTTGCGTAGGTAATTTTTTTATAGGTTTTCGGGTTCATGGGGAGGGGAGGTAATTAATAAGTCCCCCCGTAAATCCGTCCCCGATTTTGATTGTAATATGAAGTGGTTAGGTAGCTGTCTATCATTTTGAGTGTTTAATACGCGAATTATTTTTTTACTTTTGGGTGCATCTTAATTCATTTTGCAGTTTTTTCTCAATTAGGTGTTTTTTGTTAACTTTTTTTGTTATTTTGAGTGAATCATGAATTGATTTGTCTGAAAATAGGTAGACCCACTCAACGTTTTATTGATATGAGATAGGACAGTTTAAATGAGGTATATTTCATCATGAATGGTTTTCTGATCATGCATTTTCAATATAACCGAATTTTCCACCTCATCATATTACATATTTTGCCAAACACCAGAAAAATCTGCCTTTTTCCATTTATTGTTTTAACAAAATTTTCCGGCATATCCTAATAATTTTGGCAACCTCGGTGACTAATTTCATTTCATTCATCGCTAAAACTCGAAAACGGCTAGGCCAATTTGGCTAATTTTGGTCTTGACTTATTCGTCGAATTCCAGGGAAGGTTTGAAAGGTGAGAAAATATGAAAATGCTAGGTATTTAATATGGTTCTTCCTCAGGATCTTGGCTTCTTCAACATTTTTGTGTTTGATGATATCAATGGACTAATAATAATAACACCAATTTTAATAGTCGATTCGGCCAAACAAAGTTACGAGGGTAATCTTGTTTGTTAATGTTAAGCACATTCACACTTATATGGTTGACTCATCGATGCCATTATCAAGAAGTTGTGAAATAATGATGGAACTGAACATCAGCTTTCAAATAGAAAAAAATCATCGAAATCAGTCCACCCAGTCGAATGTTCTGAAATATCAATCATAAGAAAAAGTTGGTTCAAAAATTTCACCCTATACACAAGACAGTAAATCGGCCTTTTGTCTGTTGATCTTTGATTATAGGAGAAATCTTTCCAAATAATATGTGATACATATTGACAACAGAATATTCTGAATAAATTAAATTTCTAGCCTGAAATGGAAAGAAGCCCAAAGTGAACATTGATATCTTATTTTATATTTTAGAGTTTGGAACTGTTAATATTATTCCCCATCTCTTATGAAATATTTGTTAACTTTTTTAGTATACTCCCCTTACTAAAACTATTTTTTCTTGAAAGTATGCTATTTTTCATATATTTTTATCTTGAGTTGTCTACTTGGGAGAGAAGATAATAATATCTCATCTCCTTCTTTCTATCTCATCCAAAGAAGTGTTTTCAACGAGTACTTCTGACCTGAAAACTATCCTCCTGAATAACTCAATATTTCCATACAGAAAAGAACCGACTGTGAAAATATAGCTTCTCTATCAGCATTGTTTCAATGTCCTCGAATACTTATATATCTATCATATATTCGACATAAGGTTATGTATGTTATACAGGACACAACAATCGAAAATAGCAGATGATATCAAGGCTGTCCCTTCATGAACAGATATCAGTTCACTCACAATCTGACTTCCCAAGAAAGCATATTTGAGCTCTGCTTTTAAAATAAAAAAAAACTATCCTTTGAAGGCACAACTCAAAATATACTACTTAGAGCGGCTAATAACCTCAGCAGTTGATGCAGCCTTAAACGCACATTCATATCTATCTATCTGTGATGCTTTTCCAATTCGAAAACAAAGAAATATTCGAACAAATCAACAATAGCGTCTCTCCACATTTCAAACAAAAGTTGTCATGGTAACATCGATATTTTCAATTGCTCAGCCCTGACCAAACGATTGAATCAGATGATTCGAATTTTATTACGGTGGAGAGTAGAAAGTAGAACTCGAGATTGAAAATACAATTTTCATTTCTTTAACAGGAGACTATGGTACATTATCGATTATGAATCTCGTTGATTTTCTCATCATCTTGAAATACTGCCGTCCCTCTGAATTCATTCTGAGAACGATGAATTTTTTTCCAGGAATGTAATCTGAGAAATCATGAGATGAGTTGTTTGTGAGAGTGAGATTCGATACCTTGTTTCATTGATATTCATTTCTGTGTTGGCTTCTAGGTAATCTTATCTCTTCGTGGTTACATGATGAAATCTATGAATATGTTTTTCGAGTTAGGAAGTGAAAATAATATGAAGTACTTGTTCTTAACTACATCTGAAACCAGTGGAATCATTAAACTCATTGCAAGCATACTACATCAATAAAAATTAGTACTTTTCATTCTTGAAAAATATTTCTAATGAAACAAGTTGTCAAAGAATTTTTTGTGTTGGAAAAATCAAATGTTTTCCAGCACAATTATGAAACAAAATGTGGACATACTCACTAAATACCAGAAAAACGTGCTGCTATCGACGATCAAAGCGCTCAATTTTTTCCGAGAAGAAAACTTTAGATTTCCGCTCAACACGAAAGAAGAAATCTGTTTTTTCACGACAACGTTTTTCCTTCCCACTCAGCTTAGAGGTTGTGCCCAATTGTTGATTCTCACGAGTTCTTAAAAATGACGAGGTCGTAGCTCGAGTAGAGGTTGACTGACTCAGAGGTTCTGCCAATTTTCCTAGGAAAAGGCAGGCGCCAGCGCTTTGGATGTTCTGTTTTGAATGTGCTTCTGCCAAGATAGGGGTTTTATTGGATGGGAACGGATCTTCCTGTTGTTCCTTGAGGATTTCCCATCGAAAATTCATCAAGATTGTGTATACGGTCAGAAAAGATTGAGGTGTTGATTCACTATCTTATCTTTCTGATTTTAGGGGGAAAATAATAATGATAATATTAAATTTATTTTCCTTTTTACAGTACATGAGCGTTAATTTCCAAAAGAAAATAAAAAGCAACGAAAGATTACCAATAATTCCAGAAAATTGAGTCAAAGACAAAAAAAGATTACAAGAATTCGCTTAAACTATACAAACATTCATCTCCTAAATAATGCCTCAATTCCAATAGCAAATAGACTAACACTACAAATATTCTTTATATCATTCGGTAGTTCATTATATAATACCAACCCCAAACAATTAAGTGAATCTTTTCCTATCTTAATTTTTGAAAAAGGTACATGAAAAGGTACCTGTCTGGTATCGATAGTGTGACATTCACTTATACGGCTGAAGCTATTTTTTCTGCACCAATCATGCACACACATCTCATAAATATATAAAGCTGTTATAGTCAAAATCCTATTACCTTTGAAAATTGGTCTTCATGAAGTGGCTCTGGAAACATTAAAGATACTTCTTATAATTCTCTTTTGTGCTAAAAACAAATACCCCACAGAAGACGAATATCCCATAAATGAAACCATATCGTACTCTTGAATCTATTCGTGCATAGTGAAGATTCAATAGTTGTTGTTGTGAAACAGTACATCTCAAATTCAGAAAGAGATATGTCATGGAATAGATTCTGGAAATTGATTCAACACAATAAGTCTTCTAATTCCAATGCTCATCAAGATGAGCACCTAAAAATTTGACATGTGTGACCTGCTTTATATGAGTATAGTCAACAACAACACTCAAACTATCACATAATATCTTTTTATTATGAAACCGCATAGTATAGGTTTTTGATAAGTTCAGACATGAAAAATTTTGCGAGAACCATGCACCCAAATTTGATATCAGCTTGTTACATTTGACCTTCAAAAAATCAATAAACACTGCAGTCCAACAGATTAATCTCGTTGGCAAATAAACAAAATAATACTGGTCCCAGAACCGAACCCTGTGGTACACCAGTGGTTACCTCTTTAGCCCCAGAAGAAACACGTTATTTTTTCTAAAATCAAAGACAATGAATGAATCAGTTTGTACATCTTCTTCGAACTGCCTGAAAAGTAACTGAATTTGGTATATCATTCATGAATCATGAAATGGATAGTATTAATAACTACAAATAATAGGTAATTTGATTTATAGCACTTCACATTTCAAATGATTCGAAAAGTGTCAACAAATATTTTCTAATCGTTTCAACAACTTGGCTATGAAATTGTTTTGTCAGCTTCATACTGTTTGCTACTCAATACCAGGAAAAATAACACAGGGAGAGAACTTGGATGAATTTTCGATAGTCATCAAGAATGCAAAGATTGCTGTAGGGTCTTCATAAAGAAGGATCTTTTAGTTATCTTTGATGAAGTCTTCAAGGGCTATTCGCGTGGAAGTTGCTCAAGTTGAGAGAACGATGTTGGAGAGTGTCTACGCGAACTTCCAAGAGCGCCTCCAGCACTGCATCACCGATTTCGGCCACCACATGCCTGATGTGATTTTCCACACTTGACTGTCTCAAATGCTATTTCCTTGAGAATCTGATTCCGTCAATAAATGTGTTTTTGAGTAAAAATTAACGCTTTTATCATTTTTTTAAAACCATCCATCCTCCGTGCCGCACCCTGTATATAGCTTTTCCATTGAAAATGTGTGATCGACACAACCAAATGCCCTGCTGAGATCGCACAATAATGCAGCAGGACACTCGCCCAATTCGATATAATTCATAAAATGAAATCAACTCTGTCTTAGTAGAATAATTCTGCCTGAAACCATGTTGGTCTTCATTCAATACTTCATATTTAGTCAGAAAGCTGTTTGACCTTTCCAAAAAGCAATACTCAAAAATTTTTGAAAAACTCATTGGTAATGAAACCGGGCGATAATTTTCTATAAATTCTGGGTCACCTTTCTTGAGAATAGGTATTTTTCTCCTTTTTCAAATAACTAGGAAAACTGCCATTAGAAAAAGAAAGATTAACCTGATACGTAAGTAGTCGAATTAGAAAACTAAGTACTTTTTATTTTTCATTTTTGTATTTGACAACGTGAAAATCTTGGGTTCAGTGAATGGTATCGAAAACATTGTGTTCCTTGTTTTTCTATTCGGTAAATTAAGTAGGGCATCTGTTTTCGGAATTTGACTGAATATTTCCCTCCTGTCAAAAACTTCATGTAAGTAGAATGCAATTATCGGAAATTACAACCATAATTGCATTGTAGAGAGCGAAAGATCCCTGAGATAATTGCACTGCTCGTATCCATAGCAATTTCGGGAAATATTCCCCCGAATTAAACTCGTGCATCAAAATGACCTGATAATTCTGCATTCCAGCGTGTGGGCTTTGAAAAACTGCCATCAAAAATGAACTCGTGCAGTTTTTAGTCAACATGCTGTCATGCAAAGTTATCGGTAATTTTGCAATAGTCTGCAATAGTCTTTTATAAAGTTTTCTGTATCAGACTACAATGAACTTTCCTGGCCTTTCGGTAATGTTACATTTGAGGAGAAATATTTTTGAATCTATGAAAATCTTGCAAATTATGACTAGGCTGACATTAAGAGTGTCTATTAGGAATTATTTCACCTAACGTTTCACCCACAACTGCGGTAGGCATCTTCAGAGGATTCTTGGTCTGAGGTTGTAATTCGACCGCTGAATTTCCGAAAGTGATGCTGGACTCAATCCGTTGGCCCAACTTATAACCTGATTATTGGCGGAAGAAGGTAGTGGGTTTACTCGCATCGCGATTGGTCAATCGCTCCCACTTCGTGTTGGCTTGATTTTGGTCTTTTCCAACACCATCAACCATGCGCATTGTACCAAAGGAGTTGCTTCCCTTCTGTTCATATTCTTATTATGTTTATATGTCTCAAAGGCTTCCATGTTCATCCTAGAATAGAAACTGATGTTGGAAATAGCCTCTGCCTTTGAGAAAACAATATTGTGTCCATCTGTCAGAGCATGTTCCGCTAGTGCGGATTTTTCTGTCAGATTAAGTCGACAGCATCGTTCATGCTCCTTAATTCTCTTATTGATACTTCGCTTCGTTGTACCAAAGTAGACTTTGCCGCAGTCCCAAGGTATCCAGTAAATACCGGGTTGAGAGAGTAGGTCCACTTTGTCTTTGGTAGTTCTGATAATTTGGCCGAGTTTTTTGAGTTGGCTTATAGACAGTCTCGGATTGTTCCAGTAATTATTCTCATTGAAAAATTGAGCTGTGCATCGATTTTCTGAACACGAACACAATTGAGCTAAACAGGGCATCAATATTCAACGGTAGAAAAAACCAGGGCAAGGGCTGCTGTGCGAAGAGTAGTCAGGTCAGCACCCCAAGACGTACTAGCAAGTTTCTGTGGAATGTTTTTTCTCGTTTTCAGCTTCATCCGTATGTCATCCAAATGTGCTTTGTAATTCAGAGAGGAATCTAATTTAACACCTAAGTATTTGGGAGTAAAACTCGAAGGAAAGTTCCTGAACAGGACATTTAATTTTCTGAATTTTTGATGGTTATTCAAATGAAATAACGAAACCAGGGTTTTATTCGGATTTGGACACAAACGCCATTCGAAACGATAATTTTTTATATATTCAGATCAGAAGTTAAATATTCCCCAATAGTTCGAAAATCAGAATGTCGGAAAGTGAGTGCAATATCAGCGGCGTAAATGAATTTTTAAAATGAAGTACAGGGTGATTCACTTATCTTGATAACCCCAATTTTCTCGAAAACGTCCAAATATTTTTTCATTCTGTGAACGGCGTTTTGAACAAGTCGATGTCGGCTTGAGATGTGCATAAAAATCTGCGGAATAAATAAAGACGCCAGGCGTTGCGGCGCTATCAGAAATTTTTTCTCCAGGGACATGCCTTTTTATCGTGTCATTCGGAAGAAAATTCAATTCTGAACTTTTTTTTTAATACAGTTTTTATGCGGTTCTAACCGTCTGCGATCTACAGCCTGTTTTATGTTAATTCTATTTCCTTATTTTTTTCTGTATTGTGGTAGTATTCCTTTATTTGGAGACATAGTTATGATTTTGTGCCTTGAAATCAAGAAGGCTAGTTTTCTTGTTAATGTGCCTCTTCGAGTAAGATGAAATATGTGGCTACAGCAAGATGGGGCTACATGTCACAACGTGGCCACTGTGAAGAGATATTTAGATCAAGAATTCGAAAATAAATGGAGAGGTACCAATAGACCCATCAGGTATGGCCAGACCTAGAGCTTATAGATTACTTTCTGAGGGGTACCCCCGAAAATATGGTAAACCAAACTGTTTCTAATAACTTGGTCCATTTGAAAATAAAGATAAGAAACGCATGTGCCCAAGTAGACCCCTATATTCTGACCAGAGAAACTTATAATGAAATAGGGGAATGATATAACTTATGTATAATCATAATGGCCGGTATATAAAACATATGATTCGAAATGTTTCGCTTGTTATTAAAAAAAATGTTTATTGATATAAGATTTGATAATCAATGGAAATAATAAAAGAGAAATAGTTTGTTACAGAACCTCCGTCATTTTACGAAACAAAATTATATCTAGATCATCAAGCCATTATGATCAATACATAAGTTTTATCATTTCCCTATACCATTATAAGTTACTTTGGTCAAAATATAAGGGTCCATTTATTTTCGAATTCTTGATCTAAATATCTCTTCACAATGGCAGCGTTGTGACATAGAGCCCCATCTTGCTGTAGCCACATATTTAATCTTATTTGAAGAGGCACATTGACTAGAAAACTATCATTTTTGATTTCAATAGACAAAATCATTTCTATGTCTCCAAATAAATGTATAGTACCACAATATGGAAAAAAATAAATGGAATAGAATTAAAATGTAACACGCTGTAGATCGCTGATGGTTAGAAATGGATAAAAATTGTATAAAAAAAAGTTCAGAATTGAATTATCTTCCGAATGACATGATAAAAAAGGGATGTCCCTGGAGAAGAAATTTTTTTATAGCGCCGCGACGCCTGGCGTCTTTATTTATTCTGCAGATTTTTATGCGCATCTCAAGTCAACATTGACTTGTTCAAACGCCATTCACAGAATGAAGAAATATTTGGACGCTTTCGAGAAAATTGGGGTTACCAAGATAAGTGAATCACTCTGTACAGGGTGGGCATATTTCGATGTTTAAGCACTACAACTTTTGAACCGGAGGAGATAGACAAAATCTGGTACCCCATTCTCGATCTCTTTTCCGGAGAAACTAACAAGAGTTGTATTTATTTCTGGCCACCTTCTTTTGTTTTCGAGTTATAAGCGAAAATTGGAAAAATGGCGATATCGGAAAAAATTTGTATCTCCGTTAATACTGATGATAGAGCTCTGAAATGAAAACATTATATAGGCTTTTTTACGTAGAAACCAGGGGCATGCTCGTCGATTTTTCAGAATTTTTAATTACGAAGCTATGACCCAAAGTTATGTTTTTTAAAATGGAAACAATATATTTCTGTGCCATTTTCTGAAAGCTTAATTTTTTCTGATTTCAAAAATATATAACATTGTATCAATATGAGTATAGAAATTGGTCAAAAACCTAGTTTCACCATATTTTCTATGGTTTCAACTGTTGATGAGCACAGAAAAATGGGGCTTCCTGCAACAAGAGCAGTCTCCTTCCGTCAATCTCATTATTTCTAGTCTATTATTCTTCGATCTTGGAGACATTGAGTGAAGAGCATAGAAATAAGAAGACTACTAGAAAGAGATACATAGAAAGTTTGAGACCCAGATGAAAATAGGTTCTTGACCAATTTCTTCACTCATATTGATACGAAATATACGATGTTATATATTTTTGAAATCAGAAAAAGCTAAGCTTTCAGAAAATGGCACAGAAATCTAGTGTTCCTATTCAAGAAAGCACAACTTTCAGTCAAAGCTTCTTAATTGAATACTACTCTTGTTAGTTTCTCCGAAAAAGAGATCGAGAATGGGGTATCAAATTTTGTCTATATCCTCTGGTTCGAAAGTTGTAGTGCTAAAACATCGAAATATGCCCACCCTGTCCTGTACAAGGAATATCGCATAAATATAAAATGTATAGAGGGAGTGCTAAAACAGATCCTTGTGGAAGACCATTGTTTCAAATACACCATTATCAATATCTCGTTCACAACCTAATTTCGTGCTTCCAACGCTCGCGGTTGACTCCACTGTGGAGAAACAGCCGAAATTTCGTGATCTATTTAATTCAATCCCATAAAGTTGTTCATGACTATTTACCTATGCTCTAATATAAGTGCCCTAGGGCGTTTGCACAATTTCCACTCGACATCAGAGCAAATATTGGAGTTTAATAATTTGCCGTCCGAAATCAGTATTCAGCACGGAACCCTGCGGGTCAATAATTTTAATAACGGAGAGCGACGTGCTGGCGCCTTACCACTATCGCTCCCTTTGCCTAACATTTCGTTCCGACACACCCTTAGATTTCGGTTGTATACCCGGTTGTTTAATCTCTAAACCTAGGAAAAGCCGCAGGGGACTTGCACACCTGTAAGGGGTTTCTAGGTGTTTCTACCATGACACAGCTTTCCCGAGGGGGAAGAAAAGGATTTTGGATACCCCTCATTCGAAAACATCAAAAAATACAAATTTATGGAAGAAAAGTGATATTGGTAAGAATTAATAATGCAGTTTATCAAGGACTCTGCTTCAAATTAACGTAATTAACAAAACCTGCAAATTATTGTACAAAAATTAAAAGATATTTATAATACATATGCAGAAGGCATTGATATTCTTCTACGAGTTCAAAGTGTTAGAATATTACTTCGCTCTAAGAGTATACGTCGTTTTCTCCGATTGTTTAAATTTTTATCGAAATCAATGGAATATTTCCACAAATAACAGTTAGTGATTCTGGATTGAAAAATATTGATTAACAAATGTGTTTTTCTCTCATAAATTTGACAGATAATGCATAAATTCGTAGCAGGAGGCCAACATGTAATCATAAATATCACCATGTGCTAGAATGAGTTATTCTCTCACGATTTTGTTCTACAAGATGTGGCAGAATGGATCTGACACAGACCTAGAGAAATAACTATTGTTTCTAATTCTTTATATCATAAAATATCAGGTGGGTTTTCTCTCACCGAACATTAAGAGATTTAACAGAATTTTGATTTTTGTGGAACATTATTTCTGGATGCCAACAGCCAACAGGTATGTATACTTGCCGCACTATGAAAATACTGAGAAGGATAGATGCCTTCAGTCCGGGATAGATGCTCTTCATATTGTGTGATCCAATTACAAAGCCAAATTCAATGAAATCTCTTATCGTTATGTCTGTTTTAATCGTAATATTATTTAAATCAGCATACTTAATGAAACTTCGGAAGCATTTATTAAACGAAAATATAAATTCTTCATATCATGAAATATCAGGTAGGTATCAACACATAGGTATACGAATTTTTCATTGTTGTTATAAAATATTGAATATATAATAGGTTTCAACAGAAATATAAATACTCATTTTAAAACAAAACAACACAACGAAGAGAGGATCAGTCAGATAGAGACTTTGTATTTCATTCATATTTTCATATTTCAGTGGCATAACGCCTTCGTAATGTTCTGTCTCATCGGAAGCTGTTTCGAGTTGTTCTGTGATCCAAGAGCAAACTTGATCTTGTACTCCTTCTTTCCTCTCATAATTCTGCGGTATGGTTTTGCTACAATGAGTGAAGAGTTCAGATCGGTACACAAACTACAGAACTTTAAAAATATTTAAAAGAATTAATACTCAGACGATACAAGGGTATGGGTTGTATAGAGATATATGTCGCCCTAAGGGCTTTTATACCTCGAGAAATCAGGGCAACTATCCTTTTTGGTACGGATAGATTCCCATGCATTTTTTTCACAAATTAAAAACAAAAAAGCAACTGGTCATACTTAGATGGACACTTAACGAACCAGTTTATTGATATAATAAAAAATATAATCGAATTTATAACAACTCCAAAAGTTCTACAACGGAAAATACTAGCCTTTGAAACTTTTACATGTCTTCGAAGTTCGTTGCAGAGATTATCGCATACACTTGCAAAACGCGTCCTCACTGTACGTTACCAACTGAGGTTAAGAGTGACAGGGGCTCATTCTCACACTATTAATTCCTATTAGAGAGTTTGGGAAGTATTTTGAAAATTTGGCATCTATGCAACTGCGGCATCTATCTGAGTTTTACCCTACCTATTCATGAATGAATATAATAGTGTTTAAATAGTCCAATCACTTAGGGTTTCACCTCGGAATTTTGTATAATAAACTGGAAACTCGTATACAACTTCATTTTGGCGTTACGAAAGTTGTCCCAAATGTCTCATATTATCTCGTGTCTGCATCGTGAGTTAGTTATTCGTGGTCAAAGGTCACGAAAATCGTTTTTTTGCAACTACCCCGTCTCTATGGTTCCAATCACTTCAACACATATTATGAAAATTAAAGAAAAGTAAATTTGGCATAACTTTTGTAGCAATTTTATTTCTATACGCTCAACCCTTTTCGAGATAAGGGGAGGGGAGCACCTAGCGCTCACGCATACATAAGTACAGGGTGCGGCACGGAGGATGGATGGTTTTAGAAAAATAATAAAAGCGTTAATTTTTATTCAAAAACACATTTATTGACGGAATCAGATTCTCAAGGAAATAGCATTTGAGACAGTCAAGTGTGGAAAATCACATCAGGCATGTGGTGGCCGAAATCGGTGATGCAGTGCTGGAGGCGCTCTTGGAAGTTCGCGTAGACACTCTCCAACATCGCTCTCTCAACTTGGGCAACTTCCACGCGAATAGCCCTTTTCAATTCATTATGGGGACACCTCAAGGCTAGAGTATACGAGACCAAGCCCCTAACTCTGGACGAATTGAAAAGGGCTATTCGCTTGGAAGTTGCCCAAGTTGAGGGAGCAGATAGATATTTTCCTATCACAATACATGAAATGCGAAAGCTATTTATTTGAGTAACAAAAAAAATTAAGACAAGAGTAGACTTTTTTACATTGTTCAGAGGTCGTTTTTATGATATTACAGAGTATTCCTAAATTTGCAATGGACTTGAAAATTTTTCTGGAATTAGATATAAAAAAAATTCTAAAATTTTCGCGATACAAAAAAAGTTTTTAGTTTAAACCATTCTGACCATGAAATTGGCAGGAAAAAAGGAGCGTACGTCAGAAAGTACCACAGATAAACGAGGATAAGTGGAGTATTTCAAAATCAGAATTTCATGGAGACCATGAGCATGATATAAACATAGGACATTCTTATAAGAAAAAACAGGGTGATATCGTATTTTACTACTTTCGGACCAGCCTGTAGAATCAAAAATAATTCAAGAACAAAATTTCCGGGAGTTATCGATCGATCGAGCACTATCGACTATTTTTCTGCCCTTAAAGATCGAAGAAGGAAAGCGAGCCTTACACTATGGAGATTTTTCTGAAATAATAAGTACGCCAATAAGGGTCGGTTTCACAAAACTTTGTTTGTACCGTTAAATTAATTGGAGCCATCGCGATTCGTTGAAATTTCAAAACGAGTGATTCGATTGGTTCGAATTTACGTAAGGTTTTTTCATCGCACAATTATTAAAGTTTTGTGATACCGACCCCTAAATGTACTATTTTTGAGAAAATTTCATGAATATCTAGTTCGAAAAAATAAGAGTTGAATTACGAATGCATTTTGAAGTTGAAATGGAGAAGTTTTAATTGTCTGTCAAATATTGAAACATGATCTTCTTAGTTTTGTAGGATATTTGGAGAAATAAGGACTCGATTTCAATGGAAATTATGGTCACTAGATCGTTAATGAAACCAAACATAATTCTTTCTATTCTTTATTACTTGTAGATATATAATCACAATATTTCCCAGAAGCAACTCAAAAACAAAAAACCTATCCCACGGACCTTCCAACCTAACTCGCACTGCAAGTACAGGTAGAGATCATTCCCTTCAGTATAACTACAAGTATCAGTCGGACATTTCGAATGACGCAGCTATATTACCTAAATTTTTTGAAAATCAACATCAATAGTAATCTATAAAACTAACTAAGCATCTCTTTGAAAGATATATCCAGAAAAACATCCAAAATATTTGTTCCAAGGGTTAATAATATACAAAAATGCTTAGATATATTACGAAATCATCATCGAATAATATCCATGAATGAGAACATCCTTAATTTTTGAGCATAAAATGTCCTATAATTAAAATCTAATGAGGTGGAGCTTAACAGATTAAATGGATTCCTGAAATAGTTCAGTTGAAAAGAGTGAATTTGGCCGAACAAGTAGGAGTCATTATTATTACTCATGCTAATTTTTCTATTTCAGAACACCATTCATAACAATGAGATTTCTCATATAAATGAAATAGATCCATTTCTCATAACCTTTCCCCATCACGTGCAATCGTTTTATGGAAATCGAAATGAGTTCTATTGAAGATCATTTAATAATGATAACATTCATTTTTTTCGATTGGGCAAAAAAGAGACATGGAGTTCTCTTCTCTTTGCGTGGATTTTCTCATTGCCAAATTCATCTTTCAATAAATAAATAAATTTGTACATTCGGCAATAATGCATTTTATGAAAAGATTATCATGAAATATTTTTACGAGCCGAAACAGTTATAACATCAAAAAATTTAATAAATCTGTAAGCTTTCGAAACATTTTCACAAATCAAGCTGAATAGAAATTCATAAAAGGGATTCTGACCAAAATTTAGTTGATTTGGTCAAAACAGGTACTGAATAATGTGCATTTTATGGAAAGTGCCGAGTGATGATATTGGAAAACAGTTCATATCACATTCTGATGTAGGTATTCTGGAGTGTATAAGAGCAGTGCTACAAATATCGAGAGAACCATATTACTTATCTCTATTCAAGTTAATACTGCAGTATATTTTTATTGAAATATTAGGCACAATCCTCAGTTTTTTTAAGTGGACTTTTTTCATATTCCAGCATATTTGATCAATTTATTTGTGTAAAAAAAATGGGAGTTCATAACAATAAATGACGGAAATAAGAAAAAACTCAAAGCACTTGGGATCTAAAGTATTTTCGTAGATTCTTCTGATAGCTATTCAAAAACATTTTAATAACGTTTCAGTGTTCTTTTGATCAAAATAACACGAACGGTTATTTTATTATCCTTATTCATTTAATCAAAATCCAAAACTTCTTCAAAAAGTAGGTATATCTGGTGAACAACAATAACATCACATTATTCACTATTTCTAAATTCAAAAGTACTAAGGTATGAAAAAAATAGCAAGAATTGAACAACAGCAATAGAATTACTACAAAATATTGTAAATCGAACCTGCATGACTTTTCATAATACAGAGGATATAATTTCGATCGATGTTTCATGTTCTTCCCGGAATTTCTGCATTAATTATTCGAAATATTGCTGATCATTTCATATATCCTCTGTATAGTTAATGGCATGACCACCTCATTCAGATACTTCTTAACTCAGCTAAACAAGCTTTTTCCCCACTTTTGAAAACGCCAATAATTAAAACATTCGATAGTATTGAGCCAAAGTTGCAAAAACAATACATAAATTTTCCGAATTTTCATTATAAAAAGACTAACCCTCATATCGAATATCACCTTGGATTCATTGCTGTAAAATTGAACTTCTAAAAAGAAAGACATTCAACAAGTGGTTACAGCGTAAATATTTTGGTATCCACCAGTACAGCAATGAAACACAATTCAATGTACATATCTACATTCTTACAGGCAATTTACAACTCTTTGGCACCATACTAATATGAATCAATTTCCTAAAATTAACTCCCAAATTCCAAGTTTATCCGTCTATATACACTATATACACAAAATAATAGAAAGCAATTCCGCAACAAGTGACCTAAGTAATAGTATAACAAATACTGATAACTGTACAGGATCCACAATTCCCAGTGGTTATGGTAGAATCAAGGGGACTCCAGAAGTTGCCTTAAAGCAACTCCTATGATTTTATTTGAATAATTTTGTTACAGTGAATAACCAGATGGATTTTATTAAGATTATGATCTCGATTAGGTCATGAATGTTACGTTTCAGAAATTATTTCACATTAAATGATTTGGCCCTGTTCAGTTATCAGACATTCATCCTTATGGCGTAAGAGCTACCAACTTGAGGGTTGTTCAACTGGGGACCGAAGTAGTCCTCAAAATCCGAATCGTCATCGTAGAGACCCAATTCGTTGCGCAAGTCCTCTTCGTTATAGAACTAAAAGGAGAAACTTCAAATGATTAATCTTGAAAAATATTGGATTAAGAACAGGAAAACAAGCTGTGGCATTCATCCACGTATACAGGATGTTACATGATTCGTTGGCCATAGCTCAATGTAAACATCTAGGCCTTTCAGAATAATTGGCCCAAATTTGAGATACCTGTAACTCTGGAATGTGAAGTCCGATTTCTAATGAAATTTTATGGGTTTGCTCACTATAGGAAGCCATTTTAAACTGTTCATGAAATATCCATATTTTCGGGGTAGTACTCAGAATATCATGATTTTTCTTACGAGTCCGAAAATCTGTATTTCTTACATTCCTCATCGAAATTTGGTTATTGCCATGATAACATACATAAAATATTTGAAGGAATTCAATTTTCACTTTGCATGGCACACTTGTCATAAGAGAATAAAGTCCAAGAGCTAGTGAACTTTTTGAGTAACGATTTGTCTGTGAGGCTAGAAATATTTATAGCGATAGTTCCTAGCATGCTGAGGACGAAAACCTATCATTCGATAAATTGGAAAAAAAATCCCACGCATTTAATCGATATTCACAAGCATTTAATCATTACTTTTTGGAGAAGCCATGTGACCTGAACCCATTTTTTTCATCCTATTTCGAACATAAACTCAAAATATCAGCTGAAAATGGTTTTCCGATGCATGTGTGGAAAAATTCATGTGGTACTAAAAAAAACAGAAATATAAGTTTTTGTAATGGTTGACGATGAAATTTATTAAAGTTAAGGTTGTGATACATCGATGTATTCAGAAAAAAAATGGGAAAATTTGACGTAAAAACATATGAGGTGTTGCTTTCGAAACATTTCAAGTTTGTGCTATATCTTAAAAACATTCATCCGATAAAAATTTCAAGCTACGCCACTGACTTCTACGAAAAATTTGATTATGAGCATTTTTATATTTGTTTTTCCATATGGAGGAACCGAAAAATAATCAAATCTTCAAAAAGTGTACATTTTCTATTCCAGAAACAAAAGATGATGAAATATTTCTGTTTGTGGATTTAAAAGTTTTACAAAAAAGTGAAAAGTGCATGATTCTATTTTCAATAATAGCTGAGATATAATGCAGCCTCAACCAATTCACGACACAGTGTACTTCGCTTGAAACTTCTGTACTATATGATGAAGATATTAATGATAACATATCAGATGATGATGAAGATTAATGATAAAACTTAATTTTGCATTGCCTCAGACGAACCTATATATAAATTTCAGCCTTACAGAAGAAAGTTCATTTTTTTTCGTATTTTACACTCATTTCGAGTCCCCTGGCAGGTACTTGTGCTCGTCAATTTTTTTTTCAACTCAACAATGAATGAACAAAATCGTTTGAAAATTTCAACCTCACAGCCTCAAGTTTTTTTAAATTTTTTTTTTACACTTTCAAAGATATAGAGGTTGATGATGTACTAGGAACTATGGCTATAAAAATTTCCAACCTTACAGATAAACCGTTACTCAAAAGGTTCGCTGGCTCTCGTACTAATAGTAACTGTACTTATTCATGTCTTATGCAAGTTCTTATTCCTTCGGTAATAATATTTATTGATCTTTCTCAGAAATTTTGACGTTTTTGAATTTTTTCATTTTGAGATCTCAGATGAAAATATGGATGTTTGAAATAGCTTCCTGAAGTCAACAAACCCATGAAATTTGCTCGAAATCGGACGTTACAATTCAGAGTTATAGCTATCGCAAATTTGAGCCAATGTTGATGAAACACCCTGTATCTCCGAAACTGATTATCTTAGAACACAAAACAACCAATTATTCTGAAGGGCGTAGATGTCCTGCATTCACCATTGGGCTATGACAATCGACTTCTGTAACACCCTGTCTATAGGAAACCGTTTCAATCATTTATCCAAAAGAAAGGGTAGATTTTATATGGAATAGCATGACACGTCCAGCACATCTATTGGAATGAACAGATATCTTGCTGATAAAAGATATGAAAACTCCTTTATATGAATATATCGTAATAATCTTCATTCTCGGAACCTTACAAAAATTTGTTTTAACTTTGTTTCAAATGTCAATAAAAAAAATTTCCAATTCAAAAGATAAGCAATATAAATTAAAATGAACAATAACGATAGTAAAACTGGATTGGAAAGTGTAATTGTGAAAGATAATTCAAATGAAACCAAGAACACTTCATCGATATTTATAACGATTTATGCGATATTATGTTTCTCGATTTTATTGAGAAACGTCAGATAAGCAGGTATGCGACAATCAACAGATATGATGTATTGCACAGACATAAAATTCATTTGACTCATGTCGGAGACATTTCAAGAAACATAAAGTGACAGAACTAGAAGCACTTAAATTTCAATCGATTTTTTGACCTGCCTCTTTTTTTCCTCAGAATAAACTTAAAATAGACAAAACCGATATTTTTATAATTTAATTCGAATGAATACCTACTATCGATTTCATTCTGTCAACTCCATATATATTCAATATTTGACAAATACATTACATATTTATTATTTCCGAATGAATCGACCAGTATTTCTGAACAAAAAATGCTGAATAGAGTTGAAACATGCACGAAAAAATGTTTGCCTTAAATCAATTCAGATGAAAAATTTCCCGCACAATCCGAATCTGCAGTAAAAAAGATGGGTGCGCACTTGAAATTTCAAAGTTGGACCTATTATCTCGAAAACTCTTTTTGGCCCAAAATCTGATGGGACCATTCGATTCTATGGGCGAATGAATAAGACCCCAGTATAAGAATTCCAATTTTCCATCTGTGTGCGAATTATATTCACTGTTGCCAGACTTAACACCCGATATACTTTAACTGAATAGTTTCATAACAGATTTCATATTCGCAACGAAATTCGAATATCACGTTCTCGTTGACCGAAAATAATGGGTAAAATAGTAATGGAAATTGCTATTGAGTTTCTCTGCAATGAAAATATAACTGAAAACAATGCTGTAATGAATTTCATTACAGCACTACTTTTCGTACTGTAATGAACTCATTACGATACTGAAATAGAGAAATATTTTTACTACAATATTAATATTGCGAGATTCAATTTTTAAGATGCTTTCTTAAATTCGCACTATTATGTTTGCAAAGCTGCCTGAATACGCAACACATTTCAGGGAGAACATATCCTGAAAATATAACTCCTGAAGTTTCCAGACAATCGAACTGGAGAAATGTCGAGAATTTTCATGAAAACACTTTTGTTCATTAACTGAAAAGATTTGATCTCAAACAACCTCAAATGTTTAGCATCCTTTACCATGTTCTGGCATTGGTTATAAGTTTCAATATTAGGATTGAATATGATGACTACTTTTTTCAGTATCTCAAATCAATTCGATTAGACAAAATTCGGGACATAATTCGAAACCTACGCAAATTCCAAGGGGGCATAATGATTCTGTTCATGCAAATATTTTTTATGAAATTCAGACCTAAACTAATTTTTTCAGTCTGAATGGCCTAGAAAATTCTAGCAGAAATTGATGCATGCACTAATTATTGCCTTCTTTGAACCTAATGAATGACATTGGCGTTGAAGTTTTCTATGAGCTCCAAGCAATTCATCTGGTAATACACAGATTGTTTTTATGAAGTAAGTGTTCATTTATAACAGGTTGTAGAAGTTAACAATCTTTCTCAAATGACCTATTCCTTGATACAGCATTACCACGGAGAAATTTAAGCGAAATTACTGGCACTACCAGTAATTTAATACCTAACATAAAAATTATAACACCTTTCAAGTGAAATTTTTCTCTCAGGTAAAATAAAGATTAATATAACTCATTGAAAGATTGATAACTCTCTCTTCTCTATTCCAGATCTATTAAGGCTCACAAAATCATTACAAGGTGAGTACATATAGTTTAGTTCGAAGTAGGATCTTTTTCAAAAATAATTCTTCAAAATACAGAAAAAAAATCAATCTCGCGATAACTCAGCCTTGCCTCGGAATGAAAATCATTGTCTTTTTTAAATGTCCCAATATTTCTCATCTTAATACTTCTCAAATGCAGGTTTTCCGAATACTACAATCTGAAAGAAAACCTAAGTTAATTTTTTTTATACTCAATTCAACTCCTGCCTTAGGCTGAGTGTAAATCAATTCTATGCCTTACCCAAAATATTGGACTGGATCTTAAAACTAACTGTTTCTTGTGAAATGATTGATTGTTTGGAGTTCTATCACCTGTTATAAATAAAGACACTCCACAAGAATTCAAAAAGTGGTGAGGCCCTATTCTCATCCATCATAATAAGGTAACATTCATTTTCATTCAGAAGCGAAACACGAAATGAATTAATCCCGTTTCCAGTTCTCAGAAGACCTCAGTCATAGGCTACATGACTGTACAAATGGTTAATTCTTTTGTACTCATGCTCCTATTCTATTCCTACAAATCCAAATAACGAACACAGTCCATGCAAATCAGCCCCAACGGCCAAAGATACTTACACTAAACTTCAAAATCACCTATAGTAAACTTATTTTTGCGAGTGTTTGTAGCTGTTACGCAAGTATCGGGACCATCAGGACTAGTGAGCTGTTCCTGTTCGAAAAGTCAAAAGAGGTTATGGATTTTAAACATAAAATATCAGAATCAGTTCAACCATTAACTTCACTGATTTCGTTTTTTTTTCATTGAAAAATTCAAATTGTACAAATTCCAGACGGTAAAATATGAGTTCGAACAATTCCCTCCGAAAAAGTAGATATTAAAATAGTTTTCGTCACTTACGTCAACATCTGTGATCATTTCTTTGGTTGAAACTGTAGTGTCGATACGTCTTATGGATCCTTCGTGAATATTTATATCCATTTTCAAGCACTGATATCTTCGAAGTAGGAACACTATCGGTATCGGAAGTACACCAGCCAAAACCATAGATATCGCAATGGCTAAGACCCACCCAGGATATGGAGTTTTCAGTGTATTACCCTGAAACGTTAAAATCATGAATTTGCTCATCCACCATTTGGTAAGTCCAGAGCGCATCCACCATTTTGAAATTCAATATTCAATCCTTACCAATTCTGCTATCCAGGCGTCATATTTGGGGGGATCTCGCACCATCGAGATGACCGAAGATACCAAGATGACGCTCATGATAGCAGGTGCTAAGAATCGCCAGCAGAATTGCCAGTATAGACCTGGTTTAACTCCTGTCATCTCCTGTATGTCTTTGGTGAACTTTTCGTGACCGTAGATGAAGATGACCGCTATCATCTCCATAAGTGCAACGACGACAAGCCCGATGGTACCGGCAAAAGAGTCGAAAAGCTTGAGCCAATATTCGCCTGCTCCAGTGGTGAATATTAAACCAACGAAGAAACAGATACAGCACACGCAAGCTGAAATCAGAATCATTAGTTAAACTCTTCGATAATGAATAAGACTAGAGTCTGCAAAATGGATTAGAGTTGGTTCGATGTGATGCTCATTATTATTATTGTGTTCAATAATAACTTCGACCAATCATTATTTAACGTTTCGGGGTCCAAATCAGACTTCTTCATCTGATAAATTCTTTATTAAGTACAAGGTATCCCGAACTGCTTGAGTTTGGCTGTTTTCAGTACTTCTAGACTAGATAGGTGAAAAAGTTGAGAGTAGTCCTTGGCCTGATTTCCGTGAAAACAATAATAGTGAAAACTGTTTCACGATATCTCTATTTGTTTTGAAGATAATACAACATTTTGAAATTTTTCCGATTTGGAAGATGTGCCATAATTTTTTCATTTCCGAAAATATCTGAAAACTTCTAACAAGCACTTTTTACTGGAAATGAGATCCTTAAATTTTCTTCATGATATATGATGAAAAAACATTCGTTCGTATTTGAAACAAAAAAATGTTTTTTTACACGAGAAAAGAATAGCTTTTTATAAAGTGTTTTCTCAAAAAGTTTCAAGCATATTTCGTAATGAAAAAGTTATGGCACATTTTCGAAATCGATAATATATCAAAACGATAAAACATGAAGATATCGTAAAACGGTTTCTACTCATGGTGTTTTCACGAAAATCAAGCCGAGGACGAAGTTTTAAAGTATCTAGTCCAGAAGTACCTAAAACAGTCAAAATCAAGCAATTTGGGAAAACCCTGCTCATGAAAATCTTCAGAATTTCATGTATTAGAGACTTTGTCTGATTGTTTTATTATATAAATAATAAATTTTCATATATTTTGAACTTTTGTAATTTTTTTTTTGTTTTACCTAATGAATTTCCTTTAAAAAAAGGACTGCATTTATTTCTGAGGCGAAACAAAGATTGCCGGGTCAGCTAGCTTATCTAATTGCCAATTGCCACAAATATTCCCACCACCAGATCCCTTACGCATATTTCGATATTTAAGCACTACAACTTTTGAAGTAGGGGAGATGTACAAAATCTCATATCCCATTCTAGATCTCTTTTTCGGAAAAACTAATAAGAGTTGTATTCATTTTTGGCTTCCTTCTTCTGTTTTCGAGTTAATAGCGAAAATTGGAAAAATCGCGATATCGCAAAACATTTATATCTCCGCTAATACTGATGATAAAGCTCTGGAATTGAAACAAAATACAGGAACTTTTTTATGTAGAATCCAGTGGCATGCTCGTCTTTTTTGCATCACTTTTAATTACGAAGCTATGACCCAAAGTTATGTGTTTTTGAATATGAACACTAGATTTCTGTGCCATTTTCTGAAAGCCTTTTTTTTCTGATTTCACAAATATATAACATAGTATGTTTCGTATCAATATGAGTATAGTAATTGGTCGAAAACCTCCCAATAATTTTTATGGTTTCAACTGTTGATTAGCACAGAAAAATAGAGCTTTCTATAACAAGAGCAGTCTCCTTCCGTCAATCCCATCATTTCTATGCTTTCAACTAATTTCTACAAAATTCGAACACAGATATATTTCATAAACTATTTAATCTCAAAATGGATTACGAAATAACGAAAAGATTCACCGTTTCAATCGATACACTTAGTTTTAATGAGATGAATGCAGGAGAATATTTTTATTGGTCCCCAGAAAAAATGCTCACAAGAACCAGTCGGAATATAGAAATATAAGTTTTTTCCGATATCGCCATTTTTCCAATTTTCACTTATAACTCGTAAACAAAAGAAGGTAGCCAAAAATGAATACAACTCTTGTTAGTTTATCCAAAAAAGAGATCCAGAATGGGGTATCAGATTTTGTCTCCTTTGATCCAAAAGTTGTAGTGCTAAAACATCGAAATATGCCAACCCTGTACAGGACAATTTTATGTCCACTTTCAAAGTATTATACCATAATAGTTCATTATATGTAACATCAAAGTTGCTTTTTTTGAGGCAGTACGAATTCTGTCAGTTCAGCTAGTATAAAATATAATATATTTCAATCGATGTCTGGATTGAGGGACACATTGCGATGTGTTGTTTCACTTTTGTTAACTACAATTATTCATAAGTTGAGGATTTCTCGACTGGATATAATGATAATGATACTTAGAGAGCGGTCAGTAATAGTCGATTCACAATTTTAGAGATTCCTTTGAAGATGCCTACCGCAGATAAAGGCGAAACGTTAGGTTAGGTTGATTCTCAAAGACCATTTTATGTCGATTGTAATTCAGCTTTCTGGTTTGGTTTTGTAAGCTACGGAAACATTTCCACCCTAAATCGAAATTTCAGATCGGATTTCAAATCAGTTGTTTCAAATAATAATAATGTAGGTCTTCAGTACAATTCCAACATCTATAAAATTTTTTTCAAATTTAAATTCTGAAGATGAACATAGGCCGGACATGTAAACTCAATGCAAATAAAAGTAGTCGAAGGAATTATATTTACCAGTTATATACTCTTTCCTTATCCTCTTGAAAATCTCTATATCAAATACTGTACAAAGCATCCCTTCCAGAATGCCAATTTGGGATCCAATTCCCAGAGAAAGGAGCATCATGAAGAAGATAACTGCCCAAAATGGTCCTCCCGGAAGTTCAACAATCGCTTGAGTAAACACAATGAATGCGAGACCCGTTCCTTCTGCAGCCTGCAACATACGAATCCATGAGACGAAACTGAACAGTGTAAATATTTCATTTCAGAATCTTTCTCCACAAATTTTCCATGTGAAAATAATAAGGAGATATACTCACAGCATCCAATTCCTTAGCAAGAGAGCACTCTCGTAGTTTATAAACCGTCTTATTCTGAATACTAGACATCACAGAGTTATAGAGATCATCATTTATTGTCGACAAATCCGTTACATTCGGATAGAAACCAGATTTGAGTAGAATCATCTTATTGCTGGAAAAAAAACGACAATAGAATAAAATAAAAAAACTCAACTCATATGCTGAAAAGCTACAAATATATGGTGAAAAGTTTTAAAACTCAGAGGGATACTCACTCAAGCACACATTTATTGACATTGCTGACTGCCTTGAAGCCGAGTATGGCAAATATCACAACACTGGCGTAAATAGCAGTAATGGCATTACAAATTGACACCAGTATAACATCACGAACACAATTGTTCTTCGGCGTATTGTAAGATCCAAACGCTATGAGGGATCCAAACGCTAATCCAAAGGAATAGAATACCTGCGTTGCGGCATCTAACCACACTTTCGGATCCAACAGTTTCTCAACCTGAAAAAAAACAACGTACACTTATCGTCGAAGAGAAGGTTGCTAGTAGGGATTACCTTAGGAGTGTACATATGAGCCAATCCGGCACTGGCGCCTTCCAAAGTGATTCCTCTGATAAAGAATATCGTCAAAACTATGTACGGGAACATGGAAGTGAAGTACACAACCTGAAAAGTCCCAATGAATACCGAAGCACCCAAGAGATGTTTTGAACTTCTTACCTTTCCTGAGCTTTGTATTCCTTTCATGACGATAAAGAACACAACAATCCAAGACAACAAAAGGCACAAAGCGATCCACCATCGAGGATAGCCTCCAGCCTCTATGGAAGATGAGGAGTCAAGCGTTGTTCTGTACCAGAAGTAAGCAGTGGCTGAAGACAGATCACATTCTTGAACAATGGTGCCATTTTCTATGGGACAGTCCTGCCACGGCAATGGTGACTGAAAATGTAATTTTTTAGTCTAGATGTGGAGTGAAGAGTTTATGTTGATAAAACAATTTCGGGCTATATGTGGTTGTTAACTGCTTTCTTTCGGTTTTTATAGAATTTCGTTGAAGGTGTTTCGCAATTCTACTAGAGACTAGGAAATCTGTATCTAAAGGCGTAGGAGAACTAACGGCAGATAACAGTCTTGATCAAATATTGGTTGGTTTCTTGAGGGCTTTGCATTTGACGATGGGAGTGCTCGTCATCATTTCATCAGACTTCCCTCATTGATTTTCTCATGAAGTATCAAACTCAAAATGATGTGCGAGCGGTAAATCATATGCTTACACTCATACCGAGTCAATTAACAAATGCTCATTGAAATATAGACGCTTCGTGAGTTTCTGTTGGCGAGTATGCCGAGCATACCGATACCATACAATTGGCATTTAGACATTCCGTACCCGCATTTGGCACCTTGTGCGAATAGCGCTACGCCATTGGTAGACTCGAAACTCTGTTCTAGCGCGAGTGAAAAAAACGTATCTATAGCACCGCGCTTAACCTTTGTACTCGTATATTAACTGAACTCATCATTTGAGAATTCACCTTCTTGACATCACAAATTTGAACCTACATATGTTCTGCTAGAATGAAAATAATGTTAAAATCAAAATCAGGGAAATCTCTGTGAAAAACTAGAAAAATATCAATAAAATTGTTTTGGAAAAGGTAAAGGATATGTGGAAGATTTTGTTTTCAACAGTTTCTTTTCAAATGTGAATACCACCATTGAGTATAAATATATGTTAATACTCAATGATACAACTGAAACTTTTCCTACACTTTTAATACACTACAATAGTCAAGTTTAACACACGAAATCTTTCATTAATGACCCCTATCAATGTTTCATTTCGCAATTTTCTCATTTGATTATTCTTGACCGACGGAGAAATTTTGCAATACAGTCGTTTATTAATCTAGCGATGAATGATCTTGACTTTAAATACTATCGCTCTGTTTACACGTAAATGAACTATTTGATTAAATAACTATAGTTTGATTATTCTCATCTCCATCTTTCGATTATAAAGAGATATTTTCAAACTGATCTGAAACCCATCAATCCCAACCCATCAAACTAATCAAGATTGTATCTTGATTTTCTATGTGAAGTAAATAATGAATTTTAATGTTCAGAAAACGTACGAAATTACTGTTACTTCAGTCATCAAACTAGACATTTTCAGTTCATTGCTTCAAAATTAAATTTTCTAGAGCTTGGTATCATGTTTCGATCCCAGAAATATTTCATTTGTATGCTGCAATAGTATATTCTAAAACAAGATGCAGAATGAGCTCCTATTCCAACACGAATGCGAAGTTCAAGAACGAGCGACGAAGGAGCGAGTTTTCGATAGCATGAGTGTTGGAATTGCCTTCTGCAACGAGTATTAGACGGTATTTTCTCTATTTCAGTCAACGTTTGCGAAAACCTCTCGAAATTCAAATGAAAATTCAGATTAGTGACTTTTGTTTTGTATCTTGGCAGTTGGTGTGACATACGAAATTTGACAGATCACTGAATTTGAATTGATTTGATTCGAAACTTGATTCGATCGGAGGTCACTACTGACAATCATAAAACGAAAAATATAACTGAAAACAATGCTGTAATGAGTTTCATTACAGCACTAGTTTTAGTACTGTAATGAACTCATTACGATACTGAAATAGAGAAAATATAAATTACTTATATTATAGTATATGTATGTCGAAAAAAATCTGCCTTGCAACTATATCTACTAAAAAATGTCATGATGGGCTCGAAACATTCAAAATTTGAAATGGCTGAATCAAGCAACCAGTAAGGACTCATTCTTCAACTGGAAAAATATCCCACTTTCAATTAGCCGATATGAGTAATTGCTGAATTAAATGATAAATAAAACTGAACTCTCGACTATTATACGTATTATATATTTTGCACTTGAAATGTGATTGGTTTCCCAATTCCTGTTCGTCTGATCAATTGCATAGCGCCTATTCGCGTAAGGTGCCAAATACGGGTACGGAATGTCTAAATGCATACCGTTGATGCACCGACAAGCTACGAAGCGAGCTTAGCCAATGTGAGATCAGCCGAATTTTCATATTCCTCATGTAGTCAAGACATTCTACATATCAACCGATATTTCTCTTATACAGGGTGCTCCAGATCATACCAAGAAATTTAAACCACGTATTCTATATCAAAAATAAGCCCTGATTTGTCATATAAACATATATCGAAAGATGTTTCTTCCCCGAGATACGGGGTGTTGAATTTATAGAGAAAAAAATTATTTTTATTAATAACTATCCCACTGCTTGAAATATTTTATGTTATTTGAGACAAAGGGTTTGATCGTCAAGGAGCACTTTCTGCATGATATATCTTTTCCGTTTTACCAGTGGCGTACGTACTGCATTTTCTTCCGACAATAAAAATTACTTTCTGAATCCTTATTTAATTATGAGAAAATTCGGCCCCTTGCCTTTTTGCTGTACGAGGCATGGTTTCCGCTCGAAAAAAATAAAACACATTCTCCATACATGAAAAAAACGTCAAAATTTTATATAGCAATAAAAAGCTTCCCACGGTTTTGTAGCAATTTTCTAAGATCATATTCATTCAACACACACGCAACCCTCTTTTAAGAGTAGAATAATTTGATTAAAAAACTTAAATGACACTTTTGGTTTCCAATTACTCTTCCAATACAAGCATAACCATAAAAAACCGTAATTTCATTATTGTGGAAAGCAAAGTGTGCCATGGAGAAGAAAACTGTTGTCACCTGTGAACATTTATTTCAAGATTGACAGTAATTTATCAAAGTGATAAGTCAGCTTCTCTTTAACAACTAAATGAATTTTTTTCACGATTTAGGAACAAGCTGATATCCATTTCTGTTATGGAGGGGCAAATGAAAACGGTGGAAGCAGCTAGGGGGTACCGAATAAGATTTCCGAGAAGACTCCATCTGCATTCCTCAGAGTTTGTCAACATTCACCAACGATTTAGAACTAATGGGATTAGTACTAGACCTGATGATATAGGTCCAGAAAGGAGAAATAACAGGATTCCTCGTGAATTTGATAGCAAGAAGCAGTCGAATAGCAGCTAGCACAATTCAAAAGTTCTTCGAGTTTTGAAAAGAGACCATCGATAGTTTTCCATCTGCAACCCGTTCAAGGTTCACGAGAAGGTGATGAGCAACGAAGGTTATTTCTTTTGGAAGTGGATTCTTCGTTCAATTATTGAGCAGGGAAGAGACTTTTTAAATGCCATATTATGGACTGATGAATCGTGTTTTGCCTTCATGCAGGGACGGGCCGAAGCCAAATTTTTGGGGGGGGAAATCCATCGAAAATTTTCCGACTGCACATTGGATTAACAGAAAACTTTTATACATAATATGGTGTGATATTTTTTTCGGTAAAAAACTTCAAAGTGATGAATCTCAACAGAGTGAGGAGTAATAAACTTTTTTTTATCCACCGAACATTCAATTGAGTACCTAAATTTCATGGAGTCTGTTTTTTCGTGAAGAGTATCTCGATGTTACTTGAAACTTTGAGAAACACTACTTGTTTGTTTCTTCAGTTTTGTAGCTTTTCTTTATTCCATGGAATCTGGGAGCGAAGGCAAGGCTCATTTCCATCAGAGGAAATATTTTTTCTGAAAAATCTACTCTTTTCAATCTGTGAAAGTAGTAAACATTGGGAATGAGCAGTCTCAATACGATGAATCTCATCAAAGTAGTGAGAAATTAACGTTGCTTTTCCAACTACACAATATTCAATTATATGAGGTTTTTTATTTTATGGAATCATTTTTTTTGTGAGAAGTACATTGAGATACACTTCTTGTTTCATTCTTCAATTAAATTCAGATTCATTGTTTGGTGTATCTCAAATTTTTTAACATCATAAAACAAGATATTTTCAAATAAAATGAAGAATTATACAGGATTGAATGCTATGCAGATGAAAAATCAAAGTTAATTAGTCACCACTTTGAGT
The DNA here is from genome assembly GCA_038502775.1 of Hippodamia convergens. Taxonomy (NCBI): domain Eukaryota; kingdom Metazoa; phylum Arthropoda; class Insecta; order Coleoptera; family Coccinellidae; genus Hippodamia; species Hippodamia convergens. The sequence goes on along the minus strand of CM076607.1, from coordinate 140,684,531 downwards.
AGATTCATACATAATATTGAAACTGCTCATTTCTAACATGGGCCCATTTCACAGAATAATAGGAACAAAATGTTCAGAAAATATATTTCGTTTGATAAAAAATGGGCCTTCCTTTTGCTCATGGTTTCCATGGTATAAAGAAAAGCAACATAACTAAAAATTTAAACAGAAAATGTGTGTCAAAGTTGCAATCATCATAAATCAAGATACTTGAAAAAAAACAGATTCCCAACTTAGTAGGGAAACGGTTTCGACCTGAATCAGTTATATTGTAAAAACAATTTTGAACATAATTTACTAATTTGAGTTGGCGATTTCGATCTCTTTGCATATATTTAGTGTTTCGAACAATTTTTGTTGTGATGGATTTGTGTAGCTAATTTCAGTTTTTTTAGTTAAAAAAATAATAAAATAAATAAATTGCCTTCCGATATTCTATATTCTATGGTCACAACCCATAATTTTCTCTCACACTTGTTGTCTTTTGTGCATTTTCTGTTCATGAAATTTTTTTAGTAATTTTTTATAAGGCACCACAGACCACATAACTCAAACTTCACTTTGAAACTTTTTCGGTTCATTTTCTAAATTCATTTACACATAAATATATTTATTCGCAAAACTATAACACAATGTAAGAAAAGCGTACCTAATGATGCTTCTGCTTATCTGATAGAAACAGCTTGAATTTATGATACCAGATGGTTTTTTTTATGACACAGTCCATGCGACGTAACTGAAGAATTTGCAACTACTGAGTACCTACTTCTTGAAGCCGCATCTCTTCAAGCAGTTAATTGAAAAAGTATTGGGTTGAATACCATTTATTGCCGACTACACATTTATTGTTAAGTACTGATTGCAAACTTGTTTTTTTCTAATTCAGATTAGTTCGAATTTCATAACTCTCTCGGAAATATGTATTCCAACTGCTTTGATATTTTTTTTATCAACTGCTTTGAACTTCTGCCAACTGCTTTGGAATTTTTTCCAACTGATTTGAAATTTTTCCAACTGGTTTGAAATTTTTTCAACATTTTTGAGATTTTTTCCAACTGCTGTGAAATTTTTCCAACTCCTTTGAAAATTTTCCGACTACTTTGTAAATTTGCCAACTTCGTTCAACATTGGGGGGATCATCCCCCCCATCCCCCCCCTTGGGCCCGTCCCTGCCTTCATGACCAGCATGATGGGTCCACGAAAATACACATCCCATTTGATGAAGAAATTTAGAATTTAGTGTTAATATTTGGCTTGGAGTTTATAATAATCACCTATTTGGACCCTCTTTCGCACCAAAACGAGTTATTGGTGAAACTTTTTCACAATTTCTAATGGCAGAGCATGCAAATATGTGGAGAAATATTCCAGTAGAATCAAGATTAGCGGCTTGGTTTCCACTTGAAGGTTGTCCTGCTCATTTTCATAGAAATGTGAGGTAATGGTTGGATGATAATTTTCCAGAAAAAGGGATCGGTCGTAATGGGACAGTCAGTTGGCCTCCACGGGGCGCCAATGCAACCCCTTTGGACTTTTTCGAATAGGGGATTTTTAAAGAAATCGTATAATTAAGACTCCTGTTAACTCAAGGGAAGAACTTATAGGCCGTACTCAAAATGCTTGCGACGAATTAAGAAATCGAAATTTAGCTGTAAAATGGTTCATACTTCGAACATCTTCTTCAAGTTCGTTTTGAGTTTGGTTGTTAATGCTTATTTTTTTTTAATTACCTGTTTTATTACCAAAAATTATTATTATGTATCCACCATATCAAATTTTGGCGATTTTCTCATGTATGAGAATGTGTTTCATGTTTTTTAACGAAAACGGTCCAGCGAAAATTCAAGAAAACGAATTTACTTCCAATTGAATGGGTATTTAAATAGTTATTTCTATTGACAGAAAACTCAGTGGCGTATCATTCATTATCTGGAAATATTCAGTCTCGCTGCTCAAATTTTTTTCCATAATTTGAACACATCTCGGAGAGAAAACATGTGTTTATATGACAATCTAGGGCTTATTTGTGGTGTATAATACGTGGTTAAAATTTCTTGGTCGAACCTGTATATGATAACTGAGTTTCGCAAAAATTCACGATGATGTGATAGTAATAATCTCTTTTATTTCAGTAAAGTGATTAATTCATTACAGTACCTAAAGTAGTGCAGTAATGAAACACATTACAGCATTGTTTTCAGTTATATTTTTCGTTTTGTGGTTGTCAGTACTGACCTCCGATCCACTCAATTTTTGAATCAAATCAATTCAAATTTCGCAATCTGTCAAATTTCGTTTTTGACACCACTGGCCAAGAATTGATAGGATCGGAGGTCAGTACTGACAACCACAAAATGAAAAATATAACTGAAAACAATGCTGTTTAGTACTGTAATGAACTCATTACGATACTGAAAAAGAGAAAGTAATGAGTTCATTACAGTACTAAAAGTAGTGCTGTAATGATACTCATCAAAGCATTGTTTTCAGTTATATTTTTCGTTTTGTGGTTGTCAATACGGACCTCCGATCCAATCAATTTTCGAATCAAATCAATTGACATTCCGTGATCTGTCAAATTTCGTAAGTCATACGAACTGCCAAGATAAAATCTGAATTTTCATTTGAATTTCCAAAATATTTCACAAAACATGACTGAAATAAAGAAAATATTGCCTGATACTCGTTGCAGAAGGCAATTCCAACACACATGCTTTCGCATTCGTGTTGGAATAAGAGTCCATTCTAATACTTGTTTTAGAATATACTTTTCTTTATTTCAGTATCGTAATGAGTTCATTACAGCAGTAAAAGAAGTGCTGTAATGAAACACATTACAGCATTGTTTCAGTTATATTTTTTTTCCTTTTGTGGTTGTCAGTATTTACCTCCGAGCCTCTCAATTTTCGAATAAAATCACTTCAAATTTCGTGATCCGTCAAATTTCGTAAGTCACACCAACTGCCAAGCTACAATACAAAAGTCACCAATCCGAATTTTCATTTGAATTCCGAGAATATTTCATGAAACTTGACTGAAATAGCAAAATATCGTCTAATACTCGTTGCAGAAGACAATTTCAGAAGTCGTGCTTTCGAAAACTCGCTCCTTCGTCGCTCGTCCAACTTGTCGACAACAAGCTATCGTGAGATTCATTCTCTTCTCGAGCTGGGGATGATTGACACTGTAGATGAAGAATTTCTCAAGTTGTGATTTTGTTGTTTTAGCCTCAACATCAGACTTTATTTGTCTCGACTGTTCATCATGGAGTATTATTGAACCCCTATATCGCTGTTGACCAATTCCCTCTTACATATTTTCGTGAAAGCTCACTTCGACTTCAAAAGCATACTCATGTTGAATTTATCCTTCCATATCGGAATAAAATCGCTACTTGTAATGTTTTGTTTTTCCTCTTCACTGACATTGAAATGCACTTTACTCCATCTCGTGTACTCTGCTTGTAGCAAAACTGTTACATGGGTGACATTGGCGAGGATCTCTTCTGAAAACTGACGATATTGCCTTTCACCCCAGTGAACATATGATACACGTTTTCCAATATTGCTGCAACTGGCAGATTTCAATATGATGCGAATATGTCTCTGGCATGGGCTTCAATAACAAGTTATTTTCTGAAGAAAACTCAACGGGATAATGGTGTAGAGAAACCTGCATCTCATTATTACTGCTTTCAGACTCGGAGAATTGGCATTCTTGGGTGGAGTGATATATTTATGTGAAAAGTGAAGCCTAAACAATTCTTTATTACGTCTAAAGTAGTTGAAATTGAAGAAAGCGAACCAAAAAAATTTTCATGTAAAATGTTGCCAAGGTAAGACCGCATTCCTCACATTGTCGAAAAATTATCAAATCTAATGTATTGCAAAGCTGCTAACTAAAAACTCTTTAACTTTTCGAGTCCTTACTTCACAAACTCTACACCTTAGTCGAACATTTTTGTTTTAAAATAGTTCTTATAGTAACGAAACGATCAAGTCACATATTTTGAGTAAAGTTTAGAGTTTGTGAAGTAGGAACTTGTAAATCTAAAGGGAGAGAAGAGTTAGCAGCTCGACTCTACATGAGATCTAATGAGTTTGAGGCAATATGAGAAATGCGGTATCGTCTTGTTGGGATGTTCCTTCTTTTTGTACTTTGCTTGTGACAAAATCATTTAACTTTATTCATTTCTTCTTCATTTATGATTCAAAAGAATACATAGTCACGTTCAAAACCACGTACGAAGTGGAGAAAAGTACCTATACCTACCAAGTTTCAAACTGAGATCGTGAGGTATTTGTAATTTGCCATGACAATGGGTAATTATTACACATTGGGAACTTAGATAAAAATATAACAACAATGTAATTGAAAAATCCGAATTGTAATCAATATAAATACACATAAGGCGTTTTACGAGCGCTTAATTTTATTGATCCTTGGAAAAAGCGAAATCATTTGTTTATAATCGTGAAGATGAAGCTTTGTTGCCTGATCATCTCCATTTTTAGAAATGTTCGTCTGAGTATACGCTACACGCTACGTGCAGGCCAATCACAAGCTCGGTCACGCTCTGTCGTGTAAAATCGACGAAATTCGGATTTTCGGTCCGAACCTCAACTGTTTGTTCGATTTTAGTTTAACCTCGCCGCTGACAAACTTCGCTATGATTTTCTGAAGATTTTCATTGAAAATTGGCTTCGGGACACCTTGTTAATCGTCGGTATACTGCCAAAATCACTGATGTGCTTTACGCCTATGTGCACCATATCACATCGCTATTATAGTCATAATGTCAGTGCCAAAATCGCAAAAAAGTTTGCTTATCCCTCTCTCCCACTTCTAGGCTAGAACCACAAAGAGAAATATATGTTTGTAGCACTCTCTCCAATTTTCAAAACATATACAGGGTGAGTCTTTGACTTGTACATATATTCAAACCATAGATTATTGAGGTCGAAAGAAATACTTTTTTTGTAAAGCATTTTTTCTGATCCAGCCTAGATGAGAAGATATAGCCATTTAAAACTTCCGTAATGGGCTATGCCACCCCTGGAAATATGACACCAAATTTTTTCTGAACAATAAATCTACCAGCTGAACCTTCGAGAAAATGTAGTAGAAATTTAATTCTGCGAATCTTCTGAACAGTATTACATTCAGCCAAAGGAATCAATTTTTTTAATTTCGCTGATATAGATTTTTTTAAATCATTAATTACTCGAAGAATGCGCATTTCACGAGATTCCATGAAGAATACTTTTGTTTTTCAAAATAGCCAAATATACATTGAATTTCAATCAACTCAGGATCATAGAATTTCTGCTATAATTATGGAAAGTAATGGTATATATTGGTCATAACGAAGAAAATTAGACAGGCGAGTTGAATTTTCTATTCGTGAAAGATTTGCCCCGTTAATGAGAATCTATATTCTGAAAATCATTCGATTCGATGAAATCATTTACGAGATATATTCGAAAATTAATTTTTTTTATGGATTTTCAACAGCCTGTATCTTTCCAACCGAGCCGAATCGAAAAAAATGGTAGAGACAAAAAATGTTTCTTTAGACCTTAAGAATTTCCAATTGAAATATATGTACAAGTCAGAGACTCACCCTATATAATTAAAGCTCAAATGTCTCAAGCATCACTTTTTTCTGAAGTACCCTTAGTTTATAATTAATTGGGGTTACAGTACAATGCGACCTGATGGTCTATTGACAAAGCTTTACAGCTCGCCTTCCAATCCCAGAGATCTTATGAAACTTTTTGAAGTGATAAAACTCTGGGAGATCCTGCCAGAGTGTTTCTCCTTCTCCAGAAACTCCTTCTTATATGTACATTCTGCTATACCACAGAAAGATTCTGGGCCAGTTAGTGGTTTCCGAGCACCCTCTCTGACAGATTCATTGGCTTCTTCGTTACCTGTGATTCCCGAATGACCAGGAACCCAGATTGAAGAGAACTTATTTTTCTTGCCTACCTCATTAAGTTTGCTCCGGCATTCCTATGTCTTTGAGTCGATGACATAGGAGTTCAGTGCTTTAATAGCAGATTGACTATCTTAGTGAATGTCGCAGTTCTGATAGTATCTCTCTAGATCAATATCTAGACATCTTTCGATTGCTAATATTTCTGCTTGCAGAACACTCACACAGGAGACTAACGATAGTGGACACCTGGCTTTGGCCCCATGAACCTCAACGCCAGCACCCGTATTAGTTTTAGAACCATTTGTATACCAAAAAACAGTATTTTATTTGAAATTTTGGTCGGTGCATTCTTGCTCCAATTCCTCTTTTTTGCATAGCACTTTACCATTACATCACAAGGAAGGTTCGCAAATGAGATGTAATTACTCAGAGAGCACCAGATTCTCTGACACCTGATCCTATCATTACTTGCCTTCTCTAGATACTCTAGAGAATCACCAGATGTAGGGGTGTGAGATCTGTTACCTTTAAACTTACTATGATTTTCGTAAACTCACTTGAAAACTATTGAAGAAGTAATAAAAGCACCAGGTGATGATGACGTTGTAATACAGGGCCACAAAGAAGGTGACCAAACATGATGATATTCCAATACCACCTAGCCATGGGTGAATGGTGTTCCATACACCCAAGGAACCCAACCTCATCTTCTGCCCAATGCCTAGTTCGATTAGGAAGAGGGGAATACCCTCAAAGACCAGCATTATGGCGAACGGAATCAAAAAGGCACCTGCAATCAAAAGAACAGAAATTAATGGACTTCCTCTATATCAATGTGGATAGGGACAAAAATTAGTCTGTCGTTTTTTGTTTTGTATCTAGAAGGTATATCAGGTGCATGCATCGACTAGGCTGTTGTATTTTTATCATTATCACATGCACTTGAGACAGAGCTTAGATTTAATTTTTATCATGTAAAAAATTTAGAAAAGGAAAATACACACTGGTGACACACCAGTACTTCTTGAATGATGAACGGAGATAAGATATCCCAGGTCATCTGCACTGAGTTGGTAACTGTTTTGTGTACCTACTTCTTGAGGTGATGTTACCATTCAATAACAATTCTGAACACGTCGAAGTTGACCGCTCTGACATGATTACTCAGTCGCCTTTTCTTAGTGAAAATAATGTTGACGAGATATTCCAATAATTTTACGATCAAACTCTTTAATCTGAGATATGAACATATTTCGTGTACAGGGTGGACAAAATTGGTGATAACTATAACTTTTCAACCGTGAGAGATAGAGGAAAATAAATGACACGTTACGGTGGTCTTTTTTGGGGAAACTGATAATGCCATCAACTGCATTCTTCTTTCATTTTCGAGTTATAGAACAAAATTGAAATTCGAGCGATTTCAACTTGGGCCATTATCTCTGTTTCTTTTCGTGCTATGATGTTGAGATGAAAACATTATAGATGCCCTTTTTCATAGCAATCTAGAGTCGTACTTTGTTTTTTCCGAAGAGGTTTCCTTGCTGAGCTATAACATAAAGTTGTGTTTTTTCTTATGGAAACAATAGTTGGAAATAGCCATTTCTCCCCTTTTATAAATATATCATACATCATACAGCGTTTGTGAAATTTGAATGATTGAGTGTTAATTAGGCTGAATCACAGAATAATATGTTTCTACGCATGGTGTCTTCATTATTTTGCCATTAAATACTTGATTCGATTCTCCGTGGTTTGAACTCTGTTCAAAGTCCTCATATATTGCCGCTGAAATAAAACATTATATCATATTTCTCGTAGTTTTTAAACATTTCAGTATTGCCGGTAATAATGACTTCTAATTCTAATAAACAACAGTTGTTCTGAACAGAGATCAAACCACGGAGAATTGAATTAAGTATTCATTCGCAAAATAATAATGACACTATGTGTAGAGTCATTATTCTGTAATTCAGCCTACTTAATACTCAATAATTCAAATTTCACATACAAACTATATTTTTCATGATATCTGAAAGAATCTGAGGGCGACTTATGATGTTTGGTATATTTCTGAAACAGGAAAAAAAACACCGTAACGTGTGTCATTCATTACCCTCTATCTCTCACGGTTGAAAAGTTTTAGTTCAAGTATCACCAATTTTGCTACTGGTTTTTTTATAGGCCCCGTCACCTATTTTAAAAATATTGTTCACAATGAATCTTTAGGACTTCCTGATATTACAGTCTCAATTACAGCTCTAGGGAGGCAATAATTTTCGGGAAAAAAAATAAATGAAACTCATAAATATACTCCACTAGCTGACCCGGCAGATTTCGTACTGCCTCAAAAAAAGCAACTTTAATATTATAATTAGCTCTTATGGTACATTATCTTGAAAGTGAACAAAAAATTGTCCTGTACAGTATGTCGTCTGGAAACAGCTTTTGGATGTTGGCCAAGAACTGTTTAGAATCATTAGCTATCCCAGAAACTAAAGAGCGAAAGGGATCTGGTGGTGGAACTAATTGTGGCAATTGGTAATTAGATAAGCTAGCTGGCCCGGCAAACATTGTTCCGCCTTAGAGATGAATAAAGTTGTTTTTTTTTCTTCAAATGGAATATATTAGGTGAAATACAAAAAAAACAAAAGGACAAAATATACAGAAAATTTAATTGCAATGAAATAACTCAATAGCTATCTCAGTTAATATTGGTAGTCACCTAAGTTCAAATGGGCAAATTTGCAGTATATTTTATGGGCATTCAGAATTCAGTACTGAGAATTGCATTAAGGCACCGTTAACCTAAAAATTCTATGTGATTTGTTATTTGTCAAATGGCACACCCTGTATTTTATTTTCCTAATCGGTAGAGCTTTTTCTTCTGATTTCAAATATTTATACATACTTTATTGAGGTTTTTTCGACAGTTTCTGAAAATTATTGTTTTTTTTTTTGTCTAAATCTAAGGCAGCTGTGGAATGCCACTCGAGAATGTTGTGATTTATTTATATCGGAGTTCCATTCTATGGCCTCCTGATAATCCCTTCTTAACATCATTGGACACTTTTATTAAATATGGAAGAAATTAAATAGAATAGAAGAAGAAATTGAGAACCTCAATATATTCCATAAATGTTGAGGAAAATGTTCAAAAACTTTAAAAAAAGATATCGACTCTGTCTAGAATCCCTAATTGAACTTTAAGTTAAGAAATATGTAAATAATATAAATATCAGGTGTCTTTATCCACGGTTCCTTTGATATGAGAAAATCACATCGTTCTCGTGTGGCATTCCACAACTGCCTTTGATTTAGAAGAAAATATCTATATTTATAGAAAACTGCAAGAGATACTCTCAATAAGGTGTATTTGAAATCAGAAGAAAGAGCTCTACCGCTGTTAACCAGAGCGACATCTATTGGCGTTATTCGCAAGTAAGAAAATTATTTCCTACATTTTTTTCTATTTTATCAAATTTTTCAGGGTTTTATGGTATTTCATGTTAACCCCGCCGTAAAAGAATCCAACAAAAAACTTTCATAAAAAACAGTTCATCCAATCTTGAGTTTTGAATGGTGTAACAAACAATATGGCCGACTGAGTTTTATATATTAAGATTTACCTCGAATACGGCTCTGATATAGTCTTACATATAGTCTATATGGTTTAGTTTAACAAGGGTACGTTATGTTAGGTTAGGTTAGGTTCATTTTCCCTAGCAAAAGTTGAAAAAAAAATTTGTAAAAAGTTGTAGAAAAATTGGAAAAAAAAACATCGATCTACATTCGGGTTAGGTTTAGTTAGGTTAGGTTCATTTTCCCTCTATTGGCAGCCAGCTAACACCGGCTCCTCGCAAACCTATTATCGACTAAGCCAGGGAGATAACCCCAGACCTCTCTGAGGATCTACTCAAACACTCGAGTTCCTTAACCAGAGTTTAGGGGAAAATACACGGAATGCTGTGAGAAAACGTTGTATAGTCTCCCTTACTACGATAACTATACAATGGGTGATCACCAATAGCTTTGCTATCTTTTGTCTACCAGGACAGAAAGAGGTTTCGAAATAAGCATTTCCAAGCCGTGATTCCCATACTCCTGTGTACCCGGTAAACTGTGTTTTTTTTAGTCGGTGCGCCTTGGTGATGCGGTTGGTAAGGGAGCCAACTCGACAGAACCTACAACGAAGGCCAACCCGACACTACCTACAACTACGGGGTTGTAGGCGTCTGAATTGAATTGATTAATTGATTAATTAATTCATGAGCTTGGGAAGTCGGTTCTGGATCTACATGAAATGACCGCCAAGGCTCCTAAGGATGTCGTTGGGTTCATCAATACTATTGATGGCCTCCTTGGGATTTAAATGAACGAGTAGGGTAAAGAACAAAAGATCCTTGCGGTCGAAGTTTCCGGAAGGCTGAACGAAGCCACAACGACCATGTTAATAATAATACACAATAACCATGTTAATAATAATAATTTATGGGCAGATTTTTTTACACAGTCGCGAAAAAAGGTTAATTTTCCCTACCTCAAGATCACAAAAAAAATACAACTGGGCAAGGTACTTTATAATTACCAATCTACTTAATTGAATGTTCGGTATATGGAAAAAAAGTTAATTACTCCTCTCTGTATTGAAATTCATCATTTTGAATTTTTTTTACCCAAAAAAATATTATATCATAATATGTATAACGGTTTCCTGTTAATTCAATGTACAGTTGGAAAATTTCAAATGGAATCATTATAAAGCCGGTCCTAAGTCGTACTCCTAACCATCATCGCCCCTATGAGTCGAACTTTCTGATCAAACGAATCACCACCATGATGAATATCATACGATTTTTCCTCCTCTAAAGGCATATTTCCAGTGTATGAGTGAAATGAACGCTCGTTTCTCATTGATGATGATCTGGATTTATCTGAGTTTTTTTCTCAATCAGACGATTTTTCCACCTCTAAAACTCGTATGTTTGGTGAGCCGAACAATAGATAAGTAGAACAGTTTCTCATGGTCCCAAGAATTTCGTCTTATCGAGAGTCCACTCACCACTGCATTTCCTTAATCAGCAATATTCCGAATGAGAACGACAAGAACGTTTTCTTCAAACCCTTCTTCTCATAGTGAACCTCAAAAACAAGGCCGAGGAATATCGCTTTCATAATTCTCAGTTCAGGTGCACACAAACTTCAACCATCATCTCATTACGGAAAATGCAGCGTTTAAGTGCCACGTGTTCCAACCACCTTGAAAGCCTAATGGAGTCATTAAATTATCTAGTTGAGTTCCTGTCTAGGGCTCCTGAAAGAACGAAATGAAATTTGCGAACAAAAGCGATAGCCACGGTGATAGCGCCTCGTTGCTCCACAATTATGAAGGCCGTCGATAATAGGCTTCGATTTTGGAGGAGCCTAGCTTCACTCCACCCGTTATCTTCGTTATTTCTTCGACCTAGTTCGGCCAGAATGATCGATCTCTGACTGGATACAGGGTCCGTATTCTCGACAAGTGTACTTTCTAGGCGTATGCGAACTTTCAGAATATCACACGCTTTGGGACCGTATTTTCGAGATCAATCGAAATTTCTCGTATGCGATTTATTTCGAATGAAAAAAATCGCACACGATTCGAACATCGTATTTTTGAACCATAGTCGAAAATGTATTCGTATACGATGAATATTTGTATTGGCAACAACGGAAATTCGATCATTCCATTTCTCGCTCCAAAAATTCGCTTGTCACTTGTTGTCAGTGGTCAATGACTTTTGTCAAATTTGAAGAAGTTAGTAGATCTTAATCAGGAAAATTATTGGGGACTCATTGGAAATGGGACCGTAATTTCGAGATCACTCGAGTACAACTCGCGTACGAAAATGGATGAATTTCGCACGAAAATCGGTTATCCGTATTTTCGAATCACTTTCGAAGGCTTCGTGCACGATTTGTTTCGCATGCGGTGACTCAAGTGGGTATGCACCATTCGAATATCAAACTTCGCATACGGTTTTATTTTTTTCTGTAGAATTGTCAGTTTGGCGTTTTATTATGAATGTGTTGTGAATGATGTCAGGCTTGAATTATCTTATTGAAAGAAACGTTATGAATGCAGCAAAAGCCTCAAAAGAATTAGGTCCATTATAGAAAGGTGTGATGGAGTCCGGAAAATGAGATTTTGATGCCTTTTGAAGCATAGGGTGCTACATTATGATCCTACTACAGCTGCATTGAACCGGGCGATGGGGAAGTTGATGAAATTGATTATGATGCCAATATTAATGAAAATGAAAATGAAGATCATCAACTTATGGCAGGAAGAAGATGGCAAAATTTCATAATTAATTAGGATTCACTTCCAAAATTAATTATAGCCTTTCGTAATGATGATTATAATGTAGGACAATTTTTTTAAATAAAATCATTGAAAAAACAATATTCTACTTAATTATCCTTTCATAGATCTTACAATTATTCTATTGATATCTGGGTAAGGTAAAAAGAAACGGATTACAAAACATCTATTTATTTATATCACATTAAAACAAGATATCACTTTACTCATGAAAAAGAATAAGATGACCTAAACTAAACAAATTCACTTACATATCAAACAAGAATTCACAAATAAAAACATGGTAAAGTTAAGCAAATAACTTTAATTGTTACTGGTGGTGATGTGGTTTATTAAGAGTACCAAACTTTTTGCAATGGATTCCTTGGCCTCAACATCTCTTTTATAAAGGTCAATTGCCGCCCTTAAATATTCTGCTCTATTTTTATTTTTGGTTGAGGTTAGGCTAAGAAGCTGTTCGTTTGCTTCTATGCTTTTATTCAGCCTCTGAACTCTTACAGCTGAATGTTTCAACTCACGACTTCCTGATGTCAATATTTCATCTTTTTTTTTCTTTGTCTCATTGATATTTGGGGTATGTAATTCAATATCCATTTTGTCTTGACTGCTAATTTTTTTTCTGTAGCAATTCAAAATTTTCTTTTTCTGTATTGTCTTCAACATTTTCTTTCTCCATAGTACTGAATACATATTCCAAAGGGTCAATGTTGAAATCGAAATGGTTTGATGATTCTGATACTTGAGGATCACCCTCCATAGCCACAGAACCAATAATGTTAATGATTTTCTCATCATCGTTGGTGAGTTTAATGTCAGTTGTAGATCCACCTCCAGTTTCCAGTCTATGATTTTTTATTATCGTATTTTTTTTGGCACTAGATTTCATATCTTGCCATGTCTAAAACGAAAGATCATATTGAAGATTTTTTAGAAAGTAGAAAAAATGTATCAGTTTTCTACCATGTATGTTTTAAAAGCAAATGCAAAACGATTTTTTTCAAATTCTTCACATACATACCTTGCGCCATTGTTTCCAGTTTTTTTTGCACCTTTTTGACCATTTAATTTCTCTGTAATTTCTTTTCATAAGGGCTGTGCCGTCTGATAATTGAACTGTTTCGTAAATTTCCCAGATTTTAATTCCGGATGTTCTTCCATAAATTCAATCAATCCCTTTTTTGTCCAGCTGAAACGAATCCTGCATATTTTTTCTTTCACAATGATGAAGGCCGTCGATACTAGGCTTCGATTTTGGAGGAGCCTAGCTTTACTCCACCCGTTATCTTCGTTATTTCTTCGACCTAGTTCGGCCAGAATGATCGATCTCTGACTGGACAAGTGAACTATCTATACGTATGCGAACTTTCAGAATATCACACGCTTTGGTATTCTTGACTCGTGACCATGAGGTCGCATACGTTATCAAAGCGAGCGCTTTGTATCATTCGTTTTCGTGATATAGTTTGAGTTTTTTGTGGTTGACAAGAAGAAACTTCAGAATATTCATGGGCGCCCGCAGAATTTTTTCTCAGGGGGGGCAAAAAAAAATCGTCAAAAAACGATAAGGCGCATGCGACATCAGTATTCCATTTATTTCTATTTCGTTTTTTTTATATTCATGCATGAGCGCCCGCAGAATTTGTAAAAAATGATTAAGTTTTCCACCTCAACATTTTTTTTAACATCAACAATATAAGGCAATATGTATAAGATAATACGGTAACTGTTTTCTAAACAAATCACAATCCATGAAAGAATATTAACAGGAAAATGAAATATAAATAATATGAAGATTACAGATACATCAACCAGTAATAACGAAATAAAAACAAATATACATTTACGCTCGATAAAATGATATTCATAAAAACCCTACATGAATAATAATGAAAAATGAAATATAAATTAAATGAAACAAACCATAAATTCAAAACTAGACAATCAGAGATTATTCGGAATAACACAATATAAATATCAAAATGGATCAATTATAAAAAAAAATAAAAAAGACATAACACACAAAAATAATAATAATAATTCTGAAAATAAAATACCGGAATCGTAATACCACGCATATTTTATTCTGAACTAAAAACCAGCCTTCTGTTAGTCTCAAGAAATTCAATAGGAAGTTAATTCCGATATTTTTCTTAGATTGTTTCTTTATCAGTACACGAGGAATGAGTCTGCATTGATGTATAAAGTTTTTTTTGGGTGTCTTATAGCTTGAAAAAATTTTAGGATATCCATATTTTTCAAGGGTAAATTCATCAAATTATAAAAATATATGAAATATATATATAGAAACATAAGTAAAATGACTCTCAAGAAACAAGAAAAAAAAACAGTCTTCTGGGACTGCCGATAGAAGTGAAATCTGAGCAACTTGTAAACTGTATCGTCGAACTATTTGGTCATCATTTTTGAAGTAATTTTGGTTAACAAAGGAGTGTTTATGATCAGGGATCAAGGAAGTTCAAATTGATCATTAATACTTTCTTGAAAATCAAAAATTATTCGCAAATAATAATCTAATGGGTCGACGCTCTACGATACAATTCACTTGTTACTTTGTTTTCACTTCTATCCGCAGACCCCAAAGGCTGCCACAGTTCGATTTTTTTACAGTTCTCATCAATAATCTACAATTATAATAGTTGAAATTTCACATTGAGAGGCGCCGAACGAAAAAATCATCTACGTAAATAATCAAAGAAGTTACCCTCGATAACAAAATTTGGAGTCAAAGACACTAAAAACGAAGAATACTCTCCGAATAGGGATGTTTCGAATTCGAATAGATCTTTCTCTAGAATGGAAATACTAATGAAAAGATTCTATATTTCCGACTTCTCGGAAAAAAATATTCTGATTGGAGAATGGACAATAATTATTGAAATATGAGAGTAGTCCCACTAGTCGCAGGAAGAATCCCCCATCAAAGAAGCCGCCTAAAAAAACCGGTCATAAAACGAACATCTGGTAGCGATTGAAGAGAATGCCGATAAGCATGGGGTAGTTTATGAATTTATTACTTCGTTTTAGGTAAACAAAAACATGAAATTCATCGTCTTCGAAAACTTTCCATGATTTTTTTCACCCAAAAAGTGCACAACACGCCTCAGGGAGTTATCAATTCGATAGAAGATCAAAATCTCAGGGGGGGCCACGGCCCCCCATAATGAGAATCAATAGGAAATTGGCAGCAGAAGAGGCTCGAAAAAGCTGGAGGGAGGACATAGAAAAAGAAATGAGAGAACTTTTATTGGAGGAGAATTTCTAGAAAGATAGAGATCAATAGAGACTGGATATCAATGACGTCGAAGAACGTATTAAAACCGATCATATTGTATGTAGAAAATAACAAGCAACAATTATTATAACCCAATCTCCAAGATACCTAAATGATAAGTTCGCCCACCTATGTAAAAAACTTCATGAATATATGATTCATAAATTTATTGATATTTCATTTCTTTCAATTAACAAATACACACACACTCTCATTATAGATTTATTCCAAAAAAAATATCTTTTCCAACAAATAATAAGTACATCACACAATTACAGTAAACAAAACAAAACTCCTCATGAGGTCCATCTCCTATCCTCTGGCATTGCTCACCTCCGTTTTCGTTCTTGACTTAAGTTCTTGCAAAGGCTACAAATATATATTATGATTAAACAAAATGGGTTTGTGGATCATAATCGTACCTTTCTCAAATTCTGTCAATCTCTGATTGCACCTAGCATGCTATTAGGTATGTTACCTATTCCTGGCCATTTCTATTGGGCATCTTCTTTCGTGAATTGGTTGAAAACTTTACCAGATTGAAGATCCGTGGTAGGTTTTCAATTAGAATTCATAATCCTTAACGAACAATTTATGTCAATTGTGAAATGTGTCAGTGTTGCTGGCTGTTTCGATCACACGTTTTCAAACGTATACCTTTCATGGAACGAATGGTCGTCAAGAATACCGATCCGGAAAAGTACTCGCATTTGAACCTTTCGTTTTGAGACGTATACGTTTAAAAGCTCACTTGCCTAGAATACGGGCCCAGGCAGACAGCATGAGGTCTTCTCAAGGAAAGTCATTGATAAGTTCTTTCGGTGGTGGTCTTTCGAGCAGTTGTGATTATTTCGGAGCACCAATGCCCACTTGCACCGTTTTCTGGTTTTTTTAATAGTTATAAGTACAGATCTGATATTGAAGATGAAGGAGATTATGAAATTGTTGAATTTTGTAATAATTCAAATGCTCAAAATATAGATATCCATGTAGAACAATTTATGTAACCAGATATGGTAGAAAAGTAAGGAGACCTATTTAGGAAATTCATTAGAAATTTATTTAATTCTAATTTAGTTTAGAAGGGAGATGTGATGTAGATAAGAAACAGTTGTTTTGTACATATTGTTAGACTGGTCGGTATTAAATGAGACATCAAGCGAGACACTTATTTTTATTCAAGCGGAACAGAAAGGTGTCTCGCTTGATGTCTCATTTAATACTGACCAGTCTAACAATATGTGCAAAACAACTGTTTCATATCTACATTACAGACACCCTTATCTAAGGCACCCTTAAATTTTGAGTCATGCTTTTCCCGTCATTAACGAATCAGATCTTACATCGCATATCTAATAGAAACGAGTTTGTTAAGCACGCGCTAAACAATGCCAAATTCGGCAACACTGTATAAATCAGTGAATTTGTTGGTTTTGACATAGAAATGCGACATGACCATATGGTTTTGTATCGGCACTGAGCACAGCGAAGTAAGAACACGCGAATTCATAGACGAACAAAATAATTTGTCTATGCGTTTTCTTTTTCAGTATTCTGATTCACAGAACGACATATATACTTTGAGCGGCTAACGAACTGGTACAGTACATTTTTTTTATTTGAAGCAAATGATTTCATTTGATTTAAAGAATTCTTTATTCGTAACTTGAATGACATAATTCGGCACCTGTGGAATATCAAGGAAGTTATACTTTTTATATTCACAAAAGTGAATAGTTCTCACTTCGATCAACAGGGCACAAGGAATGCCCCGTATTTTTTTATTTTTTTCTTTATGAATAAAGGGGAACATTTCAAGAAGATATTCAATGGGCCCTTTTTGCTCCTTCAGAAAAATGTACCATTTAAAAAACAATAGTGCACAACAAATTTCGATGCCTTCTTGAATTTCTTAGTACTGAATTCTGAATATAGGTATATGAAAAATACTTCAAATTTGCCCATTCAAACGTTTTTGTACGACCAATAATAACTGAGATAGCTATTGAGTAGAATGAAAACAATCGTACATACCTATTTCAATGCAATTAAACTTTTTGTATATTTTGTACTTTGGTACCTAATTAAAAAAAAAAAGCCGATGGTTAGTACAACTTTATTAATCTTCAAAGCGAACCAAAGTTCGCCACGTCAGCTAGCTTAACTAATTGCCAATTGCTACAAATTGTCCTAACACCAGATCCCTTACGCTCTTTAGTTTCTGGGATAGGAAATAATTCTAAACATTTCTTGGCCAACATACAAAAATATAACAGCTTTCACACGACATCGTTTGGCGCAACTCATATGGTACAGGACAATTTTATGTCCACTTTCAGAGTATCATACCATAATAGTTTATTGAAATACTTAAATTGCTTTTTTATTTGTCGATTGAGGCAGTACGAAATCTGCCAGGTCAGCTTGTTATATAAATTTCAATAGGCACACAAAAAATCATCGATTCACAAAGGGAGGCAGCGGGTGTTTCTTTATCCTATATTTTAAAAAGTTCGATAAAATGGAAACCTTGAGCTGGAGCATAACCATATTTGGCACGGTAAATGGTTATATGGATGTGATTGAGTACCTAAAAAATCGTCGACTCGCAAAGGGAATCAATCAACCATGAGATCCCCATATTTTGTTTTGCATGATGTAACGCAAGTTAAAACCGGTCTTTTTTTGAGTTACACAGGGGTCCATTTACGGTACCCTAATATTTATGTTATTGATGAATGATTTGAATTCATTTTTAGCACACTCGTCTCTTTTGTGTGTAGATGATTGTAAATTGTTCAGCCACACTTATTGTTTCCATCCAGGATTGCTGGAATCTTCAGGATGACATTGATTAATGATTGATTGGTGTAGGAAAAACTTACATTTATTGAATATAAAAAAGTTGAATGTGGACCGGGGAAAATCTTAAATTTGTTTTCAATACAATATTGAAGACAGTGTTTTAGACAGGATTACTGAATGTTAGGATCTGGGAATTTTATTTGATGAGAGGTTAATTTTTGTTCCTCATGTGTGTGCAATTGTCACTGAGGCACTCAGAATTCTATGTTTCATATTCAGGAACTTCAAGTACCTGTTTGAGACTCTGTCTTTTTTTCTTCTATTCACGACACTTGTGAGGTCGAATGCTAGAAACGCTAAAAAATGGATGTATTGTGTGGAGTTATAGAGTTCATATTGATAGGAGTGCTGTGTTGGGATCACAATATAAGTGTGGAGCTGATTTTCATTTAGAATTATGTATAATCATAGATTATTTTATCATACTCTTTAAAAGGTTGTTACTTGTAATTATGATTTTCCTAATCTGTAATAGGGTCTAGATTGGTATAGTTATTAAATTAAATTGAAATAAATTGGAGGCATTGCTCTCTCCATAACTTGAATTTAAGCAACTGGTGTTTTGCGTGGAAAACCTCTCGTCATCTGAGAATGGCAATGTTTTATTAAGATGATGAAACAGTTCCTATTTATTTCGTTGAATCTGGATCGGAGCTTCTCAATTTTTTCTAACCTCACTATTCAGCCTTCATTTTTAATTGGTTTCATTTTTTTGTCTCAACAGCTGCAAGCCCAAAATCGTTCATTTTCCAGCTCCTTTTTACATTTTAGAGTTAGTCTTCCTGAAATCCCCACTTCATAGCCATGTTCACTGAAATGTGGATTTAAGAGTTCATTTTGAGTATTTTCTTTTATTTCCGCCTTACTATTCCCGTTATCTCAGTTATTCCTTTGACCTAGTTAGGCCAGAATGATCGATTTCTGACTGGATACAGGCAGACAGCATGCGGTCTCCTCACGCAATGAGAATTCGGTTTCACTCATTGCTTCACGTACTCCATAAAGTTCATTTGAGCACATGATATTTTTCTGAGAAAAAACCCCTGAATTGAAAGAAGTCAACTAAGAGTGAGCTCAGGAATTCTGATCTTCTAACGTATCATTGAATATCAGACGAATATCTAAGACGTTGATAGGCTTGAACAATGTTTTCCGAAGATTATGGAACAGATTTTTCATTTCGTTGGAGTTGCTCATTTTATTGTAGAACCTCGTCATTGATCACTCTCCAGGGCCTTTATTCTTGAGTGGTTCGATTTTCTTTTGGCCTCAACGGCTGCAAGCCAGAAATCGTAAAGGAAAAAACCATTTTTCAACTACTTTTAAATTTTCAGGGTTCTTCCAGCGTACATCCATACTTTAATGCCAAAATACTGACGGAAAATTTAATTTTGAAATTTCTCTTTCATTTTCCGATATTCAATTTTATTGAGAACTCAATATCCACAACAAAGCTTCAGAAATATGCACTGATGATGAAAATAGCAAAGACAATTCACAGTCTGCGCATCGAGAATTCAAATGTCCGAAGATGAATATCATGTATTATTCTTCATATGAAGAATAAACTATCAAATACTTTGTAAAATTCGGAGATATACATAATGAAATCGATAACCACACAAATGTATGCAAGAAAATATATAAGAGAACAATTATTGCTAGGCCTAACTGAAAATTTAAATTCAGATAATTGTTCAACAGTTGCCAGGCTTCTTCTTCACAAAATTATCTAATGCTGTCACTCACCTCCTCCATTCTGTTGGCACAAGTAGGGGAACCTCCAAATGTTGCCCAATCCAACAGAATACCCTATAATTGACAAGAAAAACTGCATCTTCCCAGACCATGCTGCCCTGTCTGGATCTTGGTCGGCTGCAGACCCGCTTCCTCGAGATATAATGGAGCCCCTGGGGCCCTGGAGCACTATAGTGACACCCTTACCTTCACGACCACCCCTAGAGTTCAACGGAGCCAACTCGTGGCCATTCTTTGTCATCTCCGGTGACTTATTCGTGGTCATAATGAGGAAGTTGTTCTTACGATTCAAAGGTTGACGCACAATACACAAATATACACTGTGAGGGGGTTGTTACCCCATTTCCATGCGGAGCGTAACCGACAAAGGCTAATGTTGGGTTTCAATGGGGATTCCAGACAAATCGATAAATCGCATGTGCTCTCCTGTACGATGGTTCCGGTTTTTAGGTTAAGATTACAAGTGACCCATTTGAATCGGAACGTGGTTGGGAATCGACTAGAAGGTTAGAATAAACACCCTGCGGTTCCACAGGGCATGTCTGTTCGGAGTGGCGGGTTTGGGAGATTGGAGGGAAGGTAGTTTTGATAAAAGCCATTCATGAATTCTGGTTTCACTCCTACGCTACATGAGGTGTAAGAGGTTTTTGGATTTCGCGGAAAGGTAAAATTCCGATTTAATTTCCTGGGATCAAGGATTTTCAGACTGCTTCATAAGCTCGGTTGGAGTGGGTGTTCCGTGCAAAAAATTGAGATAGAGAAATGAAGGAATTATGTTTTGTTGTATATCGGAACTCCTGGAATACTGGAGAAAAAACTCTGAAACTTCATTCTCGGAAACAGCGAATCCTATAACATGATAATCTTGAATAGATTTCCCTCACAATTTCTTCCGATTCTTATAATAATAATAATGATATCCCTTTGTTTCTCAAAGCAAAATTATAAAGTATACAAAATATATTCTGCAAAAGATTGACGTCATTTTAAACAAAAAAAACTCAAAAATGTGATAGGTCAAATTCTCTGAGAACTGCATGACTCAAAAAAATTCCTCAATATTGTAAGGTTCTGTATT
Source organism: Hippodamia convergens (assembly GCA_038502775.1). NCBI lineage: Eukaryota > Metazoa > Arthropoda > Insecta > Coleoptera > Coccinellidae > Hippodamia > Hippodamia convergens. The sequence continues at coordinate 140,663,233 of CM076607.1, read as the reverse complement.
CACCAAAAACTTGATCAACTCTTTCTTGAACATGTTATTGTTTGTCTCGTGTATATGTTTGGGTAAAGAATTGTAGATTTTGATGCACATGTATTTCGTGTTGTTTTGTGCCATAGCCAGTTTTACTTTTGGGTACATGTATGGAATTGTTTTCCTTGTGTTGTTGTGATTTTCGTAGTGTTTAAACAGTTCTCTGTTGTTGCGTAAGAAAAGGGTACATTTCAGTATGTAAATTGCAGTTGTTGTCAGTATGCCTTTTTCCTTAAATACTCCTCTACATGATTCCCGATATTTCATGTTATATATAACTCTAATAGCGTGTTTTTGTGTTATAAATATTTTATTTTTTTGGGAACTATTTCCCCAAAAAATAATTCCATAGAGTATAAGTGATTGAAAATTTGTATTGTAGAGGGTTTTCATTACATTTACGTCAACGTGGTTTCTCATAACTTTTAGAGTATATACAACACTATTTAGTTTTTTATTAAGTTGTTCTATGTGTGGTTTCCATTTCATGTTTTTATCAAGCCAGACTCCTTAGAATTTCACATTATCTGAGGGTTTTATATCTTCATTTTGTAGTGTAATAATTTGTGGTATAATGTGACCAGTGTGTTCAGTATGGAAAATGGTACACTCAGTTTTGTTTAGGTTAAGTATGAGTTTGAATATTGCTTTTATGTTTCTCAAGGTTGTATGGGTATCTTTAGCTGTGGTTATTATATTTGTGTCGTCTGCGTAAATAGTGATGTTACATGATTCACACCCACACCCACACTTGCTCCAAATCTGAGAAAATTTCTAATGATCCCGTACTGTACCGAATGAAAAGCATTATCATGTCTGCAATTTTTTAATTCTGGAACATAGACGGAAATAGACAATTTAATGGGAGGGCACAACTTGGTAGATTCATATTGTTTTAATTGAGTGATTTCAAGAGAAATTTTCGAGCTTTCTGAAATTTATAGTAGTTGTATATGTGAAATCTGATTGGGAAGCTCAGTCACTCGGTGCATTCTTCACTGTGAGTGAACTATATCTTAGAGATTCGAATTTTTTCATTAAATATTCAAAAAGTGCAAAATCTATTCTTGGAATATGATTCATGAAAGACAATACAATACAGTTCAATTTATAAATTTTTTTATACAATAAAGTGACGTATAGGACAAATCAATACTAATTTGCAAATTAAATGCCTGCGTATTTCAACGAGAAAGACAAAAATTCAGCAGTGCTATGAAAACATTTTTTAACAAAAAGTTTCTTGACTTCCTTCTTGAATTGAATATCAATTAACACCTTACAACTATTAGGTAGGTGATTATAAAAGTTATACCAGCCAGCCTTGGCGACAACTCGTATTTTGATGTGTTATGTTGAGGATCACATATTGAATTCTTATGTTTTGTTTAATGATTTTAGAAATCAGAGCACATTGTCAAACTGGCGAAGTAAACTCTAAACAAAATAAATACACTTGAACGTATTTTAGTGTAGTAATGAGTTAATTACAGTAGGTACTGAAAATAGTGCTGTAATGAACTCATTACAGCATTGTTTTCAATTATATTTCTCGTTTTGTGGTTGTCAGTACTGACCTCCGATACACTCAATTTTCGAATCAAATCCATTAAAATTCCGCAATCTGCAAATTTCATTAGTGACACCAACTGCCAAGATACAATACAAAATTCACTTATCCGAATTTTAATTTGAATTTCTTTACTGAAATAGACAAAATATCATCAAATAATCGTGGTTCCGAAAACTCTTTCTTTCGTTCCACATTTTCGAATTTCGTATTCGCTTTGGAATAGGAGTCCTTTCTGCAACTTGTTTCAGTGAGGGCACTTTCTATCAAACTTTTTCACTCCCGAAATTTCAGAATTATCGGTGTAGTCCTCATTATTTTCAAAATGTAGAAACGCAAGTCCATTTTCAAAGTCAACCTTGTTTATTATACGTTCAGCAAAAAAAGCCATTTTTTCCAAACACATAATAAATATTCATTATATAAATGCAGAAGGCATTGATATTCTAACACGAGTTCAAAATTCAAAAAGGAACAACGAAGTGGCGAGGTTTTGAATGAACGAGTGTTAGAATGAGTATCATAAGTACATTGTTTTCTCAACTCAAATTCGCTTAATTTTTATCGAAATTAATAAAATATTGCCGTAAATCTCGTTAAGTATTTTCTGCTTTGAAAAATATTGATTGACAAAATTGTTTTTTATCTCATGAAATTTGACAGATGTTAAATAAATGCGTGGCAGAAGGCCAACATGTCATCAATGAATATTACTGGAAATAGTGTAAGAATGAAATTGAAACGCAATATTCTAACATTGTTTTGTTCTACGAGATGTGGTCGAATGAACGGATTTGACTACTATTCTAGTAGTATGTTTCAGTAAAAATAATGTAACTTCACCTTTGTATGATATATATTTTGACTAGCGTCCCCAACTTCCAGTAAATGTTTTCAACCCAAAAAGATCCAACAACAGAAAAATTTAGAATCAAATTAGTTATAATGAAATAAGATATTGGAATCCAATATTGTGTATTTCAGCTGGCCTGTGGAAGGAATAGAACATTACGAAATCGACCGGCTAAGAGTAAAAATAAAAATAAACTGAACCATAGTGCGTTTTGCTTTTGATTTCCTATTACTTGTTAATACAGAACATACATAATGGAAGAATTTATAACTGAGGTATTTTTCATCCCAATATTCATTAATTCCTTCAGAAGCAATCTTCAAAAGACGATTTTATTGAGAAATTTGTGCTTATTGAAAATTGGAATTGTTTACTTTTACAATCGCATAATTATTTGGATTTGAAATACCGTGATGAGCTTAACGACATGGTTGCTATTTTAGTTTCAAAAACCAAGAGAAGACGAACATTTATTAGTGCTAATAACACAATTAGCGAAGTGTCTTGGGTCGATTTCAAAAGCATGAAACCACCTGATTCTATATTCTTCATCAATTATTATTAAGAAAAATCATCTGCGAGAGTTGATGATTATTATTTCTGGAGAAAGTCGATTTTCTGAAAATGAATTGGAGAATTTTTCAATTGGTATTAATAATTGATTTTTTTCATTATCATCTCTTTCATGTTATTTAATTCCAGTAATAAAAATAACACTATTCAGTGAAAATTCTTCTTCATTCAATCTACTGGGTCAAAAGAGACAAAAAATTCAGAGCAGAAAAAAACTTGCCTTCTGGGGAGAAAAAGATACGTTTCTGTTCTGATTCCAGGATTGAAAAGGATGTTTTCTATCAAGGTAGTGAAAAAATGCATTTCAATCGATATTTTCCTATTTCTTGGTAAATCTCCCTCTGTTCAATTAAATATAATATCTCATATATACAGTCGAAACTTTTGTTGATCGGAATCATGAAATTTTCTGACCTTTTTCTGTCATTGATGTCATATACTGCAGATCATCTTCTGCTCAAACTATTATTATAATTATTATTCTGAACAGGGGTTTTCTTGACCCTGCTGACTCTAAGGAAACTTGAGTGGTTTTTTTTTCTGCACAAACTAACAACCACTCAAGTTTCCTGAGAGTCAGCAGGGTCAAGAAAACCTCTATCTCCCTAGCGTCTGCATTGCCTTTCCGATTGACTTACAAAACGAAATATCTTTCTCGTTTATATCCCCTCCTTAGAGACGACTCAAAACTTACCTCCAATTCTTCCTGCTCCCGTCCGAAATCCACGATTTGCATTTGTACTTCCGTCAAAATATCGATTGGATGGTCCTGTCGGATTAATCCGGGATATTTCGGGAGCCATCGTCATCCTTTCCCGGACCCAGACATCGGACAGGCGTTTGCGTACATCCGGGAACGAGAGAATGATGTCAGGCTGCGAGGTCGAGGTTCCTTTCGTGGAAAATTCCACTGCTATAGGGGGTCACATAAAGGGTGTTTCGTATTATTTCAGCATGGAGAAGGCGAATTTATTGCACACTAGCTGCCCAGCCCAGCTTCGTCTGATCAAATTGGCTATCAAAGTTATTATTATATTGTCAGAATGACAATTCTCGTAATATGTCTTAGTTTTTGGTCCTGAAAAATATTCTGTTTTTCTTGTGTTATAACATGATTGGTTTATCTATGGAAGATGATTGCCTTTCATTTGGGACCCCGTAGCGGTCTTCAAACATCTGAAGTGCCTAAAAATCATCACCTGGAAGGTCGTATTTGGTTTGAAAAAACCCTCACGACCAGATAGCAACAATTTGTGGATTTTGAATTTGAATATCGAAGGAATTTCGAAAGACAAGTGTGATTACGTCTCCAAATTAGCTGATGAACATGGTATCAAAGAGATTCTTCTGCAAGAAACCCACACGGCAACAGAAAAAAATCCTCGTGAAAGAGGACAGTTGAAAGGTTATGTATTAATTGATTGTATTGACAGATAAATAAATATTTCCAATCAACAATATGATCTTCTTCTTTTCGAATAGATGCTATGCAATAGCTTAGCCGCGGCAGTCCTTAAGTGCCACACGTGCTTTTCATCATTTAATATTTTTCCACTATTTTTTATTATTATTTCATTTCTCAGGGTGGATAAAAAAATTTGTCGAAAAACGATAACGACTTCAGTATTCCATTTGTTCCTATTTCATTTTTTATATCATTACCCTCAGAATTTGTTAAAAATGATTGAGATTTCCTCCTCAACATTTTTTTAACATCAACAATATAAGGTGATATGTATGAGAAAATACGGTTACTGTTGTCTAAAAAAATCACAATCCATGAAAGATTTTTAACAGGAAAATTAAATATAAATAATACGGAGTAAGGAATGAAATAAATTTTATGATTGCTTATAACTTAAGACAAAACAACCAAGAATAGCGAAATAAAAACAAATATACAAATCGCTCGATAAAATAATATTCATAAAAACCATCTTTTTAATATATAAAACTCAGTCAGCCATATTGTTGGTTTCACCATTTATAACATAACTCAAGATTGGATGAAATGTTTGTTATGAAAGTATAGTATAAGAATAATGATGAAATATAGATTAAATGAAACAAGCCATAAATTCAAAACTAGAAACTCAGAAATAATTCGAAATAACACAATATATATATATATATATATATATATATATATATATATATATATATATATATATATATATATATATATATATATATATTCTTATGAAAATAGAGAGCTAAAATAATACAATGAATGTTGAAACAAAAAGTACCTAAGCTGAGGTAAAAAAAGAACGGGGTATCATAACATTCTTCGTATGATACTATAAAATCATACGATACTATCATCACTAGTATCATATGATACTATAGAGCCAGGGGAAAAAAACCTCAGCCGAAAAAACCTGCCACCCCGTAAAAAAAATAACATAAAATATTAAATATCAGGGAAAATCTTGAAAGACATCAGTGTGAGATCATCTGCATGTTATCCGTCGATAGATTCTTCCCAAAAACGGCTCGCGATTCTTAATCTGAAATGAAAAAAGAAAAAAGCAGAAAAGAAACCGAATATTCAGATTAAATCAAATAATTTTGAAATTAACCACCCATTTTAGAAATGCATTCGTTACTTTATGTATAGCCTCGAAACCATCTTGAAATTTATAAATGGGACAACTATTTATAAGATGTTCTATAGTCTCCTCATTTTCCCCACACTCACAACTAGGACTCTCAACCGAATTCCATCGGAAGAGCATGCTATTGCAACGTCCATGGCCTGTTCTAATGCGATTTAGAACAGACCATATTCTCCTGGGAATATAAATATGTTATTGAAATCAATTTATTAGGTATAAAAAAATAAATTAAAAAAGAATAACACGCAGAAATAATAATGATAATAATTTTGAAAATAAAATACCGGAATCGTAATACCACGAGTAGGATATTTTATTCTGAACCAAAAACCAGTCTCAAGAAATTCAATATTAAGTTGATTCCTATATTTTTCTTGGATTGTACCTTTATTTGTACACGAACGAAAAATTCAGCTACGTTAATAATTGAAGATTTTAACCTCGATAACACAATATGAAGTCAAAGACAATAAAAACTAAGAATACTCTCTGAATACACTCTCAACGTGGTTACGATTGTTTCGGATTCGAATACATCTTACTCAAGAATGCAAATTCTAATAAAAGGATTCTATATTTCCGCCTTCACGGAAAAAAAAATTCTGATTGGAGAATGGACTATATGAAAGTAGTACCACTTGTCGTATGAAAAATCCCCCATCAGAGAAGCCGCCGAAAAAAACCGGTCATAAAACGAACATCTGGTAGCGATTGAAGAAAATGCCGATAAGCATGGGGTAGCTTATGAATTTATTACTTTGTTTTACGTAAACAAAAACATGGAATTCATGGTCTTCGAAAACTTTCCATTATTTTTGTTCACCCAAAAAGTGCTCAACACGCCTCAGGGAGTTATCAATTCGATAGGGGATCAAATTCTCAGGGGTGCCATGCATTGACTACTAAGGTCATATCTTCAAAAACAAAAATCTTGAAGAAGCCTGAATCCTCATTGCAAAACCAATTATATTTCCCTAACTTTTCAGTTAATATACGACTAACCCATACTTGACAATACAATCCAATAATCAGACAACCACCTCAACGGATGACCCCCCTCCCAGGAAACGCAAAATGAAGGCAATTGCCAACGATATCTCCTCTAAGTCTAGTCCGTTCAATTAGTACTGAATCATCCTTAAGGATCGCTTGCCACTACGCTAAATTCGGAACTAAAGTCCTAAATCAAGTGCAACGCATAATAAATGCGAAATGTTATTATGCTCACGATTTGATTCAGGTCCAAGAGCTTGAATTAGTTCCGAATTTAGCGTAGTTGCAAGCGGCTCTAAGATCAAACTTATATCGTGATAATTATTCGTCCATATTGATTTGTGTAAAAGACAAAGCGTTGGCCTAATTTGTAAACCTGCCAAATCCATTCTGAAACAATGGAGTCAACAGGTTAATGAATTAAGTCAACGAAAGGACATCTTCTAAAACTGAAAACGACAAAAGTTTTTGTTCTGAAAGACATTGGATGAATTCTATAAATTTTCTTGTGAGCACGTTAATATAGGGTTGTCTGCAACAGATATAACTCTAATAGAGGTTTGCGAATTTTAAAAATTTGAATTTCGACGTGTTTCGAAATGAGAGATACAGCTATCCGTGATAAGTAACCGTGTAATAATGAAGGACCAAACATCGCAGTCGTATCTGATAGGACCCTGAATTTAAGACAGTATTTATGTTAATTTTTTTTAGTTGATGTATTATGGCATATTTTAATTTATAATAATCTGCAAAACATTATGTTCGTAAAGTCTATTTCTTCGCTTGTAAGTGAAGTAAATCCTTAAACGAATTGAAGAATGAGCTCCTATTCCAACACGATTTCGAAATTCGAAATTGAGCGACGAAGGGGCGAGTTTTCGAGAACATGAGTGTTGGAATTGCCTTTTGCAACCAGTATTAGACGATAAATTCGGATTACTGACATTTGTTTTGTTCTTGGCAGTCGGTGTGACTTAAGAAATTTGGTAGATTAAGGAACTTGAGTTGATTTGATCAGTAATGACAATCACAAAACGAAAACTATAACTGAAAATAATGATGAAATGAGTTTCATTACAGCACTACTTTCAGTACTGTAATGAACTCTTCACGATACTGAAATAGAGAATAGTATATAACATTATTTTTTTAAGAAAAACAAAATTCTTTGCCTTTACGGAGGCCACATCTGAATTCATCTTTGTTTCAAAAATTACTAACAAGCTAGAGGGTTTTTACTGGCGAATGAATGATATAACCTTACCTTCTTGAGCCAGCAAAACTCGTCACCTTGCGTGTATTGTTTTATATTTTATTTGTTTCTCATTTGTAAAAAAAAATCTCAATGATTTGTCTCAAATGAAGTCAGTTAAGGAAGCATTGCCATGAACATGTCTGTTTATTTTTCTTTACATTTGTTTTAGCGAAAGCGAAAATGAATGTACCAAAAGAAATTATTGAGGCAGCCAGCTGTGTAGCATCAAGTTTATCACCTGCAAAATCAGCTTCAAGATACGAGCAAGAATACGACGACTTCAAAAAGTGTCAAAACAAAAATAGTGTGATTGGGGTAACTGAAGATGTTTTGTTGTTCAACTTGAATCTACTATCACCTAGATTTAGCTCTAATATTTTATGGGCAAAATGATCTATGCTGAAAAGCTCCTTGGAAATGAAAGAAAATACACCTGTTCGCAGGTTTGTTTTCCTTAGAAAATTTATTGAAAATCATGACGTTTAGTTGTCATTTTCATAATTCAAAAGGTAAAAGCGTTTCTGAATCAAAAAAATGAGCGTCATACGCAAAAAAGAACAAGGTATTAAGTAAAGAAGAGGCTGAACAATTTCTTTTACATGCTCCTAATGGCCAGTGGCTGCTGGCAAAAATTGTAACAATATTTGGGATTTCTGGATGTTGTCGATGTGACGAAATACTCTCCTCAAATATGAATGATGTAGAGGATATGGAAAAATACGGTATTGTGACATTGCGGCAAACAAAAAAAATAGCAACAAGAAGATTCACCATAACCGATGATGGCTGCAGCTTCGAGCCCAGCATGTTATACAGAAAATATGTAAATCTAAAGTTTTTTCTTGACATAACGTATGAAGATTTCATTTGACATACCGACAGTGAAAGTGCATTTCCCTTTATGCTGGCCAGCATACTATTGGTGGTGTCCCAAGGCAAATAGCGAAATATTCAGGTTTAAAAGACCTAGAGTTATACACTCTTTTCGCAGAACTGGAGCCATTATGGTGGCGAATTCGGGTGGAGATATTTTAGCACTAAAGCGTGCAGGAGGGTAGAAGATCACCGAAATTGCGATGAGTTATGTCGGTGATTCGGTCAAAAAAAAATTCGAAATGTCTAGCAATGTCCTCGAGTTCAGCAGTTTCTGAGTCAACAGATGGTTCATCATCAGCAGTATCAACTCTTTCATCATCAAAAATTTGTGATACTAAAAATAACAATTGTACCATGATTTTCAACATATATGACGATAAAACAAAATTTTCTAATGTGAATAATCCTACTGACTTGTGAAAATTTTGCAAGTTAACTGTCAGTTTTACAAGTTAGTGACTTGATAAAATAAACTTTCTTGATTAATATTGTGGTTTTTGGAAACTGACATCTACAAATGAGAAACAAATAAACGTATTTTATCAATGTTTGTTCATCTTCTGGACAGCTGACCCAGAAAGAAAAATTGACATATTTCTAGGTTGATCGTCCCAAGTTGAATGAACATCTATTGAAATTAAAAGGTTTATTGAAATATTCAATTGAATACGGTGTCTTCGGCAACCACAGGTGTTAAAAATTCAATGAACCAATAGATTTCAATGAACGTTTCTGAAACATACCGAGAGTAAACCATGGATTTTCTCATTTTTGATAATTCAGTGAGTCTAGGTGTCAAAGATAAATTCAGAAAACTTCGTAGAGCAATAGGCGAAATCTGCACTCGGAATTTATGGGATCAGAAATTTACGAAAATAGTTCTTTCATTATGTTCCAATAAGCTACACATGCACTTTTTATTAACGATTTTCACGAAATATCCTGATCAGATCAGATCGGCCTGAGTTCTATTTTTGGTAATTCAGTACAAATCATACCCCACGCAGCCTTCTAAAGAACGGCTGTGCATAATAATACGACTGAGGGAAGGGCGGACACAGGCGTCACGGTGACGTCACCGTACGCCCTCTTCGATCGATACAGGCCATGAATCTCTCGCAAATTCATGAGGCTCTAATAATAAATAGAGGAGGACTACCAGGATAGAGGGGGAAATGGTCTGTTGGCAGCGAGAATGAATTGACAATTGAAGTTGTCGAATTTATTGTAGTCGATGGAAATATACAAGATTTGCGAAAAACTGAAGGAATATATTTTTCATCTAAACTTGAAATATATTGCGCCTCGGGAGATATTTTTTACGCAGGCTCACAAAAGCAGCTTTGGTAGCTCTACAGGGTGGGCAAAATTGGTTATACTTGCACTACAACTCTGAGAGATAGAGATGAAAGAATGACAAGTTACGGTGGTCTTTTTTAGAGGAACTGATAATGCCATTAACTGCATTCCTCTTTTTTTCTTATAAAAACATTAGTTTGAAATGGCTTAGAAAGAATCGCCATTTTTCCCGTTTCAGAAATATATCATACATCGTTAATCACCCTCAGATTCATTTAGATAGCATGAAAAATATAGTTTCTCTATTTCAGTATCGTAATGAGTTGATTACAGTAGTAAGAGTAGTGCTGTAGTGAAACTCATTACAGCATTGTTTTCAGTTCTATTTTTCGTTTTATGGTTGTCAGTACTGACCTCCGATCGAATAAAGTTTCGAATCAAATCAATTCAAATTCAGTGATCTGCCAAATTTCGTATGTCACACCAACTGCCAAGATACAATACAAAAGTCACTTATCTGAATTTTCATTTGAATTTCGAGAGTATTTCACAAAAATTGACTGAAATAGAGAAAATACCGTCTAATACTCGTTGCAGAAGGCAATTCCAACACCCAACTTCGCATTCGTGTTTGAATAGGAGCTCATTCTGCAACTTGTTTTAGAATATACTATTGTCTATTTCAGTATCGTAATGAGTTCATTACAGTAGTAAAAGTAGAGCTGTAATGAAACACATTACAGCATTGTTTTCAGATATATTTTTCATTTCTCTCGATTGACTAGACCAAATACTATCGAATAACATTAGTTGCGAAAATGGGCTAAAATCAGCCGTTTCCAAAATAATGAGAATTTTAAGAATATACCTGATATTATCCACTTACAGAAAAATTTTCCCAATTGCATCATCACCCCTAATTCAAATTATTTCAAATAGTTAACCGAAAACCCCAATAAATCTAAATTAAAACAAACCCTTTGTGAATTTCTGACAGTGTCAGAAATTCAGCGTTCGAGGTACAATCTTAGAACAAGTTGTAGGAAAAGACTCTTTCAATATCAAAATATCCGGTCGTGAAAGCCTCAAACTATTCACTAAATTTAATTATCAATTATTTATCTATTTTGAACCTCTCGAAAATGGAGATAATTTAGTCAATCAATGAAAAAAAATTATATAGAAAACAGTTTTGTTTTCATTGAGATTTATTCAGGTTTATCGTTGGCAAACGGTTCTGTTTTTGGATTGACATAAATTATGATATAAAGTAAAAACTACCCTATCTGTGCAAAATATTCAATATTCAATATCACAACAACCAGAACCAATAATTCAACATACTATACCTGAATTAGTTGAAACGAGGTGGAATATCAATATCATTTGTTTTATCTGAATGGTAAGAAATATTTATTAGTAGTGGATCATTACTTGAAATATATTGAACTAGCTGATGTTACTAATAATAACTCAAGTCTAAATGTACCCTCAAGTCGGTATTAAATATTTCATTCCATGGATTTTTTCTATAACTATGTCCATTTCTTACTGTATTTTGTTTGATGACTTTTCAAATCAGCTATAAATGTTTTCATCGAATGCACTTATAAGCAAGTCTTGACTTTCCACTTCTTCATTATTTTACTTTCAAATAGAATGTTTATTTTTTTCTCATGTTGCTGGCCAGTTTTATTAACGATTCTCTGTTGCCCATTCCATATTGATATCTAGAGAATTGTCACAGTGAATATAAGAAACAATTTTTTTCTCGCAACTTAATCAAACTCTTTCTATTGCATCAAGATGTTCACGGCCTTTTTGGGTCAGAAAAACTCAATTACAAATTTTTGAGTGAAGTCTAATACTAACAAATTTTTCGTATGATGTAGCTAGAAGATGATGAAAAATTATTCATGACTCAGCAGGACTAGATATAAAAAAAATATACAAACTTAATAATATTTATTCATGGATAACTCTGTAAATAAAAAAATTAAAATAAATAAAAGCCTTTCATAAAGAATCCTAGATGAAACCTTCTCGGAACATATCATCTCTGAATTTTAATTCCAATCTCGAAGGTGTACCTGGATTATTTGGATCACTATCGTATGCAGTAGTTCGTATCTGTAAAAAATGAAATTATTGATTTGTTATAAATGTAAATAAACCTGATCACTCCCTAATCGACGTTAGGAATGGTCAGGAATTTCTAGATATCGTAAAGTATTGAGAAATGATGAGGTATGATGTACATATACAGGGTGTTCAGAATAAGTTTTCGTGAATTCGGGATCTTAATTCCCAGATACAAAGTTCCTATGAACTATGGGTCTCTGACGCACTGTTTCTGAGATGCAGGGTGTTGAATTTAAAAAAAAATGGTTTTATGGAATTATTCACACATTTTCCGATACAAAACGATGTTTAATTTTCACCAGTTCCGTCCGAACAGACCTTTGTTCCAACAAACTCAGTGAAAAAATTTGTACGCCAATGATTTTTTCATGATTTTTTTCAAACTTTAAATTATTTTCGTAATGAGCATAAAATTTACAGTAAGAATGGTCTCTTGAGTTGTTTACCTGCGATGAATATTTTCTCAGAGAAAAAATAAAATGCAAATTAAGCATGTGCTTCAATACCGACTAATTTTCAGACCAACGTTCCGTGAATTCGGAATCTTAAACCTCACATGATTTTATGAAATAAAAAAATGCTTTTCGAATTCATTTTCGGCACGGTACACATTTTTTGTTTATTTTGGTAGGTTATCAGTACGCCATAAAACACATTTTCTGAATTTCGTCAAGCAATCAAAAAATTTCGTAACTTTCCTAGATGAAATTGCATTTTGGAAGTAATCAAAGAATTTCGTAACTTTTCTAGATCAAACTTCATTTTATTTTTTCATCAGAAAGTATAAGTCGCAGGTAAAAACACAAGAGATCATTCTTACTGTTAATTATGTGGTGATTACGATCAAAATTGGCGTACCACTTTTTTCACCAAATTTGTTCGGACAGAACTCCGTACGGACACTACTAGTTAAAATAAAACATCGTTTCGTATAGTAAAAAATGTGCCTTAATGCGTACTCATAAAATAAAAAATAATTTCATAAAACCATTTTTTTTTTTAAGTTTCAACACCCTGTATCTCAGAAACAGTGCGTCAAAGACTCATACTTCATAAAAACTTCATTTCATAAAATCATCTGAAGATCAATATTCCGAATCTACGGAACCTTCATCTGAAACACCCTGTATAATTTCGACGCTCCCAATGTATAAAATCAGATTAATCTTTTTTGACTATTCTGCCTTTACTGAGATGCAAAAAAAAATATTTCTGAACTTTGATCGTGGAATGTAAGAGATCTTGATCGAGAGTAAACCACGGGGGAAATGCTGCCATCGAGTAGAGAATAACGACGATTAAAATTAAAAGAAAGAAATAAAAAGAATTCTAGATTTCTATCGATACAGGAGGAAGTATATTGGGATCTACAATATCGCACTATTCGAATACTCCAAACTTTCTGAGAACATCAGACTAAGATCTTCTGTAAATATAATCAACAAGTTGCAACGTATGAAAAGATTTCGTTTCTTGTATTAGCCTGAAGCTCTTTCTGTTGTTAACGCCTGATGAATGAATAGAAGTGATTGTTGTTGAGAATAATAGTTTTCAATATGTGCGAAACCCTCTATTTACGAATCTATCTTGACCACTTCATCATACAATTATTTCTCGAATAGTTTACCAATTTTTCTGAACAACTAGCATTTGACAAGTTAGTTTATCAGAAGTAACCTCACCTGGCGTTCTGCTCACAATCCAAGAGAGGTAAGATGTGATCCTAGTGTTCACCGAGGGCCTCAGAGTAGCGCAGCCTAGACCAAAAGATATCACACCAACTAATTGAAGTCTTCTAATTCGGTTCACCATCCACACCAAAGGACCACCTGAATCGCTCTGGCATGAATCTTTGTCCGGCGCATATGTGCATATTTCCATGTCGGTTATATTCATTTCTGTGGTGGCACACTGGGAATTACTGATGACGTTCAAAGAAACCTCTTGCAGCACATCTGACCTTGGACCAGAGAATTCTTCAGAACCCCATCCTGTGAGAAACTGAGTATGAGTTGGTAATAGATTCGGAAGAATGGTATCGTGTATGATTTCCCAATATCTTCTGGAATATACCCAAAAGGGCTGTGAGGAGTACAATTTGGGAAGGAAATGGATAGTCATGGAATCTATTCATGCAGACAGTCGACTGAAGCAACGTCAAGGTTTCTCCACAGGACTGGAACTCTATGGACTGGAATGTCACTTTACGCCAGTGGTGTTCAGACGAGTTCAGTTACACATCCGCGATTGTGATAATGATAAAAATACGACAGCTATGTACATAGATGCATTTGAGACAGACATTGATTCAAATTTTCTGATGTAAAAATTCTGGACGAATATAATAATTGATTTAGGAGTGGTTTCAAAGAGATGGTTGACGTCAGGAAAGTCCCAAGATCCTTAAATTTGAGAACTGATACCGCATCCCTGAGTTGAACCAATCAGAATTTCTTAATTGATGAACAGAGATAGGATATCAGTTGCGAATAAATCTTTCGCCTTTTACTAAAGATTTCCGTGGGGAGGGATAACTCAAATGAATCTATAGCACAAAAAAAAAAAATATCTCAGGCCATCTACCCTGAGTAGGTAATGAGGAATGTTCACAGGTATGCAAAATCGATCGAAACTTCGTCACAGTATAACCTATATGTATATGAAATCACTAGTTCTTATTTCAGTCGAAAAGACCTAGTAGTTCGGATTTTACAACCCCGTGAATATTCAATTCCTCGCGGCGATGTGACGTCATACTACATTCGCAAATCGCACTCCGTGAGACGAAAGGCCCTTATATTGGACCCGGCTACGTACTGAACCTGTCAAGTCGTTGGATGTAAAGTGACGTCACACGGATCCATCGAACTCATGTTTATAACTCGATATCCCGGGCGCTATTTGAAATATACAAATAATTTTTGGACACGATATTTTCATTTTCTACGGAGAATAGGAATATGTAGAAATTGAAAAATTTGGGCATTCCTCATTGTATTGAGGGTGGCTTCTCGTGTTGTTAACATTCCAGTTGCAATAAGATTCTGAACACGTCGAATTTGATTCCTCTGATTTGTCTACTCAGTCATTTTTTCTTTTGTGATCGACTGATGTTGATAGGATTATCAAACAATTTTAAGATCAAACTGAAACTTCTTCAAACTGAGACAAGAATTTGCATTTTATGTTTTTAGTTGATTTCATCGTGTTAACTGGAATTCTACTCCAATAATTGACTACGGTTATCATTGTTCTGAAGAACCTTTGGTTTGTTTTTGTTGTTCATGATCTTCACTATTGGTTTCGATATGATTTCTAATGTATATTATATATTTAACGTATACAGGGTGGGTCATTCATAACTTTACACCCTGAACTGGGTTTGCGAAAGAATAACGCAAAAATGCTCGGACAGGTCAAATTTCGTTGTTCAAATGAGTTTGATAGCACTACCCCTCTAGCCGCAACCCCTAATAGCTCTCACTTTCGAATAGGGAAAATGGGTCGAACGGCAGCTAGTTGAAAAGGCAATTCAATTTCCTGCATGAGTGTATTTTTTTCATCGCTTTATTATTCCACTTAGAGACTCAGTATTTCATCAATCACTTTCAGAAGCATTATTTCGATCTTTAAGATTGAAAAAACACTCGTCCTGGTCAAAAAATGAATTCGATATCACTACCCCTTAGCATAATACTTGATCTGCCTCCCCTTCACTTGTATGTAAGGAAATGTAGCCTGCTGAAAGGCATCAAACTGTTCGAGAGTTTTTTGTTATACCATACCAAAGTTCAAAATTGGGGGTGGAAAGTTAGGGATGTCCCACCCTGTATATCTGTATTGTGTGTAGACTTTACCAATGACGCGTCAGTTTTTCAGTATGTAAAAGGCAACAAATTTAGCAAAACATCGAAGAAAATTCACCGTTAATTCCTTCAAAATTTATATCTTTTCTCCTGAATTGCGGAATTGTTCGATTAATATCAGTCGTTAATTTTTTTATTATCACCTTCATTGTTATTAAATTTGTTCGAGAGAAATAAATACTATTAAGTTACAAATTTTTCTTCAAAAAATATACCTCATGGGGACCAAAGAAAAAAAATATTAGAAAATACAGACAAACGTCTGATTCTTATTATTATTAGCCTCCCTCGCAGGAAAACCTCCATTTTACTTTCTGATTGGCGGGATGAAGATGATGCTTTCGATCAATGTTCCAGAAAAAAAAACAATTAAATCGTAGATACCTTATGAAGAATGACTAATATTCGTAAGGAAGTCTTTTCACGAAGGGTTGAATCACTTACTTAAAATGAGATGTATCATTTCAGAAAGAAAGCGGGAGAAACTTCAAACATTGCAGGTTCTCTTTTAAACAAACAGGAAAATGGTCAACCGCAAAAATTATTGGGAAAACCATAATTGGACTTTTACCTCAAAGAATCTTCATTGAATTAGTTTACCCCATTTTTGATTTTGTGTTATCACTTTTTGATCTACTATGTGAATATATTAGGAAACTAAGCCTACTTGTTGCTGTATTGCTTTTTTCTTTCACTGTAGCCTACAACGACAGATGAAATTTGCATCTACCCTCTGCATGCCTTTTTACCAATAGAAACTCAACCTTTTCGATGAAAAAAAATTACATCGATTGTTTTTTCCAGGTAACTTCTGAAATTCTCACTTACCTAAGGCTATCACAGACAGCCCTGTGAAATCGTTATTGCTGAATCTGAAGGGTAAACAAACTGGTCCAACGTAAAGACTGAATTCGATGGTTAGCTTTGTTTTCACCAGAGCTATGTCATTGTTCTGGGTCTGCAGATCGAATTGAGGATGGATTATGAACTGACTCAGGAGATAAATTTTCGAATATGGAGTATCAGCACCTGGAAAAAAGAATATCGAGTTTATTTTTTCATTCGGACGTTTGAACTTTCATCATGAAATTCATCAATAAATAAGCAGTGGGAAAGCATACAAGAAATAAAGAGTCGCAGAAATATAACTGTATAGGAGAATGCTCAAATTACCTCAGTTGGCTCACATAACCGACAAAAAAATTATAGCACTTGAAGAACATTAATCTCTCATGAGTTGTAGGAGGGAACACTGATTTAAATGGAAAGAACGATCGCTCAAACTGATCAATTTTGAATATAATCCTTGGGGGATTATTTTAATAACTTCTGTGGAGAGCCAGACCAATCCCAAAGGCCAAACATTCTGCCAGAAACAATCAAAATTTTATAACGTCCCTAGGAACTATTAATTTTTCTGCCTACAAAGTGTACAAATTATGGAAATGACAATTTATCATCATAATTATAACACAAATCGAAAAATATATTTTTTTCATTAGTAGTATTGTATCTTGACAGTTGGTGTGACTTACGAAATTTGACAGATTACTCAATTTCAATTGATTCGATTTGAAAAATTTATAGGATCGAAGGTCAGTACTGACAACCAAAGAACGAAAAATATTACTAAAAACAATGCTGTTATGAATTCATTACAGCACTACTTCAAGACCTTTAATGAACTCATTACGATACAGAAATAGAGAATCAGCTAGCATAACCTACTGCATCAGTAGAATTGCTGGAGAACTGTGAGATTGAATTTTCAACTGCTTCTGATTTTCGAAGTGTTGAAGACAATTTCACTATCCTTTGATAGGAGAGAGTATTCAGGAACAATTTGTAATCAGCGCATTCACCAATTTGTTACTCGATAAGCCTAGTATTTTCAGCATTCTCCAACATTACTTCATTTTTGCTACTGGGCGATAGTTTTTCGAATTGGACACTATTCCTTCGAACAAATTCATTTTCAAACCGAAATGAAATATTCTATTTAGGAAAAAAAAAACTAATCTGGACTATGTTACTTCTAAATAATGAATGACTCATGAATAAAATTCATCGATTATGACTTACCAATTCTGATCAAGAGACTTACTACCCCGATGCATTCTTGTCGTATGATCTAAAGTCTCAATTTTTGTATAACAAAAATGAATGTCAGGAGGGAGGGTGGTGCTCAGCCCCATGACTCCTCCTCTAGCTGCGCTACTGATTTTGACATGTTACTTCGAACCTCGAATATACACATTCAATATGGTCTGCAACGGGGTAATCTTGCACGATTTTTTCTTTGAAAGCTATATATCCCCGGTAAGGAAGCGAATGAAAAATCCAAAATTAAAATAGATTTCAAAATGATCAATAACCTTTTCTCAAATTAAATTATTGTGTCCAAAGTTACCCACCCTATGATCGGGGATACTTCGAACGACTATGAAGAAACCACGCGATTTCGATTTAACCATCCTGAGAGAGTTTATTTGTACACCTCACTACTAAAAATACTTGGAAATACTTGAAAAAAATTATATGGAATAGAAATATGTACAAAATATACTAAAAATAATTTTTTTCTCGAATATCATTATCACAAAAAATGAATCAAAAAACCGAAGTTTTCCTGAAAACTAAAGTTGGTATAAACTGAATTAAACTAATATTTTGTAAAAATAGAGGAAATAGTTGTCAGAAAACAATTAATAGGACTGAACTATCTAGTGCCAACTTCTCAGATATGGGCGAAGATGATTTGCACTAAACAAGATAGCCGAGATGTGAATAATTCGGTGATTGGTACTTATTGCCAAGAAAACCCAAGCAAAGAAATATTTTTTTCTCAATTTATTTCACCGGGAGCTTTTTCTGAGATTTCTGAACTTGAACTATGTATAAGTGGCATATTTTTCTGCATCATGTTTTCTTCTGTAAGAGCAGAACATTTTCTACAAGAAAAAAAAACGAGTCAGCTTCATTGAACACCTTCAAAGTTACCCCGAAAACGTCGACTAAGCACACTCTAAAAGTATAGATAGAACAGAATGTGTTGAAGTATTTGGAATTCCTTTGCTGAACTGTTGCAAGGATAATGTATTCGCAGACCATATCGAACGTGTATATTTTAGGTTGCTAACTCTCTGAACTTATTTTCATATGAATACCTTCTTGCCATTCTTGAATGTGTTTTAAACTTTAAGAGAACAATATGCTTAGTCATCGGTTTTTTCTAGTAGAAAATGTTCTGTTCTTACAAGAGAAAACCTGGTGCCCTGGATATATGTTTTTTTGAAATTTTTCATCCGCTTCCTTACCGGAAATATACAGGGTAGCCGGACGATTGACATCGAAAAAAACAAAACAGGTCCCTCATGTCATGGGGTATTCGAATCACCCCCATGTATGTTATCCGATTTTTCACTGTTTCCGAGTTATGAATTTTTTTATGAAAGTTGAGAATTTTCAACTTGAACATCTTCAAAATTATTTTTGCCTAAAAGTATGAGACTTTTCTGATATTTTTTTGTTGTAGATAGATCGCCAGGAATTGTACTTTTATACATAAAATAACCAGCATCGTAACTCTGATAAAGTTATGATAAAATTATGAAAATGTTGGTCTCAAGTGAGAAAGTTAAGTATTTTGGATCATGATTTAAATTTTCAAATTTATATAAAAATGTAAACAGGTTACTTCATGGTTTTTTAGTAAGCTTTCAGAATCTTTGATAAAAAATGGTACTCAACGGTCTACTTTTGCTAGAATTAGCCTTCAAAGTCAGCGAGGTAGAAAAAATCAAAGAAGTAGACGTTTACTCAAAAATTATTTTTTGCCATTTTAAGATTTTTCTGATCAAGCTATGATAGAAAATGCTGAAAATCAATGAAAATTAGCTTTATAAGAAAAGTTTTAGATAAGAAAAAGAAAAAGGTATGGCAATAAATCACACATGATGTAGATAAAGAGAAATTTATTTATAAAATTTACAATAGGTTTTATGCGACTGAAAGAAAATTTTTTGCGAAGGTGTAGAATGTGTATTGAGGCTCGAGGTAGCTACTTTGAAAACCTATTGTAAATTTTATAAATAAATTTCTTTTTATCTACATGATGTGTGATTTATTGCCATACTTTTTTCTTTTTCTCATCAAAAACTTTTCTTATAAAGCTGATTTTCATTGATTTTCGGCATTTTCTATCATAGCTTGATCAGAAAAATCTCAAAACGGCAAAAAATAATTTTTGAGTAAACGTCTAGTCCTTTGATTTTTTTCCACCTCGCTGACTTTGAAGGCTAATTTTAGCAAAAGTAGACCGTTGAGTACCATTTTTTATTAAATATTCTGAAAGCTAAGTGTTGAGCGCAGTTTTTAAGCCTACTAAAAAACCATGAAGTAACCTGTTTACATTTTTAATTTAAATTTGAAAATTTAGATCATGATCCAAAATACGTAACTTTCTCACTTGAGACCAACATTTTCATAATTTTTATCAGAGTAACGATGCTGGTTATTTTATGTATAAAAGTACAATTCCTGGCGATCTATCTACAACAAAAAAATATCAGAAAAGTCTTTTACTTTTAGAAAAAAATAATTTTGAAGATGTTCAAGTTGAAAATTCTCAAAATTCATAAAAAAAATTCATAACTCGGAAACCGTGAAAAATCGGATAACATACATGGGGGTGATTCGAATACCCCATGACATGAGGGACCTGTTTTGTTTTTTTTGACGTCAATCGTCCGGCCACCCTGTATAGCTTTGAAAAAAAAATTGTTCAAAAGTACGTTATATTTAACGTAGAGCACTTTCATGGCCAATGCAAATTGAACATTGACGAAGGATTGAAGAAATCTTTCTTGTAAATTCAACTAACCTGTCGAGATATTATGCTCTCCAACCAACAATCCAATATTATTCACAACTCTGTTGGTGAGGCAGTGGGCAGCGGTGACAGCATAACGTTCAGATATTATACTTGCACCACAATATAAGCTTCCTAATTCAGCATCCACAAGAGCAGACATAAAGGGATATTCGTTTACCCCCGTTTCGTGTCCTCCAACAATCCTCATCTGATGACAAAGCAGAACACAAAATTAATTACATACGTACAAGAATGACGATTCTATGTTTGATGCAAGCTATGGGCATATGCTCATATTAGAGGCAGACAAAAAAATCTTACATAATCAATAACAATGTTGAAGTGACCAACGGTTTATGACCCCAGCAATTCTTTTTTTAATAAAACAAATGTATCTTTTTTTGGTTGAGTTGAGCAGCATATCCACGCGTGCATAACTGGACTCCGCCTTTTATCACAATTAATCTGATAATAAACACTATAGGAAGTAAGTAAGTAAGTAGGTAAATATTTTATATCAATAATTATTATAGCCACCAACTACAAAGATGAAACAGATCAAACTTATACTGTATTTATGAACTACAGAAGCTTACATATTCTTTAAAATTATAAGGTTCACAATCTATCATAAATTTATGGATCTCTCTTTTGAAACTATTGAATTATTTAATAATTTGAATCCTTCTGGGTAAAATTTTGAATACTTTTATTGCCATATATAGAGGATGTTTTTCATAAATGTGAGAGAATGTTTTGGAAAAAACATGAACAAATACGTCTAGTATCATTTTCATTTGTACAGGGTGCGGCACGGAGGATGGATGGTTTTAAGAAAATAATAAAAGCGTTAATTTTTACTCAAAAACACATTTATTGACCGAATCAGATTCTCAAGGAAATTGCATTTGAGACAGTCAAGTGTGGAAAATCACATCAGGCATGTGGTGGCCGAAATCGGTGATGCAGTGCTGGAGGCGCTCTTGGAAGTTCGCGTAGACACTCTCCAACATCGCTCTCTCAACTTGGGCAACTTCCACGCGAATAGCCCTTTTCAATTCGTTATGGGGACACCTCAAGGCTACAGTATACGAGACCAAGCCCCGAACTCTGGACGAATTGAAAAGGGCTATTCGCGTGGAAGTTGCCCAAATTGAGAGATTGTCTTCAGCTCATGTGGAAGGTCTATATACTTAGTAAGCTTATTCGTCCTGGCTTCTCGAATGTTGTGGTCACTTGGAATTGTTATATCTACAATCTGCGCCACCTTCTTCGGTTTTTGAATTATGAAGATATCGGGTCTATTATGTTGTATTTGCTTATCTGTTATAACCATTTTGTCCCAGTATATTTTTAGTTCTTGGTTTTCAAATTGTTCCTTTGGTTGGTATTTGTAGTATGGTACTGTTTCAGATAAAATTTTGATTATTATTTATCTGTTTTTTTTCACTCATCGAAGTGGTTATATAAAACATCACCATGAACCTGAGTTCCTCAAGGGTCCGTGCGGAGATCAAAAGAGATGCATCATCCGCAAATAGAGTTAAAATATTCGAGTCAATATGATTCGTGATATCATTAATGAATAAAATAGACTTTTGCATGAAATAATAGGTACACAGCCGTTAATCGTCTCAAACTTCATTATCAGAACGTTATCAGTATTTCAAGTTTCATGCCATTCACTCACCCCTTGTTTCCAACCGCAATCACAGGTCACAGGTCTTCTTGTAGTGGTAGTTGGCACATTACTTTGTATGGACGCGATACTACAAATGAATTTTCCTGTTCTGGTAAGTGGGCTCCAGTAATTGGAGAATAATCCTAAAAAAATATATATTTCGATAATAGTATATTCTAAAACAAGTTGCAGAATGAGCTCCTATTCCAACACGAATGCGAAATTCGAAAACGAGCGACGAAGGAGCGAGTTTTCGAAAGCATGAGTGTTGGAACTGCCTTCTGCAACGAGTAGTAGACGATATTTTCTCTGTTTCAGTAAAGTTTTGTGGAAAACTTTCGAAATTCAAATAAAAATTCAGTTAGTGACTTTTGTATTGTATCTTGGCAGTTGGTGTCACTAACTTAATTTGACAGATTGCGGAATTTGAATTGATTTGATTCGAAAATTGAGTGGATCAGAGGACAGTACTGACAACCACAAAACGAAAAATATAACTGAAAACAATGCTGTAATGAGTTTCATTACAGCACTACTTTTAGTACTGTAATGAACTCATTACGATACTGAAATAGAGAAAAATATTACAGAGCAATATGAAATATCGCATTTTTCTTCTCAAAATTTTTCGCTTGTAAATACTCGCAATATCAAAGAGTCTATAGTTAACAGTACATGAATACATTCCACAAAATACATGAATTCCACTCAAAAATGCTGGAAACACACTTAATTCAGAATCTCTTTCCGTTTATTAATCCATAATATTGAAAAAGTTGATATCCGTGTGTTTGTTTTTGTATTTGTTTTTCCCCTATAAACTCAGGAACCAGATGACCGATTTGGATGAAACTATATACACTGCGCGAAAAAATTAACGCATATTACGGAAATCCCAAATTTATCCTACAACTGAAGGTGTTCTCGAAGATAATTAATTTCATTAGAATTATGCATGCATATGTTATCCACTTTTAACGTTTTTCTTCAATAAAGATGTTTTTTCCCAGCAGGAATAAAAAAAGATGATATTATCAGATTTTGAAAGTATTGACTCCATTCCAAAACCAGTTGTTCTCGATCAATTCTAGTGATCAATAGTTTTTCTATGATTTGATTTTCTACACTCGATCGCTATGCACATGCAATTTGACCCAAGAGGAATGTACCCAAGCGGTAGTTTTGCAAGAAGAAGGGAGGACATACACAAGAATTGCAGAAAGGTTTGGAGTTTCCCATACAAGAGGGTCCAGAATCTTGCAGCAATTCAGGGAGACAGGTATGAATGTCCGTTGAGAACGGTTTGCAACCGCTCGCTTCAAAATCAGCTTGAGCAAACTCATGGGGTGCAAATTGGCACTTAGACAATAAGAATTCGCCTCAGAGAATAAAATTTAAGGCCTCGTGTCGCGGCAAGAGATTCAGCTTTTACCCCAGCCCATCGAAGGGCCCATTTGAATTTTGCGAGAGAGCATATCCATGGTTCTGCCTCTACCATTGTGATCGACGTTTCCTTATATACAGACGACCACATGAAAGATATGCTCAGTGCAATTTCCCGAATACTACTGGAGCCATGAATGCTGATAAGTATAAGAAACATTCTTGAAGGTCATGTCGTGCCATTTGCCCCAAACATTGGTGAAAATTTCATTTTTATGGACGATAATGCCAGACCCCATAGTGCGCGCATCGTTCAGGAGTACCTTGAAGAGGTTGAAGTCTCTCGATTGGAGAGCAGCAAGAAGTCCAGATCTCAATCCGATTGAGCAGGTTTGCGACAACTTCATTAGGAAGCTGAGAAGTACAGAAGATCATCCAGCTACTCTTAATGACTTAGGAATCCAACTCGGAGAATTCTGGGAAGGATTAGATCAGAATATTTTAAGATCACTCATTTTGAGTATGAACTGTCGTTGCAGAGTTGTAATTAACGCAAGGGGTGGAAATACCAAGTATTAAATCACTTATCAGCATTTCTGTATTTTGAAAATTGTTTATTTCTCTCCTTGACACAAGATTCGGTCAAATCCTGAATTTTTCTTCCATTAAATGTGTCTTATTTATTTCAAAATCTTTCCGGTAGAACATAAAAAGTGAGTTATATATAAAGTCAATGTAGAGTGAGCTTTCATTGAAATTGAGATTTTCGGAATATGCGTTAATTTTTTCGCGCAGTGTATTCTGATGAAAATATTACAAAACGATATGAAATTTTGCATTTTTCTTCTCAAAATTTTCCGCCTGTAACTACTTCCAATATTAAAGCTCATATAGTTAACAATACTTGAAAACATTCCACAAAATATATGAATTCTCCTATAAAATACTGCAAATACACTTCATTCAAAATATCTTCTCGTTTATTAATCCATACTATTATAAAAGTGAATGTCCGTGTGTTTGTTTGTGTATTTGTTTGTCCCCTAAAGACTCAGGCAGGAACTAGATGACTAATTTTGATGAAACTTTCACTATATCGTGGAGAATTTTTTTTGTGAGGTTTTCGTGAAGAAATAAGAAAAAATATCGATTTTGTATGAGAAATAACTGGTGACGCTGAGTAAACTAGGCAAAGAATTTTTCTTTTTCTTAAAAACACTTGGCTTCACAGTCGCAAAAAGAATTGGGCTTTTTCCATCACTTTTAGAAACTAGCAAACAGGCCACTGTTAAAATCTCATTCAGTGAAAGAGAAAGTACATATTTCTTTTTCAGCATTTGATTGGAGATGTGAACTTTCATTTGGCGCAATTGGATATCACTACTTTTGTAATATTCTACTCTGCACAACTGATTGCTTCAAATATCGAAGTTTTTTATGAAGATTTTGTCCCTGAGATGTATGTGATACTGATGAGGCCAAACAAGGCCGAAACCGGTATATTTCTCATCCCAGTGAAAAAATCTTAAATAATTTCTCCAACCTCACGATGAGAGATCTCTGAGCTTGGGAATTGGAAATGGTAGTCATTTCGCTGATTACTATTTGGAATTCATCTATGTTTCAAAAATGGAAAAAATTTATGGGAAAAATATTGAAAAGAAGAAAAATTTAATATGATATAAAAGAGAAGTCAGAGTACGATGAGGATTGCATGATTCAATCCCATGAAGGAGTCTCAAATTGACCTTGAAATAATGTTTCTGATATCATTTGTTTTTCGAGCATTTCGGCCATCGCCACTGCTCAGTCAGCTCATTTCAGCGTGAATATCTGCTGAAAGTATAATTCCTGAAGATGCCAGGTACTTTGTATTTCTTATTTACTCCTCATAAATTGATGCGTGAATTTACATAGAAACATTTCGATTTTTTTCAATTCATTCAGTTAATTTCATCCCCATAATTTTCCCCAAATATGTTTGGTTAAATACAGAATCGGCTATAATGAATTTCAGTCGATTTCTTAGATGAAAATATGTCTTTTCACTGTCAGTCGATATTTGCATCATGCAACTTTTGAAAGCAGATAATATCTATTTCATTTGTTAATATTATAACAGATACTTAAACGAAATGCATAAAGAGATTGTTTGTTCATTCGATTTGAAAAAAGAACTGCACGTATTATTAAAATTTAAGAGACAAACAGATAATAATACCATAGATAATCAAAAAGATTTGAACAAATTCAGATTGCACCTGATGCTATCAATTCAACAGCAAAAAATCGTAAAATTTTTCATTGATTTTAAAAATTTCGTTCATCATCATACTAATTCCTTGGGAAACATGTTTCCAAAAGTACGTATTATTCCGTGAAAGAAATAAAAAATGTTACAACCGAACTCACCTATCTCTATCGCATTTCTTTCAGACACCAAACTCAATTCTCCTTGTCCACAATAGTTATGAGCATCCGCAAAACTTGGATTACCAGACAAGGAAACAGACAGTTTATCGTATTGGCACTGGTTGGACTGAAAATATTTCGTCAAGCTACATGAAACATGTGGAAAATATGAATTTCATATATTCTTTATTTTACATCAAAATTTTTCAGACCATCAAGAAAATATCTAAGACTTTCCATATTCTATTAATTTTTTCCTATATCATTCAAATGAAACGAAAAAACACAAAAATTTGAGAAAACTAACAATATCATTTCATTCTCATCGTTTCCACTCTAATCGTTTATTAACCCAACACCTCCTGATTTTAAATTTCTAAAGTCAACTCCCCCATTGGAACTACTACACCATTTCCAATTGACATTCAGAAAACATAAAATGTTATTAAGATTTGTCAATTGAATTTCAGAAAATATCAAATTCAATTCAATCGAGTGATCCGAAATACATTTAATGTTTTCTGAAAATCAATTGACTTATCTATAAATTAATTGACGCTTTCTGAAATTAAAGCGACTTATCTGAAATACAGTTGAAGGTTTCTGAAATACACTTGGAAATGGTGTAGTAAGGGATAAATTATTTGGACCCACCATGAAAGCTCCTAAATCAAGAAGAATATTGCATTAAACATGGAGTATTGAGTTTTATATACATATGAATGATACCATAATAAAAATTCGACCCACCTGGGGAATATCGATGACCTCGCAACTCAACACAATCTGGGTGCCAGGTTCACTTCTAGCACTCCATCTGCAATTGGTACCTCTAGCATAATTATTGGGGTACTCTTCATTGAAAATGTAATATTGCTTCCCTGGAATAATCTTCTGGGAGTATTGGCATTGTCCAGAGACAGACATGAACATGTTCAGTAAAGCCAAGGACATGACCAAGTGCATGGAGGTCCCTGAAAAAATTATATCTTCAAAATACTAACTACGGTACTCCAACTGCCAGTTCAAAGAACGTCCATTAAAGTTTAATGATTCATTTTAATCCTCCACTAAACAACGCATCCTTAGTTACCATCAATTAAATATCTTGTTTAATGGAGGATTAAAACTTCAATGGACGTGTGGATCCTTAGTGTCCAAATAATAATAATAATAATAATAAACATACGATATTGCTCAACATCTGTCACTTTTATCTTTACGTGTTGAAATGTGCGTGTTCGAACGAAATGGATGCAAATGTGAATATTGAATCGAGAAAAGAGTGATTGTTGAAAGTCCTACTGTTGAGTATCTAGTTTCAGTATCAAAATTTCAGTTCCGTTTTTTTCAGGACAAGGTCATATATTTGAACTGTTCACTTTTTTCTAGTCCCCACCTTTTAAAATATGTATTAGGATCAAATTTGTCCAGAATGTTATAGCGATTCAGGGAGACAGGTATGAGTGTCCGAAGATCAGGACAGGGTAGACCACGGGTAACAACTGCCATTCAAGAACGTTACTTGAGATTTTCTTCGTTGATACAACGGTTTACAACCACTCGCCCCCTTCAAATCAGCTTGAGCAAAACTCATGGGGTGCAAATTAGCACTCAGACAATAAGAAATTGCTTCAGAGAATATGATTTAAGGCTTCGTGTCGCGGCAAGAGACCCAGCTCTTACCCCAGCCCATCGAAGGGCGCGGTTGGATTTTGCGAGAGAGCATATCCATTGAGAGGAGGCCGATTGGGAAAGGGTTCTCTTCACAAATGAGTCTTGATTCTGCTCTATTATTGTGATCGACGTTCCCTTATATACAGACTTCCACATGGAAGATATGCTCAGTGAAATTTCCTCCTACTGGTGGTTTCAGGGGAGGAACGATGTTATGGGGTGGAATATATTTGACTGCTCGCACGGACCTAGTGGTCGTTGATAATGGAACTGTGAATGCTGACAAGTACAGGGTGCGGCACGGAGGATGAATGGTTTTGAAAAAATAATAAAAGCGTTAATTTTTACTCAAAAACACATTTATTGACGGAATCAGATTCTCAAGGAAATAGCATTTGAGACAGTCAAGTGTGGAAAATCACATCAGGCATGTGGTGGCCGAAATCGGTGATGCAGTGCTGGAGGCGCTCTTGGAAGTTCGCGTAGACACTCTCCAACATCGCTCTCTCAACTTGGGCAACTTCCACGCGAATAGCCCTTTTCGAGTTATTCAAGTGAGATTTCAATTCATTGAGAGAAAAACTCAGGTAAACACAAAATCATCATCAATGAGAAACGAGCGTCTGAGCACTGGAAACATGTCCTTAAAGGTCGAAAAATCGTATGATATTCATCCCTAGTGGTAATTGGTTTTCGAACCGAATTTTCTTTGGTCTCACTTATTAAATCGAAAAGTTCCACTCGATGGTGGTCAGAAGAACGACTTAGAGAAGTGGAGGTTCTCTTGACGACCCTACCAGCAGTCCGACTCATTTACTAAACCCTGTAAACTCATTGAGGTGAAAATACACTGGGTAGAATATGCTTTTGTTTTGGCGTTCAGGAAGTTTCTTTAAAAGCTCGACAAAGTATAGTCAATTCAATGAAAGTTTATGAGTAGTAGGTATAATTCGAATTTAGCGCCTACTAAAATAGTTTTCAGCGCCCTCTAGGAGTCAAAAGAAAGAAACTAGCCGAAAATCGTATTCTGATTTTAGTTCCACAAATGTAAGGGCATTTCCCATCTTTCTAACTCTATAATTTGATGTTATTTTCATCAGTAGAATCTAGTAATGAATGGCAAACGCCGCTACTCTCAACATTTGCAACAGCATTGCATACCTAGTTTGAATGTTTAATAGGTATATAGCCGACAGTAAGTCTAGTACCACTTCGTTACCTAACCATATAATTATATATATTTACATGAGAACAAATTGAATGGCGGAACGTGCGAATTCCTTCAGCTCAAAAATCTCGATAGATATCCTTTTTATCTCGCTTGTGTCAATTGAAGAGGTTTCGATATGGAGATTATTATTTATTATATACACGACAATGTTTTCTAGGAAAGATTAGGGAACAATGTCCTCGGCCATGAATAACCAGCTGGAAATTGCTGAATTCTGTTGTAATATTCGATAATTTTCTGTTTTTTTAATTAGTGGGATGTGTGATGACATTCCGGAAATTGAAACAATTTACTAGTATCCTGTAGTATTGACATTGTGATGAGAAAACTGAGGAAATACATAAAACATTACTCAAGGGAAGATTTACGGGGGTATCTAAGACCAGAAAAAGATACCTCAGCAACGTGTAGCACAAAAAATTTCATACTATAATTTTAAATTCGTAATTTCTCAAATATGATCAATATGAACTTCGAGCAACAATCATTAGAGGAACAAAAAATTATTCGAAATTTTCTAGTGATTTTCAACAGGTTGTATCTCAGAGAAAAATGGTCCTATAGAAAATAAAAAAAACTAATTTTTCGGACTACCGGTAGTCATGCAATCGGATAAAACACTAAAAAATTTTCAAGATTTTTTCCTCTTTTGTTTCCCCTATGCACATGAAAAAATTTTCTCGGGCTTGACCGATGCAAATGCCACAAAACCTATTCATTCATTACTTTCAGATATAACCATTTGTCTTCGAGATAAGTATCCTGTTTTGAATACAAAATGATCCTTTTTCACTCAGCTGCCAATATCTCTGGAACAACTCATCGCCTAGCGAGCCAGAAGGCGAATTCTTTTTCTGCAGAAAATTTCCTACAATATTATTTTTGTTCAATTCAAAAATTTTTTTTCAGCTGTCACATAAACGTGAAAAAAATCGAAAAAATGCCATTTTACCGTTTTTTGTTTAATTGACTGTATCTTCGTCAATATTTGCGGAGGGGCATAGGTTATGTAAATAATTTCACAGCCTGATGTTCCTCAAAGTCCCTCTGAATCGGTAGATCGATCGGTTCAGCAGTTTTCTTGGACCGATTGATTGAAGTTTTGAAAAAAATTAAGGGAGCAAGGTTTTTGTTTCCTAAACTTGACATTATCTACTCAATCAATCCATAATTGTAATATTTCTTTCCACTCGATTTTTTTTAATGAATCATAAAAAAAATTCTTATTTTCAGAAACTTCCGAAATTCGGAAAAAAAAATCAGAGTTTCGTTAAATTTTTTTCTGAAAGTAGAATCAGAGTAAAAAAATTTCAATTTGAAACCATTTCTGACTCACTTCCACTGGAGCTATGGAGACTGGATGGATTTGAACCTTCATTTTCCTCACAAAAAACATAAAATGAATTCAAAGTTTATACCCCAACTTGCCCACGGTACTAGTTAAGTGAATTGCTGAACGACACAATTTTTCCATTTTCTGACACCACGTTTTAAAAAAGAGTTTTTCAAAATCATTTCCACTCATTCGGTAAAAAAAAGCATCTTAAAAGAGCAAGTCAAGTTTTCTTAATTTTTTCAAATGTTCAATCAATCGGTCTGAGAAAACCGCAGAACCGATCGATTTACGGATTTGACGGGACCTAAGCTCTCCTCCAGAAGATGATACAGACCACTAACCACAAAATAGCAAAATGATATTTTCGTGCTCTTTTCCTCGTTTATGTGAAGATGAAAATTGTTTTTAATTGAACAAAACAGATTTTTGTAGAAAATTATCTTTAGAAAACGGAATCGTTAGATAACCAGTATTTCAGGAGATATCGGTAGTTGAGTGAAAAAGGATCTTTTCGTATTCAAAACTGAATATCTCGAAAATCCTAAAAACCAAATAAATGTTTTCTTCGTGCTTTATCCGATGGTTTCATGGCCATCATTACTCTGAAAAATTGTTAACCAATAATTTCAGTAACTAGAGTCTTCAAGATTCAGAAGTTGATTTTTCATTTTCTATCCTACCATTTTTCACTGAGATACAGCCTTTTGAAAAAAAATTTCAAAATGTTTCTGTTCCTTTAATTGTTTCGTGAAGTATATTAGCAATGAAAACTTCCTGAATAGGTATGTGGTAAGCAAATACCTTTCAAGATAAAAAAACCGGAAGCCTCTGGTTTTTCGTTCCCAAAGGTTATGAGTGTTTGTGATGAAATGATTTTACTGACATTCACGATTCGTTCGTTCATAATGAATAAATTTGAAGTGAAAAACAGATTTCCCTGTTATGAACCCTGAGAAGAGATATTTCTGAAAATTATTTCATTGAAGGGAATGATATTTATCCTAATATTCAAAAAATTTCACTGAAAAACAGAAGTCTTACCTGTCGAATTCATGAGAGAAAAAACATCACTAAACGATATTTTAGGAAATATTTCATTCACACAAATTCAACCAATTAGAGAAAATGTATGATACTCGTACAGTAAGTACATTTCAGTACTCGTTCATTCAATCTTTCAAGAATATCAATGCCTTCTGCACTATTCTAACTATTCCAAGCTACACAATGAACATTTTGAAAATCTTTTTCATTCTTCTTATCGTCCTGAACGGCATAATCCTTCTTACCATTGTTCTAGAGCTATCCCTTTCAGAGGATCTGAACAACACATTCAAACGGCAGATGAAAAATGTAAACATTAGTTATACTGAATAATAATATGATCATAAAAGCAAGAGTGCAAAAATAAACAGGTAGGTTGAATTTGAGCCTTGAATTGATCGCATATTCACATCAAAAGGATTTCAACCAGTATTGACCCAGTCTTCCTAAAGAAACTTGGAGCTCCACACATTCTCACAAACCACAAACACAACAAAAACGCCGAAAACTCATCCTTACCCATCTCAAAATTCATCACTACGAAAATTAACGGGTCAAGCTGAACTCCACATTTGATGACTTCGAAAAGATAATAAAAAAAAACGTTAATAAAAACAATATGAATTGAGCTGTTCGTGCTTTATCTTTCTTACGTACATTTTTATCTAGTTTAAACAATCCCTTTTATACTCAAGTCATTCGTTCGGGAAATGGAAAACGATAAACATTAGACATTTGAAAGGAAAACGTTTCATGGAATATTTCAAAAAACACGACGTGAAAATTAGTACGAAGTACTTTCATGGTATTTCATTTCAAACGTTAACTTTCCGCTTGATAAAAAAATGAAACTAATTGGGGCCATTTACTCGGTGATGTGAACTTAAATGGTACTTTTACTAGTGATACAATGTTTTCGAACCTGACCTATCCATTTTACGGGATATTTTTTACAGTGGAAGAGCCAAAAATGGTCCTAATTGATTAGGTGGGACTCATTGATGAAAATTTCGTTCTTGAATTCATGAATATAATGGCTTTCAGGTTTGAAGTTTCCGAAATAGGTACTTCTGACAATTAAAAATAGGCCAGTGTTGAATCCCACTCCAGAGATGACCATCTTTTTCATCTCTTCAATTGGAAAAGTACCCATCTTATCGAATTGAACCTTGATGTTGTTCAACGAAATCTTCCGTCAATCTTCGAATTCAATGAGTAAAAAACGTTTAGAAAGCTTTACAGTACTAATTGTACATATTCATCATCATCACTTTCTGTTGAGGTACGAATTTCTGCAACTGAATGAGAATAAGCAGGGGTAGGCAGTTCATATAATTTGTTTCTCGAAATCGACCTATCTCTGAAGATACAGCCTCTAGAAGGCGTTGCGAAGTTAACGGATTCAAATTTTTTGTTAGTTCTGGAAAACACTGAGTCATGAAACTATACAAATATGAAGCGCTCATTAGATATGTTTCTCAAACTATTTTCCGATCTCCTAACGTTATCATTAGAGGTTGAAAATTACAACCCCTTGGTAGCGATCTTGAAGAACGATTCAGAAGACAGTGAAAATTGACAGAAATCAAATCCATCCCTATTGTCATTTCATATAAAGGCATAATAGTTAATAGTTTAAAAGGGCTTACAGTCCACTGCCACCTGATGGTCTATTGTGCCCCCTGGCAAATCTTTACATCTCGCCTTCCAGTCCCAGAGATCTAATGAAATCCAATATCTCGGAAGGCATCAGTGAAGCTTATTCCTTTGGCTTACAATGCCAAAGCATTCTGTGACTAGGTGAAAAGGAGTTTCTTCCTCCTCCCCACAGAATCTACACTCGTCAGTGTCCGATACGCCCATTTCAGCAAGTGTTTTCTGAGGCGGAAATGCCCAGTAATAAAGCCATTGAGGAGGTGTAGTTGGTTCTTAATGAGATCCAAATATTTTTCGGATCTCTCAGTTTCAAAATTCCGAAAGAACTTTTGGGAGTGATCCAACCCTGGGATATTCTGCCAGTGTGTTTCTGTTTCAGTTTTATCCTTCCCCAGGAGCTCCTTCTTAAAAACATTTTCCTATACAACAGAAAGGTTCTGGGCCAGTGAGTGGTTTCCGAACACCCTCTCTGGCAAGTTCATTGGCCTCTTCATTACCTGTGATGCCTGCATGACTAGGAACTCAGATTGAAGAGACCTTATTTTTCTTGCCAACCTCATTGAGTTTGCTCTGTCATTCCCATGTCGACTTTGGGTCGATGACATAGGAGCTGAGTGCTTTAATAGCAGCTTGACTATATGAGTGAATAGCTATGTCACAATTCTGATAGGCTTCTAGAGGCCTAGGATCTACCTGAGAAAAAGCTTTAAGAAAATTTGAGACATATTCAATTCTATAGGATTTGATACTGAAACTGAAAGTAAACTTGAAAAAATTAAATTCAGAAGGTTGTAACCTCGGTTGTACCTCAACTGCTATAAAGTTTCTTCATGAAGCTTATGATTGACAAAAAAATTCAACCTCTTTGGAGCGACGTTGTGAAATACTCTCGAAATTCAAATAAAAATTCAGGTTAGTGACTTTTATATTTCATCTTGGCAGTTGGTGTGACTTACGAGCAGCAAGTGCTTTCTGAGGCGACAATGCCCTGTAAGAAAGCCAGTGAGGAGGTGTAGTTAGTTCTTTCTGAGATCCAAATATTTTTCAGATCTCGCAGTTTCAAAATTCCGAAAGAACTTTTGGAAGTGATCCAACCCTGGAATATTCTGCCAGTGTGTTTCTGTTTCAGTTTTCTCCTTCTCCAGGAACTCCTTTTCCTATACCACAAAAAGGGTTTGGGCTAGTGAGCGGTTTCCGAGCTCCCTCTCTGTCAAGTTTATTGGCCTTTTCGTTGCCTGTGATGCCCGAATGACCAGGAACCTAGATTAAAGAGAACTTATTTTTCTTGCCTACCTCATTGTTCGATCCGGCATTACCATGTCGACTTTGAGTCGATGACATAGGAGTTCAAAAGCAGCTTGACAATCTGAGTGAATAGCATCGATCACGATGCTCTCTGGTTGCTGGTATATTCAACTCAATTTATATGTGATTACGCGGAAAACCAGAAAATAATAGCCCTGAAGATGGTCTAAATATAGACCGAAACTGTCAGCATTTTATTAAAATTGGTTTTCTTTAAAATCCTCGAGACCTCCAAATCCATCAACCATTCAACCATAATGACCAAAGTTGAAATCTCCCAAATTTCAATTTTGGCCTATAACTCGAAAACAAAAGAAGATAGAATAATGCAGTTGATGGCATTATCAGTTTCTCTGAAAAAGACCACCGTAACGTGCCATTCATTTTTCTCGTTGGGTTAAAAAGTTGTAGTTCATGTATCACCAATTTTGCCCACCCTGTACAAATCCATAGTAGAACCTATTCATAACTTATGGTTCGGAGTGTTAACTTGTACTTTGTATACCTCGTTCTTGAACCAGCCCCACAAACAATAGTCCAGTAGTGTGAGGTCTCTAGATCTTGGAGGCCAACTAATAGGACCTCAGCCACCAATATATTGTTTGACCTCATCCATCGTCCTCGAAACTCTTGATCTAAATATTGTTTGACCTGTGCAGGAGCTCCATCGTGCTGATAATTCATTTGCATTCGGATGTTAAAAGGAACGTACTCCAATAATGCTATTAACTCATTTGACAAAGAAAAAAGTCAGCACCTATAGCATTTGTGATAAGAAGCGATAAACTGAAAAAATAATTCATTTGAAATATGCTAATCACCCTATAGTTTGAAAACAAATGAGAATCGAATGACAACATATGAGTTTTTTTAAATTATTTCGACCTGGAGAATACACACCTGAAGTTTGGTCCGTTTCTCTCGACTCACCCTGTATATTCCAGTGATGATTTTTTTAAGATTATAAAAAACTAAAACAAATGCATAAATGAAGAAAAACCTTTATTAAGGATTCAACAGATTGTTGAAATGTTGAAAATTTGGTCTGAAAACTGCAAATCTATTAAGTTTTTGTTTTGTCAGTTTGGTGAATTGAACTCAAAGAGATCTATCTCTATGATTGAAATCAATATCTGTCAATATTCCTGAATTTTCCTGATGGGCTGAATGAGGAATGTTCACTTTTTTCAATTTCTACATATTCCTATTCTCCGTAGAAAATGAAAATATTGTGTCCAAAAATTATTTGAATACTTCAAATAGCGCCCGAGATATCGAGTTATAAATAAGAGTTCGATGGATCCGTGTGACGCCACTTTACATCCAACGACTTGCGAGGTTCAGTACGTAGCCGGGTCCAATATGAGGGCCTCTCGTCTCACGGAGTGCGATTTGCGTATGTAGTATGACGTCACATCGCAACGAGGAATTGAATATTCACGGGGTTGTAAAATCCGAACTACTAGGTCTTTTCGACTGAAACAAAAACTAGTGATTTCATATACATATAGGCTATACTGTGACGAAGTTTCGATCGATTTTGCATACCTGTGAAAATTTCTCAATATATACAGTCAAATTGACAAACTTGCATAGACGAAATGATATGAATAAATTTCATCACAGAAAGTAATAAATTTTGGCATTTGCCTCCTAATGTGCCAAGGAACAGCCAATAAACATGACATCAACGTGTCGACACTGATTTGAATGAAGTTACTGTATATTCTACAACCCCACCTCAGCTCCATCTGTTTGTAGTCAGTTCAACATTCGAGATAAATGGAAACATTTACAGATTCCTCCCCTAGCCCTAAGCATTGTTGCGGACGGTAGCACCATGGCAACGCGATGTAAACAATTTCCACAGCTTCGTTATCATTCAGAAATAATGTGTTAAGACAGCAACACGAAGTGCCAAATCATTGATTTTTCCACATTGTTAGTTCAATAATTGTTGAATTCTTCGAAACTGTGTCAAATTCCACGACTACCAATTGTGTATGCGAAATATAGTTCAAAAATGGCAAGAACTCATATCAAACTGTTTCGTCGGAGATAAAATAATGTATGCAACCACGATACCAACAAAACCCAGAAGAAGAGATCTAGAAGTGCCGATTCATCGAAATTACGAAAATAATGAACTCAATGTTGCGAGAAGAACGTCAAGGACCATCGCAAGGAAGCACAGACACAGATCTAAGGACAGAAACGAAAGATCCCCTCAATTTTCCACACAAGAAGCGTCGGATGAAAACGAAAACTTTCCAAAAGTATCCAAGAAGCAACTGTGGAAAGATAATTTAAAACTGAGCAAAGAGAAGGAAGATGTCATAGCAAAATTCAACGAACTGGAAGATTTATCAGTGAAAAAAATCACAAAACTCAGGGAAAAAGTTAGCACTCTACAAAATGGAAAATTGGAGGTAGAGGAAGAAAACCAATTTTTGAAATCACGTCTGGAAGCTTTATCGAACGAATATGAGGAAACAAGAAACCAGTTGGAACAATACAAATTTTGCCAGAACTGCGAAGAATTCAAGGTAGCTCTTGAACAGATCAGCAGCGAGAACAGTTCTCTGAAGAAATCGAAGCTGGAACTCAATGAAGATCTCAACATGTTGAAAACAGTCGTTTTCAGGTAAATTCATATAAGTCTGTTTGAAAACTATGTTTTTGATTTGATTCTGAAACTGTGAGTAAACTTGAAAAAAATTTAGTTCAGAAGGTTGTACCCTCGGTTGTACCTCAACTGCTATATAGTTTCCTCATGATGTAAAGCTCATGATTGACA
Organism: Hippodamia convergens; assembly: GCA_038502775.1. Taxonomy (NCBI): domain Eukaryota; kingdom Metazoa; phylum Arthropoda; class Insecta; order Coleoptera; family Coccinellidae; genus Hippodamia; species Hippodamia convergens. The sequence continues at coordinate 140,625,760 of CM076607.1, read as the reverse complement.
AACAAAATTTCAACCTCTTTGAAGTAGGTTCATTCGAAAACGAGAGACGTTGTGAAATACACTCGAAATTCAAATTAAAATTCAGGTTAGTGACTTTTATATTTCATCTTGACAGTTAGTGTGACTTATGAAATTTGACAAATCATGGAACTTGAATTGATTTGATTCGAAACTTGATAGGATCGGAGGTCAGTACTGACAACTACAAAACGAAAAATATAAGTGAAACAGTGCTTTAATGAGTTTCATTACAGCACTACTTTTAGTACTGTAATGAACTCATTACGATACTGAAATAGGAAACATTATATTCTAAAAGAAGTTGCTGAATGAGCTCCTTCCTATTCCAACACGAATGCGAAATTCGAAAACGAGCGAAGAAGAAGCTAGTTTTCGAAAGCATGAGTGTTGGAATTACCTTCTGCAACGAGTATAAGACGATTTTTTCTCCATTTCAGTAAAGTTTTGTTAAAAAACTCTCGAAATTCAAATGAAAATTCAGATTAGTGACTTTTGTATTGTATCTTTCAGTTGGTGTCACTATCGGAATTTGATAGATTGCCGAATTTGAATTGATTTGATTCGAAAATTGGATGTATCGGAGGTGAATGTTGACAACCACAAAACGAAAAATATATCTGAAAACAATGCTGTAAGGAGTTTCATTACAGCACTACTTTCAGTACTGTAATGAACTGATTACAATACTAAAAACAGTTATTATCCTGATTTTCTCTAATTTCTAAATAGCTTCATAATAACCAAAAGAAAAAAGAATAAGACAAAATTAAAGTACAAAATATACAAAAAATTTTATCACATTGAAATAGGTAGGTATGTACATTGTTATTTACATGAATAGACTTCACTCTATCTAAGCTGTACCTTCTTATTATTATTCAAGAATTGTCCTTTTTTTGTACCTTATGATGAACCACATTTTTAGTTTTTTCGTCATAAAATTTTCCGTAGTATCCGGAAGAAAGAAAGATGTGATAACACATGGACTCAGATGCGTTAATATTATTTTTAAATGTAGTACACCGAATTAAAATCAAATATGATACACGAAAACGCTATCAACCTCAGAGACATCTACTGGCGTTATTCGGAAGAAGGAAAATTGTTTCCTACTTTTTTTCCATTTCCTCAAATTTTTCATTGTTTTAATGAATTTCATGTTAACCCTACCGTAGAAGAATCCAACAAAGAAACTTTCTTAACAAACAGTTCATCCAATCTCGAGTTATAAATGGTGTAACCAACAATATGGCCGACTGAGTTTCATATATTAAGATTCTCCAATCAGGATATTTTCATGAAGAAGGGGAAAGTATAATGAAATTTTTTCATTTTCATTTCGAATCTAGTTGAAGGAGAAGCAAGTGACACAAGTGTTTGAATTCGAAATCACGTTGTGAGTTTGTTCACAAACAAAGATAGTTTTCAATATTCTGAATTTTTAGGTACCTTCGGTTGTAAGATTTTAGTTTCATTGAAGGTTAGTTCTAGAATGAATTGCGTAGCTCATTTATTAGTTAAGAAACGTCTCTCGTATTTTTTCATTTTCTATATGAAAAAAGAAGTGAAGTTATCAAATGCGCAAATTAGAAACGGAAATTTCAGATATCAAAAAAATTTCAGAGCGGAAAACAAGGAATTTGAGTGGAGCTTTTGAAAGAAATAAAGAAAATGCTTTTTCCCTGCAACCAAATCTTTCTTTATTTTAATAAGCTTGCTGTGCTACCTTGTTTCTAACAGTTTTTCAATATATCGTCAAGCTTTCCGGTACTCTCTTAAGAATTCAATGTGGCAAAAACGTCTATCACACTCATGAGCCTATTTCAGCTTTCAACAAGAAGTACATGCTCTGAAGCTTTGAAATCGACAAGTTGATGGATATGTTTGAACAAAAAAATTTGTTAAATAATTTCTCAATTTTTTCAGTAATACGTCATTCTTTCTTGAGCTTCTACAAGAATACGCAGATGAAGATTTAACAATGAACCAGATAGGTTCATTATTTTCAAGAAATTCCTATTCTATTTTTCATTGAAACTTGGAACATGAAGATGTGAATAGAAAGGCTCATGGAAAATAATACAATTAAGATATCTCAAAACAAGACTAAAATATCTAAAATTTACCTTCACAGGCTAAATGTCCAGCTAGAAAGATATCAAGAAAAACTCAGAAAGCTCAACATCAAAGATACCATAGACAAAAGTACCAACAACCTCTACATCACAGAGACCATCACAGGGGATCAGAACATCTCCAAAGAATTTCCGCATGAAGGCACCTATTCATTTCACCAACACGTTCCGGTTTCTTGGGGAAAAGTAAACTCTCACACTCTGGGGCCGTTGCTTGAAGCATTCCAAGACACCATCAACGAGAAAGACGAGATAATAAACGAATACGAAAATGAATTTTCCGTGTTTTCCGGAAAATTGAAAGACATTTTGTGTGAGAATGAAAAACTCCATTTTAGACTTAACGAAGATGGCCAATGCAGCGGTAAGCTGAAGCAGGAACTGGCGATTCTGAAGAAGGAATTGGACGACTGCAAAGACCAAAACGATGCCTTGATCAAGAAATGCTCCTTGAAACAAGATAAGATCGACGAAATTTTGAAAGTTTATGAAGCCAAAGGTGAGTCCTCTCATACCTCAGTTTTATTTAATTATTCAATTTCATTTCTTGCAGTTGAGCAGATGAAAAGGGACTACAACGTCTTACATGACCAATACTACAAGAGCCGGAACGAATTGACCACATTAAATGAACGGAATAAGGCGTTGGCACAAAATCAGGAAGATTTCAAGAACGAAAAGAAAAATTACATACCGATATCAGTGCATACAGCCAGCGTTAACGAGTGCAAGAAGTAAGACTATATCTTTTCTTGAAACAAAATGAGTTAAAAAATGTTTCAGGTGGTATGAAGAACTGAAAACGCAGTATGAGAAAGAGAAAGAAAAACTCAAAATTGAACTCGACACACAGATGAAGGAAATTGGGGATTTGAAAGAAAAGATTCTGACGGTTCAGAGAGAGAAACAGGAGAAGGAGGACAAAATTAAACAGTTGGAGAAACATATCAGGTAATCAGAGGTGGGCATAAATGCGTTAATCCGATAATCGTTGATTAGTGTGAGAAATGGAATGATTTTCATCCTTTGAAATCTTTGTGTAAAAAACATTTTCGGATCACACCTACCGATACCGATAGGTAGCAATAAAGCTTCGTGATTCGTCGGCTGACTGCGAACATTGTATCCGGATTGGACTATTGAAAATAAAAATAATTTCTGAAATCAAACAACGATGGGTTAAGGTAATTATAAAAAAAAGTGTTCAGTAACGTGAGGTGTCGACTGCCATGTTTATCAAATAATCTATTTCTGGATATATCTCTTGTTTATGAATGCAAATTCCTTTGATGCTTTAAATTTTTTAAACCCGAATTTTCTTGTCGCCTGGAATGCCACAAGTTATTTTTTTTCGGCAGAGAGTGCAAACGTAATAGTCACGATATACTACGATAAAGTCTGCCGATGGATTTTTTTCCGTGAGTTTATCCACTCAATATGTTATGTGTTTAATATTTATTCAGTATGGACTCTCGTTTCGTTGGATTTTCATTTTTTGGAGAAACATTAATCAATATTTCTATTCAATTTGTCATTTTCACAATTCTCGAAATATGTCGTAATTTCGTTGGATTTTCATTTTTTGTAGAAGTATTACTTCACATTTCTATTGAATTTGTCATTTTGACAATTCTCGGAATATGTCGAAATTTTCTCGTGTTATAAGATATTTGGTTTATCTATGGGAGATTGTTTCCTCTCATTAGGGTCCCGTAGCGGTCTTCAAATATCTGAGGTTCCGAAAAATCATCACTAGGATGGTCGTATCTGGTTCGAAAGAACCCTCACGATCATAGAGCAAGGCTGAGAATTTAAATTTGAATATTGGAGGAATTCGAAGGAAAAGAGTGATTACGTTCTGAAATAAGCCACTGAAAATGTTATTGAGATCTTCTGAAAAACCTACATGGCAACAGAGGAACTTCTTCGTTAAGAAGGACAATTGAAAGTTATGTACTCATTGATTTTTCTTTCACTTAGTCCAAATTAGGGTTTAGCTTGTTATGTTATATGTTTTCTCATATTGAACAATTCGAAAAGGGAAAATTGATTGGGTTCTTCATTTCTTTCAAACATTGTGACATTTCTGTCATAATTGATTTAGGAAGAAAGAATTTCTAAAATAGGTGGTGAATTCAAAAACTAGTATGTTCATTATCATTATTATTATTATTAGAAAAAATTGTCCATCGGACGATTTCACCCAGAGTCCTTGATATTAGATGGTACAAATAGAGACCCATTTTTTGATCATTCACGCAAGACGATTGGAGCTCCCATTTTTCGGATAAAAATTCCACATTGGAAACAATATTTTGCATTGACTTGGATATTTTCAATATATCACTAGGTGATAAGAATCACAAAAAATCCACCTGGATTCCTTTTTATTTATTTTTGAATAGACATATTTGTGGTTTCGAAGAGGTAAATTCTGGCTAATAATAATAATGTTAATTCAGGCATTCATTCACATTCATACATTTATTTTTTAATTTTATAAATGAACAACAATAATATAATTAAACAAAATTTCTGTTTAAATCGCCATAAAAACAAGGGAAAAAATACAGATTCGCCCAGTAACGCCTAATATACCCATGCCGGTCATCCAAATCGCACGCTGATTGGTGCTGGCGTGAATGCAAGGTCAAATTCACCAATCAGCGTGCGATTCAGATGATCTTCTCTTGTTTCAGAGTTATTTCGCCAAAATTAAAATTTGGGATACTTCAACTGTGGTCATTATCTCCATTTCCGTGTGTGCTGGGAATGCTAGGATGTTAAAATGAAAACATTATACAGACACTTTTTTCATAGCAACCCAGTAGCGAAACATGTTCATCCCGAAGAAGATGAAATTCAACTTTATGTTATAGCTCAGCAAGGATACCTCTTGGGAAAACGGTACGTTACTGGATCGCTATGAGAGAAGTGTGTATAATATTTTCTATCAACATCTTATCGTAAACAGAAACGGAGATGATGACTAAATTGAAATCGACCAAAGTTGATATCGGCCAAATTTCAATTTGGCCTATACCTCGAAAACAAAAGAAGATAGAGCAATGCAGTTGATGACATTGTCAGTTTCACTAAAAAATACGACCAAAATGTGTCATTCATTTTACTCTATCTCTTTCGGTTAAAAAATTGTAATACAAGTATTACCAATTTTGCACACTCCATACAGGGTGGACAAAATTGATGATGTTTGAACTACAACTTTTTAACCGTGAGAGATAGAGAAAAATGAATGACACGTTACGGTGGTCCTTTTCAGAGAAACTGATAAAACTGATAATCCACTGCATTCCTCTATTTTCTTTTGTTTCCGAGGTATAGACCAAATTGTTCTCAACGGAGATCAAATTGAATCAAGTAATGAATGACAATAATGACACAATGCGTAGGGACATATTATTCTGTGATTCAGCCTATTTAATACTGAATAATTCAAATTTCAAATACAAACAATATTTTTCATGGCATCTGGAAACGGGAAAAAATGGCGATTCTTTCTCAGTCATTTTGAACTATTGTTTTCATAAGAGAAAACAAAACTTGATGTTAGAGCTCAGCAAGGAATCTTCTTGGGAAAAAACAAAATCCTCCCAAATGTCAATTTTGGCCTATAAGTAGAAAACAAAAGAAGATAGGGGGATTGCAGTTGATGGCATTATCAGTTTCTCTAAAAAAGACCTCCGTAACGTGTCATTCATTTATCCTTATCTCTCACGGTTAAAAAGTTGTAGTACATGTTTCAGCAATTTTGCCAATCCTGTACAGGGTGATTCATTTATTTTGGTAACCCCAATTTTCTCAAAAACGCCCGAATATTTTTTCATTCTGTGAATGGCGTTTTGAACAAGTCAATGTTGACTTGAGATGCGCATAAAAATCTGCGGAATAAATAAAGACGCCAGGCGTCGAGGCGCTATCAAAAATTTTTTCTCCCGGGACATACCATTTTTATCATGTCATTCGAAAGATAATTTTATTTTGAACTTTTTTTTCGAATACAATTTTTGTCCATTTCATTACCGTCAGCGATCTCCAGCGTGTTTTATGTTGATTCTATTCCATTTATTTTTTTTCTGTATTGTGGTAGTATGCCTTGAATTGGAGACATTTTTGATAGCGCCGCGACGCCTGGCGTCTTTATTTATTCCGCAGATTTTTATGCGCATCTCAAGTCGACATTGACTTGTTCAAAACGCCATTCACAGAATGTTAGGACGTTTTCGAGTAAATAGAGGTTACCAAGCTAAGTGAATCACCCTGTACACTGTACATCATCCAAAATTCATTGTTCTCCACGTGTATTTCTGCATTTAATCAAAATTATTATTCCTTTACTTATCGTATGGTGTACATTATCGATATTTAGAGATAAGCCATAAGAGTAGTATTTATCGATGTTTAAGTCGAGCCTGTAAATTGTAAATACGTTATGCTTACTTTAGCAAGCACAACTTATGAGGCACTGTGGTGCAAGAGAAACGGCGTCTCAAACCTAACTTCAAAGTTGATCGTAAGACAGGCTTAGATTCAAGGATGCAAGCATAACTTTCACGTTAAATGAATCAATGATATTAAGTTTCGCTCACCCACCTAGGTTAAGCTTAGTTTTGTGCTGATTGCCGAAAAATAATATTTTTTCCAGAAAAGGGGAAGCCAAGTATCTTGAGTTGGAACAAGCTTTGAATGAAAGCCAAGTATCCAAGACCGCTTGCAAAAAGCAACTGCACAAAGCAATGAGCTTCGCTAAGGATTTGGTGACGGAACAAGAGGCCCTTCTCAAGGCTCTCAACCATAGACAGCAGGAAAACAAGGTGGTTACGAAAATTGGAGCAGACATGGCCTTCAAAATGGACAACTTGAAATCCCAACTGAAGGTGAGTGTTTTTCGTATTTATGGAAAAAATAGCTTACTTGAAGTTTCTTCTGTTGAAGGAAGTTCAACGTGGGGCTTGGCAAGAGCTAAGCACTGTTGAGGTAAGAATACAGGAACAGGAACAAACCATAGAGCAAATGAAGGAGGAATACGAGAAGGAAATAATTCGTCTAGAGAAAATAATCAAGACTCAGTCAGATCGAAGTAATTTACTCCAAACGCAAAACAATCTCCTCATATCGCCTTATGTATTATATAGAGATAAGATACAAGAATAGCATTAAATAAATCCAAAAGAATCAATTTTGAATTTCTCAAATACATCAGAAAATTTCTTTCATGATACTGAATGCATCAACGCTGACTTTTATGAATATCTATTGAAATTTAATGGGTCTTGAAACTTGCATCCTCCATCAAAATTAATTTTCAAACTGGCGGCATCTAGGAATACTTTGTTTATTGGAGGATTAAAATTCAAATGGGCCATTAATTTTTTATTTTGATTTCAGCTGACAAGAAGCTTAGAGAGAGACGATAGCTGGCATAAACCAATACCTCTCTAGGGTTACGTTCATAAACTTACTCAAAGTAAGCTCCCCTTCCTCTGAAGCTTTCACAAACTTACTATGTCTGCCTCGGAGTATACTCTGTGAGCGTTCATAAACTTCCACTGAGTAAGCTCTGCATATTCTGCTATTTGGGAGATTAAACAAATACTCTGACAGCTGTGACGTATGATTTTCATTCTGTCCAGCTCCCGCAGACTTTTTGAAACTTGAATATCATTCTAATAAGTATTCATTTCTAGTTTTGTTTTATTTCAATAACGAAATACGAAACGATGAAATTTCCACGCGAAACAACTATTCTGTGAAATGAAGAAATAAAGGAAAGAATTACTTTAATGATTAATAAATTTGATGAAATTGCTATCAGTGAATTGACTAAAACTAAACAGGAGATAAAAGAATTTCGAAAAGAGTTCCTTCCTGTATTGCAGAACCTTGAGTGGTCCATTCAAGTTCAAAAAATCGGGACAAAATTCCCATAATACATAACTGTTTTTTGTACCTGATAAAAAATCTACATTAATATGTTGTATTCAAGAGTTAAGATCTGTCGAGGTTTATTCATATTTTGCTTTATCTTTTATAAAATACTTTTCAACTCTCTTGAAACACATTTTTTCCGATATGAAACGATGTTTAATTTTCACCAGTGGCGTCCGAACGGACATCTGTCCGAACAAATTTGATGAAAAAATTTGTATACCAATGATTTTTTTTAATTTCAAATTATTTTCGTAATCACCACATGATCAACAGTAAAAATAGTCCCTTGAATTCTGACCTGCGACGAATAATTTCAGAAAAAAACAATAAAATGCAATTTCATCTAGAAAAGTTGAGTTATTTTTTATTACTTCACAATATTCCGAAAATGTGTTACCAAAACGCAAAAAAAATGTGTACCTTTCCGAAATAAATTCGAATATCATTTCCCTGAACACATTCCTGATATTTCGCAACTTCTTATCTGGTCAGTAGTATAATACATGTTGTATAATAATAGAAATAATAATTATCTTTATTTATATTCGACATCTTACATTATTTTCTCATATCAGGGAGTTTGGCCGAAACTAGGTCTGTGTGCTCTTTTTCTCTGATACAGTATAAGGCACATTCACTTAAATAAAACTAACAAGAGGTAAAAAATTACTAACAACACATCATGGTTGATCAAATAAAGAAAATGAGGGTAAGTGATAAATACTCTTTCTATCAAGAGATTCTCGAATGATAGACGAATTATTAGGTAAAATATTTTCAATTTCTTTTTATGATTTCTATAGCTATATAGCAATATTAAGAAATTATTAGAAGTTCAAGAATATGAAATGCAAGTAAGTACCTATCATAGAAAAATCAGTTCGGACGAAAGCAAATTATAATTTCTTTATAATTTTTTATAAACATACTTACATACATCTTTGTGGGGTGTGGGCGTCAAAAATCTTTACAATCTATAGAATAATCACTTCATGCAGCCTTGAGATTTAATTCTACATTCAAAACAATGTGGCGTATCGTTAGTTGCCGACAAACATATAAATAGGGCAGACAGTAGAGATAGAAACAAAACTGGAGGCCTTATATTTAGATGATTATGATCAGAGTTGATGGAAATTATTCAAGGAAGATCCACAACAAGAATTATCAATATCAAAGATAATCATCTTCGGAATCGAGCATCAACGTCGCTGATTCTTACAAAGCACTTTCAATTTAAATGGTGGATGCGAACTGCTACAGCAGTTTCGCTCCAAAACGTATTATAATACGTTTTGAAATCTGTAATTTCAACTAATGGAAGCGGCAAACTTTTGTTTCGAGTCGTGAATAGAACTCATATAAAACTTATGTATCGAGTGGAAACTGCGCTTGAATGTAATACTGCTTGAATAATTAATGCTCTCCTAATGGCTTATTCAAGGAAGACATCACAAGTACCCCTAAAAATATGCACTAGCTTTGCATTGAATAACATGAGACAGAAAATGATAGATATCCGATTGCCACACAGGCTGCCTGAGCCTGTGCGTTTTGTCAGTGTTGTCTACATTCGAAGTTCAATTCGAATTGAACTAATTGAACGAGCACCTAAAACCAAAACGCCCTCTGTCATCTTACTCTTCGAACTATTCTCTTCATTGATAACTTGACTTGAATACGAGATAAATACTATAATAAGCAAATGAAAGGGAATGTCACATAATGATTACGGAATTCCTTATCCTGCAGGATCAAAGAAGTAACCCAGGAACGATTTGAATTCCTAATTCATACAGAATGTTTCGTGACTTGATCAATAGATGGTTCTTCTGTCGACGATTTGCTTAATTCATTTTCCCTTTTTAAGAAAGTATTTCGTATTTCGATATATATTTACTGAATTGAATGAAAATTCTTAATATGTGACAAATCCCACTATTCATATCGTTAAAACTAGATCCGACAATGAACATCGAAATTATAAACATACTTTACCTCATGAAAATTTGAATTAGGTTTGTTGCTTCTCATAGTGCGAAATAAGCTAATTCTTAATTATTTTGATCATAGCTTCAAAAAAACATAGCCTTCTCGAAATTATGCAGTTGGCAGTTCGGAAATTAATTTGTCCGAATTGTGACCGTTTTCTTCTTGCATTTTTGTATGGTATGCTTATACTTAAATCGTTAAACTGTTCCTGTTTATAATAAAGTAAAATGTAAAACACCCATCTTTGACCTTAATCTTATTTGTAGGTTGTAGGTATACCTGCTAAGAATTTGGTATCGAAACCAATTTTTTCCAGATATACTATAGTTTGGATATGAATAAATTCACAACTTTCGCTGTGTTAACGATTGAAAAATATTTTATAATTATTTACTTTCCACAATGAAATCGAATATAATATAATGAATAGAAACATTTCTCAAGAGAAAGTTGCAAAAATTGTCGTAGCAGAGCGTGGTTTCGATCCACGGACCTCTGGGTTATGGGCCCAGCACGCTTCCACTGCGCCACTCTGCTTGTTGGTAGAAGTGGTTATTGTCCTCTTGATTCCCAACAAAGCGTATTCTTGATGCCCTTGAAAAATATGACAATATAATATGCTCAGGTAGCACTGTTAATTCCTCCACATATTACCTATTTGAAATCTGATCATTATGTTAATATATCGATTTGTTTAGATAGATCAGTAGTAGGTAATTCTCACCGAAAAACAATATTGAAAGATAACAAGTTAACGATGTTTAAATAATATTTCAAGGGGTCTCCTACTTTTTTACCTAATTGTACCTTGGACAACATATTAAATTCATTAACACAAGCTACTTCTGACGCAAAACGATCATAATAGTATAGAAACAAATGGAATGCTTACTATTCTTTACCCAGTGAAAACTGTTTATAATTTAATATTTAATGCTTAATTAAGTCAGTGGAGTAGAAAAGGTAATACAAATACAAGGGCGGATTTACGGGGGGGGGTAGAGGGGGTAATTACCCCCCCCATGAGTAACGAAAATCCGAAAAAAAAGGTACCTACGCAACGTGATGCACATAAAAAAGTTCATACAATAATTTCAAATATTGTCAATATAAATGAACTTCGAGCAACAATAATTAAAGGAACAGAAAAATATTCAAAATTTTTTGTTGATTTTTTACAGGCTGTATCTCAGCGAATAATGGTCTTATAGGAAATTAAAGAACTAAGTTTTGAAGCTTGAAAACTTTGGTTTCTGAATTTATTGATTCACAATTTCTCGGAGTACCGGTAGTCAAAATTTTCAAAATTTTTTTTCTACGCGCATGGAATAATTTTCTCGAGCTTGGCCGATGCAAATGTCACATAACCTATTAATTCAGCTCTAATTTGATTTTTATGACTTTCAGAAATTACCATTTGTCTTCGAGATATCCTATTTCGAATGCAAAATGATCCTTTTTCACTCAACTGCCAATATCTCCGAAAATTCTGATCGCCTAGTGAGTACAGAAATCTTCCTGCAAAAATCTGTTTTGTTCAATTGAAAAGACATTTTTTTTCACCTGTCACATAAACGTGGAAAAGGAGCAGAAAAATGACATTTTACCATTTTTTGTTTAATGGACTATATCATCGTCAATATTGGCGGAAAAGTTTAGGTTATGAAAAAATTTTACAGCCTGATGTTCCCCGAAGTCCCCCCTAAATCAATAGATCGATCTGTTCAGCAGTTCTCTTGAACCGATTGATTAAAATTTTGAACAAATTAAGGGAACAAGGTTTTTGTTCCTTAAACTTGACCTAATTTGCTTAATCAATCAATAATTACATTGCTTGTTCATTTTTCCCTCAAATTTTGTTTAAATAAATCATAAAAAAAAATATTATTTTATAAAAAATCCCAAGATTTAAAAAAAAATTAACATTCCAAAAATTTCGTTAAATTTTGTGCTTAAAGTAAAATAACAATAAAAAAATTTTCAATTAAAAAAAAAATACAAGGGACCATTTCTGATTCACCTCCACTGGAGCTATGGACCTTGGATACATTTAAACCTTAAAAAATAATGGAATGAATTTAAAATGATACCCCTAACTTGCCAACGGTACTCGTTGAGCAAAATTCTGAGGGACAGAATTTTTCCATTTCTTGACACCTGACACTACGTTTAAAAAATAGTTTTTTTGAAAACCTTTCTACTCATTCAGTAAAAAAAACCGATTTGAAAAGATTAGGTCAAGTTTAAGGATAAAAACCTTGTTGTCTTAATTTTTTCAAATGTTCAATCAATCGGTCCAAGAAAACCGATCGATCTACCGATTTGGGTGGTACTTTGGGGAACATCAGGCTGCCAAATTTTTTTATTACCTAAGCGTTGCAAAATGACACGTTTATGTGATTGAGCAAAACAGATTTTTGTAGAAAATTTTCTGTAGAAAGAGAAATCGCCAGGTATTTCCAGAGATATCGGCTGTTGAGTGAAAAAGGACCGTTTTGCATTCAAAACTTAATATCTCGAAGGACGTAAAAAGCAAATTAGAGCTGAATGAATAGGTTATGTGACATTTGCATCGGTCTAGCTAGAAAAATTTTTCCGTGAGTGTAAACCAAAAAATAAAAATTCGAAAAATTTTCAAAATTTTTTCTTCGTGCTTTATCCGATGATTGCCACCGGTACCGAAAAATTGTTAACCAATGATTTCAGAAACTTATTCAATCTTCAGAAGTTGGTTTTTCATTTTCTATACGACCATTTGTAACTGAAATACAGACTGTTGTAAAAAAAAATTTTCCGTTCCTTCAATTGTTTCGCGAAGGGTATTTGCAATGAAAATTTCCTAAATATATGGTAAGCAAATACCTTTCAAGCTCAAAAAATCGGAATTCTCTAGTTATTCGTTCTCAATGGCTATTACCCCCCCCACGAAAAAAAGCTATATCCGCCCTTGTACAAATATGAATGAAGTATTCAACTCAAGATTGCGTTCTGAAAATGAATGATAGTAGTGTCCAATCTTGTATATATAAAAATGAATTGCTTTGCGTTAGGTACGCTAAAACTTGAAAACGGCTAGACCAATTTTCCGAATTTGGGTAATTTTCGTCTTGACATATTCGTGGAATTCCAGGGAAGGTTTAAGAGGTGAGAAAATATGAAAATGCAAGGTAGGTAGGTATTCAATATGGTGTTTCCTTAGAAATAGAGGTGATCGAATATCATTAATTTTCGATCCTTTTCAGTTCTGTTAGGTATATGTTTTTAGCATTATTTCCGCAACATCAATAATTTTCCCGTAATTTCAAATTCAATGCATAGGTTAAAGTATTCTACTCAAGATATCTCAACTTGCCTAGAATAATTCCAGGAAATATAATCTCTCTGTTTTTCTTCAATCGACAAATATCTTTTTCACACCTCATTTTGTTTATTGCATAGTTTTTTTATTATTCGTAAATAAACGTCGCAAAAAGTATAATTTTCAATGAAAATGTCATGCTTCTAATCACGAATAACTAAAACACTGGGTTTTCGAAAAAACGTTATATTCTCATTGACTGCACTGAAAAATGAAGTTGTGAATCGAAAAAAATGGTATGGCAACATCTATTCAGTGGTTCATGTTGTGTTGAGTATTGAGACTCAGTGTTTTTAGAACCCCTGAAAAAACTCTTCACCTACACATAGCTGAATCAGGTATGTAAATTACAAAATGATTTTTTTTTCTTGTTGAGATCAGGAAAATATGACCAAATCAAATGATTGAAACAATTCAAAAGATATAATACAAAATATCTTATTTTCTGTGAATTTCTTTTCTTTTCATCAGTAACTATCCAAGAAAAAGCTTATGCGATATAACCCAGTGCAAACGTCGCACTTTTTGGCAATCACCTGTAAGTATAGAGTTATAGAGCTACGATTTTATGAGTTTGATGATAATTTTCTCATTCACACATCACAGGAAAATTTCGAATTTAAAAAAAAACGAAATGAAATGGCAGGGAACCTCATCAAATAATAAACATATTAAACTGTTTCTCTTTGACGCGAGCATATCTTAATTTCCATGTTTTGCCATGGAACAACCTGCTCATGAATATTTTCAACCATATTCCTGTTTCTTTCGGTTACTCGTCAACCATAAATCGCTATCTTCTCAACATTCACCATTTTCCATGTCTAAAAAGCGATATTCTGCGCTTAATAACATGCCAATTTGAATAGATAGAACGAAATTATTTATGTAAATATAGAACAACCTTGTTCTTACGTAACTAACAATTTGAAAGCAGCCTCGTCGGTTGTTGTGGAAAAATATTACTGTATCAGTTGAATATACTCCTAAACAGGCAGAAATTAACATTTAGAAAAACCCGTTGAACCACAGTGTATATTACCTACTTTTGAAGGAGGCGGCATATTCAAATTGAAGATCTTAGTAGTCGGTTCAAACGAAACGTAGAACCTTCTTGATTTATGGTTTTACTCAACGGAAGCTGTAATTATTTAATGGGTTATTGCAAGTCGGAGGACATGATTAGCACTTTTTCGAGAGGCATTGAATCGTTGGCGCTCCTTGTAGTTACTACACAACACTGATGAAAAGATGTAGTCAGTGTACACACATCGTCAAGTCTTGGATTCTTTAGGTTTCTCAAATAATCACCCATTCTAAAAATGGGATAAACATTTTCCTCAATGTCAACTAAAACACAATGAAAGAAAATATTTTCTCTATTTCAGTATTGTAATTAGTTCATTGCAGTACTGAAAGTAGTGCTGTAATTAATTCATTGCACCATTGTTTTCAGTTATATTTTTCGTTTTTTGGCTGTCAGTACTGACCTCCGATCCTATCAATTCTCAAATGAAATCCATTCAAATTTCGTTATCTGTCAAATTTCGTAAGTCACACCAACTGCCAAGATACAATATAAAAGCCACTAATCTGAATTTTTATATGAATTTCGAGAGCCCTTCATGAAACTTGACTGAAATAGAGAACATATCTTCTAAAACTCGGCAGAAGGCAATTCCAACACTCGGACTTCGCTTTCGTGTTGGAATAAGAGCCCATTCTGCAACTTGTTTCGAAAAAAGAAGGTTTTGAGGACTTTGCCTCAATCTGTTTAAGCGTGATTTAAGCTGTAGAAGATAATCAGTGAAAATAGGTGAGATGTTGTGTTTCCCATTAACGGTTGGTTCAGGGCAGTGTAATAGGTTACATACTCTCTTTAGTTCTTCAATCCGACTGTGAGGTATATCTTATGTAGATGACGTCATAAGTTATGCAGATGACAATCATATTGGAATAACCTCGGATTTCAAATAAATTAGTGCCTTTTGTATTGTATCTTGGCAAATGGTGTGACTTACGAAATTAGACAGATTACGTTCTGAATTGATTTGATTTGATGGCCGGGATCGGAGGTCAGTCATGACAACCACAAAACGAGAAATATAACTGAAAACAATGCTGTAATGAGTTCATTAGAGCACTACTTTAAGTACTGTAATCAACTCACTACCGTGCTGAAATAGAGGAACTACCTCATATGTTTCCGAGTATATTCTGAAACAACTCAATAAGGAAACGGATACAGTGAAGCACAATTACAGAATAAAATTAATTTTTACTAGCCCATTACCCATTCCAAGAGAAGTCTATACTATTATAGTGTTAAATTTTATTGCTTATACCCACTGCACTTTGTGATCAATTTCGATATAAAAAAAGACGATTTTTCTATTGCACAATAGGCACATACGTTAACGATTTGGTGTTATCCGATTTTTTTAAAAATGCCTTGGCCTTAGGCAGAACAAATTAAGCATAATCATAAAATAATGAAATAGTGGATGCGTAGGTACCTAGTTTGCGAAAAAAATATATAGGGTGTACAATGTTCGACGGCCTATTAGGAGTTTCTGGAGAACTGGATCTATTTGAAAATTTGAAAATTGGGATTATGTTATCGTTCGACATTATCAACCCAGCTAAAATATTCTTGGAGCAGGACGACTTTCAGTTATACAGGAAGAGAAAAAAAATAAAAAAAAACTTTGTTTTATTTTTTGTTTTCGAATTTGATAAAGTATGCAATTCCGAATACATTCGTACTCAAATCGTTGCATTCTTCAAAATACTTTCCAAAATATCGAGAAAAAACTGAAGAAAAAAGGGAGATAAGAGTATTCAGTATTATGTTTGTTATTCCTAACCTAGATATCGTAAGCTCAAACCGTTTCCACATTTTTAAAGGCGAAGACTGTGAAAATATTGTACATTTTCAGAATTTTGAATAACCCGTCACAGGGTGTTCCAAATGTTGGTTCAGAAATTTGGATCAAGATTGGCTCATAACTTTCGTTTTTCAAATTAGAACCAAATTTTTTATAATTGCGTTGGATTCTGCGAAAGAATATGATGAAAATATTCTAACATGTTAATGCTCCTAAAATTAATAATTCTTGAGTTATTTAGGATTTTCTGATTTTATGTCGCACGTAGCGTCAAATTCATGAAATGTGTTCCATATCAACAATGATAAATAAATTCAGAAAAGAAGTAGTCACTAGTGAGTTATTTCAACAATTTATCTCCTATGAGCAAGGTTATTGTTCATATGAAACAGATTCTATGAATTTGACGGTACTTAAGACATGAAATCAGGAAATCCTGAATAACTCAAGAATTATTAATTTTAGGAGCATTATCATGTTGGAACATTATTATCATTTTTCTTCGCACAATCCAACGCAATCATAGAAAAATAGGGTTCTAATTTGAAAAACGAAAGTTATAGGCCAATATTGATCCCAATTTTTGAACCAACATTTGGAACACACTGTGACGGGTTTTTCAAAATTCTGAAAATGTACAATAATTCTACAGTCTTCGCCTTAAAAAATGTGAAAACGATTTGTGCTTACGATATCTAGGTTAGGAACGAGGTTAGTAATAACATACATAATACCGAAGACTCTTATCTCCCCCTTTTCTTCAGTTTTTTCACGGTATTTTGACGAATGCAACGATTTGAAACCGAATGTATTCAGAATTGCATACTATGTCAAATTCAGAAACAAAAACTGACAGTGGTCAGGTTTCAAGAATAGTTTAGATCGGTAGATAATGTCAAACAATACATAATCTCAATTTTCAGATGTCAAATAGGTCCAGTTCTCCTGAAACGCCTAATAGGCCGTTGAACTTGATACACCCTGTATATTACCCATTGTGAATGTTTGTAGTTCCTCTAAAATTAAGGAATGTCTTATATTCATTCATAAGAATCGAGTGTGTACTTGCTTACTAGCGAAAGCGGAGCCTACTCGAACTTTGTGAAAGTTGTTTTTTTTTGTAAACGGAGAAATGAATAAATTTTCCAAAGATGGCTCAGACGAGAGGGAAATATCGAAAGTATTCATCGATCAACTGTAATCATATAGCAAACTTCCGAGAAAATTCGGAGCTGCATATGAGGAAATTTCGAACATCCGGCAACACCTAAACAAGCGAATAGTTCGCGTTATCGTTTCCCCAGCGTTGGGACGCCTCTGTTTATCAGCCGACCGCTATCAGCTGATACCTAGCAAGTCGGACTGGTAGGGTTATATCTGGTAAAATGGCGACAGAGCCCCCGGCAACACTGCATCCCGAGTGAACCCAGTGAACCGGCATTGTAAAGGCGGCCAGTTACGATGCGTGCGCTAGCTCAGTTCCCGTGACAGGGAAAGGACATTTCCAAGCCGGTGGTCACCAAAACAAGGGCTTTTCGCCGATGTTCCTGAATTAAAAACTGTGTATCTTGTGATTTACGAACATTTCAATAAATACTGACCTTAATCGTGCCCTTATCAGTGTAACACGTGCTGTTCTTATCAGTTCTCAAGTTGACAAGTAGAAGCGGTATTGATTTTGATCCCTAACCTCACTCTGTGCTACTGCACTGAATCACCCTTCAAATTCGTACCCTCTACCCTTGTTTTAGTTTTAATAACATTCGGTGTAGTGTTTGGACAATGGGGTTGTAGCTCTCGAAGTTTATATCTGTGGTGCCAGTGCGTTTGGTGCTTGTAGAATCTGTGATTAATTTCGTACCTAAGGAGTAGGTAGTGAATTAAACAATTTTGTGCCCGAGCTGCCTTATAGTGCTAAAACTGTAGAAACAGTGGTTTTGCTTCGGGATATGCGATAGTCGTGAGTTGAAATTTTCTCTCAGTAATTTTGGGTTATTCATTTCGACCTAAGTCCACAAAATTTCTCATTCGAGAGGACGAAAAGGGATATTTCTATGTTTTCTATCTTTCGCGAATCGTGCTAATCTCGATACAAATAGGACGATACAATCGAGAATATAATCGCCTTTATTTCAATTGCACGGATAAGAGGTCATAATTAATGATATCTAATTTCAAAGATTGTTACGATGATGGATTTCCTTCATTCAAAGCGTCTTAGGTCAATTTGGAATTGAGCATGAGATTAGCATTTTTCTCGACATTTTTGCACGAACCACCTAGAGATTCATATCGCATTTGTTAGTGTTCATATATTCCTAGCGTGAGGTCCTTGTGAGTTCAGTTTGAAAGAACATTTTTTTTTTATACCTATTATAAGGCTCATCGATATCAATGTTCCTTCTTAACCAGATATTGGGCCAAAAGTTAATGGGACGACAAAAAAATGTTCGGATACTGAATTTTATCGATCTGCTCATTTACCAGCACTACTAGGTATAAAATGTTATCATTTACAATTGTGATAGTGTAAAAAGCTCAGTATTTTTTCAACCTTTTCCCTAATTTGTTCTGTGAAATGCTCAAGGCTAGGTCCCAACTCAAAAAGGCTCATCCTTTGCAGTCATTGACCTCTTTCGTCTTTGACATTCTTTCTTCAGAAAGAATCATAAATAAATCTCTTGAGAACCAAGGGTTTTGTGCCGAACAAAGGAAACAGGTATCGCTGAATATTCATATTTCACACACAATCCAGAGGTAACAGGTCCTAGTACTTCAACCGGAATTGGAGTCATTGTTATTTCTTGTGAAATGACAAGCGAAACAAAATGTTAGGGTGCCAAAAAACTCTCTTCTTCTTCACTTAGAATTTGTAGAATAATAATATTTCTGTTGATATTAAGTGAAGGCAATTATTGTTGTCATTCAAGCAAGCTCAATTTATACTTTCATGAATTAACTTGAAATGTCAATATATGAGCATCACAGAAAATATTGATTTGATCCAGAAAAGTACCCATTCACTCTTCACTCGCCTATTCATTATTTTGTCGAGGAATGAAATAGGAGCTGAAAATACTATTATTTTTCCAATGAATGCAAATGTTCCGTTGAATATGATTCAGAGGAATGTGTTTGATTTGAAGATTTTCTGCAAACAATTGTCAGAAGATCATTATAGAAGTTACTTTTCGATGGATCTCTTCATTCACATTGTAAAAATTCGAGGAAAATTATTTTTGAATGGGTTGAATTCATACAACAGCCCTTAAAATCGAATATGGGATATAAAGTCTAATGCAATCAGCTGTCAGCCTGCTCGTTTGAAAAAAAGTAACATTCACTTATCCAGAATATTGAAAATTAGAATGAGTAGTTGCCCCTTTTGGTCAATGTGGTCTTTTGGTTTTTTAACTCGATTTTCAAGTGGTTTTTTCGATCTTTAGTTTACACTTCCAGCTCATTCTGAATGTTCCTCTCGATGTTCTTTCTAGTGGTCTCATTTGGAGAAAACATTATTAAAATAAAATCTCGATAAAATGTGATCTTTCAGCTAAGTTTCTATGTCAGTTATTCGATGAGTTATTCCCTTCATCTGGTGATCAATTCTCAACGGTGTGAAGTTAGCGGCCACTTTTCTCGGAGATAGCAGCCGTTTCCCCAGTGGCTTCCGGTGAAATATGATGTATCACAACTTTTGACTGGAACCAAGTTGCGAACTTAAAGATATCTTTTTGCAGTAATTTTCATTATAATTCCGAAATACATATTAGAATTTTTTGACTCAGAACAATGTAATAAAGCCCTGAAAAACTTGAAATTATGATTATTCAGAAATAACCTCGGCAATAACCGAAGAAAATGGGCTCTCTAAATGACACTTTCAGGAAACGTTTATTATGATCTCAGGACCAAGTGTTAATTTGGTATAATATTGAAATTTTTCCAAAAATCCAGATATCCATTTTTGTGCTGTCCGAACGTACCCTGAAAGCATTGAGGATATGCAGCTGAAAATTAAAAATAAATTACTCGAATCCAACTAGAAATCATCCACCACTGTGCCAATAAAAACAAAACGGATCTTTAGCGGACTTGCTCTTGTGGGGCGTGTTACTTTCATTTCAAGGTAGTAGT
This sequence comes from Hippodamia convergens, assembly GCA_038502775.1. Taxonomy (NCBI): domain Eukaryota; kingdom Metazoa; phylum Arthropoda; class Insecta; order Coleoptera; family Coccinellidae; genus Hippodamia; species Hippodamia convergens. The sequence continues at coordinate 140,605,277 of CM076607.1, read as the reverse complement.
CCTATCGTACAAACCTACGTCAAGGTCTCATTTCATCCGGTTAAGAGCAAGAGCTATCAGCAGTCTCTTGTGGGTACTTGTTCTGTGAAATATGGACGAGAATATGGTTGGCGAAGTGTTTAAGAACACAAGTACCTACGAAAACATGTCCTTATTTTGATGAAGTGCTCCTAGAAGATGTTTCTCTTGAATTATAGTGACAGAAAACTAACGATGGATGATAACCATGAATTCGCATATAATTTTATTCGGTACACAGTTCAGCTCGAAATAAAACTGAGTTAACTCGGAGTCCCTGAACGTTGGATGTCGAGTTTTCAACTCAGTTTATGAGTTGAATGGAAGTTGTTTTTTATTTATTGGAATTAGAGAACAAAAACAAATACAAATCATTGTAAATCGCTCGATTGCTTCTCAAAACATTTCCCATGAAGATAAGGTGCGAGATTAGGTGTATTGGCGTCTATACGGGGGAGGGGGTTAATTAACCCCACCCCCCAAGGAAAATAATGACTTCCAGAAAATTGACCAATTTGAAATCTGAAAATTTGTATTATGATAGTGTTCGACATTATCTACATCAGGGATGTTGCGGATGCCGATTTTTTCACATCCGCAGATGCGGATGCGGATGCGGATTTTCGAAAACTCACATCCGCGGATGCGGATGCGATGCGGATGCGGATGTTTAAGATCTCATTCAAAAATAGTATATGAGTAAAGAATTAAAACAACGATAAATCAGTTATTAACATTTTTAAAGTAAATTAGTATTAAGTATATCAAGTGTATATCACGTTTTTTTAACTTCACTTACTTATTTTTATATCAGTAAGATAAGTTGAGAATTGGAGCATTATACTTTATAAAAAGTCATTTTGCCGCCTTTTCTGCTTCAAGGCAGTTACGCAGAGGTTCGTAAATTAAACCCGCGCTACTGAATAAAAGCTCGCTTGGAACACTGCCTGTTGGAGTGGACAAAATTCTTCGTGCTATCGGTGATAATATCGTAAACAATGAAACGTACTACCGGAGAAATATAATGGCATTTACCTTAATATTTCCCAATAAACAATAATTTCGTGTAATTCGAGTACACGTACACTCCTCACTATGATCAACTGTATCATAATAATCACAATATTATTCAAAATCTCACAAAAATTTACTATTCGACAAGTAATCCACAAGGCCAAAAAACACGTTTTGGTTCATTTACAATAAATAAGTATTGCACCATAACAAACGCATCGGAACTTATTCATTTCTTCGTTCCCATTGATCAAATTCTCGTGCGAAGAGCGTGTGCCCATTTTTTTCTTATCGCAACTCCACGTTTTCCAATATGCCATATTCCGAAAGTAAAAATGAATTTTTTTTAAATCTTCATCATCAACAGATGCCCAAAAATCGTCAAACTAGGCGAATTTTATAGCCCCTATAAACGTTTTATGAGCTTGCAACAACCCGGGTTCTTTAGGTAAACAAACGTGGACAGTTCTCACTGATATCGGGACGAACATCTGGCTCTTTTTCTTGGGGAGATCTCTGTCAAATCAAAAAAAAAAAACCGCAACAACCAAAAAATATGCAATTCAGATGAAAATGTTTCCCCCGATTCGAGAATCATAATTCATGTTCAAAGACGCTTGGTCCCTGAACTCTCCTTCAAAACTTCAAATGCTTCTGAAACAACGGGTATCGCAAAAATATAACATTTCAATATCACGGGCGATAAGAAATCTTGGGACTGGGACCACAGGCGGTGGTTAGAAGGTTAGAAAGGAGACGGATTGGAATTTCGGACTTAACGGAAAAAAAAAACAGATGGTATAATAAAATATGTATTTGGAAAGTGTTTCGAAAAGAGAATTACCAGTATGAATATAAACAGAATAGAGGGGTGCGTCGGAAATTCCACCCTCTTGGATGCAGAAGTTTCGGTTTCAGAAATAGCTACAGAAAGAAGTAACAGTGAAAAACTAGCATCTTTCTGACACTTCCAAAATTGAAAAAGTATATATTTAGCATTTTCTAAACGAAACACTAACATATTTTGTTGGCCCTGAGATGGCGACACTGCACAACTCACAAATTATATTACATCCGCATGAAAATCCGCATTGGTTTTTGCGGATTCGGATGCGGATGCGGAAGTAGAAATCTATGCGGAAGCTCCGCATTTGCGGATGCGGATGCGAATATCCGCAACATCCCTGATCTACATATCTAAAATATTCTTGAAGCCTGACCACTAACATTCATACAGGATATGGAAAAAAATGGTTAAGTATTTTTTCTGTTGTTTCCGAGGTTTTTTCGTCTCAAATTTTAATAAACCGTTACATTCAACAAAATACTTTTCAAAATATGAAGAAAACACTTGCAAAAAGGGAGATGAGAGTATTCGGTATTATGTATGTGTTATTTCTTTTATATATCTTATGCACGAATCGTTTTCACATCTTTATAGTCGAGGTTGGTGGAAATATTGTAAATTTCCACAATTTTGAAAAACTCGTCACAATGTGTATCAAATGTTGGGGTTTGGTAAAACATTGGCATCAAGATTATTGGCTCATGAATCTCGCTTTTCGAATATGAACCCTATATTTTTATGATTGCCTTGGATTCTGCGAAAACTAATGATTAACGCGTTCTTACAAGTTAAAGCTCCCAAAAAGAATACTTTTCGAGGTATTTAGGATTTTTCGATTTTATGTCATTGGTAGAGCCAAATTCATAAAATTTGTTTCATATCAACGATGATCTATTTTCATAGAAGACGAATTATTACAATGATTCACTAGTGAATTTTTTCCCCTCCCAGCAAAAAATCATAGCGACGCCTTTGATTAGGTGTACACCGTGGTGTACACTGTGGCCCAAAATGGGTTAGACTGCACTGTATCCCAGCTATTATTGAAGATAGAGGCTTGCGGTTTTCTCGACCCTTTATCAATTTTTTGCGAATCTTTTGAATCCACAAACAGAAATATCTCAACTTCATGTGTTCCTGAAATATAGGGCGAAAACGAAAACTGTGCACTTTTAGAGTTGTATTTTTTCTTGAGCCCTGTATGAGATAGTAGAAAAATGGAAGCTGCATTTAATGAATAATGGCCAGTGGCGTACTTGAAAAAAATTTTCAGAGCAGTGTTTTTGAGATTGAACACGAACATGGAATTTTTCAGATGGAACACCTTGTATATTTTAACGTCAAAATTTCGCATTCATGTTTTTGAATACATTGATGGATCACAATCTTACTTCTGATAAATTTTAAAAATCAGAAAAATCCATATTTGTTTGTTCTTTTTTTTTCAAATTCTTCCACCCATGTCTTGAGTTAAACATCCATGAAAAAATTTCAGTATAAACATTGAAATTCTTTTCGTTTTCAACATTCTCACTAGTGTTTTTCTGAGTTCATGTGTGAATACTGTGAATATCATGATATAAATAGTTTCAAGCTCGGTTTCAAGTCACATGCGATTTGAAAAAAATATTAACTAATTGCTTGTGTGAAAGAATCCATGGCCCATATGAATTCTCCTGATATTTGAATCTGAAATGTATGGAGGGTTAAGTTGTGGTGAATCAATGTATTCAGTAAAATTATTTTACAATTTTTGACGTAAAAATATATAGGGTGTGTTCGAGGGTGTGTTTCATTTGAAAAACTCCACATTCGTGCTTTATCTCAAAATCAGTGCTCCGAATGAAAATGTTCAACTACGCCACTGACTTCTACGTGAGAATATACAATGCGCAAAGAAACTGGAAATTTCAATCTTATTCTACAACTGAAAGTGTTCCCAATGATAATTATTTTTATCAGAATTATACATACTTATGTTATCCACTTTCAACGTTTTTTCTTCAATACAGGAATAAAAAAGATGATATTATCGGATTTTGAATGTATAGGCTTCATTCTAAAATCAGTTGTTCTCGATCAATTCTTGTGATCAATAATTTTTCTTTCATTTGATTTTCTACACTCGATCGCTATGCAACGCGAAACACGCAATTTGACCCAAGAAGACATACACGAGAATTGCAGAAAGGTTTGGACTCGGTTTGGAGTTTCCCATACAAAAGTGTGTCCAGAATGTTGCAGCAATTCAAGGAGACAGGTATGAATGTCCGAAGACCAGGACAGGGTAGACCACGGGTAACAACTGCCATTCAAGAACGTTACTTGAGACAACGGTTTGCAACCGCTCACCTCCTTCAAAATCAGCTTGAACAAACTCATGGGGTGCAATTTAGCACTCAGACAATAAGAAATCGCCTCAGAGAATATGATTCAAGGCCTCGTGTCGCGGCAAGAGGCCCAGCTCCCAGCTCTCACCCCAGCCCATGGATGTGTGTGTTTTAATTTTGCGAGAGAGCATATCCATTGGAAAGAGTTCTCTTCACAGATGAATCTAGATTTTGCCTCTATCATTCTGATCGACCTTCCCTTGTCGACGTCCACATCAAAGATATGCTCAGGGCTATTTCCTGAATACTACTGGTTTCGGTATGATTATGATATGGGGTGAAAAATCTTTGACTGCTCGCACAGACCTAGTGGTCGTTGATAATAAAGCTATGAATGCTGATAAGTATATAAGGAACATTCTTGAAGAGAATGTAGTGCCATTCGCCTCAAACAAGGGTGAAAATTTCATTTTTATGGACGATGATGCCAGACCCCATCGTGCGCGCATCGTTCAGAAGTACCCTGAAGAGGTTGAAGTCTCTCGAATGGAATGGCCAACAAGAAGTCCAGATCTCAATCCGATTCGGCAGGTTTGGAACAACCTCAATATAAGGCAGAGAAGTTCAGAAAATCATCCAGCTACTCTTAATGACTTAGGAATCCAACTCGGAGAAATCTGGAAAGGATTAGATCAAAACATTTTAAGATCACTCATTTTGATTATGAACCGTCGTTGCCGAGCTGTAATTAACGCAAAGGGTTGAAACACCAAGTATTAAATTACTTACATATCAGCATTTCAGTATTTTGAAAATTGTTCATTTCTCTTCTTCCTCATAAGATTAAGATTAGGTGAAATCCTAAATTTTTCTTCCATTAAGTGTGTCTTGTTTCGTTCAAAACCTTCCCGAGAGAACATGAAAAATAAGTTATGAAGTCAATGTAGAGTTAACTTTCATTAAAACTGAGATTTTCAGATTGTGCGTTAATTTTTTGCGCAGAGTATTTTATAGCCAGAAATGCAGGAGCATTCTACCCTAGAGTGTTTCCAACCGAAACATATATTCCTCGATAACTTGAGTTATTTATATAAACTTTACTTTAGATCCAGCTATCGGTCCAGCTTTAGATTTGAACTCCGATTTGAATGTTCTTTAACGCTTGCAGAGCTTTCGAAAATTGGACGATATCCCGAGTGACACCTAGTTTGATACCTCTGAAAATTTGATCAACTCCATCAGCCTCCTGCGTTGGCTTTGTCAAGTTCATCAGGACTCGGCAACGTGCCAGATTATACCGAGCTCGTAATTCTAGTTAACAAAAGGGACACCACTCAGAATTAATTATGGATGAAATCATCAGCGTTTATACATTCGAAAGTTGAACTCTGTCTCCAAGTACCTTCAACAATAATCATTTTAAGGATAATAAACTAGAAACGTTTAGTCACTTCGCAGTGTCGATCTATCTGAGACGCAATCAATTGAGTACTCACCTCTGGAGTCAATGAGTGTGGTGCTCTGATTCGCTGGGAGTGATGCTGCATTTCTTGCTAATCGAATCTGTGAGTAAAGCGACGAAAGAAGATTCTGTTGTAATTAATGTAAGGCAACACTTTGTAGCTATACAGCCTTGATCTTAGTCCAGATTATTCAAGTTCTGTATCCCAGAAGCTAATCAGGATAGTAACTAAGCAAATTCTGCGGTGGTTTCCATCCACTGTTGGACCAACTTATTACTTATTACATGAATTTGATTAGTTTTTCTTTTCAACTTATGTTCTATTCTAATCTACTGCATGAAGAGGTGCTACCAGCGGACTAGGCAAATCAAGGAAGAGCCAGTCTCCTCACAAGAAGCTCATCAATCGAGATTTAGAATGTTTTATTTTCTTGTCACAAAAACACAAATATCGTCGAATTAGACCGACAACCTTCTGGTGAATGTTCTAGACATTATTTGAGACGCTTTCGACCCAAATCATATAGTACAAAAGTGCTTCGTTAAGATGCTAAGGCCCTCTGAAGATGACTTCTAGGCAACACTTTTTGTAACATATCTCCAGAATTGCTTCACCTGAAATGTCGAAATTTAACACATTGGCTACCGAGTTGGCTACTATCAAGAATGCACATCGAATGATTTTAGTGATTTTTTTCATCTCAATCATAAGCGGGTCATTCTGGGGTGGCGAGGAGTATTTTTGTTGACAACTTTCTCACCCTTCATTATTTTACAAGTTTTAAATCAAATTAATAAACTCTGATTTTTTTTTTGAAAAAAAGGTTCTCTTGTTTGACATAGCCTAGTTGCACTGAATTGGAGGAAAATTGATTTGGAATTTTCATTTCGTTCACTTCTCAATGTTCGTATGTGAAGAATCATAATAATGGTATGAACTTGAACTTGAACATTTACAGAATGCATTCATCGCCAATGGCTATAATACCAAAGAAATTCAGAGGGCAATAAGAACAAAAACTTCCACCCGTGATGATAACACATCACAAATCACACCTAACGGGAGAGTCATATTACCATACATCCCCAAGGTCACAGATAGAATTGGAAAAATACTGAAAAGGCACAACATCGAGACCATTTATAAGCCGACACAAAAACTTGGGCAAATGATCAAAACAACCAAAGACAAAGTTGACCCACTTTCACAAGCTGGTATTTACAGAATACCTTGTGACTGCGGCAAAGTCTATATTGGCACAACAAAGCGAAGTATTAACACTAGAATTAAAGAACACGAACGGTGCTGTCGACTGAATCAGACAGAAAAATCCGCACTAGCAGAACATGCGCTTATATATGGACACAACATAGATTTCTCAAAAGCGGAGATTATTTCCAATCAGGGATGTTGCGGATGCCGATTTTTTCACATCCGCGGATGCGGATGCGGATGCGGATTTTCAAAAACTCACATCCGCGGATGCGGATGCGGATGTTTAAGATCTCATTTAAAAATAGTATACGAGTAAAGAATTAAAACAACGATAAAGCAGTTATTAACATTTTTGAAGTAAATTGGTATTAAGTATATCGAGTGTAAGTATTTACCTACATGTTTTTTTTTAACTTCACTTACTTATTTTTATATTAGTAAGAGAAGTTGAAAATTGGAGGATTATAAAAAGTAATTTTGCCGCCTTTTCTGCTTCAAGGCGGTGACGCAGAGGTTCGTAAATTAAACCCGCGCTACTGAATAATTGCTCGACAAAATTCTTCGTGCTGTCGGTGATAATATCGTAAACAATGAAACGTACTACCCGAGAAATATAATGGCATTTACCTTAATATTTCCCAATAAACAATAATTCGAGTACACGTACACTCCGCACTATGATCAACTGTATCATAATAGTCACAATATTATTCAAAATCTCACAAAAATTTATTATTTGACAAGTAATCCACAAGGCCAAAAAACACGTTATGGTTCATTTACAATAAATAAGTATTGCACCATAACAAACGCATCGGAACTTTTTCACCAATTTCTTCGTTCCCATTATTCAAATTCTCGTGCTAAGAGCACACGCCCATTTTTGCTTATCGCAACTCTCACGTTTTCCAATATGCCATATTCCGAAAGTAAAAATGAATTTTTTTCAATCTTTATCATCAACAGATGCCCAAAAATCGTCAAACTAGGCGAATTTTATAGCCCCTATAAACGTTTTATGAGCTTACAACAACCCGGGTTGTTTAGGTTAACAAACGTAGACAATTCTCACTGATCGGACGAACATCTGGCTCTTTTTCTTGGGGAGATCTCTGTCAAATCAAAAAAAAAACCGCAACAACTAAAAAATACGCAATTCAGATGAAAATGTTTCCCCCGATTCGCGAATCATAATTCATGTTCAAAGACGCTTGGTCCCTGAACTTTCCTTCAACATTTCAAATGTTCTGAAACAACGGGTATCGCAAAAATATAACATTTCAATATCACGGGCGATAAGAAATCTTGGGACTGGGACCACAGGCGTTCGTTAGAAAGGAGACGGATTGGAATTTCAGACTTACCGGAAAAAAAAACAGATGGTATAATAAAATATGTATTTGGAAAGTGTTTCGAAAAGAGAATAACCAGTATGAATATAAACAGAATAGAGGGGTGCGTCGGAAATTCCACCCTCTTGGATGCAGATGTTTCGGTTTCAGAAATAGTTACAGAAAGAAGTAACAGTGAAAAACTAGCATCTTTCTGACACTTTCAAAATTGAAAAAGTATATATTTAGCATTTTCTAAACGAAACACTAACATATTTTGTTGGCCCTGAGATGGCGACACTGCACAACTCACAAATTATATTACATCCGCATCCGCATGAAAATCCGCATTGGTTTTTGCGGATTCGGATGCGGATGCGGAAGTAGAAATCTATGCGGAAGCTCCGCATTTGCGGATGCGGATGCGAATATCCGCAACATCCCTGTTTCCAATATTAGAAGTTACTATCCCAGGCTGAACATGGAAGCCATTGAAATTTATAAACACAAAAATAACATGAATAGAAAAGAGGAGACCCCTTTCTTGCATAGCGCCTGGTTACCGACCTTAGAAAAAACAAAGATCAAGCCGACACGAAGCGGGAGCGATGGGCCAATCAGCATCGCGCACGTAGACTCGCCACTTTTTCCCGCCATAAACCGGCGCGCAGATGACGTTTCCGGTTCGAACGCGCCAGTGTCAGAAATTCAGCGTTCGAGGTACAACCTTAGACCGCGAGAATCCTCTGAAGATGCCTACCGAAGTTGTAGGCGAAACGTTAGGTGAAATTATTCCTAATAGACCACGGCCAATAAGCCCGGAAGACTCTTTTCATACCAGTATATCCGTTCGTGAAAGCCTTAAACTATTAATCATAATAATAATAATGTGTGAAATACTCGGTGAAATATCAATTTATTGTACCTACTTGATTTCAATAATTCAAATATCACTAGCTGACCCGCGCAACGTCGTCTGTCGAATCGTCTATTAATATTAATGTTTTTATTATTAGTCCAATGTTATCTTCAAACACGAAAAATTTTGAAGAAGTCAAGATCCTGATTGCCAGACAGCCTACCAGATCCAATTGTATTCCCTAACTTTTCGTTTATATACGTCCGAGTATACGTCCTATACCTAAATAACTGAAATTATGTTCCTATAATCAAATAATCAGTAAACCCCCTCAATGCATGGGCCCCTGCCGTACGACCGGTGTGAAAGCAGCCACGACTTCCAGCCACGAGTTGGCGCGCGCGCCAGGGACCGTAATCTAGACTGGGACGGGGATACGGGATGCGTCGTCGATAGGATGTTTGCGTAGAGAAGATATAATTTATAATACAAGAACGATTTTTTTTGTGCATGGAAATGAATACTTACCTTCTGCAGCCGGTCTTATCATTATGTGGGATTAAATGAGGAGTAGATCAATGAAATTTAAATTTTTCAGGAAATAAACTCTTGTCATTTTTCAATAAAAATTATGCTGAATGCAGGAAAATTTGAATATTAAATTTTTTTTCTATGAATGTGTTCCCTGAATGGTCCTCTTCAAGATCCACATATCGCCCGATTTTGTCGGGCAAGAATTCACCCCCCAACGCCCCACTCCCCTATTATTACTTAAGGAATTATCCTAAGTGCAGAAAAATTTGAAAATTCGAACTTTTTTTTCTATGAATATGTTCTCTGAATGGTCCTCTTCAAAATCCACATATCGCCCGATTTTGTCGGGCAAGAATTCACCCCCCAACGCCCCCCCAATTATTACGTAAGGAATTATCCTAAGTGCGGAAAAATTTTAAAATTCGAACTTTTTTTTCCATGAATGTGTTCTCTGAATGGTCCTCTTCAAGATCCACATATCGCCCGATTTTGTCTGGCAAGCATTCACCCCCCAACGCCCCCCCAATTATTACATAGGGAATTATCCTAAGTGCAGAAATATGTAAAAATTCGAATTTTTTTTTCTATGAATGTGTTCCATGAATGGTCCTCTTCAAGATCCACATATAGCCGGATTTTGTCGGGCAAGAATTCACCCCCCAACGCCCCCCCAATTATTACGTAAGGAATTATCCTAAGTGCAGAAAAATTTGAAAATTCGAACTTTTTTTTCTATGAATGTGTTCTCTGAATGGTCCTCTTCAAGATCCATATATCGCCCGATTTTGTCGGGCAAGAATTCACCCCCCTCCTCCCCCCCAATTATTACGTAAGGAATTATCCTAAGTGCAGAAAAATCTGAAAATTCGAACTTTTTTTTCTATGAATGTGTTCTCTGAATGGTCTTCTTCAAGATCCACATATCGCCCGATTTTGTCGGGCAAGAATTCACCCCCCAACGCCACCCCCAATTATTACGTAAGGAATTATCCTAAGTGCAGAAAAATTTGAAAATTCGAACTTTTTTTTCTATGAATGTGTTCTCTGAATGGTCCTCTTCAAGATCCATATATCGCCCGATTTTGTCGGGCAAGAATTCACCCCCCAACGCCCCCCCAATTATTACGTAAGGAATTATCCTGAGTGCAGAAAAATTTGAAAATTCGAACTTTTTTTTCTATGAATGTATTCTCTGAATGGTCCTCTTCAAGATCCACATATCGCCCGATTTTGTCGGGCAAGAATTCACCCCCCAACGCCCCCCCAATTATTACGTAAGGGATTATCCTAAGTGCAGAAAAATTTGAAAATTCGAACTTTTTTTTCTATGAATGAGTTCTCTGAATGGTCCTCTTCAAGATTCACATACCGCTCGATTTTGTCGGGCAAGGATTCACCCCCCCACGACTCCCCCAATTAATTTCAAAAAAACTTTGCTGAGTGCAGAAAAATTCGAATATTGTGATTTTCTTTTCGGAAATGTATCCTACTGGAGGTTCTCTTCAAGATATACATACTTCCATATTTTGTCGGGCGATAATTCACCCCCCACCGCACCTCCCAATTATTAGGTAAGGCATTATTCTCGGTGCAGAAAAATTTGAAAATTCGAACATTTTTGTCTATGAATGTATTCTCTGAATGGTCCTCTTCAAGATCCACATATTGCCTGATTTTTTCGGGCAAGAATACACCCCCTACCGCACCCCCCAAATATTACGTAAGGAATTATCTTTAGTACAGAAAAATTTAAATTTTTGAAGTTTTTTTTCTATTAATGTATTCCCTTAATGGTCCTCTTCAAGATCCGAATATCCCCTGATTTTGTCGGGCAAGAAATCACCCTCCACGACTCCCCCAATTAATTTCAATAAAACTTTGCTGAGTGCAGAAAAATGCGAATATTGTGAATTTTTTTACGGAAACGTATCCTACTAGAGGTTCTCTTCAAGATTTACATACTACCATATTTTGTCGGGCGATAATTCACCCCCACAATACGCCCCAATTATTACGTAAGACGTTTTCACCAGTGTAGTCGAGAAGAAACAGTAACAGCCAAAATCAATCAATTTGGAATACCCCGTATAAAAAATATTCATATGTGTGTGGAAATGTATATATTTTTGGTAAAAATTCTAACATTTTCTGTTTTTCCTTCAATGCTTCAAATTTTTCTGCACTAAGAAGAATAACTGGGGGGTACGGTGGGGGTGAATTCTTGCCCGAAAAAATCAGGCGATATCTGGATCTTGAAGAGGACCTTTGAGAGAACCTATTCATAGAAAAAAGTTCAAAAATTTAAATTTTTCTGTACTAAAGATAATTCCTTACGTAATATTTGGGGGGTGCGGTGGGGGGTGTATTCTTGCCCGACAAAATCAGGCAATATGTGGATCTTGAAGAGGACCATTCAGAGAATACATTCATAGAAAAAAAAGTTTGAATTTTCAAATTTTTCTGCACTTAGGATAATTCCTTAAGTAATAATAGGGGAGTGGGGCGTTGGGGGGTGAATTCTTGCCCGACAAAATCGGGCGATATGTGGATCTTGAAGGAGACCATTCAGAGAACACATTCATAGAAAAAAAAAATCGAATTTTCAAATTTTTCTGCACTTAGGATAATTCCTTACGTAATAATTGGGGGGGCGTTGGGGGGTGAATGCTTGCCAGACAAAATCGGGCGATATGTGGATCTTGAAGAGAACCATTCAGAGAACACATTCATAGAAAAAAAAGTTCGAATTTTCAAATTTACTGCACTTAGGATAATTTTTTACGTAATAATTGGGGGGGCGTTGGGAGGTGAATTCTTGCCCGACAAAATCGGGCGAAATGTGGATCTTGAAGAGGACCATTCAGAGAACACATTCATAGAAAAAAAAGTTCGAATTTTCAAATTTTTCTGCACTTAGGATAATTTTTTACGTAATAATTGGGGGGGCGTTGGGGGGTGAATTCTTGCCCGACAAAATCAGGCGATATGTGGATCTTGAAGAGGACCATTCAGAGAACACATTCATAGAAAAAAAAGTTCGAATTTTCAAATTTTTCTGCACTTAGGTTAGGATAATTCCTCACGTAATAATTGGGGTTGGCGTTGGGGGGTGAATTCTTGCCCGACAAAATCGGGCGATATGTGGATCTTGAAGGGGACCATTCAGAGAACACATTCATAGAAAAAAAAGTTCGAATTTTCAAATTTTTCTGCACTTAGGTTAGGATAATTCCTCACGTAATAATTGGGGGGGCGTTGGGGGGTGAATTCTTGCCCGACAAAATCGGGCGATATGTGGATCTTGAAGAGGACCATTCAGGGAACACATTCATAGAAAAAAAATTTAATATTCAAATTTTCCTGCATTCAGCATAATTTTTATTGAAAAATGACAAGAGTTCATTTCCTGAAAAATTTAAATTTCATTGATCTACTCCTCATTTAATCCCACATAATGATAAGACCGGCTGCAGAAGGTAAGTATTCATTTCCATGCACAAAAAAAATCGTTCTTGTATTATAAATTATATCTTCTCTACGCAAACATCCTATCGACGACGCATCCCGTATCCCCGTCCCAGTCTAGATTACGGTCCCTGGCGCGCGCGCCAACTCGTGGCTGGAACTCGTGGCGGCTTTCACACCGGTTGCCGTACGCGGTTTCTTATGTCAGGTCTTCTTCTTCTCGGCATCGCAAATTGAAATTAACCAAGTTGACAGAAAAGTTCTCGCACACTTTGAGGTGAGTTGTATCTATCACAAAAGATCAACTGCAACAAGAGGACTTAACTTGAAATGAAGCGTATTAATGCAAAACCAGACATTTGACATTCTCCGAAAAAATGAGCTAAAGAAGAATTTTAATAGAGGAAGTTTCTAGCAATCTGATTTTATACCCTCAGGTTCATGAGTAGACTTTTGAGAGCATCTATTCGTTATTTAAATGGTCAAAACTGGGTGTTAACAATTCAAAAGTATGATTTTGGCAGGTTTTTCTCGCTTTGCTCGGAACGGATCATACATCAAAAGTCTGGTTTTGAATTGAGACGCTTGAAATGTCGCTTTCACAAATGATCATCGAAGCCGATATTGACATAGATAACCGAACATGATACCCGATGTTTAACGAAGTATTAATTAATTATTTATGTATTATTAATTGATAACATTGATGTTTTGTGCAAACTTTGCGTCGTCCTCACTTTAAGAACTTATTGAAATCGAGAAATAGAAATTACAATGTTATAAATAATGCAAAATCAATGTTAAAACTTCGATGTTTAATTGTCAAACATCGATGATAATCGAAAATCAATGATAATCGATCACCTCCATTTCAAAGGAATAACCATATTAAATAACTTGCATTTTCATACTTTCCACCTTCAAACCTTCCTTGGAACACGTTTATATACAGATATCATAAAAGATTTGCCTCACAAAACAATATTAATACGAAATCATTTGATTTACTTGAAGTTTATTCTTTGGAGAGCTACTGAGAGTTCTTTGTACTTAACAAAATGATGGAGAAAAAATTTTCAAATCCATTCTTCTCCAAACTGGTGCAACTGGCGATGTCACATAAGAACACCCTAAAAAATATCAAAGTTCATGAATTTGATGTAAAAGTTGTGAAATAGTGAAAGCTGAGAACCGACTTACCTCCCAGAATGATATTTATTCAACAAACCCCAAATATTTTGCAGTTTTATTCGTATCCTAGAGACGGCATCACTTTTTTTAAACACCCTGTAGATGTATTAACCATAATTCATTAATGACGGTAACGATAATTATTAATTGAGAACATCGGTTGCAAATGCAGCCTGCAAATGGAATATAGGACCATAAATAACAGTATAAGTAATTTCAGATCGATCTTTTTCCATTTCGAAAACAAACATTGCCATCCTGTTCCTCGTGTTTGAGTCAAAGTCATGGTGCAGAACCAATTATTGTGTCATGCACAATTAATTATGATCTGACCGCTGGGGGAATTGTTGCGAAGAAACCTCACAATTATTCTAATCCGAATGAACAAGAAAAACGCATTCTTCACCGATCTCGTCCCATTGAGAACAGGCTGTAAGCTATTGGCGTCTTATATGGTGGAAAGTCCCACTTCACTTCATTCTCTCCTATAGTCTGAAAATTTGGTCTTTATTATTATAAAGTTTTTAAGTTTTTTATTCGTCGTATAAAACTATAAACATAGCATTGACACGTCAACAACAAAAAATACAATATAAGAATATAGAACCGTAGTATACAAAAATCAGGCAATACATACATATAAATATCAGTTGTAAAGACATCAGAATATCATAAAAAGCATTACAAAAATAGAAAAACGCAAATCCACAGCCATTGTGGTTGGACTCATAACAAAACGAGTCGAACCAGGGATTCAGAACAAACAAGTCAATTATCAAAGCACCCTTCTCTACAGTATTGACCGAAATCATAGACAGAGTAGAAAGCATTTTCGCACAATATGGATCTCAATTTATTCTACATAAATATTCTAATAAATCTTACAGCTTGTTATATCTTACTGTATATTGCGAATAATAGACAAGGGGAGAATACTGCGTGATTGCATCAACAAATTGAAGTACAAAGAAGAAGAAGATATAGAAAAGAGGCAATCGAGGATATGAGAGAGTTATCGAAACATAAATAAAGGCCTCATTTTGTTAAAGGATTCTATAATAAAAGATCCCTTTACGTTGGTTGGATATTTGAGCTACCGAAACGAGTTATTTCTTGCCAACTTTATTGTGACATTTCCTTCATGTCATGAACCTTCCTTCCATTCAAAATTCTGATTGGCATTTCACGAAGCACATATCGGGTTGACCCGAATTTTTTAATAGGTTGACACATTTTAACTATCATAAACAAATCGAGGTTCAGTTCATAGTTTTCCACTGAATTATTCGACCTGGGATCCGATTAATTTGATGAAGTCAATTTTCAGTGATACCGTTCAATCTCTTAAATAGCGGTTACAACGATCAGAGGTTTATTCAACGAAATATTAGTGTTTCCAAGAGCTCATATCATTCGGCGGTAAAAGTGGCAACACTGATATTTCC
Organism: Hippodamia convergens; assembly: GCA_038502775.1. NCBI lineage: Eukaryota > Metazoa > Arthropoda > Insecta > Coleoptera > Coccinellidae > Hippodamia > Hippodamia convergens. The sequence goes on along the minus strand of CM076607.1, from coordinate 140,589,565 downwards.
TTAGCATATGATCCGTCGAATAAGTCACCGGATCAGAGAATTAACTAAATGTGCAAAATTGACTCCTGGAATATTTTTGAAATTCTAGAATATAATCTATACCAGAAGAATTATCTGAAGGTAATGAATAATCTTTTGCAGATGACGCTTTGACCATGGATTTCGACAAGGATATATCGTTGCAAGAATGGACCAGAGAGCAGCCCTTAGCGGTTTTGGCGTTAGATAGCGCAGACAGAGCAGTTTTGAGAATAGCAGGTAAGTTTGAGCAGCTTAGGCCGAGGTTTAGGCAACTGAAAAAACTGCTTTTTAGCCGTGATATGGATATTCTGCCACTCATCTAGTAGTGAACCTTGCACTACAGCTTTTATGCTCTTTCGAATGCTCTTCCAAATACTTTTGCTGCCCTTAAGTGGAAGAGCCCATCGAGATGAACCAATGTCAAACAATGAAATACATATTGAAATTTGAATCATCCCTCATTTTCCCAAAATTCGCGAAACGTCTACTAGCATTGGTAAATTTCAAATTTTGAAGCATTCAGGTGACGTGACAATCCCACGCATCTAGAAGTGTCATTTCAGAGTGCGCTTATTTATCGGTTGTCACTGGTTTTAATCGAAGAATCATGCATCTCGCATGCACGCGCTATGCCAGTGCAATGCTACTTCGCTAGGCGCTCCCACTAAGCTCCGGTTTTACTATCAATTATGGTAACGAATGGCTTAATTCCATAGCCACCATCTTTTACTAACCACGCTGTGAGGAAAATCCCTTTCCTCCTCAGTTAAGTAGAAAAGCTCCTAGCTTGACTTCGCTGAGGTTAAAATAAAGACCTTTTATTATTATTATTATTATTATAAATAATCTGCACAGCATAGAATCCTGGAAAATATAGTTATCATGTGCTGAACCTGGCCACTTTGCAACAATGTTTGTAATTTCCAGAAACGAGTTATTTCTAAATACACTCCCCGTCAATAAATTCCGGATTGGCAAAATTTTTGTCAAATTCAACACCCTGTATCTTTTTCGCGGTGTTGCGATTTTGCTGAAATTTTCACCAGGTATAGTATTGGGTCTTGTTATATTGACCTGAAATTTACTTTCCAAAAAATCTGCAGTTTATCCCCCATGCAGAGAGAAACAAAAAATTATTTATACCCTCCATTTCTAAACACCCTGTGCTGAATTTGAGGCTGAAAATTTCATATCAATAAGTTTTAATTTGAACTGTGATCCTCTCTTTACAAAATGTTTCTTGATTCACGTCACATTTTTAAAGAAAGTGTTGCATTTTTTCAATTTTTGTAACAATTCATAACATTACAATACCTCATCGGCTAGCGAAAATACACAACCAAATTTGAAATCATTAAGTTTCAATTTGAAACGTGACCCTTTCTTAACAAAATGTTTCTTGATTACGTCAGTATCTGCTTTAAATAAAAAGATACATATTTTCAAAGTGTTGCATTTTTTCAATTTTTATAACAATTTAAAACATTACGATATCTTTGCGACTAGTAAACATAAACAACCATCTAAAAATTAATAGCGTGTATTTCCACTTCTTCCTCATCACTTCTACCATAAGATGTGGCATACTTTCAATGCATTTCCGAATTGTTTCTGGGAGAATATTTTCCCATTTTTCAAGAAAGGCCGTAAATCGGGCAAGGTGTTGGGCTGCCGATTTCGAACATGTCTACCCTGCACATCCCATGCATGTTCAATTGCATTTAAATCAGGACTTCTGGCTGGCCACACGAATCATTGAATATTCGCCTCTTCAAAGTATTCTGTTGCAACCCATGCAACGTGAGGACTAACATTGTTTTGCATCAACAGAAATTGTTGCTTCCCCCCAGAAGCAATTGGTGGATGCATTGAAAGTATGCCGCGTCGTTTGTTAGAAGTGATGAGAAAGCGAGGTGGAAATGCACGCTTTTAATTTTCAGATGTTTGTTTATGTTTACTAGTCGAACAGGTATCGTAATGTTTTAAATAGTTATAAAAATTGAAAAAATGCAACACTTTCAAAATATGTATCTTTTTATTTAAAGCAGATACTGACGTGAATCAAGAAACATTTTGTTAAGAAAGGGTCACTTCAAATTGAAACACACATTTTCCGCCTCAAATTCTCTACAGGGTGTTATGAATGAAAGGTATAAAACAAGGTTCTGTTTCTCCCTGTATAACGGATAAACTACAAGTGTTTTTGCAAAGTAAATATCATGTTAATATAAGAAGACCCAAGGAAATTTCAACAAAATCGAGGAACCACGAAAAAAACATACAGAGTGTTGAATTTGACAAAAATTTTGCCTGTCCGGAATTCATTGACGGGGAGTATATTTCGGCAGGAGCACCCCCTGGCCATTGAATTTTTAAAAATGTGTGCAGTCGATAGCATTTATGCACTTCGAAAACATGACATTTCAATAACCTTCTGGTTGGACGAAATATCCAATTTTATATTTGGTGTAGAATATTCAGCATACGCTGAATGAATAATCATGAAACGCATCTTTCCGATAATCTGAATCTTCAAAAAAAAAAAAAATCATAACCGTGGTAAATTTCGAAAAAAATTTTATCGAAGACGTATCACTTTAGGTTGCTAAAATGTTGATATTAAATTCAATGAATCCAGTTATTATTGAATAATTCTATATGGTTCTTGAAATAACCTCGGGTTAACCCACACTTTCGGTGTTGGTTAAGTTAACTGATATACTTTACCATCTTTCACGGGATTGGAATACGCCTAACTCATAGAATTTCCTCAACCAAAAGTTAACCTCCGATTGTAAAACCGGGCCTAAGAGTAATTCTGATGCAGTTGGAAATATACTGATTACGATAAGTGCGTTCAATATGAGAAAACTTTCTATTCTCTTTCGGGTATGAATTCGTGGACCAAACAGTCTGTATTTCTTTTCCATTGCGACCACAGAGCACGATCCTGAAATGGCCCGCAATATGGGGAGAAAAATAACTTCGTAAATCTGCCATTTCTCAATTTTTCACGGCAGATTTGGGTCAGGTTTCTGGCCCACCTTATTCACCTTGAAACCAAATCGCGATGTCGAGCATGCGAAAGGATAAAGGAAGTAGATACCGTAAATTTATTGTGCCGCCTAAATGAAACACCTAACGTAATCCTAACTCATTCATAATTCATCGAAATGAGAACGTACTCCGATCCTTTCTCCTCCCAGCGTATACGATTTATGTCGCTCTTAAAGATAACGACACGACGTGATTACGCACGAATTTCAAGTGTTCCCAGAGAAAAAAATGCACTCAAGTGTGACCGACCCTGTTTTTCAATATGCGGGCCTTTCAACTGCAGGTTAGAATTTTCAAATTCCTGTGACGAGTCCTTTTCATCTTGACACGATTTTGTAGTATGATCACTCTTTATAAACAATGCCCAAGCTAGAACGACTCAATTTACACTTCCAGACTTTAATACAATTGAAACCGAATCGATTATGTGGGAAGATTTCCTAGGAAATCAAAATGGTCGTGTTGATCATAGGAATCGTCATTGGTCGTATTGGTATAAAGGAAAAGACGATGAATGAACCGGAAATCAACAATTAAAATTTTTTTTAATAATAGACGAAAGGCCTCAGGGTAAAAATTTGAGCACTAATTTGTCAGGGGCCAAAACTTTGTAAGAAGAAATTTTACCTAACAATGAAAAAGTTTGTGATTATTGTTCCAAAGACTGGGAGGTAAAACCCAAATAAAGTTTTCAGGAATATGCAAGGACCTCCCAGAATCTATTTTAATAGATATCGATCATGAATTGTACATATTTCGCTGTTTTAGCACTACAACTTTTGAACCCGAGGATATACACAAAATCTGACACCTCATTCTCGATCTATTTTTCGGAGAAACTAACAAGAGTAGTATTCATTTTTGGCTACCATCTTTTATTTTCGAGTTATAAGCGAAAATTGGAAGAATAGTGATATAGGAAAAAATTTATATCTCCGCTAATACTGATGATAGAGCTCTGAAATTAAAACATTCTACTGGCACTTTTTCACGTAGAATCCAGTGGCATGCTCGTCTTTTTTGCAGCATTTTTAATAACGAATCTGAGACCCGAAGTTATGTTTTTTTGAATAAGAACACTAGATTCCTGTGCCAGTTTCTGGAAGCTTAATTTTTTCTGATTTCAAAAATATATCAATAAATCAATATGAATATAGAAATTGGTCGAAAACCTATATTTATTTGAGTCTCAATACTCTCTATGGTTTCAATTGTCGATGAGCACAGAAAATTTAGTTTCGTATAATAACCACAATTTCCTTCTAGTAGTCTTTTCATTTCTATGCTCTTGTTATAGGAAGCTCCATTTTTCTGGGCTCATCAACAGTTGAAACCATAGAAAGTATTGAGAATCACAGGAAAATAGGTTTTTGACCAATTTCTGTACTCATACTGATACAAAGCTCACGATGTTGTATATTTTCGAAATCAGAAAAAATTGAGCTTTCAGAAAATGGACCAGAAATATAGTGTTTTGTAACTGGGAGTGAAAACCTAGAAGCATTAAAAAAAATACGGAATTTTACCGAGATGAATGCTACGTGAATCTTGAAGGAAACCCTCCAGAGAAAACATTCTTAGAAAAAAGTTTGGATATTTGTTTTTTGCAGACAAGATAAATATTCTTGAATAGATTTAGGCTAATTAGCCAGAGAGGACAGGAACTTTTCTGATTTGTTGTTGTATTATGGCCAAATTACACACGATCATTATAAATTGTATTAGTCTGAGATCCCAGAGTGATTTGACGTATAGTCCATTTCAAAATGATTGTCATCAGAGCAAGCCATAAAATTCCAGTCAAGGCTTCATTTCTAGTTACAAAAAGGTTACTAAAAATTTCCGTGTGTCCATCATATATTAAAATATATCAATATAACCTATAGACTGATTTAATTTATTTTTCAAGGCAAATGAATTCGAAGAATGTTTTGAGAAATTATACTATTTTCATCATTGTTGTATTGACAAATTTTCAAACTTAGCTTCAATTGAAAAAAAAACAAGCTGAGATTAGGACGAAAATATACACACCCACACTATTTCAGCAATCGCTGCATTCTTGATGACTATCGACAATTCAGCCAAGTTCTCGCCCTGTGTTATTTTTTCTGAGTATTAAGGAACAAAAAGGAGTAATTGTAAAGTAGTAACTTTACAATTTCATGTCCAAGTTGTTGAAACAAATAGAAAATATTTTGAAGTGTGAAATGCTATAAAATAGATGACTTATTATTTGTATATGTTCATACTGCCAACTACATGATTCATTAAATAATATACCAAATGTTGATTTTGATTTAAACTCAGTTACTTTTCAGGCAGTTCAAAGAAGATGTACGAACTGATTATTTATTGTTTTTCATTTTAGAAAAAAAATAACGTCGTTTCATGTTTCTTTAAAAGTATAATATCGTGGAATAGGTTTCCATCCACTGAGACTCATTTATTTATCAGGAAACATCTCGAAAAAGTAAAAGATAGATAGCAAAACGCGATTAATACTGGCAGAAATACCTGCTGTTGAATTGTTGAAAAACTCGCAGTGCCGACGATCAACTGCTTCACGTTCTCTTGTAGATAGGCGAGGCTAGAGGTATTTTGATGAATTCCACCCATTTTCAATTCAGTAATACTTGAGAAATATTCAAATCCAGAACTAATTCGTCCAAGCATAAGGAAATAAATTCAAAATAAATTCAGGAGGTTAATTCAAACTCTGAAATGTCAAAACTTAGTGTTTTCAATCAACACCAATCTAAATCCTCGAACTTAAAACTTACTGATGGAATATAACAAACATATTTTCGAGAATCCACAGCCGCTCGAGATGCCAATCATTTTGAAATGGACTATAACTTAATTTCACTTGTTCATATGTTTTGTAGAATATTATTTCTAAAATAGTATCGAGACACTTTTCATGTACAAAAAATTTTGTCAGGCGCTTTAAGCTCCACATCTGATTTTGGAATACGTTATTATATCTGAAAAGTTAAAAAAATGTTGTGACTAAACATCCCCCAAGCAGTCACTACAAATTGTCTTACTATTGTAATTAAATTTGATAGTTACCTCAATAACATATTTGAAAATAACAAATGTGAAAATGAGTTCATTCATTTTTCGTAGAGCTTCAAAGCTTGTGGCAAAAGTTTCGGTACATGAAAAGTCTCTGATACTTATGATACTATTTTTGAAATAATATTTCTGAAAACATATATCAAAATCAGGCATGTGTAAATAAGTTAATCCTACTCTGATGGATAAACTATCATTACTTTGAAGTTGAATCCATTCGGTAGTTGTCAGTTTTTATACTTGAAAGAGTGCTGAAAATTCACAATCATAATCTTATAAGCCTCAGCGTTTATACCTAATATCAAAACGTTCAGTAGCAAGTGAAATCTTTAAAGCGAATTTCTATACCTTGAACTTTTATCTCTCGGATATTCATTTTAAATTGCGGACGAAACTGCGTTGAGGAAGGTCTCTATTTTGATGTGCAATTAAATGATGCGACATCCGAATTCGCAATTGGATAATAACTGATGGCTGAGGTGCATGTCAACGTTGCCAAATGCGCCGTTCATCTCGCAGAGCTCGCGGAAAACGCCCTGTAGAAGCTATTTATATCCGTCTGTGACTCCACAGCGCAATTTCCTGTTGGAAAATACGCTGATCGCTCGTAACGACAAGGCGGATTCAAATTAAAGTCGACACCTGGGAATGTACGTTCTCTATCGACAGATTCACAGGAAAAAAATTATTTTCGCGAACGTCAAAAATTCGAGCAGCAAATGTTGTTTAATGATTTATATGTAGCCACTGATGAAGAATTTGGCGTCTATTTCGCCTGCTCGACTTCGTTACACCACAAAATTCTACTGAAACTTCATCCATAGAATCAGTTATCCTCATGCACTACCGGAAACAATAAAGCATATAAAAAAATTCGAAACTGGCTGTTACTCGTCGTCGTAAAAGAAATAAAAAGGAAGGAAATTTTATTTAAAAAGACTTTCATATTCAGTTTCGTTTATTCGGTTGTGTTTTTGTTCAATCACTAAAAGGATCGGGTACGTTCATTTAGCTTCAATTTTTTCTTTTATAGATCTTGATTACGTACAGGGTTTTTCTTTCTGTGAATCGCTTTTTGAACAAGTCAATGTCGACTTGAGATGCGCATAAAAATCTGCGGAATAAATGAAGACGTCAAGCGCCGCGGCGCTATCAGAAACTTTTTCTCCAGGGACTTACCTCTTTTATCATGCCATTCGAAATATAAATTCATTCTGAACTTTTTTTTCGAATACAATTTTCATCCATTTCTAACCGTCAGCGATCTGCAGCGTGTTTTATGTTAATTTTATTCTATTTATTTTTTTCTTTATTATGGTTCTATGCCTTTATTTGGACACATAGATATGATTTTGTGCCTTGAATTCAAGAAGGCTAGTGTTCTAAACAATCTGCCTCTTCAAATGAGATTAAATATGTGGATACAGCAAGACGGGGCTCCATGTTACAACGCTGCCATTGTGAAGAGATATTGAGATCAAGAATTCTAAAATAAATGGACCCTTATATTTTGAACAAAATAACTTATAATGATATAGGGAAATGATATAGCTTATGTATTGATCATAATGGCTAGATGACCTAGATATGATTTTGTTTCGAGAAATAAAGGAGTTTCTGTAACAAACCATTTCCATTTTATTATATTCATTTAATATTATATCTTATAACAATGAACATTTTTTTCAATCACAAACGAAACATTTCGAATCATTTGTTCTATATACCGGCCATTATGATCCATACATAAGTTATATCATTCCTCTAATTCATTATTTGAAGAGACACATTGACTAGAAAACTAGCCTTCTTGACTTTAAATCCCAAAATCATATCTTTGTCTCCAAATAAAGACATACTACCATAATACAGAAAAAATGAATGGAATAGAATTAACATAACACGCTGCAGATCGCTGACGGTTAGAAACGGGGTTAGGTATTAATGAAAATTGTATTAAAAAAAAAGTTCAGAATAAATTTATCTTTCGAATAACATGATAAAAAAGGCATGTCCCTAGAGGAAAAAATTTTTGATAGCGCCGCGACGCCTGGCGTCTTCATTTATTCCGCAGATTCTTATGCGTATCTCAAGTCGAGATTGACTTGTTCAAAACGCCATTCACAGAATGAAAAAATATTCTCGAGAAAATTGGGGTTACCAAGATAAGTGAATCACCCTGTACAGGGTATCCCAAATTGCTTGATTTTGGCTTTCTGTTTCTTCTAGACTAGATAGGTGAAAATGTTGATAGGAATCCTGGGCTCGTTTTCCATGAAAACACCAGTAGTGACTACCGTTTCACGATATCTTCATTTCTTTTGAAGATATAGGTACCGAAATGGAGACCAAAATTTTGATATTTTTTTCGATTTCGAACTTTTTCTTTTCCGAAAATATCTGAATAAGATAAAAACTTCCAACAATTTTTTTTTCACTGGGAATAAGACATTATCTCAAATTTTTTTCATGATATGTGATGAAGAAAAAATGTGTTCGTATTTAAAATGCAAATGTGTTTTTCGCGAGAAAACAAATTCAACAAAGTTTCTTATTTCTAGTGAAGAAGCGCTAATCGAAGGTTCTAATCGTTTTCAGATATTTTCGCCAATAAATAAGCTGTGGTTCAGAAAAAATATCGTCACTCGGTTTTCACTAACGGTTTTTTCACGAAAATTTAGCCCAGGACACCTTTTTTCCAACTATCTAGTCCAGAGGTACCCAAAACAGTCAAAATCAAGTTATTTGGGCCACCCTGTATACTTGGCGCCGAGCGTCGCGCCTATGACTTACCAGCCTTCAAATGAAAATGGATCTTAGAAATCTCCTTAATTCATATCTCAGCAATAGAAAGTTAGATGGGAGTGCATGGCCTTGAATAACTTTCATTTAACGAGTACCCATCTTTTTCCGAGAAAAATATTTCCTTATGGATTTGAAAATACGACAAAACGAGGCCTTCTGGTGGTTTTTTTGAAAATCTCTCTCGATCTCTGGATCGAAAATATGAACTAACCTTAAAAGTGCCTTTTACACTTTTACTCAAAACCCCTAAAAAAAGCAAAATCAATTCAGCTAGCCGATTCTTTGTTTCTCCCGATCGATTTTCTGAAAAAAATTAAGTGATCTCGTTTTTTTTTTTAATTCTCCGAACTGAGTATTTTTTCTTGCTTTTTCCGCAATTTTATGGTGGTTGAGCAAAAAAAGAATTTAATGTTGTTGATTTTTCCAACATAACTCCAGAAGCGCTGCTCTTACAAAATTTCTAAGTTCTGATCGAAAAATAAAACATTGAAAGCTATAATTTTCCATTTTGAATTTGACCAGATTTAAATCAATGGGTTATGTATCTGGGTGTGCATTTGCAATTGCTCATGTATTTCGATTCATGAATGACGTTTAGAAGATAAGTTTAAAATCTAACGAACAAATCCACGCCTGTGGTTTTTTCTAATCGAAATACCTTGACATTCGCATACATCGGTCTCCTTTACACGATCTGAAATATGGAGTATTCCAGAAAATTCCAATTGCGAATTGAGGTACAATGACATCACGACCAGATAAGGCACCTGTCAATCAAAACCGCTGATTCAAAACGGATTTACTAATCTGCGAGTGTTCAGGGATTAGAAGGAAAACATTCGGAGCTTATCTGAAACATCGATAGGAAAATATTTTGATATTGAACATCGAAAAACAATCCTCAATGAAAATAATTTAAATGATACAGTTTTCTTCATGTATCCTCTATTGAGTAGCGAAAAATCATTCAGAATTTTAAATTTTACATTTTTCCCGATGTTTCTCACGTATCAGTTTCAATTATGTAGTGTTTATCATCATGTTGATTCCTGAAAACACGTATTACAAGCGGATTACCTATGAAATGATTCCGCAGCAGAATTCATTATTGCTGTTGCTGGAACATGTGCAACCTTGAGATTGAGGGGTAGAATTGTTCGCGTGAATGGGTGTTAATACATTTGCTTTTTCGTAATTAGGTTCAGAAAACTCATTCGAACCAGGCCGTGATTATTAGATCGAAATGACTTCTACATCGATTTTGTGTTGATTGCTCCAATCACAGAAGGTGGTTTCTGCGATTAAGAATCTAGAAACGCCGAAGGAAAATACTGAACTGCGCAAAACAATTAACGCACATTATGAAAATCTCAAATTTATTCTACAATTGAAGGTGTTCTCAATGATAATTATTTTTATCAGAATTATGCATGCAAGTTATCTACTTTCACCGTTTGTCTTCAATACAGATTGTTTTTCCCAACTGGAATAAAAAAAGATGATATTATCAGATTTTGAATGTATTGGCTCCATTCTAAAATCATTTGTTCTCGATCAATTCTAGTGATCAATAGTTTTTCTTTCTTTTGATTTTCTACACTCGATAGCTTATCAACGCGAAACACGCAATTTGACCCAAGAGGATTGTGCCCAAGCGGTAGTTTTGCGAGAAGAAGGATGAACATACACAAGAATTGCAGAAAGGTTTAGAGTTTCCCATACAAGCGTGTCCAGAATATTGCAGCGATTCAGCTAGAGAGGTATGAATGTCCGAAGACCAGGACAGGGTAGACCACGGGTAACAACTGCCATTCAAAAACGTTACTTGAGAGTTTCTTCGTTAAAACAACGGTTTGCAACCGCTCGCCTCCTTCAAAATCAGCTTGAGCAAACTCATGGGGTGCAAATTAGCACTCAGACAATAAGAAATCACCTCGGGGAATATGATTTAAGGCCTCGTGTCCCGACAAGAGGCCCAGCTCTTACCCCAGGTCTTGGATGAGTGTGTTTGGATTTTACGAGAGAGCATATCCATTGGGAAGAGGCCGATTGCGAAAGAGTTTTCTTCACAGACGAGTCTAGATTCTGCCTAGATTCTACTATTGTGATCGATGTTCCATTGTATACAGACGTCCACATGAAAGATATGCTCAGTGCTATTTCCTGAGAACTACTGGTTTCGGTGGAGGAACGACCTAGTTGTCTTTGATAATGGAGCTATGAATGCTGATAAGTATATAAGGAACATTCTTGAAGAGCATGTAGAGCCATTTGCTCCATACATTTGTGAAAATTCCATTTTTATCGACGATAATGCCAGACCCCATCGTGCGCGCATCATTCAGGAGTACCCTGAAAAAGCTGAAGTCTCCTGAATAGCTAGTAAGAAGTCCAGATCTCAATCCGATTGAGCAGGTTTGGAACAACCTCAATTGAAGGCTGAGAAGTTCAGAAAATCATCCGGCTACTCTTAACGACTTAGGTATCCAACTCGGAGAAATCTGGGAAGGATTAGATCAGAACATTTCAAGATCACTTATTTTGAGTATGACCCGTCGTTGCCGAGCTGTAATTAAAGCAAGGGGTGAAAATACCAAGTATTAAATCACTCATCAGCATTTCAGTATTTGAAAAATGTTCATTTTTTTTCTTTCACATAAGATTCGGTGAAATCCTGAATTTTTCTTCCATTTAATGTGTCTTGTTTCGTTCGAAACCTTCCCGAGAAAACATAAAAAATAAGTTTTGAAGTCAATGAAGTGTTAACTTTATTTAAAATTGAGAAATGTTCAGAATGTGCGTTAATTTTTGTGCGCAGTGTATTTAACCGTATAAGAGTGAAAACATAAAGTGAAATATTCGAAGTTGTTGAAAATTGATTACAAATTTTCAGGGTCAGATTGAAACCCGACTCGGATATGGGTTTAAGAACAGCGGCTGCTGACTCTCAGAATGTGTTAATGTGGAACGTAAAGAAATGATTCAAACAGCCGAAGTCGGACTATGATTTAATTTCAAACAAGTTGACGACATGAGCATAACAACGAGAATGAGATCATCGTTTCTTCACCGGGAACGACAATAATTATCAATTCAAGGCACAATAGACTAGGAGGTTTCTCTTGGGAAAATGGTAGTTAATTTGGAAATATGGTATTCTTCACCCACTTCTGAAATAACAACCAACTTGTAATTACCGTCACGAGGTTTCATTTTAGTACCTACGTCTAAATTGTATTCGAATTGAACGAAATTCAAAATATTGTTCTTTGATTATTACTATCATAAAAAACTGCGCGTTACTCGAAACGTTAATAGTGAAATTTGGAATCAACTTCCACTTCTCATAATTTCTAAAACACTGAACGCATTTTAAATTGCAGCTCGGATTTTAAAAGCTCTTTTCATCGACTATCGAATCATTTCTTACAGCTCCTTCAAGATTGATCAGGATCAAAGATACAGGGTGAAACAAAATGTTGTGCATGTTTATCAAAAATTCTCCACCCCGCCATTTTGTCCAGAGACCACGTTGCTCTTATTCCATGCTTATAAATAGCAACCATACCTCGGGACGTTTTCGAGTTTTTACCAATAACTACAGAGGTTTCTGAAAAATTTTTTTTCTTTTTAATTCTTGTTTTGCACTGACTAATTTTGGGAAAGTTCTACAAATGGGGGCTTTAAAGCATTTCAAAGAAGCAGTGCTTCGAGTTGTAGGAGGTATGTATACCAAGTTACCCAAAAATAATCAATAATTCATTACTTTTGATTTTACAGTCTTTGATAAATGTTTGAAACCTTAGCGAACAGAATATTAATACAGCTTATTAACAACAAAACAACAACAAAAAACACCATACATTATTTATATATTATTGGGCCTCTTCTGACCCTTAAGACTTCAACCACTCGCCTCGGCATACTGTCCACTTGATTGCGTATGAAAAATTAGGGAATAGCCTCCCATTCACGTAAGATTGCATTCTCCAATTCATCCAAATTTTGAAATTGGTTCTCTTGTCTATTTAATCGTAACTTCAACTCGCTCCAAACGTGTTCGATTGGATTCATGTCAAGCGATCGTGCAGGCCACTCCATTCGCTCTATATTTTTCACCTGAAAAAACTCTGTGATATTCCTAGCACGATGGGAACGTGCGTTATCATCAATTACCATGAATCCATCGCCATAATTTTCAGCAAAGGGAATCACAACATCTCTTAAACACCAATCTCGATAAATTTCAGCATTAATTCTCTCACCCACTAACACTACCAACTCCGTTCTTCAATTCCTCATTATCCCACTCCAAACAGTCGCACCACCACCTCCAAATGCCATTCTCGTAAGACTTTTCCAAAATCAGTCAGTTCAAAACAAAAATTCGTAATAAAAATATTTTTTTCGAAGTCCCTGTAGTTATTGGCAAAAACTCAAAAACGTCCCGAGGTATTGTTGCTATTTATAAAATGACCTCATGATATAAGAGCAACGTGGTTTCCGGCCAAAATGGCAGGGTGGAGAATTTTTGTTAAATTTGCACAAAATTTTGTTTCACCCTGTATCTCTGATCCTGGTCAATCTTGAAGCAGCTGTAAGAAAAGATTCGATAGACGATTGAATGAGCTTTAAATATTTATGCTGCAATTTAAAATGCGTTCAGTATTTCATAAAATATGAGAAGTGAAAGTTGATGCCAAATTTCACTATTAACGTTTCGAGTGACGAGCAGTTTAGGTTGGAGTTTTTGTAAGAACTGGGAATGTTACTTTTTGTGAAGGCCAAAGTTTTGCATCAATATTTGCATCACCAGAGCTCGACAAACGAGAAAAATAACAGTAATATAGCCCGATTCCAGAAATCGAATTGAACACGATTTTAAAAGAACTACCGATTAATATTAGAAAACTTGTATTGAGAGTGACCTTTGCTTCCATATTTTCATTAATTTGATATCTCAATGCTCATTACTGCGTCCAAATCACATACAAAATTAGGAATCAGAATGAAGAAGTTGAGTTTTTAAACAGCTGGAAGAACTGATGGAAGAATTTGGGAAATTCAGCTAATTACATCAATTTGGATTCTCCTGAGTTTCTTCAATCGAAAAGACTGAAACGTTTTTTGTGTCTATTCAACATCCCATTTATTTCAGGTTGACTCTGATAAACATTGAAATCAAATTAAGTTACCTGTTGATTCATTGTATTTTTCTATTTAAATTGAATTGTACTAACCAGACGGAAATTAAGCCATGTCTACGAATCGCATTCAATGCAAATCTACGAAAATGACCGGGATTTTTTGATTGTCGCTAAACCACTGTTGCAACCCATTTGATTTCGCTATCGCTATTTACAATATTCTCAATGAAGTAATAGTGAAAGGCAAATGGCCCTATTTCACTTCCTTCAGAGGAAGAATAAATAGAATTTTAATCAATGCATCATGAATGGTCGAGATACAATTACAATTCGATATATTGTCTCTACGCCGATAATTTCATATTTTCTATATAATTTTCAGACGTTTACTCACTCACTAACAATTCAATGGCCGTATTCCGCTTTTTCTCTGTAAGCTGCAAATCTGTAGCGTACTTTTGATCTGTATCTATGTGACTGACTTACAGATTCATAAATAATGAAATTCTTGAAGTTTTTCTGTACCTGTCTTATTAGAAGTGTCAATTTTGAACTACTTCGTGATAAGATCATAGAATAGAATATATTTATCTGTAAAATTAGACCGTGAGTATCGATTATTGGATATATTTATGTTCAATTTGTGTTCTTTTCAACACAAAAACTGAAATGCGAAAATGAACCACAAAAAGAGTTAGGTATAGAAAAGTATTTTATATTCGGTGACAAAAACAAACCATTTAACAAAACCCCTCAATTTACTTTTCGATATGTTTCCTGTGAGCTACAGATTTATAGAAAGCGTCGAAAATCGTAATTTTCTTGTAATATTATGAAAAATTTTTACAGATGAAATCAGAATATCGCCATTATTAGACTCGTCTGAATAACATTGTCAGGGGGTTAGATGATTCAAATACCTGACTCCTGCTGATGTCGCTATATGTCGAAGATGCTATCGCTATTGAAATTGTGATTAGACTGTTTCAAATCATTTCCATTTGTGAAGATACGAGTACGGGTTTACTCAATCGCAATTTGCTTCATCATAGAGCGGTAAAGTGGTTTTCAACGGGCTGACCAGACTTATGAAACTTTTAGTCAAAAACAAACATAAGACAGTTAACTTGAAATTTATTTTCGACATTTTCCTTTGGAAAATGGCTTTCTATTTCTGACCTAAACGTCTTCTAGAGCAGGATGCAAAAGAAAAACTTCAAGACTGTACAAAAAAAATCGAATTTTGGTCATCGTCTCGCATTTAGGAGATGACAAGTGGAATTACATCAATTGACTCATTGGGTGTTTAAATAATCTGGAGAAGGTGAATTTATTTCGGGCATAGTAAAATAGTCGAAAGTCTGATACTGCATGGGGTCTTCACTAATTTAAGCCGAGGAATCGAATGGAACAATCAGATTTCAGGCCCAAAAGGGCCTTATCGAGATTTAAGCCTCAACATTGAAATTTTGAACGCAATCCCATCTCTTTTATTGAAGATTCAGATTAAGCAAAATTCCAGTTGAATTGCTTAACTGTTGAACGAAGTTGACAAATTTTCAAAGCAGTCGAATGATTTTCGAGAAGTTAGAAAAATTTCAAAGTAGTTGGAAAAATTTCGAAGCGGTTGGAAAACCTCAAAGCAGTTGGAAAAAATTTCAAGAAGGTTGAAATAATTCCAAAGCAGTTGCCAAAATTTCAAACCAGTTGGAAAAAATTCCAAAACAGTTTGAAAATGTTGGAAGCAGTTGGTAAAATTTCGAAGCAGTTGAAATACATAATTCCGAGAGAGTAACGAAGGAATCTGAATCTGAATTAGAAAAAACAAGTTAGCAAATAAATCAGTATTTGAGAATATATGTATAGCCGGCAATAAATGGTATTTAACCCAATACGCTCTTCGTACCATGTTGGATAGTTTGGCGAATAAACAATATGTGTGAATCAATTTTAATAATGAACAGGTCAAAACCGTTTCCCTACTAAATTCGGAATATGTTTTTTTTAAGAAGTATCTTCATTCATGACACATTCGATTTCATGGAATCTGTACTGTAAGCAACAGAGTGGTTAACACCTGCATCTTCCGACTTCCTATAGCGCCCAAAGTTCTCTGATATTTTCAGTTGTTTCCTAAGATCGACATCGGGAATTCCCCGCGTTATATAGAGCAAAACACAACTCTATGCGACACCGCCGGCGTTAACTGGAACTGAGCCCGAAACGAGTATCGTTTTGACAGTAAGTACGTGAAAGCTGGGTTTATTTGTTTATTTTTACGTTTTTATTGCGATAAAAAGATATGCCTAAGGAAAAAACCGTGAAAAACACTAATTGTTGTGTTTATGGATGTAATTCTAAAAAATCTAGGGATAATGGAGCCCATTTTCGTGGTGAAAATCAAAATGTTTACTTTACCAATAAACTAGAAATCGTAGAGGAAATTGAAAGATGCAAATCGTGGGAGCATGTTTCGATAATGGAAAAACTTGTATCTAAACATATTAGAGTATGCTTACAGCATTTCCGACCAGAAGATTGTGAAATGAAAACAAGCAAGAGTGGAAACTGATGTCAATTGAAAACAATGTTTCAAATGTTTTGAATTATTTCAGAAAACATTTCTGTTACTGCAGAAGTAACAGAAGAAGTGATACATATATGTATCAATTTAATATTAATATTAAAAATAGCTTGATAATATTGACGTTCATTTAGCAACGGAAAAGGTGCAATCAATCGATAGATGAGTTGAATTATTTTGTTTTATTATAACTGCAGCCTAAGACACAAGTGAGATGCAATAAATGAATAATACATTAAAATCTAGCGTTATGAATATAGATTATAGATTTTTTCCCTTCCTAAAAAAAAAACAATTTGTAGCTTCTATTAAGTGAACATATTGTTCATGCTGATGTTCATTTACATTACAATTTTACCTTCACAATCAGTAAAATTGTCAAGATATTTTGTAGTACGTACAACCTTGTAGAGTAGCAGGGCTAAAATATGCTTGCAAATTCCAGATAATCTTGCTTGGATGTGTATAAGATCTTGTCAACCTTCACACCATCATTTTTATGAGACATCATTTCCTCAATATGATGGGGTTGTCCTTGTAGAATTCCAATGTTTTGAAATAATTTTTTGCCACATCGAATCAAACGATTGCATTGCAACACTTGCTCACCCTTTACCCAGCATCTGTGAGCATGGAAATATTGGAAAATATCCTATAATTAGAGGAACCTTCGGTAAACATCTTGCCAGATGAACTGAAAAGCATTCAAAATTGAGTAGTGCTCACCTCAATTGTTCACATAAAATATAACAAAAAGCACAATATTACCTATACTTGCACTTACAATATAATCCACAGGATCCACAATCAAGGAAACAACTTCGATTATTGATAGCCAATGAACGTTTAAACTAAAAAATCCCATAAATACAAATAAAAATCTAACGTAAACACGAAACAATACTCGTTTCGGTAAACAGCTGATCGGCGAATGCAGCGACACCATCGGTAATTATTTTGTCCAATACAGCAATGAGCGTCGGATTTTTCGAAGTGAAAAATCGGAATTGCCGTTCTTGTATCGATCGCAATAGATATGGACTCCGCGAGCCAGTCTGGCTCTGTCTGGTCTGGGTCTGGCAACTTGATGGAATAGCCGTTGGCAAGCGTTTGGGATGTAGGTTTGGGCGCCATCGATTTAATGTGTATAAGGATATGATTCCTCTAGTTATTTTTAAGTTCAGAGCTTCATCTGATTCATAACTATTGGGACATAGGCTAAGGGCAGATTTTTTGAACCAAAATATGGCGATAGGACCAAATATACCTCAATAAAATATTGCTGTGGAAAAAGATAAGTAGCGGTAGAGTTGAATTTTCTTCGTTTTATGCTGATAATGCCACTTTATATTTTTTCATTTGTTTAAAAAAACACAGAGCATGGGAAGGAACTCAAAGTAAAGATTTATTCATTTTATTCATAAAAAAAATAAACTTAAATTAAATGTTCTACGTGGACTCCTCCGACTTCTATGCCTTTTCTAATTCTTTTAGTAAGGAACTTTCGAACTTCAGAAAATAGCATTCTTTAAGCAGTGAAGTTATTAGCAAAATATGAAAAAAATTTAACTTCAACGCTTTCTATTTTTTCCACAGCAATATTTTATTGGTGTATATTTGATTCTGACTCCATATTTTGGTTGAAACAATCTGCCTATGTAGTGAATACAGTAGAAACTCTATTACCAGGATTATTTGTTTTAGGTATTCGGATGATCGAAGAGGTAATAGGTATTACTGGAAATATTATAGAAAAAATTAAGATATATGAATTTATTGAGGAAAACAAAATTAACACTCAGCTGCATAAAAACATAGTCATTGAAAAATCGACTAGATTCTTCTTGAATGCATGTATACTCATGTTTGTTTGACCTCTCGTCGCATATCAAAGACATACGGATTATCGGGACTTCGAATTGAAAACAGTTCGGATGATGGGGTTTCTACTATATCTATTATAAATGTGAAAGTCCGTGTGTTTGTGAGTCAATTTGTCTCTAAAGAACTCCCAGAATAGTAATCTGAATATACTTTCATATTATAGATAGAATTCAAGGGGGTTTTCATCTGGAAAATATGATTGCTGAAATCTGGACCGCAATATTTTTATGAGAACATTTACTACTGCTATGTAGAGGGTGATTGTTTATATTTCACTCACTAGCTATCTCAGTTATTATTGTTCGTACAAAATTGTACATATGGCCAAATCTGTTGTATTGTTCATGAGCATTCAGAATTCAGTCCTCAAAAATGGATGAAGGCATCGCTAACCTAAAAATTCTATGTGAAGTGTTGTTCTTCAAATGGCACACCCTGTATTTCATTTTCCTAATCGGTAGAGCTCTTTCTTCTGATTTCAAATACATACACTTTATTGAGGTTTTTTTCGACAGTTTCTGAAAATTATAGGTTCTTTTGTCTGAATCTAGGGCAGCTGTAGAATGCCACTCGAGAATGCTGTGATTTCTCCATATCGAAGTTCCATTGAATGGTCCTCTGATAGTCCCTACTTAACATCATTAGACAATTTTTTTATGAGGATATTTGAAATATTAAGTGTATACGGGCCCGTCTGCACAATATTGAATAGAGGAAGAAATTGACAACCTCAATATAATACTCATAATCTCGAAAAACCTTATCGACTCTGTATAGAAGTAAACGAGAAGCATTTGAATACCTAACTCAACTTTCAATTAATGAATAAATAAAATAAATATCAGGTCTTTCATTATCCATGGTCCCTTTGATATAAAAAAAATCGCATCGTTCTCCTCTAACATTCCACAGCTGCCTTAGATGAAGAAGAAAATATCTCTATTTTTAGAAAACCGCCAGAAAAAACCTCAATTAAGTATATATATTTGAAATCAGAAAAAAGAGCTCTATCGATTAGAAAAATGAAATACAGGGTGTGCCATTTGAAAAACAATAGTTCATAAAGAATTTTAGGGTTAACGATGCCTTTATGCAATTCTTAGTACTGAATTCTGAATCCCCATGAAAAATACTGCAAATTTGCCCATTTGAACTTTCGTGTACGAACAATATTAACTGAGATATTGAGTAAAATATAAACAGTCACCCTGTATTTATAATTCGTATACCATAAAAAATTTAAGATTTCAAGGAAGGAAAATCCCACATTTATGTCGGTGTTGAACATTCAGTGGATTGAATGTATGTAAAAGATATTAAAAATTTGGATTGAAATTATTATCGGACCATTTAAAATTGATAATAACCCCATAATTCAGTGATTTTTCTCTTCTTCATGACATCGTGACGAGCTCTTATCACCAGGTACGTCTTTTGGGGATAGGAATGATATTTTCCCGAGAACTAATGTATCCCATTCATTTACCATAGAACTGTGTGAATTCCTCGTTTTAAACTCCCTTCTCCTATAATCGGCAGTACCATCTAAATGGACAGAATGAATACTCGTATATAATTACGAACGGACAAAAACTTGTTCTATAAACCTTGAGACAGGCCATTTCCTATATTGAATTCACGAATCTTGTGTATTTGTTGCATTCCACTATCCAGGATTTAGCTCGAAATATGTTGGATAGAAAAAGCTCTCATAAAACACATCTTTCTTTGTATAATTTGATGAAATTGATGGAGAACAAAAATTGTAAGATATATTTTATTTCATATGCTCGAGAAGAATGATTTTTTGTGACACATCATGATTTCTGAAACATAGATAAATACTAGGTAATTATCGAAATGAATCCATATTCATATAGGCCCGAAAATCTTTCTTCATGAGGCTGGAGAAATGAAATGAGATTTTTTCACTGAGAGGAGGTCCAGCATTATTTGCCATCATCAGTATCCCAGAACAAACTTCTACCTTTAGACCAACTACTAAAACTCCTGAAATATTTTTGGGGAGATTTTCGCATTTTCGTGAAAGTTTTCTTAGGGTTTTCTCCTTCAGTCCCTGAAACAAGGAACAATTATAACTTCTATTTAAATAATAGAAGCAAGGCTCCTGTTTAAAACTTGGGCACTAATTTGTCAGGGGCCAAATGTTGCCTAACAATGAAAAAAGAGAAAACACTTCGAACAATTTCTAGATTTCATTGAAATTTTCAGAATCAATTTTTTCAACATTTTCGTCATTATATGATGACTATCGATTAATAATTATACTAAGATGGTGATATTTTTTCAATAAATCAATATAAATATGATCCACACTTGATCAGCGATCTAACCGAGGATCTACCAATATTTTATTTTTTATGTCTTTCACTTTTTTTATTTTTCAAGGGTCTTGATGATTCTCGTCTATAGGTTTCTCCACAATTACAAGGAATGTTGTAAATACAACCGTTTGGCCATTCAATCGTTTAGTTTCGGTTAGTTTATTAGATCTTGAATCAATTCTTTCAATTTTTTTTTCATGAGTGAATAAATACAAATAACGACATATTGTTGCTTCCAAAGAAAAGTTTCTCGTCTCCAAAAACATGCTAAAAGTAACTGCTCACATTCCCTTTCACCTCGTCTTTCAATTCAATCGTCATCAAGATGTTCTCGGTGTGGTCCCTTAAAGACATAAAATTTTTGGTTTTTTCATTCGTGTTTTTTCGAAAAATTCCCATTTCACGATCTTGAGAGAATATAAACAGGTATTGATAATTCTCCGTGATCGTTGAACATTTTATTTCGAACAAAATTGATCTTCTCCAATCATAAATATGTATTATGCTCAGCGGAATAGATTGCCATGGATTTCTAAACTGGTTGGATTGAATCATAAAACAAATTATGAACGTGAAACATGATATCGCTATTTGGTATAATTAATTATTAGATTCCAAAGATTTCATAATTTGATCTGATAAAGGAGTCTGATAGAGGTTTCGAAACATTATGTATTCTGATAGTTAGAAGTTTTATTTTTTCGTTAGGCGATCATTTTTTTCTACTGATTTGCTCCTGATGAATTAGTGCAAGAATTTGACCAATAGCATTTTAATTTTTCATGATTTTTTCAGGGACTGGGATAAAATAATGTAGAATCATCCCCGAAATTTTTTTTTATTTTTCAACAAAATGCATCATCATTATTCAGAATATTAGAGTTCAACTTTTTGGGGTGGAACTCGCCCTCAAAAATGTTGCCAATATCTTCAGTCCGACATAAAATCTTGTACAGTTCTATTATTCAAATTCTTTTTTACTGTTTCGAAATTTCTATTCTATGCTACATAATTTCCGTTGAGCAATATTGCTTCCAGAGGGGCGGACCTTTAAAAAGCCCGCTTGAGAATTGGTTTCATGTTCCACCGCGTTTCCTCTAATAACTAATTATTAGCCGATTATTAATTATTTTCATTGAGCGTGTAGAGCAGGGAATCTATAAACAGTCCAGAGGAAATCGTTGTTTCTTATCCATCTGAGTCAAGACCCTCGCAAGGTCGGTCGACTCAATTCGTGATAATCATCTAAATATTAAATTCTGAGAACGCAACGGAGCGATGGATCGTGATTTCTAGACGAGATTGCACAGTTCAGTTTATTTTTTATCGACAATTTCCAAAACGAGATGTTCTAATTTCTCTCTAATTTTCCCTGATAACGTTGTTTTGATGAACCATTTTCGCCAAAAATCCATTCACTAGCTCGAACTTTTGAATGCCAACGAATTGTGAATGTGTGTCATCGAATAACTCCAATGAGGAATGTTCACATTTTTCAATTTCTACATATTCCTATTCTCCGTAGAAAATGAAAATATTGTGCCCAAAAATTATTTGAATACGAATACGAGGTATAAATATGAGTTCGATGGATCCGTGTGACGTCACTTTACATCCAACCACTTGCGAGGTTCAGTACGTAGCCGGGTCCAATATAAGAATGTAGTATGACGTCACATCGCCGCGAGGAATTGAATATTCACGGGGTTGTAAAATCCGAACTACTGGGTCTTTTCGACTGAAACGAAAACTAGTGATTTCATATACATATAGGTTATACTGTGACGAAGTTCCGATCGATTTTGCATACCTGTGAACATTCCTCATTATGCTGAACCACGTTGAAAACGGTTTTCAGTCAAAATTATTTTTGGAAGTCGATGGAGAAAAATTTGATTTAACAAAATATAAAACATAAAAACACATATAATTTTTTAGTAAACAAGATAAACGAGAATCGATGTATTACGGGAAATTTTTCGAATCACTATGGGATAAGAAATTTACGAGGTGACTCCTCTAAGGACAAATACCCTGTATATCTAAATATAATAATTGATTTTTTTCACAAACATTTTAAACAAAATTTCTCATTCTGCATGTTCTCTTAATATTGACATTATTTTCTTATAATAATCCTTTCTTTCAACTGACCCTCAATAATTTTCCCAAACATTGTCCATAGTTGGGTTTGATGGAGATCCAATATCATTTCAATAAAGAATTTGTTTGGAGCATGCGAGCCTTTAGGCGATTTAGTTTTTCGGAGAATTCTATCCTTTTTATGGCACTTCTGCCTATATTAGTTTCTTTTTCTTTTTGTCGCTGTGTCTTCCTACTCTTCTTCTGTTCAACACTTTTTGGTGTTGAATTTCCCGATAATCTCAAAATTAATCATCAAAACTTTCTGGAGGAGTATTTTCAGCTAAATTTTTCTCTATATCAATTTTTTTCCGCTCTTCTATAAATTTTTGTATTCATTTGTGAAAAGAAAAAACTATGCTATCTTTTTTTTTTTTCAATTCCGTCTTTTCAGGAGATTAGATAGGCTCTCGAACAACTTTGTCCATGTGTAGCATGATTTTTCAGTCATTCCAATCAAACATAGACTCGTCATAAAAACAGAAATTTTTTTTCTTATCAAATAATATAATATTTTTCTAACAAATTGAAATAAATTCCATCTACACTCGCCACATTCTTTTAGGCTGAATTGAATAATAGTTGAATTGTAACTGTAAATGAAAGTTTTTCTGTATTTCATTCTAGAAGATAGACATAGGCTTATCATTTTCCATTGATTATGAAAATTATTTACCGACTAACTGTCAAACATTTCCTGTGTACAATTGAAAACCTCTTAATTATACCCTGTAAGCCTATGCTTTGTTAATGATGCACGTATATCTCCATTAAACGTAAATTAATCAATGAAATGCCGAGATCAAACTCCAATGTTAACGTCAAGTTCAAACAAGGTAGAGAAATAACGTTAGTATAAATTAATAACCTCATTGACTCCACAGATCGTCAATTACGGGGTCTGTTCGAAAAGAATATATAGGAAAAGTGGTGCTGAACAGTTTTATATTCGGTTTTGTGAAGTTTCAACCTGAATTATAATAATTTTTCTCTAATTCAGTATCGTAATGAATTCATTACAGTACTAAAAGTAGTGCTGTAATTAAACTCATTACAGCATTGTTCTCAGTTATAAATTTCGTTTTGTAGTTGTCAGTATTGACCTCCGATCGAATCAAGTTCCGAATCAAATCAATTCAAATTCCGTAATCTGTCAACTTTCGAAAGTCACACCAACTGCCAAGATGAAATATAAAAGTCACTAACCTGAATTTTGATTTTAATTTCGAGAGTATTTCACAAAAATTGACTGAAATAGAGAAAATATCGTCTAATACTCGTTGCAGAAGGCAATTCCAGAAGGCTATCGAAAATGAGTTCATTACAGTACTAAAAGTAGTGCTGTAATGAAACTCATCGAAGCAATGTTCTAACTCAATCAACTTTAATTCCGTGATCTGTCAAATTTCGTCACATCAACTGCCAAGCTACAATACAAAAGCCAACTCATCTGAATTTTCATTTATATTGACTAAAATAGAGGGTATATGGTCTTATACTCGTTGCAGAAGGCAATTCTAACACAAATGCAAATGCTTGTTTCAGAATATACTTTTTTCATCCATCAAGAATGACATCTTCATTATAAGTTTTGTATGAACAATTGATTCCAGCTAATGATGAAAAGGGAAATTATATATCTTGTCATTTTCACGAAGATGGGAGACTTGTTAGAGCTTAATCAGGTAAAACCTACAGTTTTTGAATTCATGAATGAAACTGGTTCAGACTATAAATTTTTGGCATTCTTTCTTCTTTATTCTGAAGAGGTATTCTATATAATTCCACAGAACTGGTACAATTTCCAAATTGCTCGGTTCGTGAATTAACGTCATGCAATTCATTCAGTGTTCATATCCCTGTTGTTTGCTCATCGTATTCAAATCGTAGGTTGACATAAGCAATACAGAATTTCGATGTGTACATTGAAAAGTTCGAAAATTATTCGCAAACATTGTAATGACTCATGCGGAGTGAATAAACCCATTAACCACGATCTTTTAGATCCTCTGATTCAAGACACTTACCGATGAGGTAACGTCTGTTCGGAATAATATTTTCGGAACGTCGCGGCATATTAAATCCAGTGATGTACAGTTGATTCGGCGAATCGGTGCATGAAGTCATAGATGGCGGATAAGGGATAACTGGATCAACTAGTCATCGATTGAATGCTTTTTTGTGAGCAAGTGAAAGGATTATTCCGATAATACGAAGATACTGTCACAGTTCAGAAAAAACCGTGCTGTCATCGATCGAAGAATAGCCGCAGACTGGTTTCTGAGCTTTTACACTTCATCAGTGCAACATAACCCTTGAAGTGAAGACGGACTATTCCTGAGTTTCAACATTGTCCATAAAATTTGAATTTTATGGACGTTGTTGCCTCAAAAGTTTAATTGTCCTTCAAACACAGTTTCCATGGCTATGAAATATTCAATTTAGCATTGAATTTCAATGGACTTTGCTGCAACTCAGGGTATATCTTTGTATGTTTATTGTTTGAATGATTATTCTGATTGTTGATGTTATAACAGTTTGTTCGTTTCTTTTATACCCTTTTCTCAATTATCACTATGAGGTTAAACTCCAGTGCCTGTTGAGCATGCATGACGATTTTCGAAGTATGTTTATCATATCCCAGAAATAATAAAGGTTCAATTTTCTATAGACAAATCGCTCAATAAATTATATTCATATAGATTTATTTATTCTCATAAACACATACATCATGTAAAGAAAAGAGATTAACTGAAACAAAATACAAATACTAATCTACGAGGGAATGAAGAGTATAAATAATGACTGCAGGAATGTTTATTATGATCAGTACAAGAATATCGTTAGAATTGATCAATTCCGAGCATTTTCACAGCAAACATTTTTTTCTTTCATTGAATTCCAAAGTATGGAATCGCACTATACCGAGGGGTTATTTGCAAACAAAAAATAATAAGTAAAGGACTAATTGTCCACAGTCGTTGAAAATGTCTAAACAGGACAATTTTGTATTGATGGGAACAGTTTTTGACCCATAATTCATAAGTTGAATAGCCACCCCTGAATTTCTTCCTCAAATTTTGGATAGGCTGTGTGTTACTTAATATGAAAACTTATGACGTCAGCTTACTTTTTGTAAATCTGATGAATGAATCTTCATAATATTACATAAGAATATGTATTTTCTTATTTGTGATGAAACATAAATATTTTTTTAGAATTAGGACTATTTTTCTTTTCCAACCAATGGGTTCTCAGAAATTATCTTTGCGAATTGAAATTATCATCCCTAAAAAGTGCAGTTCAAGCTATTCCAAGTCTTTTTCTGAGAAAGATTCACATCACCAAAATGAATTTACACCTCTTTCATGTGGTCAGTATATCATATCCAGGATCAAAAGTTCTGCCTATGCTGTCTATCGGAAGAAAAAGTTATAGATAAGTTTTCACGCAAGAAGTCCTGAGGAACTGAACGAAGAAGTGGGTTGAATTTTTTCTCGGAACGAACCTTTTTTTGATTATTATATTTTTATTGGGATATAATTCTTTTGATTTTGCACATGTTGAAGAAACTTCAAAAACATCGGTCATCACCTCAGTCAAGAATATCATGAACCCTTTTTTTGGATTTGAAAAGAATGGTTTCTTGAAGCTTACGACTTTTATCGAAAACGTGATATGTAATAATGTACCGATTTTCTCCACGGAGTGCAATCTAAACCAGAATCCACACTCGATAAATACTGTGATTTCTGTTATTGCAAATCTACGACGCCGAAAGTCTATGTTTACGTCTTTGGTTATCACACAAAGACTATAAAATACTATTTTCATCAATATATAAGAAAACATTTTCTGGATATTATCAATGAGTATGCAAGAAAGTAATTATAGATGCAATTAACAGATGCGCGAATGAGATGAATCCACAGTTTAACGACTTCGGCACCCTATTAAAAATGCCATGAAGTGATAAAGCGTCGATAAAGTAATCGTCAGTTGTAAAATATAAATAAGCAACGTGATGACGATCCCAATTCATATCGTGTTAGGTGATACTAACGTCACGGAAATGAAAAGTAGGTACTTTCATTGCCGTTTTGTGGGATAGCAAATATTATGTAACGAAATCTCTCTTTTTCACGTCATAAACAAAAATTTTACTTTTGTTTCATGCAGGAACGTAAGTGTTTGGTGTTAAGCTGATAAACGCTTTATGTATCTTCAACATTCTTGAATTTGCAGTTTCCAGTTCCATTTACGAGACGGTATAAAATTTAGTAATAACATTTACTTTTCCGAGAACTGCCTTGTTATTTATTCAATTTTAAACAATACGTCGTCAATGATTACCTATAAATTCGAAGATTTGGTCAATGAAAAAGGAAAACTGAATTTGATATGCGAGAGGTTCAATATTTATAAGTTTCATTTCTGCCAATCTCTGAAAATGCTTCAAACCTATGATGGATTCATAACTTTCATTTGTTTATACAAAGATACGAGCCTAAAAGCTCCAGAACGAATTCAGATTTTCTCTCCCAGTCCCGGAAACGAAATGATCCGTAAAATTTTCAAATGAAGAAAATTCTCAAACTGAGAAAAACAAACAATTATAACATCGAATTATCTTTCAATATCATTTACACCCGCAAGAAGAAATATCCAAGTTGATTTAAACGAAAAGTTTTCAAAGATCAAAAATGCCCACCACATATTGTAAGGAACTTATGTACAAAAAATTTAAAGTCAAACTTGATTCATAAATCTTGATGTGATGCCCATGGTCTCTCAGAAGAATGTATGAGTTCCAAATTCAACATAAGAACTGTCATTAAAATAAAAATGATGTATCCCAGAAGAAGTTGGACGATTAAATGAGAAACAGAAATTAAATTGTGTTTTTCACATTTACTGTATGAACGGAAAAACTTGTACAGGGTGGGCATATTTCGATGTTTTAGCACTACAACTTTCGAACCAGAGGACATTGACAAAATCTGATACCCCATTCTCGATCTCTTTTTCGGTGAAACTAACAAGACTAGTATTCATTTTTGGCTCTCTTCTTTTGTTTTCGAGTTATAAGCGAAATTTTAAAAACGGCGATATCGGAAATAATTCATATCTCCGCTAATACTGATGATAAAGCTATAAAATTAAAACAATATACAGGCACATTTTCATGTAGAATCCAGTTGGATGCTTCTTTTTTGCACCATTTTTAATTAGAAAGCTATGACCCAAAGTTTGGTTTTTTTGAATGGAAACACTAGATGTCTGTGTCATTTTCTGAAAGCTTAATTTTTTCTGATTTCAAAAATATATAACATCGTTTATTTCGTATCAATATGAGTAAAGAAATTGGTCAAGAATCTATATTCATCTGAGTCTCAATTCTTTCTATGTATCTCTTTCGAATAATCTTTTCATTTTTATGCTCTTCATCCAATGTCTTCAGGATTGAAGAATAATAGACTAAAAATAATGAGATTGAAGGAAGGAGACTGCTCTTGTTATAGGAAGCTCCATTTTTCTGTGCTCATCAACAGTTGAAACCATAGAAAGTATTCGGACTCAGATGAAAATAGGTTTTTGACCAATTTCTATAGTCATATTGATACAAACTTTACGATTTTATATATTTTTGAAATCAGAAAAAATTAACCTTTCCGAAAATGGCACAGAAATATATTGTTTCCATTTTAAAAAACATAACTTTTAGTCATAGCTTCGTGATTTGAAATGCTGCAAAAAGGACGAGCATGCCACTGGATTCTACGTAAAAAAGTGCCTCTATAATGTTTTCATTTCAGAGCTCTATCATCAGTATTAACGGAGATATAAATTTTTTCCGATATCGCCATTTTTCTAATTTTCGCTAATAACTCGAAAACAGAAGAAGGTAGCCAGAAATGAATACAACTCTTGTTAGTTTCTCCGAAGAAGAGATCGAGAATGGGGTAACAGATTTTGTCTATCTCCTCTGGTTCAGAAGTTGTAGTGCTAAAACATCGAAATATGCCCACCCTGTACAGGACTATGAAACATCGAATCAATCAGAGGTGCGGGTTTATATCCAAAGAAGTTTCGAAAAACTCACCCCAAAAGAAATTTCAACCGTATCAATATCATTTTACCCAAATGGTTTTATATTGTTGACAGAAAAAAAGATAATACTTACGATTGAGTTGGGATTGGTAGATGTATTGGAAAGTAATATGTCAATATCTGGGAACAAATTTTCAATAAATGAAAACTAATCTCTCCAACATCTATCTTACTAAGCCTTGAAGAGCCTTTTGCTGTCCTAATTTTTTTTTCTCAATCAGTAGTTAGGGTAAAACCGAGGTTAAAACAGTGAGAGATGATGCACTTTTTTCAAGATGCGGCGTAAATCCACTGTCTCGAACTAAACTTGGTCAGAAAATCATGAACAACTTATGAAATTTCCATTGTAAAACATCAGCATGAATAATATATTTTCCAAAACCCAGTGGGTTTTTTCAAAATAGCAAATTGTCGGTTGAACAAACGTCATATACTGTTCTTCAAAATCGTTCTACCATGGTTAATTCGAATATTTTGATTGAATATAATTTCAATTAGCATGATCTCTCTCAGTACAGTAATTGATGAAGAAAAATTGCGCTATTTTTCCTGTTTGACGGATGAAATGCCATTTTGAAATTAACAAAATAAAACATTTGTAACAAGTGTCTATTAAGAAACCAGAGGGAAATTATCTAAAACTCGGACTTACCTTCCAGTAGCAAACTAAATTCATTTATTGTCTCTGGGACCCAGAAACAGTAAGTAAATATTTTTCACAGAGCCGACACAGTCTTTTAAGTTCTGCTCAATTACCGAAACTATATGTCAAATCTGAAAAAAAAAACTGAAAATCCCAAAAAAAACCTTGTAGCAACCTGCGACATTCCGTCGTCGATTTGGTATTTTCATCAACAGTTTCGTCGTCTGTCGAATCGTTTGTGAAAAACGCACTCGTCAATACTCCTGTGTCCATTTTTCCTTTGTATTCTTACGACTAGTGTAACAAGTGGGCATTTTGGGTCCAAAAATAAAAAATTATGTGCGTCATCTATCCCGAAAACTCATGCGTCCTTCATCCCAAACCCACCTTTTTGGATTACACAATTCCGAGAAAAGACGTCATAATAGTGAATATAGCTCTTCTAATAACTCAACCAACTGTCTTTAAAAAAACGTCGACTTTCAGCTGATTTTTAATAAACAGTGGGATCAAACTAATCACTTGTTCGGACTTGTTAATATTTTCTCTAATTATGTGTCAAATACTTTCATTCCTCCACATGTTCACTCGTTCATTCCGAAACTCGTGCCTTCTGCATGACTTTTCTGTCATTAATAACTATTTTAACCCTCAAAAATGGATTTTGAACTCATCAAGAATTAGTTGAAGAAATACTTTTGCACGGAATGTAACTTTTCCAACGAGCTATCAGCTTTCATTCAGTTTACGATTAAATTGAGAACGTATTAAATTTCTCTTGAGTTTTAACGAAACTGACTAATTCAAGGGGTTCTTTTCACATGATGGCTATCAAAGCCCTGATATCTACTAGGAGTTCTTTTCATCGAATTTTCAGCGCTTCCTGATAACTCTCAGCGAGAGTTATATTCTGTCTCTACCACACTTTAGAGGTTTTTTTTGTTCGTTTTCAATTTCGAATGTTAGGCAGGATTTAGCTCCCATAGCGCAATTTCATATTCACTGATTCAACCTGAACCTGTTTTTCAATTAGATAAACTTTACTGAATCAGAAAGTTCTTGCTCAAAGCTGACAGAAAATATATCCTCCAATCTCCAGTAATATCTCTTCATGAATTCTAGCCTCAAGCTACCATTTTCGTGGGATCGGGTATTGCTTTGATGTTGAATCGATGTCGGCAAATCAAAATTAGTGGTAACAATGGATCCATTGAGGTTTTCAATTGGCGATACATCACCGAGCAAAAGGGATTGAACTTCTTGAAACAATAGAGTGATAACGGCCAATTGTGTTAAACCTTCGAATCTCATAAACCCCAATTGGATTATCTAGTATTATTGCTATCTCCATTTGCTTCCATTGCAATTTTCCCGATTGAATACTTCGCATACTTGATCTCGCTTTGAGAGTTTTTCGAGTTTTTTAATCTGGAACATCCAAGAGCGAATAGTGAAAGGGGATACATTATTTGTTAATATTAATCTCAGAAATTAAGAATGAAGAATGCTTAAATCGGTTTTTTTCGTACTTGAAATACCTGAATAGATAATTAACATGATATGGCATTAAGGACTATATTATGGAATATAAGTTGTCAATAAAAATTTACCAATTTACAGCCTATTTATTAATCATGGCCCATGGTCAAAAAGAATAGTTATCAATGTAATTATGAAATTTTTTGGATAGTTAGTATATAATATAAAATGACTATTTATCATTTAAATGAAACGAGGAAATATTGGACAAACAAACTGTCATATATAAAAATAATCTTTGAGGTTAGTCTACGCAACCTATTCACAAAAATACCCTTATTTTCAAAAGCCTCTGAATGTGAATGTCGCAAAATTTCCACGAGAGGTAGTTTGGTGTACCTATATTCATCTAATGATCGATCATCGTCGTATAATATACCTAGATCCCGTATAGTGATTCATCTAATTATTAATTTTTATGTGCTCAAAGTAATGGCTAACTTTACCCTTAAATTTTGTATACCTACTCGACTTACAGTTCCTTCTGGATTGTTAAGTTTGGTGACTTACGATCGCTTTTCTCGTTTTCCTGGTTATGAAATTCAATATTAACGCTCATTTCTGGAAAGCGCTCATGATATTGCGAACCGCCACCCCTTGGTACGTAATATTCTAATTTTAGAGCTATGTGTAGATGGATAAACATTCACGAATGTGGATAACGTATGTTATTTACCTTCTGCATTCGGGTGAAATAACAATGACGACCTTCTATCGATCTTTTTAATTACTTTGACCCAGTATATGATGACTTATATTTGGACCCTTCTTTGGCACGGAATGGAAAAGAGATACAGAGATATTTCAGTCAAGAGGAGCTGCAAAATTTAGGTTTGTGTTGAAAAAAAACAAAACTTATGACATTTCTGAGTTTGAGATAACGAACCGAAAACTGTTTGAAATCAAATCTATTTATACATGTTCTTGAATTACTCGACTATGTTTTGTGCAATTAAAAATGGCTACAATTGATCGCCAGATGAGGAAATAAATAACATAAAAATTTGTCTGATGAATAACTTTCATGATATGATGAGTTTGTTTGTTTGAAGAATTGGAGGATGAAACTGAGAATCTCAACGAGAAAGATTCCACACTGAAAAAGAATACTACATAGCAATCCACATTTTCAGTATTTCTTTGCGGAGAATGCAAGCTGACTATATCAGACTTTTTGTTCGATATGCTGTTAAGCTTAATTATATATTCAACCCTTCAAGAAACAAGTGAAATTCTTTTTTTCTACTATTATGAAAATATTTATTTTCTTATCATATCATAATTTTAACTATCAATATTTTGCGAAGCTCGACAATTTCAAACTATTTTCCCTCGAAAAAATTAAGAGTTGAGATTCCTTCTCTAGGTTATATTTGTATAATATTTTGTACCTGTGATGGAGCCATAGAAATATTTTGTAACTAATAGAAATAAAGCAGCGACTTTAGTTGAGACACCCTGTGAATGTTACCTTCGATTTGCTCCTAACGAACTCGGGTTCCGAATTGAATTATTGCACAACAAGCTCATACCCGCGGTCCCGCTCGCGTTATATTTCAATTTGAAACGGTATTGAAAGGTCCGCAACCCCACATTCATAACCTTTCATCGAAGGAGAGACAGCACGTGTATACATGACAAAATGCTTACCTATAGATTCAATAATAATACTAATAATAATTTATTTAATCTTTTTGACTTTTGTTACATCATACACACTGAGATAAACACTATAGTATTACAATGTAGGTATGGGATAAGTCAAATAAAAATTCATTCAAGAATAACCAACAAACAATCATCATAAATTCATCAACAATAATTTCTTGGTCGAATTTCCAGTCGTACAACCCACTGTAACTTTCAAAGTATCCATTAGAAAACTAAAATAGTATATTCTAAAATAAGTTGCAGAATGAGTTTTTATTCGAACACGAATGCGAAGTTTTCGGTAGCATGAGTGTTGGAATTGCCTTCTGCAACGAGTATTAGACGATATTTTCTCTATTTCAGTCAAGTTTTGTGAAATCCTCTCGAAATTCAAATAGAAATTCAGCTTGGTGACTTTTATATTTCATCTTGGCAGTTGGTGTGACTTACGAAATTTGACAGATTACAGAATTTGAATTGATTTGATTCGAAACTTGATTCGATCGGAGGTCAGTACTGACAACTAGAAAACGAAAAATATAACTGAAACAATGCTGTTTCAGTATTGTAATGAACTCATTACGATACTGAAATGAAGGAAAAGCATTTTTCATCAGGAATAAATGCCGCAGATAACACTCACATTCATTTGTATGTTGTTTCATTCCATGCCAGTCAAAAACCCTCTTAAATTGACCATTATTTGGGATTGAATTGAAAATGTTTAAAATGGCTATCGGGGGTTGTCTTCGTCAGTTAGACATATGCCGTCGAGGACTTTTTATAGCACTTTTCGAGCACTACAAAGTTGTTTTTGACCTCAAAGTACCGGGATTTTACATGAAAAATCAATATTTTTTCTCATTTCTTCGTTTTACAGGGATGAAACCTTAATGAAAACCTCCCAAAAAATTTTCTACAATATACTTCTCTATACATCTAGTTCCTGAGTCCATAGAGGACAAACGAGGGGTCTCTCACTGACCAAAATGTGTACACTAAATTGCCTCTTCGAGAAAAAATTCCCTAATTACCCCCAAAATTTCCTCATTGCCTTCTCATTTCCTCTCATTTCCCCTCATTGCCTTCTCATTTCCTCTCATTACCTCTCATTTCCCCTCATTTCCTTTCATTGCCTTCTCATTTCCCCTCATTACCTTCTTATTTCCCTTCATTGCCTCCTCATTACCTCTCATTTCCTTCTCATTATCTCTCATTACTTTCTTATTTCTCTTTGTAAATGTCTTGTCGAATAGATTAATTTTTCACATTTCATTTATTCATTTAATTTTCAAGAAAAACAAGAAAATGTTCAGCTACGAAGTTTTGTGAAAAAATGATTTAAGGACATGAAAATCGGGACGATATTACATAACTTTTTTAGGTTTTACCCTAAATAGGTTTTACCTTAGAATAGAGGAGATGTGCGTAAATACATGATAATATAAAATATGAACTTCTGGCACAACCGAGCCCAAAACATTTTATGAAAATAAAATATGAGTAAAAATATATGAATGGAAAATAAAACATTCGAGACAAAACAAAGAGTTTTTCAAATTCCAATGAGTCTTCTCTTCAATGTAATATATTTTTTTCTTATGTGGATTGTATTCGTTTAGCCAAAAACGTGTAGGTATATAGGAACCCTAAAGAGAAAGTGCATCATGAATATAAAAAAAATATATCACCATCCTGTTATGAGAGAACAACATAAGTTCGAATAATGAATCTTTAATTCACCTTTATCGAATATTAGAACTGATTCTCGAACTCGAACAATTCAATCACTCACTCAATAACACTATACTAGTACAACAACGATTTACAGAAAGTGAAATTTTGGAAGCTGGGTTGCTTGGTGTCGCTTGGTGAATCGACATTAATTTGATGGTGTGCAAAATAAATATTGCCGATCAGAGTGCCCTCAATTGAAATGGGACCTATAATATGGTTTCGAACTTTTCCTGCCCAAACATTAACCTTTCAAGGAAATTGCGTGTGTGCCTGCCTCATTTCGTAACAGATTAATAGAAAAATTGTCATTTTGTGAATTTCCATTAATCGAACCATTATTCTAAATTGGAGTTTATCTAATTCAAACACAAATGAGACAAATACAACTTTGTAACACGAACCAATTTTTCTCCACACTGAATATGTATAATATACTCGAAAATATACAGGGTGAGTCTTTGACTTGTACATATATTTTAACGGGACATTCCTGAGGTCAAGAGAAACACTTTTTGTCTCTACCATTTCTTCCGATTCGGCTCGGTTAGAAAGATACAGGCTGTGGAAAATCCATGAAAAAATTTAATTTTCGAATATACCTCGTGAACGATTTCATAGAATGAAATGATTTTCAGAATGAAGGTTCTCATTAATGTGGCAAATCTTTTACGAATACAAAATTTAACTCACATGTTTTATTTTTTTCGTTATGACCAATATATACCATTCCATTCCATAATTATAGCATGTAGCATTCCTTCGTTGAAATATCAGAATACTTACAAAAGTTTATAGTGCCCTCCTTTCTCGTTAAGGAGAACACTTGCCCAGCCCAGAAGGGTTGGGGTGGATTCGGATCTTGAGTGGCTAGGTAAAAGAAATGTATCGAGACGCAATTGCAATTGGGTGCTGTCCCTTATAATTATTTCAATTCTGTTATTACAATCACAACGAAATGCGAAAAGTCCTACGGAGTTCGAACTCAGATTATTATACAATATAAACAATAATTATAATTAAATTAGCACATTTCTCAACATTGAACTTGAAATTGGTTATATAATAATAGTACTCAGCCTGATGAGATGAAATGCTGCCGTGAGTCGTCTTAACCTCTTGGATAAGTTGATTTCAAATTGGAGAGATGATATTTGGTAGAAGTAGAAGATCGGAGCCAACGGGGTGAATAGTTCCCTTGACGTAAAGCCTATTCATTTTAAAAAGTATTTAGAAAGGGTTCATGATTTTTGTTACTCAAAATACTGACCTCGGTTGTTGTTTGGCTTTTTTGTGATGTTAATGCTTCTCTTGCTCTTATCCGGATTCCGGATAATTATTACCAGTCCCGATAATAATTTTCTGAGCACCTCGCAGGTAAATGTTAAATCCCAAAATCTTGGATAACAATTCGCAGAATTCAATAAAACAATAATTTCTATACGAATCGACTTTCTTCATTCGCCTACGCATCAATCTCAACTGAAAAATAATACCTATCATGTGTTTTAACTCCGATATGAACCGATACACATTTTCCGAATATATCGTCATCTCGTCTCTTTCTTTCCCGCTATCTCCGCATCTATCTCACTTCTCCTCATACTGAAATTGAATTTTACTTATTCTTTGGATTTAAATATTAACCGTAACAAGCAGAAATTCTATGATCCCGACCCATGGAAGAGAGTTGAATGCCATTTAATGAATATTTGGCCATTTTTGAAAACAAAAGTATTTCACGTGAAATTTCGTGAAATGCTCTTCGAGTAATAATTAATGATTTTAAAAAATCTATATCAGCGAAATTAAAAAAATTGGTTATTTTGGCTGAATATAATTCTGTTCAGAAGATTCGCAGAATTAAATTTCTGCTACATTTTCTCGATGGTTCAGTTGGAAGATCTAATCCTCAGAAAAATTTTAGTGCCATATTTCCAGGGGTGGCATAGCTCATTATGAAAGTTTAAGATGGCTATATATATTGTATTGCATTCATTGTACTACATAATTTGTATTATTCTGAATCTCCATAGGTACCGAATTACCCCTCAAAAGCTCGACTTACCCCTCAGTTTCCACCTCGGTTTCCACTTTTTTCCTCTCATTTCCTATTCAATTCCTCTCATTTCCTCTCATTACCTCTCATTTCCTCTCATTTCCTCCTCATTACCCCTCATTTCCTCTCATTGCCTCTCATTACCTCTCATTGCCTTCTCATTTCCCCTCATTACCTCTCATTTCCCCCTCATTACCTCTCATTTCCCCTCATTACCCCTTAAGTGTACACCAAATTTCCCCAGTGGGAGACCCCTCGAGGACAAACAAACACACGTACATTCACATTTATAACATTAGTGTGGATTCTGGCTGAATCTTGCAGACTGAGTTGACGCCTGTGTGGGCCGTATCGAAAAATCAATCGTGAACTTTCTGCATCGCGAGATGCAGCGTATGGCTGCTGCAGAAATAGGGAGGATGGGAAGTGGGTGGAGGGAAAAAGCTTTTTTTTTTATTTTTATTCTCATTGTCATTTTAGTTCAGAAATTTATGTGGATTCGTTGGAAGACCCATAAGAGATGGAAAAATTATTGGATGCGATCAGCACAAGTTCATAACTAGTAGAGGAATATAACTCAAGAAAACTTTATTGAATTGTTAGATTCCAAATTGCTGCGTATAAATTTGAACACCGAAGGTCGTTAATATTACATGATACCATTTTGGACCCACTACTTTTCTTGGTATATATAGACGGAGAAATCTGAGCAACAGGAATCGAATAATGAACGAATATTTGATGGGTTAATTGATGGTTAACTTTGGGTAATAAAGTTGAAGATAAAACTCTGAAAATTGTTTATTACGCAAACTTTCAATCCATTATGTCTTATCGAATAAGTGCCACTGCAGAACATATATCAGCACCCCAGAGGTAAAGTCTGTCAGGTCACAAAATCCAAAGATTTTCCAGTACGATTATTGTTTCAAAGAATGCTTACTGCCATTATTTGGCGAATTGGTGTACCTGCGGAGTTGAAAATGTGTTCCACCAGTTAGAATTTTATAATGTGAGTCCAATATTGTAGCTATTTCAGTGGGTGGCAAACTTGCCAGGTTGAAGTTTGCTTTGGAGCGAGCCTTCTCAAACAGTTGCACTTTATCAGCTGTGGCGTTGGGTTCCTTGAAAATAGAAGGCGTGTCCTGGAGGTATGGGTTCGTTTCAAATGTCTTTAAGAACTTTATTTTTCACTGTCTGAAGAAAACTATAGTCCGTTTCAAAATGATTGGCATCTCAGGCGGCTGTGGAATCTCGAGAATATGTTCATAATATCTCATCAGTAACTTTTGAGTTGTAGGATTTGGGTTGGTGTTGATTGAAAATACTAAGTTTTGACATTTCAGAGTTTGAATTATCCTCCCGAATATATTTCGAATTTATTTCTGTATGCTCATGTTCTTGATTTAATCGACAAATTTGTTTTGGATTTGAATATTTCCCAAGTATTACCGAATTGAAAATGGCTGGAATTCATCAAGATACCTCTCGCCTCGCCTAACTACAAGGGAACGTGAAGCAGTTTATCGTCGGTACTGTGAGTTTTTCAACAATTCAGCAGGTATTTCTGCCGGTATGAATCTCGTTTTATTACTTATTCAGGTAACTATCATTTACTTTTTCGATGTGTTTTCTGGTAATTAAATAAGTATCAAAATTTCAGTTTTCACCTAGAACTGTCAGATGAATTTGGGAAAAAAATAGGGCAAGACAAGTCATTACAGTCAGAAGTGTGCAGTGGATGGAAACCCATTCCACATGATTATACCTTCAAAAAGATATTAAAAGACGTTATTTTTTCTAAAATAAAAAACAAACTGATTTGTTTGTACATCTTTTCTGATCAACATTTGGTATATTATTTGATGAATCATGAAATTCACAGTAATAACAGATACAAATCATAAGTTATCTATTTTAAAGAATTTCACACTTCAAATTATTTACAATTCGTCAACAGATATTTTTCATTTGTTTCAACAACTTGGCTATGAAATTGTGAAGTTTTACTACTTTACAATTACTACTTTTTGCTTCTCAATAACACAGGGCGAGAACTTGGCTGAATTCTCGATAGTCGATAGTCATCAAGAATGTTGTTTTTCTTTTTCAATTGAAGCTAAGTTTGAAAATTTGCCAATACAACAATGAAAATAATATAATTTCACAAAAATTTCGTCAAATTTATTTGCCTTGAAAAATATATTAAATCATTTTATACAGGGTGAGTCGGGAGGAACGGACCAAACTTCAGGTGTGTATTCTGCAGGTCGAAATAATTCCAAAAAACTCATATGTTGTTATCCGATTCTCATTTGTTTTCAAACTGTAGGGTAATTAGAATATTTAAATAAGGTCAACCAATATTCAGATCAAGAGTTTCTCGGACTATGGATTGGTCGCTGTGGTCGTATTTGTTGGACTCCAAGATCTCCAAACCTCACACCATTGAACTATTGTTTGTGGGGCTGCTTCAAGAACGAGGTATACAAAGTTAAAGTTGACACTCGGGATGCTCTAATTCGAAGCATTAGAAATACGGCATTTCTTTTTAAAGAAAACCACGAATCAATCAGAAAAGCATCGAGAGCCCTTCGCAGACGAATGTGTTTCCAGGTTAATGGCGGGATTTTCGTGCATTTATTAAAATAATGCTATAAATGAAACTATTTTAATATAGAAAATGTTGTTTTTTATAATGACGCTGTAGTTTGAGAACAAATGAATATCGGATAACAACATATGAGTTTTTTTATATTATTTCGAGCTATAGAATACACACCTGAAGTTTGGTCCGTTCCTCCCGACTCACCCTGTATGTTATATTGATATATTTCAATCTATGATGGACACACAGAAATTTTTAGTAACTTTTTGTAACTATAAATGAAGCCCAGGCTGGAATTCCATGGCTTGCTCTGATGATAATTATTTTGAAATGGACTATAACGTGCTGTCGCACTTACTGAAGTCGTAAAGAAATAATATTTGTTTTCTCGCAGCTTCTGATAAATATAAATACATTATTCCGCCTTCCCTTTTCTGTGTTCATTGAAAAAAAACATTTTTCATAGGTTTTGAATCTATAACATGAGATGTGGGGAAAACTAAGAAATCTGTAGTTACCTATATCTACATCCTTCTTTTGAATTGAGTAAGAAAACATTTTTCTGACTACTAAATTTTGGCGATCGATGAAGCCAGGAATGAATGCATGACATGAGATGAGATGATGGCTACCAAATCTACATCCTATAAATCTACATCCTTCTTTCAAACTGAGCTAGAAAAAATTACCAAATTTTGGCAATTGATTATTCTTGAATTCTTGACCCACTTATGATTCGAATGAAATTGATGTCATTCGAATTTCTCGCTTTGTCGTCCCCAAAATTTAAGCCCAGGCAGAAAATTATAGCAAACTTTGACCATATCTGAGATGTCCTGCGTCGTTCAAGCTTATTTAAAATTTTCAGAAATCCGGCTCTTTCTCGAACTAACTGGAATGGACCATTAATGAATTGAAATTAATTGTAGCGAGTTTCCTGATATTTATTCCATCAGTATAATGCCATAATTTCGTAATATTTTTCCAACCAAATTTTTCTATTCGGAGACCTTTCTGAATTTTTTAAATGGCCGAATTTGAATTCTGTGGAGACTACCTGAATTTTCTTCGAGAGTGTTCTCCGAACGTGATTCAATTTCGAATTCTCGAAAGATTAAATCACCAGCTAATTCGTTTTACGAGCTGCAAATCGATTGCAATCTAGGTGCGGGAGTCTCTGTTTACACCAATATATCCGATGACTTCACGGCGGTTTCTCTGCTTTTGCTCTATTAATTGCCGAAGTAAACATTGGAAATTGTTTAATGTGAAGCAATTAATGAACGCCGAATGAAAGCATCCTTTTTTTTTTCATCAATGGCTTTTCACCATATCGAAATAGCACATATGCGTCAAACTTTTTTCCTTAGTAGAATTGGAAAAAATACAACAATTTTTTTTCATACCTATTGTGTTTATCATCGTTTGCAATAAATTTGATGCGTAGAGTCTTGAACGCCATGAGATAGAGCCGAGAGAGTTCTCTCGGGTTGCGTTCATAAACTTACTCAGAGTAAGCTCCCCTTACTCTGAAGCGTTCACAAACTTGCTTTGTCTTCCTCGGAGTATACTCTTTGAGCGTTCATAAACTTCCTCTGAGTAAGCTCTGCATACTCTGCTATTTGGGAGAGTAAACACATACTCTGACAGTTATGACGTACTATTTTCATTCTGTCCTGATCCCGCAGACTTTTTGTGACTTGAATATTATTCGAATAAGTATTTATTTCTGGTTTTGTTTCATTTCAATAACGAAATACGAAACAATAAATTTTCCAAGTGAAACAACTATTCTGTGAAATAAAGAAATATTGAAAAGAATTACTTTAATGATTAATAAATTTAATGAAATTGCTAGCAGTGAATTAACGCAGCTCAAAGTGAACTTTACCAAGAGATAATGGTAAAGAAAAGAAGAGTTTTTCCCTGTATTGCAGAAACTAGAGTGGTCCGTTCAAGTTCAAATAAATCGAGACATGAAAAGTCCCACAATAACTGTTTTTTGTACCTGATTTGGAATCTACGTTGATATTTTTTTATATTCGAGAGTTTAGATCTGTCAAGATTCATTCATATTTTGCTTCATCTTTCATACAATATTTTTTTAACTTCTTTTTGTTAGCTTCCTCAAATGAAACTATTTTTTGTTACGAAGTATTTAACTTTTTTCTGGCGTAGAGTCAATAAAACAACAAAACATGTAATAACATTTTTAATTTTCTGCTTGCAAGAGAAGATTATAGACAATAATATCCGTTTTTATTCTTTCTGTCTCATTAAAAGTAATTCAAAGTCCTGAGAACATTTATCAGTTTCCTCACAATCATAAAAAAAAACACGTTTGTGCTCTGCTTTTCAAATAAAAGACAAATTGATTATACTGCGAAGACACAACTGAAAATGTACGACTAGAGAGAATTTTTTTCTTAAACTTCTATTATTCATTCATGATAGCAACAATTCAATATAAAAATGATATATAAAAAATGTATATGATGCGAAAGTATTATTCATAACCTATACACATGTTTGAATTGTGAATGACATTTGTCAGAGTAAGTTTGTGAACGACGAGTGTAGAGTAAAGACCGAAGTATATTTCTGATCATATGGCCATACTCTTACTCTACTCTCTGAGTAAGTTTGTGAACGCTCCCTCGACCTGAAAATAATAATAACTGTTCTTTATTGCTCATCGACCGGGGTCCTTCAGCCTATCTCGACCTATTACAAGTAAATCAGTAAAATGTTTGTATACAGAATGAAAAACGGTATGGCTTGAACTCAATTAAACACAAAATGTTGTGAGGTGAATAAATAATACTGAGAATTTTTTATGATCCTCCTTCTATTTAATAGTATTTTCCCTATGTAAAATACCAAAATTCAATTTATCAGGAGAATATGTAATGAAAGTATTTGTAATACATTTTTTGAAACGTTACCTTCAGAGGTATTGCAAACGATGAAAGCAAATCCAAATGCAATTTTTCTGTATTCGGTTCATAAAATGAAACATTCATATTTGTACAACCAATATATCAAAAACTTTACATTCCTGAATCTCTATTGATGCGTACCTAGATGTTTACCTTTTTTCACCGTATAAAAAAGGGCTTTTTTCCACTGCCAAAATTATGCATAAATGAACATGCAATATTACTTTTTGAAAAATTCAATCGCAACAAAGTAAATTATCAAAATTAATTATTCGGCAGGAAACAATTCCATTTATTGGAATAATAATTTGAACAATTACTTCCAACGTAATTTCTCGAAGATGTTCGATGTTGCTGCTGATTGAAAACGTTAGATATTTCTTGCAAGCTTGATTCCACAAATTTATCAGATATCTAAATTCGTCTGCAAGAAGATGGAGAATTCAATATTTTGTAAGAAATCTCAATTTTGATATTCAAACTATCTTCTATACAGGGTGGGTCATGAGCTTTGGGATGGAATACCAAAAAAAACGCTCGGACAGGTCGAATTTTCTTGAAAGGGGGACAAATAAGGGTGTTCAAATGAGTTTTATATAACTACCCCTCTAGCCGCAACCCCTAACAGCTCTCATTTTTTAATAGGAAAACGGGTCGAGCAGCACCTTGTTGGCAAGGTAATTCAATTTCCTGCATCAGTGTATTTTTTTCGTCGCAAAAATTAATTTCATATCAAACATTTTATTGTTTTGATGTTCTTCAGTTGCGGAGCGCCGTTTGATTTTTGGGATTATTTTAGGTAAAGTATTTGTGTGGTTCAGTGTTGTATTGAAGGCACTATCCCAAAGTGTTACACAGTAACACAAGATCGATACAACTAGAGAATTGTATATTCGGTTTAGATTATATTTCTCTGAAGATTCTCTTAGCCACTACATACACTACTCACATACTTCTCTCAAGGAATAAAAACTATGGAAGAATGATCTCAAACGTTTGTGACTAGACCATCTGAAGTGCTAATCTATAATAACCTCCTAAATATTTTATAGACGAAACCTTCTCAATTTCAGGACATGCCTACAGAGATTTGTATCATTGCAGTTTGTGTAATGTAGGAATGTATATGTCGCATGCTTATTATAATATCAGTCTTATTATAATAAGCCTAGGCTTTTTCAATATGACTAGGCGTATTGTAAAACAACCAGAGCAAGTGAAAATCTGACAATATGACTGATATTTTCAGACGTATTATAATACGCTTGCCGCCTTCTTAGTCTTTTTGTTCGAAAGAACCTGTACGCGATTGTTTTTAGAATTTGAATGTATGGAAAACGTCGTATTATGATAGGTCTGGAAGTGTATCAGGCAGATTATGGAAATCGATTAAGAGACAAAAATAAATAGATAATTTTAGATTTGTATTTTTTATTACAACATGGATTACTTTTATGACATTTACTTGTGCATTTAATATGGGATTTAAAACATAAACCTTTATTATTTCGATACTGTGTCTTGCTTGGATTGCAAGAACATTTTTTGAATCCCTGTCTTTCGAATTTTGCGAATAATCTTAAAGCTTGTCTTAGGGACATTACTTGATTATCTGGAATATCAATAGTCTTATATCTTTGGCAATCAGTAATTT
Organism: Hippodamia convergens; assembly: GCA_038502775.1. NCBI lineage: Eukaryota > Metazoa > Arthropoda > Insecta > Coleoptera > Coccinellidae > Hippodamia > Hippodamia convergens. Next base: position 140,545,562 of record CM076607.1, on the reverse strand, counting down.
CATCTCTCGGGATGTTTAACAGACCATGGGTGGTACCAATTTGGTTAACATCATCGGAGACTTTTACTATGGTTTCTGTGATATTTTTGGAATCCATCTACTTTAGGAACTTCAATAGCTACTGTTTGATCAACCTCAAGAGGTTTCAATTTCTCACGTTCAGCATTTTGGCTGCATTTCTTCTCTTGCCCTCTACATATTCTTTTCTTTGGTTCTAGACTATTTCTTCATTTTGGCTTAGATTGCATCTGTGACATTATCTGGACTTCTTGATAATAATTTATATTATCATATAGTGTTATTTAGAACTGTTTCCAGATCGTCTTCAGTATTCAAGTTTTGACAATTTGAGTGGGCAAATTAGTTGAGTAGTAAGTCACAACAACAACAGATAGAGAGCCTCAGTCGAATTACAATACGACGAGTATAACATCTGTCAGAATCTGGGGAAATCGCGCGCTTTTAAGTTTTGACAATAAGCCGAATAACCATGCAGGCGTATTATAATACGTCTTAAATGGCCAGTCAAATTGTGAGATCGTCCATTATTTCGGTGATATTGCAATATGCCTAGTCGAATTGAAAAAGCCTATACGTATTATAATATGACTGAGTTTATAAAAAGATATATACATTTAATTTTGTTTTGCTAATTTAAATCGTCGATAGAGTGATAATGAACTAGGTCGCATGCGAATTTGCGTTTGCAAGTGACAAATCTATTTGTAACTGCTCAACCCGACAAAACTAATCGTTTTAGGCGCGGAAAAAGAACCTGCAGTAACTTGTTCTCTCGTCAATGATGCAGTTCGATCGACGTCGCTTCTATTGTGATTGTTGAACTGGAAACAATGGTAAATCCGCCATATCGTCGTCACCTGCGTCAATCGTACTTTCCATTCAATTTCTTTCTTTCTTTCTGTGAAATTTTAGGATAGCGATGATATCTTATCGTTCCTTCTCTCAAACACTGAAGTGAATCGAAGTTAGCTTCGGTGAATGGAGAAGATTCGGTGGATATTCTTCTGCAGAGGGATGCTGAAAAGCTACCACATCTGTCATCAACTACATTGCGCAAAAAAATTGAAGCACATTATGGAAATCTCAAACTTATTCGACAACTGAGGGTGTTCCCAATGATAATTATTTTTATCCCAATTATGCATGCATATGTTATCCACTTTCAACCTTTTTCTTCAATACAGATGTTTTTTCCCAGCAGGAATGGAAAAAGATGATATTATCAGATTTTCAATGTATTGGATCCATTCTAAAATCAGTTGTTCTCGATCAATTCTAGTGATCTATAGATTTTCTTTCGTTTGATTTTCTACACTCGATCGCTATGCAATGCGAAACACGCAATTTGACGCAAGAGGAATGAGGCCAAGCGGTAGTTTTGCGAGAAGAAGGGTGGACATACACAAGAATTGCATAAAGGTTTGGAGTTTCCCATACAAGTGTGTCCAGAATGTTGCAGCGATTCAGAAGGACAGGTATGAATATTCGAAAACCAGAACAGGGTAGACCACGGGTAACAACTGCCATTCAAGAACGTAACTTGAGAGTTTCTTCGTTGACACAACGGTTTGAAACCGCTCATCTTCTTCAAAACCGGCTTGGGCAAACTCATGGGTCGCAAATTAGCACTGGAATATCTTGGACTGCTAGCATAGACCTGGTGGTCGTTGATAATGGTGCTATGAATGCTGATAAGTATATAAGGAACATTCTTGAAGAACATGTAGTGCCATTTGCCCTATACATTGGTGAAAATTCCATTTTTATGGACGATAATGCCAGACCCCATAGTGTGCGCATCGTTCAGGAATACCTTGAAGAGGTTGAAGTTTCTTAAATGGAATATCATGCAACAAGTCCAGATCTGAATCCGATGGAGCAAGTTTAGGACAACCTCAATAGAAGGCTGAGAAGTTCAGAAAATCATCCAGCTACTCTCAATGACTTAGGAATCCAACTCGGAGAAATCTGGGAAAGATTAGATCAGAACATTTTAAGCTCACTCATTTTGAATATGAACCGTCGTTGCCGAGTTTCAATTAACTCAAGGGGTGGAAATATCAAGTATTAAATAACTTATCAGCATTTTAATATTTTGACAATTGTTCATTTCTCTTCTTTCACATAAGATTCGGTGAAATCCTGAAACTTTCTTCCATTTAATGTGTCTTGTTTCGTTCAAAACCTTCCCGAGAGAACATAAAAATTAGTTTTAAAGTCAATGTAGAGTTAACTTTCATTAGAATGGAGATTTTCAGAATGTGCGTTAATTTTTTTTGCGCAGTGTAGATTGCTAATTCTATATCCACTACTTCCTCCGCATTTTGGGGGATATGCTTTTTTCCCTGTATTCTTCGGAAGAAATGAATTCCATCAATCACCATTACGAACCATTTTGTACAGTTTGCAGTTTTTCATGTTAATCCCCACGTAAATATGTTTCTAATCTGGATCTACATAATTTACACGATATCCGCTGTTCCGAACGAATGCTCCTAACATGAATCTCGACGGCTCTCATTATTTCTCACCATCTATCTCTAGGTATCTCGAAGTCAGGAATACCTAATTAGAACAGCAATCCGTCATAAATCTTATTGTCTCACTTAAGGAGATTTCGCTGTCGATGCGAATATGTAGATGCACGGTTTTTGTGGCGTGAAATAATAAAGTTTATTGCAGTTCCAATGTCTTCGGATATGCACTAACGGTACATCGAGGAATGCATGGGAGTTGCATTTCTGTGCTGCCATTCATGAGATATCTCGTGTGAGAATTTACTGTTGATATTGAACAGAGAGAGCTGAGAAGGGGAATGTGCTGGCTGCATCGAATTCATTATTTTTCCCATGAAACACCAAGGTCCGAATCATTCAAATTTGTGGATTGCTGAGAAATCCCATTCTTTATTTCAATGGACCTCGTACAATGATCTGAAAATATCCCACGAAGTAATTCCACCCATACCTATAAAGACCATTATTTTGGATCGAATTGAAAATGTTGAAAATGTCTATCGGGATAGTCTTCGGAAGTTAGACATATGCTGTCGAGGACTTTTTATAGAACTTTTCGAGCACTACAAAATTGTAGTGCCATTTTTTTCCATTTCTTATGGTTCACGCAGCTTCTCCCGTGAAATCCGGAAAGTACCGGGATTTTTCATGAAAAATCGATATTTAAAAAAATAATTCTCTACAATATAGTGAAAGTTTAATCGAAATCGGCCATATGGTTCCTGAGGCCATATAGAGGACAAACAAACACACGTATATTCACATTTATTATATTAGTATGGAAATTATAATAGTAGTATGACTTTGTATGGATTAGTATGGAAGTATGGATAGATGGTTAGTATACCAAGTTGTCTAAATTTACCCCCACAAGAGACCCTGAATCCCATATTCAGTAATATTTTTATAACCTTTTTATGGTTTATGAAGATTGATGATATGGAAGAACTTATGCCCCAAAATACTATCCCATATCTCATTATCGATTCATAGTTAGCATAATACAGTATTTTATGAACTTTTTCATTCAATTTTTTCCAATATCTTGAATGCATAACAAACTCTATTTAGTTTCACTAATACATCATTAATATCTGGGGTTCACTTCAGAAATTCATCAGAAATCTGGTGAATTTTACTTTTTGCATTTCCTGATTGTTAATATTAATTTGGTCTGAGTTTTTTTTTAGAGTTGGCTTGAAATATCATTACTCAGGAACCACTCTTCAACACAATTTGTTAAACCTATCCTTCAAACAATTTGCATCTTCAGCTCCTACCAATGCATTTGTGTCATCCGAAGACTTTTTTGCAACTGAGTCCTCCACTGCATTACTCACCTCATCACTAAGGTCATTGATAACTTTTACTAATACAACAACTCCTAAAATACTTCCCTGAGGAACACCAAATTCAGTTTGTAACCAGTTAGAGAACTTAGATTTGTGTCCCTTTGTTGTCTTGACAGAAATATCAAATCAGAAATTCGACGGACCCAACTCTTTGAAGAAAGTTAATGGTTAATCGCTGTTCAATGAATATCTGGCCTTTTAGGAAATATCAATTATGTTGGAAAAAAAATCCCAAAATTGAATTTCTGCTACATTCTTTCAAACTTTCAGGTAGTAGATCAGAAAAATTCAATTGACAGCTCATTAAAGTCCATGAGTTAAAGGAAAGATGAAGATATTAATATTTCTCGGATCCTGTATGAAATAGAAGAAAAATCAAAACTGATCATAATAGATATTTTACGTAGAAGTCACTGGCGAGTTGAAAAATTAAAAAAACTTGATATTTTTCAAAATTTATGATCACAACTTTACAATTAATAAATTATAGTTTCGAAGATCAGAAAAATCCATATTTATATTTGTTGATTTGATGGTTGGCAGGCCATGAATTCTCACACAGATGCATAAAAATGAAAAAATGTTAATTTTTAGTTTTCAACATTCTTAAGTTCATGTAAAGAGTAATATTTCGAATTGAAAAATATATAGGACAATGGATAGGTTTGAGTCTCATCAAAGTTATAATTAAATGCATGTGTGAAATATTCATCGCCTACCTATTTCCCCGAATTTCGAAGCTGAAATGTTGTGACACATCCATGTATTCAGAAAAAAAAACAAAAATTTTACGTTTAAATATATAGGGCATTCCGTTTGAGAAAAGTACATTTGATATCTTTCACAGGGCCCGAGAAATAATAACATCTACAAAAGAGCACATTTTCGTTCTCGCTCTGTATTTCAAAATCAAAAGTACAGTCTACAAGTCAAAGACAGATGACAGGTCTCAAAATATTTTCGAATTCACATCAGTTATTTATGCCGAAAATGGCGGGTGAGCTTTCTTATCGGAACATTGGGTGTTCTCGCATCCACCATTTACATGCTGGAACGCAGAGTAGTGACCTCTTCAACTAGTTCAGCTTCGACTGATTTTATTTCCGAACAGAAATAGAAGATGGCGCCACGTTTAATATATCCACGTGAGATTTTTTATCGTTTATTTATTTGATTAGAAAACTTTGAAATTACCTGCCTATTGGATTGAAATCCATCTAATTCTTATTGGAATTAGATGGATTTCAATCCAATACCTTGTTTTCTCTTGATGTACTGTAAAAAAAATTCAAACAATGCTATGGGCTTATTTTTCATGAAAAATTCGAAAGCGCTTTCAGTTTTTTTGTTATATGTTAGTCGCGTTTTCGGCGATAATTTACAATAAAATTTTCAACTTTTGATACATAATTTTACTGAAAATTTTCGCACGGTTTTCATTAACGAATTCTCATCAATCAGGGTTACCTAATACAATTTTTTAATGGTACACCCTAAATTCAATTTCACCATTTAATTGCATATTTGTCTCTGATCGGAATTCTATATACTTCTCGCAACAATAAAAGGAACAGAAAAATTTTACAAATTTTTTGCGGTGTTTCAACAGGCTCTAATCTCAACAGAATTGTACTGTTTTTTTTTAATCGTAAAAAGAGGCCTTTACAAATTTCAGAAATTTTTGAAGAAGTTTTTTGCAAAAGAAGAATTTAATTTTTCCGTACTCATAAAATACTATGGAGCCGACGAACCACAGGCTTTCATTTCATCCAAAAATACTCACACTGATAAACTCATTCTTCAAACAATAAGCTTTGGATTGTCGAATGCAAAAGAAGTGTAAATCCGACCGTGCAACCTTCACGTGGTATGTTTAAGTAGTAGCAGTAGTGTATAGTAGTAGTCGAATACGAGAAAGAATTTTTCATTCAAACACTGGAACAATTAAATTAATAATTTTCAAAAAGATTAGTTCAAGGAACGACAATCTTGTTCCCTAACATTTTTCAAATTTTAATCGGTTGTTCCAATTTTTGGGGAACATTAGGCTGTGAAATTTTTCCGTAACCTCAGCTATTCCCCCAATAGTGTCGAAGAAACAGTTCGTTAACCAATAAATGGCAGTTTCGGAGATATCGGTAGCTGAATGAAAACGGGATTCTGTGTTCAAAATGCGATATCTCGAATACAAATAATGGTCATTACCGAAAGTGGTGAAGAACGAGTAAGACCTCAATAAAAATTCTATGCGAGTAATGTATCAGTGTAGTTCAAAAAAATTTCTACATGCGAGTAGGGCAAAAATGAAAATTTTCTAAATTTATCAAAACATTTTCTCGTGATTCATCCCAGGACTGAATGGCAGCCGGTACTCTGAATAATTGTTAACCAATTAAAATCAGAAACAAGGGTCTTCAAGCTTCAAAAGTAAATTTTTCTATTTGTCATACGACTATTTTTCACTGAGATAGAGCCGTTGAATTATACCAGAAAATTTGTAAAATTTTCATATTCCGAGAAGTGTATATATAACATTAATTTACAGGAAAATACCACAATAAGTTTAATGAATGGCTCGTGAATTCTTGAGAGATTTCGCTATTCAAATTTGCCTACTGTTGTATTCATGTTGAGAGACATATTGCAATTGAGTTAAGTATAGCTCACCCACAATTACCTATTAAGAATTTGGGGGACCTAGAATTGAGAAGATTTTTGCTTCCAAAAGTACCCAACATATGCCTCCCTGTGAAATAAAAACTGACCTCTTCCGATATTTTTCTCAAAAAATCTCTGTCTTATCATAGTTGGCCAAGTTTTCAAATTGTTTATGCTCAATCCCCAACACTTCAAAACTTTATACGAATGAGTCTCGTTTATTTCTCAAATGGACATACAAATTTCCAAGTACGACAACTCATTTCTGAACTATTTCACATACATTATAGGGAATTTTTTCAGATCACATGCGTACTTAACTCAGTATGTTTAATCAGCATGGTTAAATTTGTTTTATGCCACTTTTTGTCAATGCAATGTTTTTCGATTATTTCCGGTTGGAAAGATACAGACTGTTGAGAATGAATAAAAAATTTGTCACGTAAATGATTTTATCGAATAAAATGATTTCCTGCAATTGTTCTATGAACACCAGAAATTCAAGGGTTTCAACTATTACAATTAGGTTGAATGTTATTGGATGAATATATGGTTATTTTAGAAAACAAAAGTAATCTTCGCGAAATACCGTGAAATGCGTACTCGTCAAGTTATTATTTAAAAAAATTATTTCGGCTGAATTTAACTCTTTTCAAAAGATCTGGGGAAGTCAATTTCTGCAACATTATTTTAATGTTTAGTAGATCTCATCTTAAGCGGCATTTTTTCAAGCTTGGCATAGCTTTCAAGAAAAAGAAAATTCTTTGCCTTTACGGCGGCCACATCGAGAACATTTTTGAAACATAGATGAATTCAAAATAGTAATCATCGAAATGAATACCATTTTCAATTCCCATGCTCAGAGATCTTTTATCATGAGGTTGGAGAAATGATATTAGATTTTGTCACTGAGATGAGATATATACCGGTTTCGGCCTTGTTGGGCCTCATCAGTATCCTGAATAGAGCCACTGCTAAAAACTCATTCAGTGAAAGAGGAAGTACAGATTTCTTTTTTTGCATTCGATTGGAGATGTGAAACTTCATTTTGACGCAATTGGATGTCACCACCTTAGTACCTCGTAATATTTTACTTATTACTTCCAACCAATTGCTTCAAATTTCGAAGTTTTTTATGAAGATTTTGTCCTGAGATGTGCGGGATACTGATGAGGCCCAACAAGGCCGAAACCGGTATATCTCTCACCTCAGTGACAAAATCTAATATTTCTCCAACCTCATGATAAAAGATCTCTGAGCCTGGGAATTGAAAATGGTATTCATTTCGATGATAACTATTTTGAATTCATCTATGTTTCAAAAAAATTTTGGCATAGCTCATTATTGAAGTTTAAAATGGCTTTATCTTGTCTGGGCTGAATCGGAAAAAAATTATACGAAAAAATCCTTGAGTGAAAAAAGGTCCTTCTGCATTCAAAATGGGATATCTCGAAGATAGATGGTCATTTCCGAGAGTGGTTAAAAACAAATTAGACTTAAATAAACAGGCTTTGCATCGGTCTAGCTCAGAGAAATTTTTCCATGCGCATAGAACAAAAATAAAAATTTGTGAAGTTAGAAAAAATTTTCTTCGTGCTTTATCCAGGGATTGCATGGCTGCCGGTACTCTGAAAAATTGTTTAACAATAAATTCAGAAAAATTTTCTGTCCCTTTAATTGTTGCGAGAAGTGTATGAGCTTATGTGCTATACTAGTCGTCTAAAATAGCCCTATCATAAGTCTCCTTGAAAAAACTTCCCTTCCAAATATGGAAGCCTAGTATTTATTGGAGTATCAAACTTGACATCCCCTACTTCAATGTTAGTTTGATGAATTTTAGTTTTGATTAATGTAGCTTCAATACAGCGAGATGGGACCTACAATTTCGAAAAGCCTATAAGGTAGCCTCGTTTTACGGTATTTATTTTGACCTGAAGAATCTATTGGTGAATGTACAAGGCGAAGAATTCCCATGTATAATTGAATTTAAACCAATTTTTCGGACATTGAACATAATACACTGATGGTCATTGTCAATAACTGCATCAAGTGGCTATTCGTTTACTGGAATAACAAAGGCTTCTTGTCCTGTTTTTGGTAGGCATCAAAATCAAATTACTCACCTTTCTGTAAACACTTCGAACAGACTTGACACAAGACTCGAAGCGAAAAACTTCAAGTATCAGTTTATTCAATAAGCACTGAAATGTAAGAGGTCCGTCTTAGTACTTCACAGGTGCACACGTGAACACAGCATTCTTCGATTTGAAGAACTCTTCTCGTTTTCAGGTTTCGATTCGGCTCGGAATTTTTCGAACAAGATTAATATTTTTTCACCGTTAACTGTCAAGTTGGCCGTTGGTAGTGTCAAGCACCGTTTGATCTTTTATTTGACGCTATAAGATGCGAAATCGGCAAGCTACAACGGCATTTTCTCGCGTATGGAACATCTACGTGTGTCGGCAATAAATTTATGCAACAAGAACAACACCTAGGATGGCTCTTATCGGAATACAGAATGAGACGGGCCTTAAGAAAACCATTAGCGATGCTGAACGCGGCTTAAGGAGCTTCCAAAGGCGATTAGAAGTCGATTTGGTTTTATGGGTGACCTGGGAGGAGCCCTGATGGGAGTCTTGTTGGCACTGTCGATCTGTTAGAATGGCCCTCGAGAGGTTTGTGAATAAGATGGATTGTCCTAAGGTTATATCTTCAAAGGTGTTTTCAGGACATCTCTCTTAATTCTCTGTTTATTTAATTGATGTCAGTATTAGACACTTGGAACGTGTTGGTGTTTTCAAAAAACATGCTGTTGAATGGATCAAACTTAACTATGATAGAAATAATAACATATTTTCTCATTAATCAAGAAAAAATTATCATTACTATCCATGCTCTGCATTGCTTTTCTGGACCGTTGCCGTTTGGGGGTATTAATGAATCTCAAGAGAGATTAACAAACTTGCTTTGTTTCAATGTGTTACATCCTTAGTTTATGAGTCATTAATTTTGTTATCTTTTTGAGCCACACACAAGAATTTTCTTCTGTGGCAAGATAAAATATATTAATTATATATGTATTTTGGTAACTAATGAAAAATTTCAAATTTCCAAAAATTCTGACAGATATAGTTATAAATGGTACAATCCCCGTAAATAAATTCCGGACAACCAAATTTTTGTCAAATTCAACACCCTGTATCCTTTTTCTTGGTTCCCTGATTTCGTTGAAATTTTCACCAGGTATAGTATTGGGTCTTGTTATATCAACCTGAAATTTACTTTGCAAAAATACCTGCTGCTCATCTGTTGTACAGGGAAAAACAAAAACCTTGTTTTATACCCTCCATTTCTAAATACCCTGTGGGGAATTTGAGGCGGAAATTTGATATCATCAAGTTTTAATTTGAACTGTGACCCTTCCTCAACAAAATGTTTTTTGATTTATGTCAGTTTCGGCTTAAAAAAAAAATATACAAATTTTCGAAGAAAGTGTTGCATTTTTTCAATTTCTATAACAATTCGAAACCTTATCGACTGGCAAACATAAACAAACATCTGAAAATTAATAGCGTGCATTTACCCCTTGCTTCCTGATAACTTCTACCTTGGCGTGACATTCTTTCATTGCAGTTCCGAATTGCTTCTGGGGGAATATTTCCCCAACAATTTCTGTTATTGCAGGACAATGCTAGACCTCACATTGCACGAGTTGTAACAGAATACTCAGAAGGGGCGAATATTTAACGATTGGTGTGGCCAGATTTAAATCCGATTGAGCATGTATGGAATATGCTAGGTAGACGTGTTCGAAATCGGCAGCCCAACACCTTGCCCGATTTACGAACAGCCCTTCTTGAAGAACGGGAAAATATTCCTCCAGAAGCAATTCGGAAATGCGTTGAAAGTATGCCACGTCGTATGGTAGAAGTGATGGAAAAGCGAGGTGGAAATACACGTTATTAATTTTCAGAGGTTTGTTCCTGTTTGATATTCATTTAGGTATTGAAATGTTTTAAATTGTTATAAAAATTGAAAAAATGCAACACTTTTTTCGAAAATGTGTATCTTTTTTTTAAAAGCAGATACTGACGGAAATCGAAAAATGTTGTGTTAAGACAGAGTCACACTTCAAATTAAAACTCAATGATATCAAATTTTTCGCCTCAAATTCAGCACAGTGTGTTTAGAAATGGACGGTATAAAACAAGGTTTTGTTTCTTCCTTGTATAACGGACAAACTATAGATATAGTTAGATATATATATAGATATACTTTGTATTATCTCTGTGTTTTTGGGAGTACATTAATAGAAAATAAATGATTTTTGCGGCGGATTACAAGAAGAATAGTTATGTTTTAATACTGTGCACAGTTAATCTCAATATTTAGTGTATTAACTCTACAGTACTTATCATAGAGTTTGTTTAATGTAGATTCTCCTTGAATAAACTCTTATTCTATTCTATTCTATTCTATTTTCGCCAAGGAAATTTCAGGTTAATATAACAAGACCCACCACTATACCTTGTGAAAATTTCAACAAAATCGCAGCACCACACGAAAAAAGATACAGGGTGTTGAATTAGACTAAAATTTTGCCTGTCCGGAATTTATTGACGGGGAGTGTGGTAATACTTCGTGAAAATAAAAATTCAAATCGTTCCTCTACATTCTGGCCAATTTTCAGATAACAAGGAACGAAAATTGAAAATTCATCGTTTATCTTCACAACCACATATTCACAAAGAATTCTTAATCGAGTAAGTACCTGAAAGGGTTGGACCGTAATTAAACTGACAGAATAAGATTTAGAATCGGACTATAATTTCGGGGATTTCCACCCAACAACAACCAAAAACAAATCATTTCAAGATAAACGAAAAATAAAAAACGAAAAAATTCTTGCCTTTACGGCGGCAATCCGAGAACATTTCTGAAACATAGATACATTCAAAATAGTAATCATCGAAATCAATAGGTGCCATTTTCAATTCATCTTATTAATCTTATCTGAATCCGCAACCCCTCAAATACTCAATCTTCATGAAAAAACTTCTGCTTTTGAACTAACCACTTACAGCTTTTCGAGAATCTAATCAAGTGTCGAGAATCTAATGAAGTGTCAATAAAAGTTCTGTCTCCAAAGCCTCATGCAAGAAGGAACTGTTTATATATTCTCCCACCCTTTAAGATTTTAGCAGTGGCCCTAAATCAGGCCCCCATGCATGTTTCTGTTTCATCTTTTTATTTCTAGACTCCTCATGATGGATTTGTCAGCGTATGAATTGAAAATGGTATTCATCTCGATGATTATAATTTTGAATTCCTTTTATATTTTTCAACAATCTTCATTTCAAATCAGTGGTAACAAAAACGAATTGCTGATTACTAATGAAATGAAACAGTGTCAATTCAAAACTGCTGCACAAAGCTAGCTCCAAATTTTCTTCTCGCCTTGGAAATTAAAAAATTGAGATGTTTTCATTTCTATCAGCTCCTATATGAAATTTCGTCGAAAATTCTTCTCGTCTTGATTAATCCGTGCCGGTTGACCTACTTTGGCACAGATGATCTTGAAGAGGACAATGGGTTCTGAAAAATTCGCAACCATGAGCTGCATCACAAATGAAATGAATGTTGTCAATTGTCAATCACCTAATTGAGACTGATGATAATGAACAAAGTTCAATTGCATTCAAAAACATCAAACTATGGGAGAATTATAATACTGTTCACTAATGAGGTGCATATGCTATTATTTAACTGAAAACTATGGGAATCATGTGGTGGAAAAACTTTGATAATTTTTACAGTGAAATGAAACAGGTGTTTTTATCAATTTTCATGAAGTAGTATTTTTATGCGGTTTTTCAGGCTTTAAATGTTTTTTTTTTCGTTACTATAATTGTAAAGTTTATTAAAAAATATTCTGAATGAATAAACAAAGACTGGGAAGAAATATTGAGAATCTCCTGCAGAAATTTATTGTTAAGGCAGAGTCTTGATTTCACTATATTAAATTTCTTGATTTGAGAAGTTCGCAATGGTGGTCAATGAAATGTGACAGTGGGGATCAAAGAACCTTACTCAAATAGCAAAAACATTATTTGTTATGAGGCTAAAGTAAATAAGACTTCTGTCTGAAAATAATCAGAGTTCAGGAATTGTTATTTATGATGCAAGTGCAAAAAGCACTAATATTCTTACACGCGTTCAAAATTCAAAAACTAGCCAAGAAGTGGTGACTTTTGGAATGAACGATTTTTATCGAAATAAATGAAATGTTGCCGTAACTGTCTCTTGGTCATTTTTGATTAGAAAAATTTTGATTGGCAGAACTGTTTTCTATGTCATAAAAATCGACAGATGGTAAACTAAATCCGTGGCAATCAATATTACTGCTAACAGTGTTAAAAAAATCAGAATGAAATATTTCAACTTCGTTTTGTTCTATGAGATGTGACGAAAAAGTACTAAGACATTATATTCTGAACTAGTTATACAGGGTGAGTTTTTCACTTGTACATATATTTTAACGGGAAATTCCTGAGGTCAAAAGAAACACTTTTTGTCTCTATCATTTCTTCCGATTCGGCTCATTTAGAAAGATACAGGCAGTTGAAAATCCATAAAAAATTTAATTTTCGAATATATCTCGTAAACGATTACATCGAATGAAATGATTTTCAGATTATAGGTTCTCATTAATGTGGCAAATCTTTCACGAATACAAAATTTAACTCACATGTTTTATTTTTTTGTTATGACCAATATACATATACCATTCCATTCCATAATTATAGTATAAATTTTATGATCCCGACCCTTGGAAGTGAATTGAATGCCATTTAATGAATATTTGGCCATTTTGGAAAACGAAAGTATTTTACGAGTAATTAATGATTTGAAAAAATCTATATCAGCGAAATAAAAAAAAATGGTTACTTTGGCTGTTCAGAAGATTCGCAGAATTAATTTCTGCTACATTTTCTAGAAGGTTCAAGTAGTAGATCTAATCCTCGGAAAAATTTTAGTGACATATTTCCAGGGGTGGCATAGCCCATTATGAATGTTTGAGATGGCTATATCTTTTCATCTAGGCTGAATCAGAAAAAATGCTAGACGCAAAAAGTATTGACCACAACAATCTATGGTTTGAATATATATGTACAAATCAAAGACTCATCCTGTATAAAAATCATACGTCAAAATATGACGGATTTTTACACTTTTTGAAAAAATACATTCTTTCACTATAAAACGTGAAATATACATGAAAATACGAGATTCAGAACGAACAGTTTTTAAATGAGTGTTGTAGACCGTTATATTGTGGTAAAAACGTATTCCCCCCTTCCAACCACGATGTAAAAACGGGCAGAAGTTCCCATGAGGGTGTGATTATTGCTGGGGAGGACACTGACTGTAATTTTGACTGCTCCATGTATCAACATTTTCACATTTAAGCCTGGCAAAGGCAAGCTGGACGACATTGTCTATTCTCCTTTCCACTGTCTCGAAAAACAACATACAGGGTGGCCATTTGAAAACGAAACAGACGAGATTACAGACGAAATAAATTTTTTCGATAGAAATGCTCGGACAGGTCGATTTCTGTTTCGAGGGGGACAACTTAATATGTAGGTTACGGACGCATAGCGCTTCAACCCTTGCTACTACCCCCAATTTTTGAATAGGGAAGATGGGGTGAGTGATACCTCATTTGAAAGGTATTTTTATACTGATTTCAGCACAGTTATTGTTTTTTCATTTTATGCATTAGTTCTCGAAATATTCTTGACTAAGCATTTGAAGATGAAGTGGTGTTTTCATGGCACTTGTAGTGTTTTTTTGTGAAAAACCTTTCAAATGAGGTATCAGTCACCCCATGTTCCCTATTCAAAAATTGGGGGTAGTAGCAAGGGTTGAAGCGCTATGCGTCCGTAACCTACATCTTAAGTTGTCCCCCTCGAAATAGAAATCGACCTGTCCGAGCATTTCTATCGAAAAAATTTATTTCGATAGGTTGTAGCAGCAAATGTTGAAGCGCTATGCGTCTGTAACCTAAATCTTAAGTTGTCCTTCTCGAAACAGAAATCGACCTGTCCGAGCATTTCTATCGAAAAAAATTATATCGTCTGTAATCTCGTCTGTTTCGTTTTCAAATGGCCACCCTGTATTTCGAGAACTAATGCATAAAATGAAAAAACAACTGTGCTGAAATCAGTATAAAAATACCTTTCAAATGAGGTATCACTCACCCCATCTTCCCTATTCAAAAATTGGGGTGAGGGTTGTAGTAGCAAGGGTTGAAGCGCTATCCGTCCGTAACCTACATCTTAAGTTGTCCACCTCGAAACAGAAATCCGACTGTGATCTCGTCTGTTTCGTTTTCAAATGGTCACCCTGTATTATTCCTATGTATTTTTAGTGGCTCCGACACTACGTCATTATTTTTCATTAACGGGCGACTGAAATTTTCAAAAACGTTAGAATCAACTAGATAAACTATAATCAAAACCGTTTGACTCATAAACTAATAATAACCAATACTCATTACTAACTAAGAACAATATATTTCATATAGTTATTATTTTTAAATACATCCTTAGCGAGAGTTGTCGAGAAGCTTATCTTTTAAACATCTCGTACCGCCATATATTTAGTTGCTTGAAATCATTTATATAAAGCGAGGCTATGCATTTCTTCCCTGCCTCGTCGACCTTCTCGTCAGAAGCATTAGATTTGCTAAAGGATTTCTAGTTGCTTTCCAACCTCTTCAAGAATTTCATCTCTCATTCTTTTCATTAGGGGAGCTAAAATAATACAATACATATTGAAACAAAAATGTAATAAGCTGAGGTCGGTGCAACAAAGGAAAACCATACAGGTCTGCAGTAGGATTAAATGAGGAAAGAAAAAAACCTCAGCTAAAAAACACCCTTACCCCGCCCATGAAAAAAAAATTACTTAAAATATTGAATATCAGGAAAATCTTGAAAGACATCAGTGTGATCATCTTCATGTTATCCTTTGGTGGGTTTAGATAAACAGATTCTCCACAAAACGACTTCTTGATCTGAAATGAAAAAGAATAAAGCAGAAAAGAAAACATTTATGTGGAATAAATCAAATTATTTCGAAATTAACCACCCATTTCAGAATGCATTCTTCACTCTATGTATAGCCTCGAAACCATCTTGAAATTTATGAATGGGACAACTATTTATGAGATGTTCTATAGTCTCCCCATTTTCCCCACACTCTCAACTAGAGCTCTCAACCGAATTCCATCGGAAGAGCATGCTATTTCATATTCCATGGCCTGTTCTAATGCGATTAAAAACAAACCATATTCTCCTGCGAAGGTCAAAACCAGGAACTATGATAAAAGGATCAGAAATAAGATCTTTATTGAAAAAATTTGATACATCCATCCAGATTGCCAATTTCTTTATCGCTTCTATTCATAGATATCAATTAGAAAATTTGATCAAAAAGGTTAACGCGACTTCAATCTTTGGACCTCATTATCTGAGCAAACCCAACAGCACTAGCTACGATTAAATGATCAGCATACTGTGCAATTTAACATTGTTGTTCGGAGGGGTAGGGCAACATTTTTAACACAATATGATGGCTTAAAACTCTTATTCTATGACATTTTGTTCTAAAGCTCGTACTAGCACAGATATTCTGAGTTTTGTAGTAAAAAATTGTGTTTTTCAATAAGTGTAAAAAATGCCATATTTTGACGTATGATTTCTTCAAAAATGCTTGTTCGAAATATAATGCCGTAGGCTTTTTTCGGAGTAGAATTTGATTCTGAACACCTTTGAAGACTCGTTCGAAGAGGAAAAAGTTTTTCATGAAGTACTTAGTTTAGGAGCTATTCGGGAAAAACCTAAAATAGTCCTATAATTTTCCAAAGTTACGATATTCGCTCCACTGGGAAATTGCGGCAAAATTCAAACTTCTCTTACAAGAGGCCCTGATGATTGATTGAAACAGTTTCCCGAACTGAAGCTAATTGGATGTTTTTTTTTTTCAGGTGAGGCTCTTAGAATATCGCTGATAAAGGGTGAGTGAATGGTACAATTTGTAAAAGATTGAAAGGTGATAGTCCTTTCGTTCATCAACGCTGGCAATAGTTTTCACTTTCATGAACTTTGTGAAAGAAAGGCATCCAATGCATAGAATGTCTGGTACACAGGTAAGGCCCCTGTTGAGGTAAAGTTTCAATTACATAGTTTCTACACTCATTAAAACTGTTATGCCCACTTGCACCGTTTTCTGGGCGCCTTTATCTAAGGCGCCCTCAAATTTTGAGTCATGCTTATAAATCAGTGAATTTGTTCGTTTTGACATAGAAATGCGATATGACCATATGGTTTTGTGTTTGCGAAGTAGGAAGAACACGCGAATTCATAGACGAACAAGATAATTTGTCTATGCATTTTCCTTTTCAGTATTCTGATTCACAGAACGATATATACTTTGGGCCACTGACGAACTGTCACAGTACAACCAATTTTTTCTTATTTGAAGCAAATGATTCGATTTGGTTTCAATAATTCTTTATTCGTAACTTGAATGACATAATTCTTCACCTCTAGAATATCATCGAAGTAGTACTTTTCACATTCACAAGAGTAAATAGTACCTGCAGAATTAATAATTACATGGGTACAATCAATTGCTCCAATAACACAGGGAAATCCAGCATTTTGGTAAAATTGGGTTAGAGTGGAACCTAATTCTGCTTCTGTCTGGGGTATTTTGATGAAAACTGAAACTCGAACAACTATACTTGATACTGTAGATTCGTGGATTTTCATCAAATCGGCTACAGCCAATAAATGTCCTACTGATGCGTAGAGTCGGAAGCACGTAAGGAGTTGACTCATCGGTAGTACACTCGGATTCCTACAATCATCAAGGCTCAACCTCCTTTCTTTGAGGTTTGACATCATACATAAGATATAATAAGATATGTACTTACACTTGGCAATTCTGAATCATCCTCAATTAATCTGAAAAGTCGCAGAGTAGTTATTTTTTGTCAAACGAAATTGCCGAAAAAATACGAATTCGTTCATATCATGGTAGTGATCGGCCATATTAAATTCTAGACTTCTAGGAAAGCCATTGTCAATGATATCTAATATGTCGAAATCATCCTCATATGGATCATCAATTTCATTTAATAAAAATTTATCCATAATAATTATTAAATTCACGCAATCAAAAACAACACGTCAAAACTGAAGTTCGTTTTTGACGTTCGAATATTTGAGACGGACTGAAGTTTTGTTCAAGCCATGAATATTCGGGGCTCAAAATAGTCATGTGGCACTTGAACTGCGATGCGAGAGAATCGGCGTCTCAAACCTAACTTAAAATTTGAGTTGGACGTAAGTCAGACATATATTTGATGGTGCAAGTGGGCATTAGGGTAATTCCTATGAAGTTGAAATTTGGAATATGAGTTAATATCAGCACACAAACAACCAACAAATTTTATATGTGAAACTATTTCGAATCACGTTTGCTGTTGTGAGAGAACTCACAGTTGTCGTGGTATTATTGCTTCCAGGTGCTCTCAAATCAGCTTCTAGCTAAGGGCCACCAATCGAGCTAGACAAGGATTCGGTGCTGAGACCTCTCTCACTATTTTCTCATTGTAATTTTTTTATTTTTCACAGTAACTACTAGAGGATGGGATCTTGAACATCGAATATTTCATTTATTATTATATCATGAGTTTCAGAACCTCTGAATCCTCCCTGTATCACTCAAACAAGTTTCAAGAGCACATTATAAACAACCCAATGGTCTTTTCAAGATGAAAAACAACCTTACCTTATGCTGTGTTGGACTTGCTTGCAATTTCCAAGTTACAGTAAGCTTGATATGTTATCTCCAATTTTTTAGAACGCGTGCCGTTACAATTTTTATTCTATGCAAATTTACTTACTTGCTTAGCTGCATTTCCAGACCGTGCGAGCTGGCCTCATTCCTGCGAACCTGCCTCCAGCGAATTAATTTCTTATTCGGGCACATTCCGAATTCCATACGAAACGCAATCGAAGTACCGTTGAGGAGGAGCCAGTATCGGTGGCTGCTGAAGAGATGGAACACAGACTTGGCGGAGTACCGGGTACATTAACCTTGTACATACCGCGGGAGGCCGTCTTGTACCGTCGATTTCATGATTTGATGAAAAAGTTGAAGGTTGTAATATATATATATATATATATATATATATATATATATATATATATATATATATATATATATATATACATCCTACTATCCTTGGCTCCTCCGTCTGAATCGCAGACATCGGTCCTCCACGAGATGGAAGGCGTATAATGAAAATTTGGTCAAAGTATATTACCTAATTGAATGTCTTCATTATTTATTCGACAAAATATTCTTGAATTTTTTTTTCTTTTCTTTCAGAATTCCGTACTTAGGTCCACCGTTCAAACTATAGTATTTAGCTCAACCTTGAGTATACTTCTATATCTAATTTACCGACTGTTGGTCCTCCGCAAGGGTAATATTATCCACTTCGAAGTACCTAGGTCATCCGGCACCGTTGCCACAATGTCATCAATATGATATAGTCCTAGCGAACGACTTGGCGCTTTTGTCATATAATAGGTATCGATGGATCCGTCCGTTCCGCCCTGATGTGAATTATTCATATTCGTTCAGTTATGGTGTTGCTTTGAAGAAATAAAATTGCTGAGTACCTTCAATCATATAATTTTTTTTTCGATTCTAAATCTTGATCGACATCTCTATTAACAAAGGCTTATCATTTCGGAATGTGTCGTATTGAAATGTCCGTAATTATATTTAAATGGTAAACGATGCTATATTTTTTTGAGGTTTTCTGTAAATAGGTCAGACTGATTTTGGGGTTAGATTGTTCAAAAAATACGGCTGATTTATTAATCCACTTATAAAGGGAAACCTGGTTCATTTGGGCTTAAATTTTATGAGGTGAATCAGCTACTCATACAATGTATCCCTCTAGTGCCATATCGGTCGCTATCTGCGTTACGGCTAATTTTTTTTTCGAAGTAGACATGTATTTACCCTAGAATGGCGCCACCAAAAAAAATTTTGCGTATCCTACAACAGACTTGATATTTATAAATGAAAAAGTCCATCATATTTTGATTTTTTTTATTTCAGAGCTGCATTATCTATTGATTTATTTGTACCTTGGTTTTTCTTGGGTAACTGGGTAATCTACAAGAGCTCATTTGATTGGACAGTTCGGAGGAATTAGTTGTCGCCATTGAAAGAGTCTTCCGGGCTTTCCGGCCTTGGTCTATCAGAAATTATCCCACCTAACGTTTCGCCCACATCTGCGGCAGGCATCTTCAGAGAATTCTTTGGGCCGTTTGCACCGCTTTGGCTCAGATTCGAAAAATCATTTCAGCTTCTGTTTTATAGGTAGTCTAGCATAGTCAAATAACACTTTGAATCTGAACCAAGGAGATGCGAATGGCTCTTAGTCCAAGATTATAACTCTTCTTCTTCTTCTTCTTCCTTCTCTATGATAGGCACAATTGCCTGTTTATTCTTCATAACTCGCCTACTCTCAATGGACGGTGAGGTTATCGCTCCATCTCTTTCGTGGTCTTCCTAAACTTCTTTTTCCAATGGGGGATTCATCACGGGCTATCCTTACCACTCTTTGTTGGTCCATTCGGCTTATATGTCCGTTCCACTCCATCTTTCTTCCTAGCACCCAATCGGTTATATTGTCCACTCTACATGTCCGTCTTATGTTGTCACTTCGTTCTCTGTCGAGTAAAGTCTTGCCGGCGATTTTCCGTAAGATCTTCATTTCGCCGACCTCCAAGATTCTTTTTGTTTTTTCAGTATCTGGTCGTGTTTCCGCTGTGTATGTCATTATAGGTCTTATGACAGATTTATATATTCGTGCCTTAGTCCCAGTGTTTAGATATTTGTTTTTCAATATCGTGTCATTCAAGCAACCAGCGACCCTCAGTGCTTTGTTTGTTTGTTGTCTAACTTCCAACTCAATATCTCCATATCCAGAGAGCTCAATACCTAGGTAATTGAATTTCATTACCTGTTGAATAATTTTATCATCGACAACAAGTTTACATCTGGTTGGTATTTTAGATGTTGTCATGCTTTTTGTTTTTGATGCAGAAATGACCATGTTAAAGGACTTTGCTACACAGTTGAAGCGGTACAGCAACCTCTGAAGATCGTCTTCATTTTCCGCAACAAGCACAGCGTCGTCGGCGTAACATAAGATGTTTATATTACGGTTACCCATTTTATAACCTTTCAAATGGCGAACTTGTCTTATAATTTCATCCATTATGATATTGAAGAGGAGCGGACTCAGTGAGTCGCCTTGACGTATTCCTCTATCTACGGGGATTGATTCGGTCAATTCTCCGTCAATTCGGGCTTGTATTTTGTTGGCACTATATATGTTTTCAATCACCTTAATCAGATTGAAGGGCACCCGTCTGCTATACAGCAGATGGACAACATCTCCCAACTTTACCCGGTCAAATGCTTTCTGAAGATCGATGAAACACATGTAAGCTGGTCTATTATACTCAATAGATTTCTCGACAATTTGCCTTATAACAAAGACTGCATCAGTGCATGATCTGCCTGATCTGAAGCCCTGTTGTTCATCTGAGAGTGTTATAATGCTACCTATCTTGTTGGTGATTATTTTAGTTGTCAACTTCAGTGTCGAGTTCAGTAAGTTTATGCCTCTGTAATTCTCCGGTAATTTTTTATCACCCTTCTTATAACTCGAATGCTTAATTACTGACTCTGAGTCAGTAACAAGTTGAGGTTTTCACGATCAGGAACTATGACATCAAGAAAGTCTTCCAGGCGTATTAGTCGTGGTCTATGATGAATTGTTTCTTAATATATTTCGCCCACATCTGCGGTAGGCATCTTGAGGGAATTCTGGGTCTGAGATTGTGATTCGATTGCTGAGTTACGGGTACTGACTCAGAGTCAGTAACTCAACATTCGGGTTACAATCTCAGACCAAGAATCCTCTGAAGATGCCTACCGAACCGATAATCAGGCAAAACATTAAGGTGCGTACAAACATGCCCCGAACATCGTACCGCACCACGTCGCGTACCCAAGTGTGGACGACGGGGTGCAACAGCGTATCGCACCTCGCCGCGATCACGGTGTAGATATTGGCGAACTCTTGTTGATCGCGTCGGTGTACGCGACGATGTTCGGTACGCTAATCGGAACATATTTTTGTACGCACCTTTATAGACTTCGGCGAATAAGCCTGGATTTCTCTCTGATGTTATCGTTCCTGGTCGTGAAAGTCTTAACCTATTTAAGGAATCAGTTGTGCCTGTGTAGGCTTCGTTACTGTGCTCTTACGCCATATTATTAACAGTACTATTGATTGCTTACCCAACAGTGAATGGTGGGCTGCGACGTTATGAATAAAGAAAATTTCATCCCTAGCCCTGAATCAAACTTGGGAACTCGTTATCCTGCGCTAACGGACACAAACATGTATTTCTTTTCCAATACAAAACATTTTATCTTCATTTTTGTATTCAGTAATCATTTCATCTTATTTATTCGATACCGAAATAGATTTTTGGGAGCGTTTTTGAATTGTTTCCCCCGAATCAAACCAGCCCCGAATTCAAATTAGAATATCTGTAAAATTATTTAAGTTGTGCAGATATTTGGGGGCACGGTAGTTGCATCATGAATTACACGTAGCAAGAAAGAATTAGAATACTTTGTTGCATGGGTGGAGCACAAGGAAGAGGGCAGTATTCTGGCATTAAGAATTGATGCTCGGCAGTATTCAGATTGAAGTCTGCAGGTCGAGCTTCTGAAAGATTGAGTTAATGAAAATATTGATTATTTAAAAAAAAACTAAAGCTGCTTCTAGTTAACATATTTCCTAGAACGTTCTCTTCCATTTTTTCTTTCAAATTCCTCAAGAAATATTGAGTTTGAAGTAAAATTATTGACAAACTAAATTCAAGAAGAAAAAATTCTCAACGAAAATGATCGTGTTCGTTTTTTCACAGTTTCAACGGTTCTGAAGATTGAATCGCAGTATTTAATAACTGCCCCAATTTTGAGCTCGACAATATGGTGGTCAGATTTCGATGATTTACCTACTACTACACCTCCTAAATTAAAAGAGATAGAAAACACTAGACTACATGTTATGTTCCCTTTTTGAATGAACATAAATTGCGCAAGTCGCTACAGTGTCTAGTTTCCAGCTTTGCACTTTCGCAGTATTGCAACTACGACCTCGAAATGAAAACATCAAAGGCACTTCTTTTCATACCGCTGCTATCGAAATTTCAGTTCTACTCAAATTTTTATAGGAATTACAAAAACTACAAATGGAAACCATAAACAATTGTGTATTTTCCATTAGACTTTTCTTAGACAATTTCAGAAATAAATATTATGAAATACTTCCGATTTTATAATAAGTCAAAAATTTCGAAGAAACCCTTTTCGGCCAACTAATTCAAGTAGGCTCTCATCTCTCACCACTTTCCGTGGAAGCTGCGATTAAACATCTCTGTTTTCGAACACTGTTCATAGAAAAAACGAAGAGTTTCCATAAACACACCTCGGGTCTGCATGATAAAATATAACTATTACTAATATTTTCTTAATCAATTTGACAGCTGATAATTGTGAAATATTAAGTCCTATGACCTCCTCAGTTAAAAATATGTTAATCCAAATCAAAACCTTATTTGATTTTTTTAAACGAAATTTTTTTTTCCGAATTTTCGATATATAATCTAGGAAAAATATAATTTCTCTAAAAACTTCCCCTGGATGAATTTATTTCGAGACTGTATTCACTATTGTGAATACACTATTGTGAGGAAGTTATATCGAATAATGAAAATTGGCCCAATACCAAAATCACACTGCAGGACGAATGTTATGTTACTCGAAAAAAACATAACATGTGGATTAGTAGATTTGTCTTCTAATTAAGGATATGGCTTACTAAATCATCGAAATTTTATCACCCTATACTTTCAGTCATCTTAAAAAAATAATCAATAAAAAATTCAAAATCTCACTCGAAAGCTTCACAAATAAAATACTGGCTACGCCCTTGACATGAGATAAGATATGGGGTGAACTTTTTTTTAATAATTCATGATGTCATTTAAATATCATATTCAGAGTAGGTATGGATAAAGTAAGAAACAAATCAATTGAACCGATTTTGAATGGTTTCAAGCGAAGCGGTCGCACTGGTCAATTTTAGTTTTCAGTTAACCACTTGGAATACAATTTTCACTCCTGGCGTCATATAAAGTGACGTCATAATTGTTTCGAGGTTACTGACGACCCAATTATTGTAACTGCACCTTCAGAGTTGAGCTCATAACTTTTTTTCTTGACAATAACACATTTAGTGTAAGAAATTAAAATGAAACCTCAATGGAAGAAAATCTCCATTGAACCTGAACACCAAACAAAATTCAGCGCAAATCTCTACTAGTTGTAGCAGATGATACAAACCAATTATTAAACAATTGAATTATACATTTTCTCAAACCGGACTCTGAAACTTATAAAATTAAGAAAATGAAAATGCTCTGATGTGGAAGGAAAAAACACCTTTTTGAAATTTCAATATCTTGAATAAAAAATCAATCGGAGGATACCAGTTGAACATTCGCTATAATTTAAAAATTATATAATATGAAACTAGATGTAAATAGTCATTGTTCCCAACATCTTCAACTGAGTTTTGGAATTCCTACATCTATAAAATTTTGTGGATTCTTCTCCGTCCTGTATTTACCGTTTTTTCCTGCTTCTCGAGAGTTTCTCATCACTATTGAATTGAAACTCGTTGAAGCCTTCTTGAGGATAAACAATTGTCGTTCTTCTTCTGCAATCTTTTTTATCAGAATTGAGTCGTTCTTTTATAATAATTTTAATATTCATTAGTAGGCATTCAATTCAATAATGAGAACATACATTATATCAAATATTTCAGTGGTGAATACAACGATGAAAACCCACCGTTGGGTACGATTTGCTTTTTCATAACTATTCGCTGAGAAAAAAACCAAAACATCAAAAAACTCCCAATGGATGTCGAAATATTTACATTTTCACGAGTATTTTTCGAGTATTACAGAGTAGTTTTCGGTGGTGCGAGTATATTCATATCGTGACAAGTTTCCTCGTCTTTCGTTTAACAATCTTCGTGAGGGTGGCATAGTATTAGGCTGTTCATATTTCAATTCATCTATTTGATTGTATTTGATGCGATATTTCATATATCATTTTTAATGAAATCATTAAAGAAAAAATGAGCATTTTGAGAAATCTAAATTCATAAAGTAGTAGGTACACATCTCAAATCGAAGAAATATCGAGTAGCTACTTCTGTTGCGAACTCTACCTATGCACAGAGCAGCCGAATAGGAGATATCGTAAATCCTGATTTCATTCGGCATTCCATTCAACAGTCACAGTCTATGCGATGTTGCCAGGATTTCGGAGGACTTATCCACCGTAAGATCGTTTTGACGTATAATCGGAGGACCGATACACTGTAGAATGGAATTTGTATATACTCCAAAAGTATACGCCGCCGCGAGCGCCATCACTAGAAGAGTTGGATGAAGGCTGAACTAAAATATACAAAAATGGCAAAATTCACGATTTCAGTCCTCCATCTGAAAATTTTATGGTGGACTCAGGGTCATGTTTCCAATCGTTCAGCATGAAATGCCTTAGGTCCTCCATATACGGTAGACCCATCGACCCCGGAGGACCTATAGCAGGCATGGGCAACCTACGGCCCGCGGGCCACATGCGGCCCGCGAATAGGTATCTCTTGGCCCGCCAATGAATTTTTTCCCATACGACGCAATCCCAAATTTGCTTTACAAAGATACCACATCAACAAATTTCCTACTTTTCATTCGCCGCATGCGCATTGCCTGAAAATATAAAAGTTGCTCTTGGAAATGTGATGGAAACATCTGTTGCTTTTTCCATAGCATTGAATGAAAGCACTGATATCTGTAAGCAATCTTTATTCGAGCAGTCAATCAAAATTTAAAACTAACAGAAGAATTGCTTGCGCTAAGGCCAATGAGAGACACTATACGAGCGGCGAAGATATTTTCGAAGAAATCATTAGTGTTTTTAAGCTTTCAATTCCGAATATAATCTAGGTAGGTAAAATTGAAAATTTCTTCAAGTATGGATTTATTATTCATTAACTCAATACTTTTTTATTAGGTGGATTAGAATGACAGATTGCCGAATAAATTTCAATTCCAAATCTTCATGTCCCTTTCAACTAGAAATGTCACTTCAGATCAAATTGATCGAGCTTCAAGCTTCATTTCACAGGCACTTTTTTTGATCCAGGGGCCTATTGCACCAAACTACTTCGCAAATTGTACGAAAAGCATTCAGAATTGAACATTTCAAGAGTGAAAAGTTGTAAGGTAGTTTTGCAAATTTTCACTTTTCGAACGAATAACGTTGCACAAAACTCATTGAAAAGTGCAAACTGAAAAGCGGCAAAGTAGTTTGGCGCAATCTGCAATACTGCCGTGTTAATTGAAAAGGGCGTATCTGCAAAAAAGCACTTTTGAGATATTTGACTTCGAAGACTTTCATATATGCCATCAACAATTTTAATTCAATTAAAATTGTCTCTAAAGGCAAATATCTCAAGAGTGCTTTTTTGCAGATACGTCCCTTTCAATTAATACGGCAGAATAGGCCCCAGATATGATAGACATTTCTAATTTTTCGAATATGACCTAGGTAAAATTGAAAATTTTCTTCAAGTGTAGTTTTATTATTCATTAACTCAATACTTTTCGATTAGGTGGATTAGAATGATAGATTCCGAATAAATTTGATCGGAATTATCGATTTTTCTATGCATCTATTTTAAGCGCACAGTGTTCTGAAAAATCTGTGTCGTGAGTAACCTTTGCAAAACTTTTATTCACAAAATCCAAGAATCGAACAACGATCAAGGATTATGGATTCGAATTTGGAAAATACATTACCTACGTGAGCAACAACATCAGTAGTCCCACGAAATAACGATATTCTTGTGGAGAAAATGCAACCCCAGGTGTCTCATTAGTTGAAAACTAGCGACTGATGAGTTATGGAGTTGGTTTTTTTGGAAGTTCAAGTTTTTTTTTTTTTAAGTATCCTAATGTAAGGAACATTAAGTTTATTTCGTTTTTGTTGAATGAATTTATTTTTTTATGTTGGAAATATCTTTGAGGCCCGTGGTCTATGAAAAATTTTTCTATTTGGCCCTCCGCCAAAAAAGGTTGCCCATCCCTGACCTATAGTATGAAAATGCGCTGTGATCGGAGGACTTAAATATAGTGGGATATATATATATATATATATATATATATATATATATATTCTTATGAAAAAGAGAGCTAAAATAATACAATAAATGTTGAAACAAAAAGTACCTGAGCTGAGGTAAAAAAAGAACGGGGTATCATAACATTCTTTGTATGATACTATCATACGATACTATCAACACTTGTATCATACGATACTATACAGCCAGGGGAAAAAACCTCAGAAGAAAAAAACCTGCCTCCCTGTAAACAAAATAACATAAAATATCAGAAAAATCTTGAAAGACATCAGTGTGATCATCTTCATGATATTCGTCGATGGTCTCGGATACACAGATTCTTCCCAAACGACTCGTAATTCTTAATCTGAAATGAAAAAAGAAAAAAGCAGAAAAGAAACCGATTATCCAGAATAAATCGAAGGCATTTTGGAAATGCATTCGCTACTTTAAAAAACATCAATATTTAGATTTCTTGGTCAAATAATGTTCGGAGATTTATGAATATTTATGATAGAAATGTCACAAAATTTGAAAGAAATGAAAAAAAAAACTCCATCAATTTCCCCTTTACGAATCTGTTGAAAGTTACGTAACTGATAATTTTTCAACCTAACAAGCTGAACTTGTAAAAAATCAAATAATACATAACCTTTCAACTGTCCTTTTTCACGACGATTCTGTTGCCGTGTGGGTTTCTTGCAGAAGAATCTCTTTGATACCATGTTCATCAGCTAATTTGGAGACGTAATCACACTTGTCTTTCGAAATTCCTTCGATATTCAAATTCAAAATCCACAAATTGTTGCTCTCTGGTCGTGAGGGTTTTTTCAAACCAGATACGACCTTCCAGGTGATGATTTTTCGGCACTTCAGATGTTTGAAGAGCGCTACGGGACCCCAATGAAAGGCAATCATCTCCCATAGATAAACCAAACATGTTATAACACAAGAAAACAGAATATTTTTCAGGAACAAAAACTGAGACATATTACGAGAATTGTCATTCTGACATAATATCCAGGTCGAAGGGCCTTCGGAATGTCCTGATTTACACCGGATTGTGTGGAGAACTAACCAGATGACCAGAGAACCTTTTCCAAGTGATAGGTACGATCTCTGACTAAACGTGTTTGAACAGAAAATTATCAAGCGATATACCAGGCTTTTTCGGTGATTTTAGAATTGGAAAATTTTTCGAAATGAAATAGTCATCAATAAAGTTGAGTATCACATACTGTGACTTTTAGAACTGAGTAAAATTTTCGTAGCATATACTCGTATTACGTATCAATTTCATTTCTCCTTTCCATTTAACGGTTGATTATACGAATAATTATGAATTATACACTGCGCAAAAAAATTAACGCACATTCTGAAAATCTCAATTTTAATGAAAGTTACATGCTCTTGAAGAATGTTGCTTATATACTTTTCAGCATTCATAGCTCCATTATCAACGACCACTTGGTCTGTGAGAGCAGTCAAATATATACCACCCCATACCATAATCGATCTTCCCCCGAAATCAGTGGTATTCAGAAAATTGCACTGAGCTCATCTTCCATGTGGACGTCTGTATACAAGGGAACGTCGATCACAATGGGAGAGGCAGAGTCTAGACGATTTCTTATTGTCTGAGTGCTAATTTGCACCCCATGAGTTTGCTCGAGCTGATTTTGAAGGAGGCGAGCGGTTGCAAACCGTTGTCTCAACGAAGAAACTCTCATGTAACGTTCTTGAATGGCAGTTGTTGCCTGTGGTCTACCCTGTCCTGGCCTTCGGACATTCATGCCTGTCTTCTTGAATCGCTGCAACATTCTGGACACACTTGTATGGGAAACTACAAACCTTTCTGCAATTCTTGTGTATGTCCACCCTTCTTCTCGCAAAACTACCGCTTGGGCACATTCTTCTTGGGTAAAATTACGTGTTTCGCGTTGCAAAGCGTAGAAAATCAAACGAAAGAAAAACTATTGATCACTAGAATTGATCGAGAACAACTGATTTTAGGATGGAGCCAATACATTCAAAATCTGATAATATCATCTTTTTTTATTCTTACTGGGAAAAAACATCTGTATTGAAGGAAAACCTTGAAAATGGATAACATATGCATGCAATTCTGATGAAAATAATTATCATTGAGAACACCTCCAGTTGTAGAATAAATTTGAGATTTTCATAATGTGCAATAATTATTATTGACAACACCTTCAGTTTTTTTTTCGAATTGGAACCATAATTCCCTGCTATGGAAAAACAAGCATCAGCCTTTCTTTCGGGGATTCTCAAAAATGGGAATTTCCAATGAAAAAACACCGAAGGTGCTGTGTTTAACCAGGGTTCAATTTTAAGATTTTTTTTCGTACCTAGTGTGAACTAGCATCCGCCACACTGTCGCCTGATACTGATCCTAATAAAAATCCGAGCAGGAATTTATCCTTAGCCTTCCTTTCTGAAGGCGCTGTGACTTTCATTTTTAATGATCACTCTGGTAGATGATAGTATTTCCGACTACTTTTCTCTGTAATGAAAAATTCAACCCGAATTGACTCTATATAATGTTAATGAGTCGACAGATGTAAATGAAAATTTAGTGCTTACTAGAAATCATATCAGCACCTCAGAGGTAAAGTGTGTTAAGTCACATTTTTTCAGACACGAACTATCTACAATATTGGATTCACATTAGTGAATTATAGCTAGTGGAACACATTTTTGACTACCTAGATATATCAAGTCGCCAAATAATGGCAGTGAACATTCTTTGAAACAATAATCGAACCGAAAAATATCTATTTTGTCCAATTTTGAAATTGTGACTTAACACACTTTACCTCTGGGGTGCTGATATGTTTCCTCAGGAATAATGTAGGAACTCTCATTCATTTCATTTTGGAATGCGGAATGTAAACCGAATATTCTCTTCCTCTGGAAATTTATGAATGAGCATCTTGCTCCATTCCTATAGAATATTACCATTTCTCAGCAAGTATTTTATTTTTAGGGAACCTATGAAACTCGAACAAACTCATGAAATTTGGAATCTTCGGTAAAGCTACGACTTTGACAGCGCTCTAGCTACTCCAACATTGTCGTTGCTAAAATCGGTAAAACATGAACCTAATATTGTACTCTTAGACATGTTGAATATACACAAGATATACTTACAGCCCTCTAGTATCCATTTCATTAAAAATTGTATATATTTGTTCTATCAATAAAAATTATTGATATCTGTGTAAATGATTGTAGTATATTCAGGGAGAAACCTAACATTGATGAAATATTTTGAAAATTGTCCGTTTACTGCAGATGATTGGAAAAATTTAAAAATTCAAAATCTGAAAAAAGTAAACAAATAATGATAATTGAAACTACGATGAATGTCATTATTATTAATCTCACAATGTCGCCAACCCAAAAACACTTGAAGAAGCTGCAACCGATAGCTAACGAATATGGTCAATTCAATTCCGGTTTTATTATTCAAAGTTATTTATGACTCACTGTATAGTTCATGTGATCAACTCCTTTCCGACGCCATAAACAGGGCGGTAATTCCTTCGATACGTTCACTCTTAACGAAAGGATGAATATCTTCGTCGTATGTGGAACGATTGGAAACATCCGGATGCACTTAGCCTTCTTGCTGCATTTGATATCTACGAGGACGCCTAAATGGTGTTTATTACCGTACGAATTCGTTGGAGATGCTCACGTTACAAGCAGTATTAATTACGCTCTCAAATGGGTCTCGAGACCAGGAAGTGAAATGTGATATCCACCTGCACACACTCGATAAAAAAACATAAGATGGAAATTCTATGGTAAAAGTTGAATAGAAAATGTACGCATGAAGTTTTTTTTTGTTTTTTCGAACTTGGAAATGGGTTACGACTTGCAGAAGTTGTTGGCTTTGTAAACAAGTTGTTCCATAACTACAGGGGAGTGGAGTTTATGGAGAAATAATAAATCGATCATTTCCAAATTTTGTTTGAAGATATAAGCCAAAAATACCTTCATTTATAATAAATTTTTGAATACCAATAACTTTCGCTTTCGCCGGAAGTAGTATCAACTTTTTTATTTAAAATGGAACACCCTGTATATCATAACTTTTTCGGATAGATGAATGCCACATTCATTTCATGTATCACTCCCTATAGCCATCTAGAGCCGTTTTCGAGTTATTCACTGTTTTTCGAAAAAAATTACGAATTGAACCTTGTCTACAAAGTTGCATGAAAATCACGATTCTAATAGTGACAATTTTATTGATTTTTGGATTGACATTTGCCAATATATGATGAACATAGGTCAATATTGATACTAGATGTTGATATCGTTATTTTATTTCAAAATTTCCTGAAATTAGTTCATTTTTCGATAAATCCATCCAAATTCGATCTATTCCTACTGAACAATTGGCAAGATTTTTAGCCTCATCCAACAAAATACTCCTTGATTTTTTTTTTATAACCATCAGGTTCCGTCATTAGGATTTTTGTTCCATTCCAATCCATCATGTGATTGCCGGTATTGGAACACACATGATCTGCTATCTGTGATGTACCAATCGATATATTTATTTTTTATGTTATTCCTATGTTCACGTTTTCTGATTTCTAATGGTCTTGATGTTTCTCCTGTATAAGATTTTCCACAAATACAGAGAATATTGTAAATACAATTTCTTGATTCTTGGTTTTCATTCAAAGGTTTAGTTTTTGTTAATAAAGGTCGTAAATCATTTCTTGTTTTGAAAACAGTTCTTATGTTGAATTTAGAACCAATTCTTTGCATTTTTTCTGAAAGACCATGAACATAAGGAATCGCATTTATTAAACTTGGTTGTTTTTGATGGTTTGTTGTTGGTACTTGATTGAAATTATCGTTTTGACGCACATTTGTTCTCTCTAAATTTGAAATAGTTTTTTCTATGGAATTAGTTGGATACTGATTCTCCTCAAGAATATCTTTAATGAAATTAATTTCGTTATTCCGTATTTCAATTGATGATGAAATTCATTGCGCTCTATCAAAGAGTGTTTTTATAATACCTCTTTTAACTCTCCTTTGATGATTTGAATAAAAATTTAGGTATCGATTGGTGTGTATCTTTTTTCTGAACACACTCGTTTCAAAATGATTTGGAACTTTTCTTATCGAAACATCATATATTGACAGATCTGTGATTGTGCATTGCGCTTTCATTGAATTCTCACTGTTCTACAGCCTCAATTTGTAATTTTCTCGACAGTGAAAAACTCGAAAACGGTTCTATATGGCTATAGGAAGTGGTACATAAAATTAATCTGGCATTCGGAGATCTATCCGAAAGAGTCATAATGTACAGGCTGTTCCATTTGAAATAAGAAAGTTGATACTACTTCCGGTGAAAGCGGAAGTTATTGATATCCATTATATAAAATGATTGAAGGTCTTCTTGGCTTATATCTTCACACAAAATTTGGAAATAATCGAACCATTATTTATCCATAAACTTCTAATGTGCATAACACTACAGTAGACCATATGCTATCGAATGACATCAACATTAGTTCAGCGATATTGTACTGTTTCCAAAATAATTGAATTTATATTGAAATTGATTCCTCACACAACACTTGATGAAACATGATGACTTAACTAATAAAAAAAAACAAAAATCACTTGGCTACAATTTCACGATTTTAATTCGAAATATTCGTCAACATAATATATGTTTCGGTTTTCATTCCATTTTCAAAACTGAATACACCACCACAGAAAGTACACATTGAAATTATTACCAGATAACAGATGTTTGAATCGGAGATAGGCAGAAATCTAGTTGGTCATTGGCAGGTTCTTCTTTAGGGTTGAAGATATCTCTAGGATTTCCAAAAGGTCCAAGCGTTTACCTTTATGTAAAATTTTCATATTTAAACCACTTCCTTGACTTCAATAATATGAAGATCTTTCTTAAAGATAATAAAGGAGAACGCTTTGATCTTTTGGAAATCCTACATACAGATATCTTCAGCCCCAAGAAACAACCTGCTAATCGTAAATAACCAACTAGATTTCTGATATAAATATTTGTTATCCGATGATAATTTTTTTGTACTTTCTGTATTTGTGTATTCAGTTTTGAAAATAGGATGAAACCCGAAAAATACTCATATGTCAACGAATATTTTTAAGGAAAATCGTGAAATTTTAGCCAGGTGTTTTTGGCTTCTTTTATCATGTGAAATTTAATGATTATACCTAATATTGCCGATTTTTCCACAATTTTTTAACAAGTGTCAGGCCAGTATGTGATTAAGGTTAGCGATTTTAGCACATATTAATCCTAGGTTATTGTATCATCCCTCCAAATTGAAATTATTCTAAATAGTTAATCGAAAACCTTGATAAATGTAAATTGAAAGAATTTTTTTTCTACGAAACTTTTATGATTCTGAATACCCACTCTAGTTAAAAAAAATAGTTTCGAAAATGTATCCTGTTCTTTCTAGCATTTCGGCTGTAGTTCTAGACGTTCCACCAGTTCTAGTGCCTGGCATCTTCAGGAGTTATACGTCAGGAGATCTTCCCACTGAATCAAACTGCCTGAAATATAACTCCTGAAGATGACAACTGTCGAAACTTCGAGAACTAATCCGCGACTACGGCCCGGCACGAATGCACTAAAGTACATGTTACATTGAACAATGGCCGCTAAAGTTTTAACTAGTTTCGAAAACTTTCCCTATGGAGTTTCAAAATCCGTGAACAACTTTTACAATATTTCTTCAACTCATTATCTTCCTGGAATACAAAAGAGATTTCAGTATCTTCTTTCTGGCACGACGTTCCGTTACCCCATACTACATAATACGGTGTCAGAAAATTTTTATTTTCGGTAATTTTTGCTATCATGCAACAGAAACGCACATTAGGGAATTCAAGAAAAGGCGCTGGCAGACAAATTTCTTTGATTTTATTCGGTGTCTGCTCTCACGTAACGTGTTTTGTGACAAATACCTAAACAAAAAAAATAATTTATTCTTCGCTTTCACTGTAATTCCGACCAATTAATGCGAACTGACTAATTAGGAGTTACATAAATTGTTATTCAACGAAACCACTGCTACAAATCAATTCCAACAAGACTCAAACCTGATCCATACTTTGTTAGTTATTTTAACTGTGTTAATTTCCCAATTCGCGTCAGATTATGTTGGCTCTACTGAACAGATTGTTATCTAGTAGAACTGATTACCTCTTATATAAATATATCATATTTCACCTAAGTACTGATGATGATTATTATTATTATATCAAAGGGAAGAGTTGGGGACGAGCTCATAACTGACAAAAATACAAGGGCGTCGCTAGGAATTTTTTCTGGGGGGGTAAAAAAATTTAGGATGTAGCTAGTATACAGTGTTTACCAAGTTCGACGACCTATTAGACGTTTCTGGAGACCTTGACCTGGAGCCTGACTACTTTCACTACAGGGTATGGAAAAAAATTTCAAATTTTTTTTTCTGTTTTTTCGTTTCAACTCTTGGTAGAGTATTCAATTGTGAATACAGTCCTATTCAAATCGTTGCATTAGTCGAAGTACTTTTCAAAATAAAAAGAAAAAAAATGAAGAAAAAGGGGATATGAGAGTGTTCGGTTTTATGTTTGTTATTTCTATTTTGAATCTTATACACAAACTTTTTCACATTTTTGAAGTCAAAGACTGTGGAAATATTGTAAATTTCTAC
The DNA here is from genome assembly GCA_038502775.1 of Hippodamia convergens. NCBI lineage: Eukaryota > Metazoa > Arthropoda > Insecta > Coleoptera > Coccinellidae > Hippodamia > Hippodamia convergens. The sequence goes on along the minus strand of CM076607.1, from coordinate 140,510,827 downwards.
AGCTTTGAAAAACCCGCCACAGGGTGTTCCAAATGTTGGGTCAAAAATTGGGATCAAGATTGGCCCACAACTTCTGTATTTCGAATTTGAACCTTATTTTTTATGTTTGCGTTGTATTCTGAGAAGAAAAATAATGATAGTGTTCTAACATGTCAATGCACCTAAAATGAATAATTCTTGAGTTATTCAGGATTTTTTGATTTTAAGTCGTATACCTAGAGTAAAATTCATAAAATCTGATTCATATCAACAATGATGAATGAATTCAGAAAAATGTCTATCACTAGTGAATCATTGTAATAATTAATCTTCTTCATAGAACAATGATCAATGTTCATACATTGGTCATTGTTGATATAAAACAGATTTTATGAATGAAGTTCTCATTTTGTGAGCGTTAACATGTTAAAACACTATCATCATTTTTTCCCGCAGAATCCAACGCAATCATAAAAATATAGGGTTCTGATTCGATAAACGAAAGTTATGGGCTAGTCTTGATCCCAATTTTAGACCAAACATTTGAAACACCCTGTGACGAGTTTTTTAAAATTCTATAAATTAACAATATTTCCACTATATTCAACTTCACAAATTTGAAAACGGTTCATGCTTAAGGTATACAGAAAAGGAATAACAAACAAAATACCGAATACTCTCATCTCCTCTTTTCTTCAGTGTTTTTTTTTTCATATTTTGAAAATTATTTCGACGAATGCAACCACTAATAAAGATTTGAAACGAAAAAAGAGAAAAATAAAATTTTAACATTTTTTTTTCATACCTTTATAAATGAAAGTGGCTTCAAGAATATTTCAGCTCGGTAGATAATGTCCAACAATATTTGAATACTAATTTTCAGATATCAAATTGGTTTCCAGAAACGTCTAATAGGCCGTCGGACTTGGTACACCCCGTATTGTCATGATATGTTCCTATGTAATGATCGTATATTTTTTGAAAGCCATCACATTCCTGGGGGGGGGTAATTACCCCCATTACCCCCCCCCCCGTATCGACGCCAATGCAAAAATATTACATAGTATGATGATGAACGCATAAATCGTGTAGGTAAAAAAACAATAAGGCAAGTTGAACAGATTCCCTTACACGTTGAGTGTTCGACTTATACATATATTTCAAGAGAAGATTCTTGAGATATAAAAGAAACAATTCAGATTCAGCTTATATAAGAAAGGTCATTTTTTCTATTTCAGCATCGTAATGAGTTCATTACAGTACTGAAAGTAGTGCTGTAATGAAACTCCTTACAGCATTGTTTTCAGTTATATTTTTCGTTTTGTGGTTCTCAGTACTGACCTCCGATCCAATCAATTTTCGAATCAAATCAATTTTAACTGTGTCAAATTTCGTAAGTCACAACAACTGCCAAGATAAAATACTAAAAATAACTAATCTAAATTTTCATTTGAATTTCGAGAGCATATCACAAAATTTGACTGAAATAGGAAATTGTGCAGAAGGCAATTCCAACACTCATACTTTCGAAAACTCGCACTACCGCCTAAACCTTTGAGAAGATTGAAGTATTCTTCAATCAACGCCATAACAGGTATGTGAATATTGAGAAGTGTGAAAGGCACACTTAACGTTATTGGTTTTTTTAAAATCTTTGATCCAGCGCTTGATTTTATAAAAGAATACCAGAAGCTCTTTGTCGTTGCATTATCAAATTCATTTGATAAAGAGAAAAAAAATTTCTAACAAGCAATAAATAAATAGCCTCTGAAGGGAAATTATTCAACCCATCGTTGACTTTTTGCATGATTATTGGTTGCTGAGATTTCGATAACAAAAGATGAAAAGATTCTTCTTCATTTGATGGTCGTTATCTCCATGTAAGTAGACGTATCAAGATCTTTATGAAAGAAATTAAAGCTTAAATAAACAAAGTATCCGAACAATAAATCGGTTTCGCAAAAAAAAAGGATTGAAAAAATTAATCTTCGAAAGTTTTTTGTTGTTGGTTTTCCTCATAATAATTGACCCTACACGATTTCCAATTGATAATCCAAAAACAAGATACCTGAGGCTAGAATTTCCTTTTTTGTTTTTTCTTGTCCGACTGTTCCTCTCGAAGGTATGGCTAGTTGAAAATTGCTAAAAAAAATTTCGATTTTATTTCGATCCTTCAATTTATTCTAGTGGTGAAGATATACATTCTTGAAGCTTTCAATTATTATATCCAACCTTGGGTAGGGTGGGCGTCATAACGAATTTTCGCCCGGTCAGAAAAAATCGTAGATTCGGGCCTGGATTACAGAATCGATTGTCGGGTGTTAGGGGTTAACCCTTAACTGGTATGGCAGGGTCAAAATTGACCCTACTCAAAACAAATTGTATCATAGCCAGATACGGAATGATTCTAATTCCTCCCTTGTTCCGCTATTTTCCTAGTGTATTGATATGACTAATATACGCTTGTAATTTTTGTTAGCGACTGGCAAAAAACCGTGACCCTGCCATACCATCAACGTAATAAAATCAGTGGAACCAATAACCGAAGATTCCATTAGATTCCAAAACGAAAATAGGTGTTTTCATGTCTTGGTTTAGGCTTTCGCGGCCATCGTTCAATGTGACATATTCTTTCGAGTATTTAGGCCGTCGTCGTAGATTAGTTCTCGACGTTTCGCCAGTTCGAGTGTCTGGCATCTTCGGGAGTTATATTTCAGGAGATGTTCTCACTGGACTGAACACTCAGGCAGTTCGTATGGTACTATAGAATCATACGATATTATCATCACTAGTATCATACGATACTATGGAGCCAGGGGAAAAAACCTCAGCCGAAAAAACCTGTCTCCTCGTAAAAAAATAAAATAAAATTGTTGTATCTGAATATTCTATCTAGAAGGACATCACGATTATCGGAACGGCTCTTCGGAGGAAGGATTTTCAAACATAATCTCCAACCTGAAAATAAAAAAAGACGGAGCAGCAAGAGAATTCAATTTATACTAAGTCAAATTGATCTTAAATTTTCAAAACATTGCAAAAATGAGTTTGATATATTGTGAATGGCTCTAATACCATCTTGGAATTTATAAATCGAACTATTAATTAAAAGGTGTTCAACTGTTTTCTCTGATTCATCACATTCACAATTAGGACTATCAACTGAATTCCACTTGAAAAGCATGCTGTTGGTACGACCATGACCTGTTCTTATTCGATTAAGAAGGGACCATTTTCTCCTAGGAAGGTTAAAACCAGGAACTTTATTCGATGGATCAGATATTAGATCGGATTTCCAGATTTCCTTGTAGCTGACGTTCGAATTCAGAAAGTTATTCGACCAAATAGGTTTATTTGATTTCAGTCTTGGAATTCCAATTTCTGGAACGTAGGAAAATAAATAGCAAGATGACCTGTTATGATTGAATTTCAACATTTCCCCATTGACTGCATCAGCAAAAAATTTTTAATTATCACCTAATTCCTTTTCAAAATTATTGATAGGAAACATGTCATTGAAATCAATTGCAACACTGCAGTTGCAACCACAATGAGCCGTATGGTCTCTAATTGTAGTCTCATTTCGAAATTGGAAATCTATACGTTTCCATACTCTCATTTTCGTATTCTCATTCCACTTGTGAAAGTCGATTTTGAATTTCGAAATGAAACACAACAAAACTAACCTCAAATGAGTTGACAGTTTGAACACGAGAGGTTAGGAATTCAGGGCTAAAGGATACTTTAGCTGCTAAAGTCCCCAATTGGGCCTTTAAATATAACGTGGCTTTAAGAAAGTTAAATGTGTTATGAAACCGAAATATTGAACTTAAAGGAGCTTTAAAATTAAAAGTACTTCAAAACTGATTATGAAACTGGCCCTAACTGATTTTCATGTAAATTTGTAAAATCGTGATAATTTTTTTTCAAAAAATTCGCCCCAGGCGAATTTGGAACTTCACACGGCTCTAAAGGAGCGATTCCACCGGAGTGCTGCACTGTGCGGCACTGTTGCGCACAGTGTGCCGCACAAATGTTCGTTGCGGTGTACTCGTCCAAGAGAACAGCAACAAAAGTTTGCGAACTCTGATGAAAAGTTCGAGCGTACAGTTGCATACTTTTGTGCGCGCACAGTTTCTACCGGTGGACTTGGGTCGACGCACACACACATGTTTCAACGAACTCATTCTTGCTTCCGCTACGGTAGCGAAAACATCTATTTGTTCGCGCTAACATGGAGTGGAATAACTGGAAAATAATCGAATTTATCGAATATATTGAACTTTATACCGTTCTGTGGGATTGTAATCACGGAGATTTCAAGAACAGAAATAAAATACACGACGCAACTGAGGAGTTGGCGAAAAAATTTAATTGTGATTCGACCGGGATTTTGCGGAAGTAGAAGATTATTTTGGCTCAGTATAGGAGAGATAGTAGTTTGTATCCCGTTTAGCAATCAAAGGACTAACTGCATTAGTCAGGAACTCAAACTGTTCGCACGATATTCGAGTGAAATTTTAAAATCCACTCAATGGGTCTATTTTCATCATCATTCCACAAATCGATTCATCTCTTAATTATGATGTTGCAAAACATCTATGTTTCTTTCTTATTTTTTTCTCAAGCAAAGTGTATACCCCTACACACGCTGCAGCACAAAGCACCACGTTTTCTTGATCCTCCATATTCAACGGTTGAAGGAAAGCGGAACACTGAGAGAGAACAGTGAGATCCTGTTCGTGCACACTGTGTGCTGCACTGTGCGCGTACAAAAGTTACGCACAGCTCTGTCGGTGGAAACGGTCGCTAAATATGTTAACAGCTTGTACGCGCACAGCTGAAGTACTGCACAAAATGTTCGTGAACAATTGTGCCGCACACGATTTTGGTGGAATCGTACCTTAAGGTTCAAACCCGATACATTCCGATCATCTGCCTAAGCGCGCAACCGATCCGCAACCTTCAAAATCGGCACAGGTACGAAAGCCGGTATTCTAATGACCCTGCCGGCTTAAGTCGGTACCCCGATCGAAGCCGGCTCACCGTGCGGGTTACATAAGCTCACGGCGCACGCGCAACCGCCGCAAAGGTGACTAGTTCTCCGCGAACGTCAACGTCGAAAGCATGTCGTCCGGCTTCTACTACGTGGGCAAAACTGTCTGTGAAGGAACGCCGTCCGAAAAGCGCGTGATGGACTGAACAAAGTGCCAAGATCGCGAATCGAAGATTGTGCGTGTGTGTTTGTGCCCGTGCCCAGACGCAGGAGGTGATTGTTAAGGCCGGAAAATCAGCTGTTCAGAGATGCCCCGGAATGCGCTAATCGTTTGTTTTTATCTGGTGACGGCGTACAGGTTAGAATGGAAGTGTCAATATTTCTGTTATCGAGGTTTCGACGCCTACTCCTCGATTTCGGTTGGTTGTCGCCGGTCTCCTTCAATTTTTGATAATCTCCGAGTATGATAATGATGCCAACGTCCAAATAGTAATTTCCGGAACAATAGGAATTCGAATAGGTATTATTATAACCTACATGTTTAGCCTTGAACAAGAAAGTCTTTACCAGTATTTCAAATCTACCGCTTTCAAAAATTATTGTAATCTCAGTAGGCCTTGAAAGTCCACTCGCGGCTTAATTTCTGTTTAAAGGGTTATACTCCGTTTCAAAATTATTGTCATCAGAGCAAGCCAGGGAATTCCAGTCGATGCCTCATTTCTAGTTACCAAAATTTTCTGTGTGTTCATTATAGATTAAAATATATCGATATAACCTATGAAATAATTGATTATAGGCAAATTAATTTGAAATATTTATAATTCTCATTACTTCTACAGCAGCATCGTTGCTGAATAATTCTTTGTACAATTATACAGGGTGGCCATTTGAAAACGAAACAGACGAGATTACAGACGAAATGAATTTTTTCGATAGAAATGCTCGGACAGGTCGATTTCTGTTTCGAGGGGGACAACTTAAGTTGTAGGTTACGGACGCATAGCGCTTAAACCCTTGCTACTACAACCCTCACCTCCAATTTTCGAATAGGGTAGATGGGGTGAGTGATACCTCATTTGAAAGGTATGTTTATACTGAATTCAGCACAGTAATTGTTTTTTCATTTCATGCATTAGTTCTCGAAATATTCTTGTCTAAGCATTTGAAAATGAAGTGGTGTTTTCATGGCACTTGTAGTGTTTTTTTGTGAAAAACCTTTCAAATGAGGTATCACTCACCCCATCTTCCCTATTCAAAAATTGGGGGTGAGGGTTGTAGGTTGTAGTAGCAAGGGTTGAAGCACTATGCGTCAGTAACCTACATCATAAGTTGTCCCCCTCGAAACAGAAATCGACCTGTCCGAGCATTTCTATCAAAAAAATTTATTTCGTCTGTAATCTCGTCTGTTTCGTTTTCAAATGGCCACCCTGTATTTCGAGAAATAATGCATAAAATGAAAAAACTATTACTTTGCTGAAATCAGTATAAAAATACCTTTCAAATGAGGTATCACTCACCCCATCTTCCCTATTCAGAAATTGGGGGTGAGGGTTGTAGTAGCAAGGGTTGAAGCGCTATGCGTCCGTAACCTACATCTTAAGTTGTCTCCCTCGAAACAGAAATCGACCTGTCCGAGCATTTCTATCGAAAAAAATTATTTCGTCTGTAATCTCGTCTGTTTCGTTTTCAAATGGCCACCCTGTATTATTCTCATCATTGTTGTATTGACAAATTTTTCCAACTATAGTTTTCGAATATGTACAGCCACGTTATTTCATTGGAGATCAAGCATGGTATTCAAGATTGATGATAAAAATAGTGTGGAAAGCTTCAACATAAAATCATCCAAGCTTTCGAATAACGCCAATGTATAGATATCATTCATTAAATAATGAGAACTTCATCGAATATCATTGCAGGTTCCTTCTTTATGAAGACCCTTTATCGATGTCTTCAATCTTCATGACAATTGAAAATTCAGCCAGTTGCCAAAGTCTAGCTCTGTGTTATTTCCCTCAGTATTTCGGATGTAAAACAATAAAGCTAAAATAACTTTACACTTGCATAGCCTAAGTTGTTGAAACCGATTGAAAAATCTGAGAACATTATATTTATAATGAGATATGATAACAAATTATTGGATCCATTCAGTACATAAAGAACCTTTATATAACAATCATATCTCTTATGGCGATCCGTGAATTGTTTGAAAGTATGAATTGCTATTATTTATAGATCACTTTTTATTTGTATTTATTAGTAATGTCTATTTTATTTATAAATTTATTTATTTCTAAAAAAGGGAACAATAGAAAAATCATTTACAGAGCTTCACCAAGATTACAAATTATAAAATGATTTCATACTGACTTTTTAAATGATATACCCAATATTGATTAGGATTATAATATAATTCAATTACTTTCGCGGAAAAATTGATTGTTTTCAATCTTAGGAAAAATAACGTCGTTTAACGTCTCTTTGAAAGAATAATCATGTGGAATAAGTTTGCTCCACCTTGAACTCTTGGCTGTATTAACTTTGCTTCTTTTTTCTCCGAAATCCTCCGTTCGTGTCTAGGAGTTATCTAGAACCATTAACTTCTTTGTTCCTGAAAAACCAAAAATGTGCACTTTTGGAGTTTTAATTTTTTCTCGAGCCCTGTATAAAAAAATTAAAACTGTTTTGAATAGATATTTTACCAGTAGCGTAATAGACAATTTTTTTTTAAAGCACTGCTTTTGAGATTGAGCACAAACGTGGAATTTTTAAGTGGAACACCCTATATATTTTAACGTCAAATTTTTGCATTTATTTTTCTGATTACATTGATGTATCCCAACCTTACTTTTAATCAATTTTAAAACTCAGAAAAATCCATATTCATGTTCGTTTTTTTTTAAATAGTTAGACATGAATTCTTGCATAAAAGATATTTCTTCTTCTCCGTCTGACTAGGATTACTCCTGTTTGTCTGCCTCTCATTCGTTTTTGTCGTTGTTGATGTAAGTAAGCATAAAAGATTAACATGCATAAAAAAATTTTAATATAAATATTAAAATTTCTTTCGTTTTCAACATTTTCAAGTTTATGTTGATGGGTGATATTCTCAGTTTATATTTGAATATAACGAGGAATATAATGAAATGAAGTCACATGGCGTTCAAAAATATTATTAAATAAACGCATGTGTGAAAGAATTCATGGCCCACTATCAAAAAAACAAACGTATATGGATTCTTCTGAATTTTGATGCCAAAATTCATTGAAAGTTAAGTTGTGATGCTTCAATATATTCAGAAAAATAAATGCAAAAATTTGATGTTGAAATATACAGGTTGTTTCATCTGAAAAATTCCACGTTTATTCTCTGACAAAATTTTTCAACTACGCCACTGACTTCTACGTGAAAATATCTATAGGAAGCAATTTAATTTTTTTTATGATACAGTTATTTTTTTCCTTTACAATGCCTGAGAAATAATTACTTCTCAAAAAAGTGTATATGAAAAAAGTGCCTGTACAATGTTTTTATTTCAACACAAACAGAAACTGAGATAATGGCCAAAGTTGAAATTGCAGAAATTTCAATTTTGGCCCAGAACTCGAAAACAAAAGAAGATAGAAGAATGCAGTTGATGGCTTTATCAGTTTCTCTAGAAAAAACCACCGTAACGTGTCATTCATTTTCCTCTATCTCTCACGGTAAAAAAGATGTAGTTCAAGTACCACCAATTTTGCCCACCCTGTACAACTCGGTGTACATCCAACAGTGAAACTTTTGTTTGTGTCCATTGTCATTCGTCTCCAAAACATTGGGGAAATCTCAAGAATGGTAGAAAATCAATAAATGTAAAGTGTACTTTTTATATTTGAAGTTTATTATTCTGCTCGTTCATCTGAAACCAAGTATTTTCGGTGAATTTCAAGAAGGAAAGAGATGGAGAATATGAGTTTTGATGTTCAAGTGAGGCAATATCTTCTCTATCTAGGTTCAACATGAAAATATGCAGTAATTCATCAACCTCAGACATTCTCTTTCTACTTGACTCAAACATCTATTTTTGCTTACTTCGAGAAAATGTAAACGAATTGATTATTAGAACGGCGCGTTGATATTTCCATTCATTAAAAATGTTCGAGAAGAATAAATGTTGAAAACATTAAGAAAATTCTAGTTGTATTTTACCGAGTTGGTTACCGTAAGAGCTCTAACATCGTTAAGTATTCATAGTACAAAGTTTTACAAACTCGATCGAAGTAAATAAGGAAGCAATTATTCATTTTTATCGGTGGATCAAGTACTAATATCCTTATTCTCTCAGCCTTGCCTTTCCCAAGAATGCTTCGTCTCGTTCAAAGTAATGATGCTTTGTTCTTTTACAGTTATAGCGGGTTATAACACATTTCGTAATAGATGATAAGTTATCACTCGTCGTATGCACAGCGGAAACAAATATTTGTCCTGTGAGGTGCCGAGTTTGGTGCTAACCATGCTACAACATCTTGATAAGGATCGAAGAAAAGATGAAAATTCGTGATACTTTTCGATTTATGGAAACATCAGTACTGATCCCTTCGCATCACGAATTGCAGTCCTTTTCGTCTTTTCAAATACATCAACCATTTCACTCGAACTAATGTATATTCTGGATTATCGATGAAAATTTCAACAACAAAAAAATTGCAACTTTTCAATTACCCAGACATTTAACTAATTAAAATCTACATGTCTGAGTAGTTCTTGTAAATACTGAATGTGTAGCTAGTTTTACAAAACTTTCCAACCTCGTTTCTAACTCATTCGACCTGCTTCATGAAATATCTGGACGTCAACTATTAGATTTCAACTCGGATTTCAATGAATTGGGTATTTGAAAGACTCGTCAAAAGTTATATGTTTGCTATTGTATGCTATTTTGGCTATATATATATATATATATATATATATATATATATATATATATATATATATATATATATATATTCTTATGAAAAAGAGAGCTAAAATAATACAATAAATGTTGAAACAAAAAGTATATATGCTTGAAGCGAAGACGCAAACATGAATAATAAAAACATAAAAACGACGAAAACCATCTTGATCTGCACTCTTGGTTCGAATTAACTGTGTGCGGATTGAATGCCTGCTTCGGCGACCTTGTTTTAAAACAATGAATTTTTTTATAATCACCGTGATGTGAACTTGCTCCTGACTGATGCTTATATCCGTATATTGGAGGTTATCGGCCAGAGTTTTTGTTCCTAGTGAACCTTATTAAGACGCATCTGCGGTTGGATTTGCCTTTTTAAGCGATTCCTAATTTGTTTCTTTAATTTTCCTAATAATCTGATACATCTTCGGTTCTCATGTAAGATAGCGGAACATTTCCCAATAGAGCTTAACTATGTATGTATGTATGTATTTCCATGCATTCTGAATTTCTAGTAGAATAGAAATAAAATATGCATTTACCATGTACGAGCATGGTTCAGATATGATTGTACCGGTGTGAAAAGAGCGGCCAAAGATAGCGGCCGAAATTTACGGAAACACCCGAACGCCCAAGTCAGTGGCGTCCGGTGTCCCTTCTGTTTTCTCATAGGAATTCGAAGTTAGGTTGATTAAATGAGGGAATAATAAATAAAATGCGTAATTTTTATTTTGAATAGACGATTTTACGTCAGAAAAAAGTCGATATAAACATTCATATTTCGCACCGGACTCGTTTTATTAATTTCTCGTGAACTTGAAGATGCCGATATGAGGAAGAGCTCCTTGCATTACCAGATTGGAGAGAAAGATTCCTGACGACGTATACTACTTGAACAGAGCAAAAAAATTGGACTTGCGATGGGGCTCTGGGGTTGAAATTTCAACCCCTAAATCTTCGGGTGGTGTTTCGATCAGAACGCGGAATCCTTGCATAATCATATTCACAGGAAAAATTCACTTGGTTATCATCATCAAATAGCGCAAAAAAATTTCGACTTGCGATGGGGCCCTGGGGTTGAAATTTCAACCCCTAATTTTTCGGGTGGTGTTTCGATCAGAACGCGGAATCCGCATAATCATATTCACAGGAAAAATTCACTTGGTTATCATCATCAAATAGCGCAAAAAAAATTCGACTTGCGATAGGGCCCTGGGGTTGAAATTTCAACCCCTAATTTTTCGGGTGGTGTTTCGATCAGAACGCGGAATCCGCATAATCATATTCACAGGAAAAATTCACTTGGTTATCATCATCAAATAGCGCAAAAAAAATTCGACTGGCGATGGGGCCCTGGGGTTGAAATTTCAACCCCTAATTTTTCGGGTGGTGTTTCGATCAGAACGCGGAATCCTTGCATAATCATATTCACAGGAAAAATTCACTTGGTTATCATCATCAAATAGCGCAAAAAAAAATTCGACTTGCGATGGGGCCCTGGGGTTGAAATTTCATCCCTTAACTTTTCCGGTCAATTTTCGTACAGAACGGGTGATCCTTGCATAATCATATTAACAGGAAAAATTCACTTGGTTATCATCATCAAATAGCGTAAAAAAAATTCGACTTGCGATGGGGCCCTGGGGTTGAAATTTCAACCCCTAATTTTTCGGGTGGTGTTTCGATCCGAACGCGGAATCCTTGCATAATCATATTCACAGGAAAATATCACTTGGTTATCATCATCAAATAGCGCAAAAAAAATTCGACTTGCGATGGGGCCCTGGGGTTGAAATTTCATCCCTTAACTTTTCGGGTGGTGTTTCGATCAGAACGCGGAATCCTTGCATAATCATATTCACAGGAAAAATTCACTTGGTTATCATCATCAAATAGCGCAAAAAAAATTCGACTTGCGATGAGGCCCTGGGGTTGAAATTTCAACCCCTAATTTTTCGGGTGGTGTTTCGATCAGAACGCGGAATCCTTGCATAATCATATTCACAGGAAAAATTCACTTGGTTATCATCATCAAATAGCGCAAAAAAAATTCGACTTGCGATGGGGCCCTGGGGTTGAAATTTCAACCCTTAAATTTTCGGGTGGTGTTTCGATCAGAACGCGGAATCCTTGCATAATCATATTCACAGGAAAAATTCACTTGGTTATCATCATCAAATAGCGCAAAAAAAATTCGACTTGCGATGGGGCCCTGGGGTTGAAATTTCATCCCTTAACTTTTCGGGTGGTGTTTCGATCAGAACGCGGAATCCTTGCATAATCATATTCACAGGAAAAATTCACTTGGTTATCATCATCAAATAGCGCAAAAAAAATTCGACTTGCGATGGGGCCCTGGGGTTGAAATTTCAACCCCTAATTTTTCGGGTGGTGTTTCGATCAGAACGCGGAATCCTTGCATAATCATATTCACAGGAAAAATTCACTTGGTTATCATCATCAAATAGCACGAAAAAAATTTGACTGGGGTTGACCTGGGGTTGAAATTTCATCCCTTAACATTTCCGGGTGGTGTTTCGATCAGAACGCGGAATCCTTGCATAATCATATTCACAGGAAAAATTCACTTGGTTATCATCATCAAATAGCGCAGAAAAAATTTGACTTGCGATGGGGCCCTGGGGTTGAAATTTCATCCCTTAACTTTTCCGGTCAATTTTCGTACAGAACGCGTGATCCTTGCATAATCATATTAACAGGAAAAATTCACTTGGTTATCATCATCAAATAGCTCAAAAAAAATTTGACTTGCGATGGGGCCCTGGGGTTGAAATTTCATCCCTTAACTTTTCCGGTCAATTTTCGTACAGAACGCGTGATCCTTGCATAATCATATTAACAGGAAAAATTCACTTGGTTATCATCATCAAATAGCAAGAAAAAAAATTTGACTTGCGATGGGGCCCTGGGGTTGAAATTTCATCCCTTAACTTTTCGGGTGGTGTTTCGATCAGAACACGGAATCCTTGCATAATCATATTCACAGGAAAAATTCACTTGGTTAGCATCATCAAATAGCGCAAAAAAAATTCGACTTGCGATGGGGCCCTGGGGTTGAAATTTCAACCCCTAATTTTTCGGGTGGTGTTTCGATCCGAACGCGGAATCCTTGCATAATCATATTCACAGGAAAAATTCACTTGGTTATCATCATCAAATAGCGCCAAAAAAAATTCGACTTGCGATGGGGCCCTGGGTTGAAATTTCATCCCTTAACTTTTCGGGTGGTGTTTCGATCAGAACGCGGAATCCTTGCATAATCATATTCACAGGAAAAATTCACTTGGTTATCATCATCAAATAGCACGAAAAAAATTTGACTTGCGATGGGGCCCTGGGGTTGAAATTTCATCCCTTAACTTTCCGGGTGGTGTTTCGATCAGAACGCGGAATCCTTGCATAATCATATTCACAGGAAAAATTCACTTGGTTATCATCATCAAATAGCGCAGAAAAAATTTGACTTGCGATGGGGCCCTGGGGTTGAAATTTCATCCCTTAACTTTTCCGGTCAATTTTCGTACAGAACGCGTGATCCTTGCATAATCATATTAACAGGAAAAATTCACTTGGTTATCATCATCAAATAGCTCAAAAAAAATTTGACTTGCGATGGGGCCCTGGGGTTGAATTGACCGGAAAAGTTAAGGGATGAAATTTCAACAACAGGGCCCCATCGCAAGTCAAATTTTTTCTTCGCTTTTTGATGATGATAACCAAGTGAATTTTTCCTGTGAATATGATTATGCAAGGATTCCGCGTTCTGATCGAAACACCACCCGAAAAGTTAAGGGATGAAATTTCAACCCCAGGGCCCCATCGCAAGTCAAATTTTTTTCGTGCTATTTGATGATGATAACCAAGTGAATTTTTCCTGTTAATATGATTATGCAAGGATCACGCGTTCTGTACGAAAATTGACCGGAAAAGTTAAGGGATGAAATTTCAACCCCAGGGCCCCATCGCAAGTCAAATTTTTTTTGAGCTATTTGATGATGATAACCAAGTGAATTTTTCCTGTTAATATGATTATGCAAGGATCACGCGTTCTGTACGAAAATTGACCAGAAAATTTAAGGGATGAAATTTCAACCCCAGGGCCCCATCGCAAGTCAAATTTTTTCTTCGCTTTTTGATGATGATAACCAAGTGAATTTTTCCTGTGAATATGATTATGCAAGGATTCCGCGTTCTGATCGAAACACCACCCGGAAATGTTAAGGGATGAAATTTCAACCCCAGGTCAACCCCAGTCAAATTTTTTTCGTGCTATTTGATGATGATAACCAAGTGAATTTTTCCTGTGAATATGATTATGCAAGGATTCCGCGTTCTGATCGAAACACCACCCGAAAAATTGGGGGTTGAAATTTCAACCCCAGGGCCCCATCGCAAGTCGAATTTTTTTTGCGCTATTTGATGATGATAACCAAGTGAATTTTTCCTGTGAATATGATTATGCAAGGATTCCGCGTTCTGATCGAAACACCACCCGAAAAGTTAAGGGATGAAATTTCAACCCCAGGGCCCCATCGCAAGTCGAATTTTTTTTGCGCTATTTGATGATGATAACCAAGTGAATTTTTCCTGTGAATATGATTATGCAAGGATTCCGCGTTCTGATCGAAACACCACCCGAAAAGTTAAGGGTTGAAATTTCAACCCCAGGGCCCCATCGCAAGTCGAATTTTTTTTGCGCTATTTGATGATGATAACCAAGTGAATTTTTCCTGTTAATATGATTATGCAAGGATCACGCGTTCTGTACGAAAATTGACCGGAAAAGTTAAGGGATGAAATTTCAACTCCAGGGCCCCATCGCAAGTCAAATTTTTTTGAGCTATTTGATGATGATAACCAAGTGAATTTTTCCTGTTAATATGATTATGCAAGGATCACGCGTTCTGTACGAAAATTGACCAGAAAAGTTAAGGGATGAAATTTCAACCCCAGGGCCCCATCGCAAGTCAAATTTTTTCTGCGCTCTTTGATGATGATAACCAAGTGAATTTTTCCTGTGAATATGATTATGCAAGGATTCCGCGTTCTGATCGAAACACCACCCGAAAAGTTAAGGGATGAAATTTCAACAACAGGGCCCCATCGCAAGTCAAATTTTTTCTTCGCTTTTTGATGATGATAACCAAGTGAATTTTTCCTGTGAATATGATTATGCAAGGATTCCGCGTTCTGATCGAAACACCACCCGGAAATGTTAAGGGATGAAATTTCAACCCCAGGTCAACCCCAGTCAAATTTTTTCGTGCTATTTGATGATGATAACCAAGTGAATTTTTCCTGTGAATATGATTATGCAAGGATTCCGCGTTCTGATCGAAACACCACCCGAAAAATTAGGGGTTGAAATTTCAACCCCAGGGCCCCATCGCAAGTCGAATTTTTTTTTGCGCTATTTGATGATGATAACCAAGTGAATTTTTCCTGTGAATATGATTATGCAAGGATTCCGCGTTCTGATCGAAACACCACCCGAAAAGTTAAGGGATGAAATTTCAACCCCAGGGCCCCATCGCAAGTCGAATTTTTTTTGCGCTATTTGATGATGATAACCAAGTGAATTTTTCCTGTGAATATGATTATGCAAGGATTCCGCGTTCTGATCGAAACACCACCCGAAAAGTTAAGGGTTGAAATTTCAACCCCAGGGCCCCATCGCAAGTCGAATTTTTTTGCGCTATTTGATGATGATAACCAAGTGAATTTTTCCTGTTAATATGATTATGCAAGGATCACGCGTTCTGTACGAAAATTGACCGGAAAAGTTAAGGGATGAAATTTCAACCCCAGGGCCCCATCGCAAGTCAAATTTTTTTTGAGCTATTTGATGATGATAACCAAGTGAATTTTTCCTGTTAATATGATTATGCAAGGATCACGCGTTCTGTACGGAAATTGACCAGAAAAGTTAAGGGATGAAATTTCAACCCCAGGGCCCCATCGCAAGTCAAATTTTTTCTGCGCTCTTTGATGATGATAACCAAGTGAATTTTTCCTGTGAATATGATTATGCAAGGATTCCGCGTTCTGATCGAAACACCACCCGAAAAGTTAAGGGATGAAATTTCAACCCCAGGGCCCCATCGCAAGTCAAATTTTTTCTGCGCTATTTGATGATGATAACCAAGTGAATTTTTCCTGTGAATATGATTATGCAAGGATTCCGCGTTCTGATCGAAACACTACCCGAAAAGTTAAGGGATGAAATTTCAACCCCAGGGCTCCATCGCAAGTCAAATTTTTTTCGTGCTATTTGATGATGATAACCAAGTGAATTTTTCCTGTGAATATGATTATGCAAGGATTCCGCGTTCTGATCGAAACACCACCCGAAAAATTAGGGGTTGAAATTTCAACCCCAGGGCCCCATGGCAAGTCGAATTTTTTTTTCCGCTATTTGATGATGATAACCAAGTGAATTTTTCCTGTGTATATGATTATGCAAGGATTCCGCGTTCTGATCGAAACACCACCCGAAAAATTAGGGGTTGAAATTTCAACCCCAAGGCCCCATCGCAAGTCGAATTTTTTTTGCGCTATTTGATGATGATAACCAAGTGAATTTTTCCTGTTAATATGATTATGCAAGGATCACGCGTTCTGTACGAAAATTGACCGGAAATGTTAAGGGATGAAATTTCAACCCCAGGGCCCCATCGCAAGTCAAATTTTTTCTGCGCTATTTGATGATGATAACCAAGTGAATTTTTCCTGTGAATATGATTATGCAAGGATTCCGCGTTCTGATCGAAACACTACCCGAAAAGTTAAGGGATGAAATTTCAACCCCACACTGAGAGAAGTATTCACTTGATATTATCGATCATGCGTTAAAGTTAATAAATCATTTATTGGCCAAATGGACAAATAAATATTTCTTTCATGGAAATAAAGAATTTATTTAAGTTTTCGCAAATCACCTTCACTCAATATTATATCACATTTATTTATGAATACTAACATTCAATAATACCGAATAAAGACGCATTACACTGAAATAAATATATTTAGTAATAATTAACAAACTGCATGCATTATGAATGAATGTTAATTTCTGATAGCAAAAATGAAAATTAATGGCTTTGCAGACGGAATTGAATTCTGAAATAATGACCAGTCCGTGAAGGATTTGAACCTGCGACCCTCGAATTACTAGTCTATTGCGCTAACCAACTATGCTGTTGGGAAGGTTGAAGGTTTCATCTGATCTTCGGTTGGCGACTCTCCCAGAATTCGATGTTAGTTTTAATTCTTCATGAACTATGACGCTCGTGAAGAATTCTTTGGGGAGTTAGGGTTGGAAGGGGAACTCATTCGCTATCGGTGGTAGGATACAGTAAAACGCAAATAAATCCCAGAGTTACAGTATTCCGAAGTGAAGCGAAACCAGACCGGCGCGCTAGTAGGTTTGTCATCGCATCGCAAACATCTGATTTTGACACTTGGATTTCAAACAGAGATGATTTCAAATTTCAACTGATAAACAATCCTGACTCAGCAATCAGCTCGGGAAATCTGACAGAAATTCATTTCTCATATTTGGCAAATAAAAGTAATATATTACGTAGGTTCCGAAACCTTCAGTGAATTAGGTACTGGACTGATTCAATAATTAATCTGTTTTCAGTATATTCTTACCAAGAAAAATGTAATATTCTCAAACAATAACTGAGAAGTATTCCTCAACAGGCATATTCGAATAGTTTACCTTGAAGCATTATTTACACCCTTCAAATTCTGAAAAAGAGTTTTTTCTAAACGAGATTTATCGTGTATTATCTACGGAATTATATAAGAGGATTTAATTTTTCATATGAAAGTATTTTACGTAGGTACCGAAAGCTTCAGTGGATTAGGTACTGGATTGATTGAATAATGAACTCATTTTCAGTATATCCCTACCAAGAAAAATGTAATGTAATCAAAAAATAAATGAAAAATCTTCGTCAGCAGGCATATTCAAATAGTTAACCTTGAAGCATTTTTTGCACCTTTCAAATTCTGAAATAGAATTTTGTCGAAAGAAATTTATCGTATATCATCTACTTATTATATCTATCATATTTACTGTTTATTTACCAAGATTTTGATCTAAATAGGATGTAAGGTGTATTAGTCAATATAAAATGTGATGATTGGGTGGTCATCCAATTATCACATTCCATATTATTATTGCAAACAATTACAATTGGGATATAGATTTCAGTAGAGAATTCAAAACGAAAATTGCCAAGAAAACTTTGAAAGTACTTTTTTCTTGAGAATTTAGAATTGTTCATATATACTAAACAAATAATAAAACATTAATTGTGAAAATGGAGTTTATTTTTTTTTCTCGGTTTGAGCTCATGAAGCAAAAGAACCAAGAAGAAAACCTTCACTCAAGCAAAAAACACTTTCACTTGAGTGCTTTTTCCATTACAATTGAAGAATAGTAATATACATTGTTATTATTATAAGAGTTTGAGAAGGGATATAAATTTGAGGGAGAAATATCACATTAGTATATAATTTTATAATGAAAGTCCTTCAAGTTTTTCTCTTTTCTAGAATGCATCTCTCGAATAAGAATTATCTCATCGAAATACTCATATGACGACTTTTCTGAAAGAAAAATAAATATATATGCTTGATAAAAATCTGAAATTATTCTACTACTTCCATTGAAATTAAGTCGCTATCAAATCTCTTTGGAACACACTATTTCTTCTTAGGATAATAAGTTCGTTTTTCTATTCTTTTTTTGCATATTTCTCTGTTACTCTCTATGCGAGCTGCCAGCCATCTCTTCAATTCCTTCGTCCAGCAATTTAATGCTCTTCATCAATTCCTCATCAGAAGGCTCTAAAACACCATGAAAATATTCAGGCAGAGCTTGAACTACATTACATTTTCCTCCTCATGATTAAATGATATCGAACTTGGCTTGGACGCTGATTCTTTTATAAAGTAATTGACATCATCCTGGTATGCCTTAAGACTTGTTTTAGGTTCATTAATATGCAACATCATATCTTCATCAGAGTCTCCATCTGAAACAGAATCGCTTCTCAGACCAAACATAATTGCTTGCACAATATAGTTTTGATACTGTTACTAGCATACATTTATATTCGTGTAAGCATATTTTGCAATTCCGCACAATATCCCATTCTGCAGTCTTCATCACAAGAAGTGATGAACGAAACATAATAAAATTTATAGGTGAATACTCTAAAACCCAGAATCAAATTGTTAGAATTGAATCAATTTCATTCTTCACAGGGAAAGACCATGAGTCAACAATTCTTACCAACATTCTCAACATTTGCTTCCATCATGAGGGATTTATAATGTGCTTCCACAGTAACTCTATGGTAATACTTGTTGACTCATGGTTTTTCCCTGTGAAGAATGAAATTGATTAAATTCTAACAATTTGATTCTGGGTTTTAGAGTATTCACCTATTAATCAGAATTCTAGCTTCGATTCTTGATGGACACATTCCTTTAATTTTTGAAGTATCCCCTGTTTTCATTTGACGTACCTTGCTGTTGGAAATATATCCTTAAAAAAAAGTCAAATACGTTATACAAGATTCTCCCACATTATAAAAGAAAAATTAATACCTCTTGTGTCACTTCTATTACAATTATATATAATAATTGTCTCGCCTTTCTTATCTTTTCTAGTTGAATGGTAACAGTAATCCACTTCTTTGTTTCCAAAGTTTCTCCAGACTGTAAATTCTTCGAAATTGGCAAATTGATGACTGGATCGAGTTATCTTAAATTCATGAACATCGGTTAAATGTTTTAAAAGTAACATCGAAAATCCTACTGCATTCTGACATAAAGGACAAATAATGCTTGACGAAGTCTTTCTTGGTGAAAAACATGACATTGCTCTACAGATTTTAGTTAATGTTAAAATATATTTTTCACTGAGTACTCACTTTTCTGTTTCTGCCATAATAAAAAATTGAGAATAGCTGAAACAGGAAAGAAACGTTCTGATAAGAACGATTGAATAATATAATAATCAAAGCAAATTCAACTCAGGCAAGGCAAGGAGTAAGTATCTTCGTCTCTTATAAATGCAATATTCAATAACAGAATGACAGATACACCGTTAGGTTAGGTTAGGAGGATCGAAGTTACAAATTTTTTAATTTCGATATCGGAGATACACGAACAGATACGAACGTTGCCGAAAAAATTTGCGTTTTACTGTATCCTATCGGTGGTCATCGATGATTCGATTTTTACCTTTCATCCGATTGCGTCATTCGCGATTTATCGGCAGGAGTCGGGTAGTTGAATCTACCGACCACCGAACAATGTTAACTAGCCAAGATGACTGAAACATGTCAAATGCGGTTTGTTCATTGTTAATAAATCCTGTATTTTGAGTAAACATATCGTGGAGTGGTGGAAGTTTAGAATCATTTAGTAATAGAAACCAAACGTTCGTTTATTACCAAATGAAAATATGTTTTCAATTAATATATCTTATATTTGAAGAGAACTGCAGTTTAAATGAAATACATCATACCCAAATATATTAAATATTAACAAATACCGTGTAAATAAATATTTCGTTATATATGAATGAATTCTTTCAGAGGCAAGATCTGTTAGTTAATAAATAAATTAAAGATTAATATGTGGATTTATCTGTTAATGAATAATCTCGAAATAAATACTTTATTGATAAAAACAAATTTATTTCTCTCAGTGCAGGGCCCCATCGCAAGTCAAATTTTTTTCGTGCTATTTGATGATGATAACCAAGTGAATTTTTCCTGTGAATATGATTATGCAAGGATTCCGCGTTCTGATCGAAACACCACCCGAAAAATTAGGGGTTGAAATTTCAACCCCAGGGCCCCATGGCAAGTCGAATTTTTTTTGCGCTATTTGATGATGATAACCAAGTGAATTTTTCCTGTGTATATGATTATGCAAGGATTCCGCGTTCTGATCGAAACACCACCCGAAAAATTAGGGGTTGAAATTTCAACCCCAAGGCCCCATCGCAAGTCGATTTTTTTTTGCGCTATTTGATGATGATAACCAAGTGAATTTTTCCTTTGAATAAGATTATGCAAGGATTCCGCGTTCTGATCGAAACACCACCCGAAAAGTTAAGGGATGAAATTTCAACCCCAGGGCCCCATCGGAAGTCGAATTTTTTTTGCGCTATTTGATTATGATGCCCAAGTGAATTTTTCCTGTTAATATGATTATGCAAGGATCACGCGTTCTGTACGAAAATTGACCGGAAAAGTTAAGGGATGAAATTTCAACCCCAGGGCCCTACGCAAGTCAAATTTTTTCTGCGCTATTTGATGATGATAACCAAGTGAATTTTTCCTGTGAATATGATTATGCAAGGATTCCGCGTTCTGATCGAAACACCACCCGAAGATTTAGGGGTTGAAATTTCAACCCCAGAGCCCCATCGCAAGTCCAATTTTTTTGCTCTGTTCAAGTAGTATACGTCGTCAGGAATCTTTCCCTCCAATCTGGTAATGCAAGGAGCTCTTCCTCATATCGGCATCTTCAAGTTCACGAGAAATTAATAAAACGAGTCCGGTGCGAAATATGAATGTTCATATCGACTTTTTTTTGTCGTAAAATCGTCTATTCAAAATAAAAAATACGCATTTTATTTATTATTCCCCCATTTAATCAACCTAACTTCGAATTCCTATGAGAAAACAGAAGGGACACCGGACGCCACTGACTTGGGCGTTCGGGTGTTTCCGTAAATTTCGGCCGCTATCTTTGGCCGCTCTTTTCACACCGGTTATGATTGTGACAAATTCTCTGACACGTTTAAGTATTTACAATCAGTACCTAAAACTCTGACTCCGATGAGGATGCTCGTTCTCCTGAAGAAATATCGCACTTTGTTGGAATGCTCCTTATCTAATGTGAATTAATTTCCTCTAATTGTGTGTCAATTCGGTCCAGTCTGCAACATCTCGTAAAACAAAATCATGTAAGAATCCTTCATTCTCACACTGTTTTTATGGTAACAATCGATGATCACATGTTGGCCTCATGCCATCGATTTATTCAACATCTGTCAAATATATGAGAGAGATAAGAGTTCTGCCAATCAATATTGCGCTATGCAAAAATCAGTAACCGATATTTGAAGCAATATTTCATTAATTTCGATAAAAATTCAAGCAAAGAAAATAATGTATGATACTCATTCTAACACTCGTTCAATCGAAGACTCGCGTTCAAATTTTGAACTCGTGTGAGAATATTAATGCCTTCTGCATTTGTATATTAAATAACTATTCTCCGTTCTCATAGAGCGAAGTTTAGGATCTCCCAAGTTGAAACTTTGGTCCAAGGTATGAATGATCTACAAACGCAAGTTTTCGTGCAACGCTCAGGATGCGAAATACCTTTCTAATGACTCCACTTCCGGTACACAAATATAGAATGGAGAGAAAGACCTAGACGAGTCAATTTCTGGTCTGCGTTTCGAGATGACTAGACGGTGTTTATGGCTATTCTACAGTCTACTTTCAATTGTGCCCGATTTCCTGTGCCGTGATGTAATTTTATGGCAGGTAATGGGTCTTCTTGTCGCAATCTCCCTCAATTTGTCTGTTATATTATCTGTCGCCTTTTTTGCTGTTGAAATTTAATGTCGAAATGGTTTTATTCCGGGGGATGAGAACTCTGACCTTTTTTCGAGCAGTTGACGAGTTCCGATGCAATTCATCTATGAACAATTCTACTTTAACAGGCCACTTCAACATTTGTTTTTCAAATATATATTGATGGACGTTACCATACCAATCTGCAACTGCCTCCTGGAATTTCATATTCTTCTCAGTAATTTCAGATATTTTGAATTCGTTTTCTACAATTTTCGAGTCATTCTGGCACCTATCCATGAATTTCCTTTTCAATTTTATTGTAATTTTTTCACGTGTCATTTGCCATAATACTTTCCAAAATATCGAGAAAAAACTGAGGAAGAAACGAAGATAAGAGTATTCGGTATTATGTTTGTTATTCCCAATCTAGATATCTTAAGCACAAATAGTTTTCACATCTTTGATGTCGAAGACTGTAGAAATATTGTACATTTTCTGAATTTTGAGAAACTCGCCACAGGGTGTTCCGAATTTATGGTCAAATATTGGGATCAGGATTGGCCCATAACTCTCGTTTTTCAAATTAGAAACTTTTTTTTATGCGTTGAACTGTGCGAAGAAAAATGATGTTAATGTTCCAATATGTTAATGCTCCTAAAATTAATAATTCTTGAGTTAACCAGGATTTCCTGATTTCATGTCGTACGCAGCGTCAAATTCATAGAATCTGTTTTAAATCGACAATGGCCTTGATCATAGAAGATTAACCATTTAAATAACTCACTAGTGACACAACTCTTTTCTGACTTTATTTATCACGAGATTTATCATTGTTGATACGGAACAGATTTCATGAATCTGACGCTACGTACATAAAATCAGAAAATCCTAAATAACTCAAGAATTCTTTATTTTAGTAGCATCTACATGTTCTAACATTATCACTATTTTTCTTCAGAGAATCCAGAGTAATCATAAAAAAATTGGGTTCTAATTTGAAAAACGAAAGTTATGGGACAATATTCATTCCAATTTGTAAAATGTAATGTAAAATATTTCCACAATATTCGAATTCAAAAATGGGAAAATAGTTTGTCCATAAGATATTTAGAATAGGAACAACAAACATTATACCAAATACTCATATCTCCCTTTTTTCTCTCGTTTTTCTCGATATTTTGAAAAGTATTTTGGGCAACGATTTGAGTATGAATGTATTCAGAATTGCGTACTCTATCAAATTCAAAAACAAATTTTTATTCACTCCCTGTATAACTGAAAGTGGTCAGGCTCCAAGAATATTTCAGCTCGCTAGATAATGGCAAAGAATAATTTTTTTTAGATTTCGAATAGGTCCAGTTCTCCAGAAACGCCTAATAGGCCGTCGAACTTGGTACACCCTGTATAGAGGGTTTTTATAAATGATTTTAACATCCTTGTTTGCTTCGGATTATGGTTGAGCACTACAAGGGACTTCCTTCGATACATTTTCAGCGGTTGTCTTTTACTGTGGTTGTTTTTTTGAAATATTTCTACGAGACAACCATAATACTACCAAAATATTCCAATACTTCTAGGACGATTTGGTATTTCTGTTTACATAAAAAAGTACATGATTAAAATCAGCGATAACCTGTTACTTCTCTGAAATAAACTCAGAAACTTCATTCATTTCGTTTTTTAATTCAGTTCTTCTTGTTACGTTATAAGGTATTCATTGTTTTGAATATTCAGTTCAAGATAATTTATCAATATGTATCTACCTTTCGAAGTATAGGTATTCGACAAAAAACCATACTCAAATTCCAAGCAAAAATGTCAGCCCATACTTAATTTATGTCGGCTTCATGTAATTCAAAAGACAGATAAAACGGGTAATTCTGATCAATCAAGAGTTGTGTTATCGGAATAAATCCTTTATTTTTGTCTCTATATTGATAATGATAATGACTTTTGCCGGATAACCTAATCGTGCAGATTCATTCTTTTGACCTTATTTATCGGGTGAAGTCCAGTCTTAATTTTATTTTCATCGAGCTATTGAAAAATTGTTCGGTAATTAGGGTCAATTTCAATGAAGCGTGTAATGCAATTTATGATTGGATAGTCTATTTTCATCGAGAGGCGATAACTCTTTCACATTGTGATATGATTCAGCGGGATGTTTCGCGACAAGTGTTAATAAAAAATGCGATCTGAACGCGTAGGAGGCCAAAAAAATTCTCATTCGATCCAACCGACTTTTCTCCAAGAAACTATATCTAACAATTCAAATCGTCATTTATTCAAATATTTGTTTCACGATAATTGAGACGTAGATTGTTTATCATCTGAATGAATAATCATCCTCAAATGAAAAAAGGAATGACCACATTGAAACTTTACGACTTAGTTATTGTCTGCTAACTTTTAGGCACAATCCTGAATTTTGGAATATGAGGAAAGTGCCTCACATGATAATGTATATATATGGTTGAGCAACCTCTTTTTCTGCATTCTCATGTACATCTGCCAATAATATTTTTTCGCTTCTTAATCGGTGTAAAACATGAACATGCACAGAATTGGACTCAGTATGGGTTTCATTTATTGATTTTCCCAATATTTTCAGGTTTAGCAGACCTTTGAAGTTTTCAATGATTTATTTTTATAGTTTTGTGAGTAGGCAAATGAGGTAATTGACTAGATGTCAGTGTTGGCATAGAATTTCCCCACCAGTGGATTTTCTTTGGTTATTTTCAAATGGATATGTTCGAGGATATGTCCCACTGTTAGGTTTTTTCAAAAATAGCAAATTTTCGGTTGAACGAACGTCATATACACACAGAACAGTTTATTTATTCGTGTATGTTCTTCGAGATCACTCTATGATGGTTTATCTGAAAATTTTTTATAAATAATTCTTTTGTAATTGATGAAAAAATGTGGTATCAACAAAATAAAACATTTCTAACAAACGTCCATTAAGAAACCAGAGGAGAAGTAGCTGAAATACGAACAAACGTGACATTCCAGAAGCAAACTTCACTTATTTTTTTAGTTAGACTTCTCGTTTCATTTTCGTGATGTGGAGCTCAAAAACAGCATGTGAATTTTTTTTTTAAATGGCCATTGACTTCTGGCTTCATAGGTGTTTGGTTTGCTCTCATCATGTTTTCCGGTTTGGTGTTGACGTTTCCGAAAATTCATGATGCTACTATAATAATTTATGCTCTGCTACTCTATCAGATTGAATTATTCCTTTTAAAATCGGATTACATGACTGGAGACATTCTTGATGCCCAGAGGAGGCGTGCTAATCAGATGTGGACTAGGATTTATGATAATCCAGATGAAGGCAGCTTCTTCATTTTGTTTTTGTTTCTATTCCTCTTCCTTCGATATCATAGAAGGTTGAACCCATTTTATGGTATGACTCTCATCCCAGATACGTTGGACCGGATTGAAGTTTTCAGTTCTTCCCAGGATTTATTTCCTGATGAAAAAAAATTATAGGGACCTGTCAGTACCGTTTTAAATTGAAATATTACACAACAGCAGGTTTAGTATACCTCGATATACCGGGTGTTCCAGGTAAGGTGTTTCAATGGATTATCTCAGCCATTTTGGAAGAAAAATGTGAAGATTTCATGTTTTACAATTCCTTCAAGGAAACTTCCTTTGATAACAATAAAAATTTTAAATCTTTTCCGATTGGACCGAAAGTTACTCTGACTTTTTTCATTCCAAATGGCACCATTTTTCGCAGAGTTTGATTTCTACTCAAAATTACATTTTCGATTGTGTTGCACACTCTGTATCTTACTATTGATTTGATGGAGAAGACGACAATTGAAATTTCAAATCAAAAATTTTTAAGTAGGCTACGATATTTGGTATAATTCTGATTTTCGCTTCAATGATTATTGATAATTCATGAACGCGATAAGATATTCTGCAAGATCTCCAGATTTGAAGATGCTAGGTAATTTGAAAGAGGCCAGATTCCTCCTATTGATGAAAGATCCGAAATAATCGGAGTCATAATAAAATGGTTTCCATAATACATTTACGACTTAAAACAATGGGAAAAAATCACTATCGATAAATTCTGAATTTGATTAAAAAAAAGTTTTAATGGAAATACAAGTTTTTTTTTCGAATAACTCAGGAACCGTTCGAGATAAAGAGCTGAAAATTGGGGTGAATAATGTTTTTCGAATGTCAAGTCGAAGTTTAAATCGAAAAGCCGCATGGGTGGGATTTTCGATATACATAAACTCGGCATACTTTTTATTTGTGTCTCATTTGTAAACGTCAGTTTCCAAAAAAGCAATATTCCAAATATTGTTACAATTTTCGCCAGAAGGAAGAAATTGTTCAGCTTCTTCTCAACTTAATAACTTGGCCATTTTTCGGCTCATAACGCTCATTTTTTCATTTCAGAAACGCTATTACTTATTGAAATCTGCAAATGACAACTAAACGTAATACTTTTCAATGAATTTTTTAAGGAAAACAAACCTGGTAACAAGGGCATTTTTTTCATTTCTAAGCAGCTTTTCAGCATAGACCATTTTGCCCATAAAGTATTAAGCTGAATCTAGCTGACAGTTGATTCAAATAGACCAACAAAACATCTTCAGTTACCCCAATCACACAATTTTTGTTTTGTCACTTTTTGAAGTCGTCGTGTTCTCGCTCGTACCTTGAAGCTTATTTTGCAGGTAATAAACTTGATGCGACACTGCTGGCTGCCTCAATAATTTCTTTTGGTACATTAATTTTCGCTTTCGCCAAAACGAATGTAAAGAAAAATAAACAGACATTCATGGCAACGCTTCCATAGCTTACGACATTTGCGACAAATTATTGAGATTTTTTTGGAACTTATCTTACCTTTTTACAAATGAGAAACGAAAAAAATATAAAACTCAAAGTAACGGGTTTTACTGGCTAAAAGAGGTAACTGACTCGCCTGCAGCTAGTCAGTTATATCCTCCAATCGCCAGTAAAAACCATCTTACCTTGCTAGTAATGTTATATACTATTTCATTGGCGTTTTTTTCATCGAATCAGATGTGAAATAGAAAGTGTTATACATCGTTGAAACGCTATTTTCAGTAGAAATCAGAAATTGAAAGAAGAATATTTGTTTTTCTCAAATAGAGGTTTCTTGGACTAATTGAAGAACACGAAATTTTCAATATTCACCGAAATGGCTGAGGTAATGATTTTATGAAATCAGGTTAATTCTGGATCATTCAATATTCAATGATTTGAAATATTGAAATGAGCTTCAGATTGAAGCGAGTATGTTTGGATATGGTCTCAGATATGTTTTAGAGTGAAGAAATGGTACACTGAGAGAAGTATTCACTTGATATTATCGATCATGCGTTAAAGTTAATAAATCATTTATTGGCCAAATGGACAAATAAATATATCTTTCATGGAAATAAAGAATTTATTTAAGTTTTCGCAAATCACCTTCACTCAATATTATATCACATTTATTTATGAATAATAACATTCAATAATACTGAATAAAGACGCATTACACTGAAATAAATATATTTAGTAATAATTAACAAACTGCATGAATTATGAATGAATGTTAACGTCTGATAGCAAAATTGAAAATTAATGGCTTTGCAGACGGAATTGAATTCTGGAATAATGACCAATCCGTGCAGGATTTGAACCTGCGACCCTCGAAATACTCGTCTAATCCGCTAACTAACTGTGCCATTGGGAAGGTTGAAGGTTCCATCTGATCTTCGGTTGGCGACTCTTCCAGAATTCGATGTTAGTTTGTTAGTTTTAATTCTTCATGAACTATGACGCTCGTGAAGAATTCTTTGGGGAGTTAGGGTTGGAAGGGGAACTCATTCGCTATCGGTGGTCATCGATGATTCGATTTTTACCTTTCATCCGATTGCGTCATTCGCGATTTATCGGCAAGAGTCGGGTAGTTGAATCTACCGACCACCGAACAATGTTAACTAGCCAAGATGACTGAAACATGTCAAATGCGGTTTGTTCATTGTTAATAAATCCTGTATTTTGAGTAAACATATCGTGGAGTGGTGGAAGTTTAGAATCATTTAGTAATAGAAACCAAACGTTCGTTTATTACCAAATGAACATATGTTTTCAATTAATATATCTTATATTTGAAGAGAACTGCAGTTTAAATGAAATACATCATACCCAAATATATTAAATATTAACAAATACCTTGTAAATAAATATTTCGTTATATATGAATGAATTCTTTCAGAGGCAAGATCTGTTAGTTAATAAATAAATTAAAGATTAATAAGTGGATTTGTCTGTTAATGAATAATCTCGAAATAAATACTTTATTGATAAAAACAAATTTATTTCTCTCAGTGTAGTCTAACTAAAAAACTAATTTCGTTCAAGGTTTCGTTCCTTCTACAACCTGAACAGAGCCTTCGAATCGAGCTATTTTTTTTTCTAATCGACGCCGAACATCGATTTCACGGTACATTCAATGACAGATCGTATTCGATTCAACTTCGCACATTCTCGGTATTCATAGAGGAATCGTCAATTGTCGACTTCGAAATCGTCATCCTTCATCATTTCAAGCGATGTCGTCTTTCGTGGAAATTATTCGTCATGATTATTCGTAATTCACATTCGTAAAGGTCGATTTAATTTCTAGTTCGATCCGTGGGAGGCCGTGAAAATTTATCCGAGGTAAGACTCAAAGATCGCGGAGTCACAAAATGTGAATGCGAGTAACTGATCTCACGATGTTTAAGATAGAACGTCAGGATATAATTCAGCTTCCTTCATTTTCTTCTTTAGAACACTTTCTCTTTTTTTATTCCTCAAACATTAACAAATGTCAGGGATATGTATTTCTTTTCGAAAGAGAAAGCATTTCATCAAAAAATATGATTTCCCCTTCAGCTACATGCTACTTGATTTTCCAGTTTTTGAAATTCATTCCTACTCTTGATTATTTTTGCATAGCATCTTCGATGTCTCACTTTAGGCTCACCTGTTTGTTCAGCACTTCCCTTCAATGAATTTTTTCCCGCTTTACAATTGCCTTACATTTTCATAACCTTGGTAGGAATTGATCAAATTATCCCCTTCAAAGATGTAATTATCTAATTTGGCCAATCTGTAAACTCTCAATTAATTGAGGATTTTCATTAGCTTTGTTCATTGGTTTTGTTCGATATTTAGCTCGAGATGTCAGTGGGGAAAGGTGCAAGCTTCCGAAGATTATTGAATCAGAAGAAGAATAGTTGTTGTAAGTACCACTGAAATGACATCTGATTTGTCGCATCTTGAAAGTTTTTATGTAGGAATGTTTTCGGGCGAAAATGACTACAACTAATTCCTTTTTTAATTTTTCGAAGTTGCAGGATGTGCTGCTCGAAATATTTGATTAATGTTACAAATATCTTTAGTGAAAAGGGAAAAAAATTCATTTAGAAAAATATTGAGATGGTGAAATAACATTGATTTGCAACAAAATAGAATGTCTTCATATATTTCAAATATAGTTCAAATTTGAATTTTTGATTTATCAAATTCGTTTCATGAATTTGTTCATTCTAATGTAAGATTATTCACGAAAGTCGCGCAAAGAGTTTACATTTTACATACAACAGATCTTCAGCGAAGGAGTTTAAAACATGAATTTCAAATTTCGATTAGATCGATTCCTCAATTGCTTAACAAAACCTTGAAATTCTTTCAGAAATAGCGCAAAATTTCTATCAATTCACGGGGTGTACAGGGTGATTGTTTATATTTTACTAAATCGCTTTCTCAGTTAATATTGGTCGTATACAAAAGTTCAACTGGGCAAATTTGCAGTATTTTGATGAGTATTCAGAATTCAGTACTGAGAATTACATATAGGCATCGTTAACCTGAAAATTCTAGTCAACTTTTGTTTTCCAAATGGCACACCCTGTATTTTATCTTACTAATCGGTAGAGCTCTTTCTTCTGGTAGCTTTCGAGGGTGAAATTTAAATAACCTAGTGATTCGATTCTCATAAAAAATGTTTTCACGATATTTGGAGGAAAAATCACCTTTTTATGTACCAAATTTTACTCAATTTTTGACATTGATCGCATTTTCCAGATTTTGCAATGAAATACGAATACGACATTTTTCTTGAAATTGGTGCTTCGAATCCTCTATGAATAGCGTAAAAGATCAGGTTTTTCCTCCATTTGTAGACACAACATTGAAGGAAATATACTTAGAGGAAATCCATCAAAGGATTGGGTAGATGTTTACAATTCTCGGAAGGTACCACAGAAAATAACGATCAGATCAATTTGAAAAATAACTAGTTGAAAAACAACGATCAAAAGCTAACGTGAGATTTCGAAAATTCATAAAATATTTTGGTCAAATTGAAATTCAAAGTTGAGTCCGATTTAGACTCCGGAACGTTTCAAAATTCAGAAGTTCGAAGTGTTGTTATTGTTAGGCAACGATTTTTCCAAAGGAAGGCCCGAGTTTCTTCTTCTATTATTAAGAAAAAAATCTGATTCTTGTTTCACGGGCTGAGAGAGAAAGGACTAAGTAAAACATTTGAAAAATATACTCCCCGTCAATAAATTCCGGACAGACAAAATTTTCGTCAAATTCAACACCCTGTATCTTTCTTTTTGGTGCTGCGATTTTTTTGAAATTTTCACCAGGTGTGGTATTAGGTCTTGTTATATAAACCTGAAATATACTTTGCAAAAATATCTGTAGTCTCGTCTGTAGTTCATCTCTTATACAGGGAGAAACAAAACCTTGTTTTATACCCTCCATTTCTAAACACCCTGTTGTGAATTTGAGGCGGAATATTTTGTATCATTGAGTTTTAATTTGAAGTATAATCTTTTTTTAACAAAATGTTCTTTGATTTACGTCAGTATTTGCTTTAAAAAAAATACACATTCTCAAAGAAAGTCTTTTAATTTTTTTTAACAATTTATAACATTATAATACCTTATCGATTAGTACATACTCAACCTTCCCAAAATCAATAGCGTGTATTTCCACATCGCTTTTTCCATACGACGTGGCATACTTTCAATGCATTTCCGATTTGCTTCTGGCAGAATATTTTTCAATTCTTCAAGAAGGGCTGTTCGTGAATCGGATAGGGTGTTGGACTGCTGATTTCGAACATGTCTACCTTGCATATGCCATACATGTTCAATTTGATTTAAATCCGGACTTGTGGCCACACCAATCGTTGAATATTCGCCCCTTCTAAGTATTCTATTACTAGCAGTATTCTACATCAACAGAAATTTTTGGGGAAATATTCCCCCAGAAGCAATTCGTAAATGCATTGAAAGTATGTCACGTCTAGAACTGATGAGAAAGCGAGGTGGAAATACACGCTCTTCATTTTCAGATGTTTGTTTATGATTGCAAGCAGATACTGACGTATGTGGAAGAACACTTTGTTAAGAAAGGGTCACACTTCATATTAAAACTTAATGATATGAAATTTTCCGCCTCAAATTCACCACAAGGTGTTTAGAAATCGAGGGTATAAAACGAAGTTTCGTTTCTCCCTATATAACGGATAAACTATAGGTATTTTTGCAAAGTTAATTTCAGGTTGATATTAACCTGAATACTTCACCTGGTGACAATTTCAACAAAATCGGAGAACCACGAAAAATGATACACACTGAGAGAAGTATTCACTTGATATTATCGATCATGCGTTAAAGTTAATAAATCATTTATTGGCCAAATGGACAAATAAATATTTCTTTCATGGAAATAAAGAATTTATTTAAGTTTTTGCAAATCACCTTCACTCAATATTATATCACATTTATTTATGAATAATAACATTCAATAATACCGAATAAAGACGCATTAGACTGAAATAAATATATTTAGTAATAATTAACGAACTGCATGAATTATGAATGAATGTTAACGTCTGATAGCAAAATTAAAAATTGATGGCTTTGCAGACGGAATTGAATTTTGGAATAATGACCAGTCCGTGCAGGATTTGAACCTGCGACCCTCGAAATACTAGTCCAATGCGCTAACCAACTGTGCTATTGGGAAGGTTGAAGGTTCCATCTGATCTTCGGTTGGCGACTCTCCCAGAATTCGATGTTAGTTTGTTAGTTTTAATTCTTCATGAACTATGACGCTCGTGAAGAATTCTTTGGGGAGTTAGGGTTGGTCATCGATGATTCGATTTTTACCTTTCATCCGATTGCGTTATTCGCGATTTATCGGCAGGAGTCGGGTAGTTGAATCTACCGACCACCGAACAATGTTAACTAGCAAAGATGACTGAAACATGTCAAATGCGGTTTGTTCATTGTTAATAAATCCTGTATTTTGAGTAAACATATCGTGGAGTGGTGGAAGTTTAGAATCATTTAGTAATAGAAACCAAACGTTCGTTTATTACCAAATGAACATATGGTTTCAATTAATATATCTTATATTAGAAGAGAACTGCAGTTTAAATGAAATACATCATACCCAAATATATTAAATATCAACAAATACCGTGTAAATAAATATTTCGTTATATATGAATGAATTCTTTCAGAGGCAAGATCTGTTAGTTAATAAATAAATTAAAGATTGATAAGTAGATTTGTCTGTTAATGAATAATCTCGAAATAAATACTTTTTTGATAAAAACAAATTTATTTCTCTCAGTGCAGGCTGTTGAATTTTACAAAAATTTTCTTGTCCGGAATTTATTGACAGGGGGTGCAATTTAAAAATAGTCTCCATTTACCCATTCTCAATGGGTTCGTCTACACCTGCATATCCCTATTAACCTTCCTTTCAATTGACAATTTCCAAAACGTGTGAACCAAGAAGAAGTCGCCCACTGGTTGCGTAGGCCTCTCGGTGAAACCGCGTAGACTCTCGTCTCCATCTAGGGTCATGCCCCACGTCAAATGTGTGGCAATAAACAACTATCCTCTGATACGTCACCCGTCTATCTCATCGTCCAGGTATCTGGTGCAAATGTTCGTAAATCCGATCTAATTGATGTTGCCGAAGCCGTTCTTGGGCAATAGTTCAGAGTTGCGTATCGACAAATGGTTGAGGATAGGTTTCAATTGGCGCAGACTTGGAGAACGTCTTCGTTGATTCGAGGCTTATCTTCGAGGATATCTCTCGATGGTCGTTGCTTGGATTGTTGTCTACTTGACAGAATGTTGATCTACATCTACAATGAGGAATGTTCACATTTTTCAATTTCTACTTATTCCTATTCTCCGTAGAAAATGAATATATTGTGTACAAAAATTATTTGAATACTTCAAATAGTGCCCGAGATATCGAGTTATAAACATGAGTTCGATGGATCCGTGTGACGTCACTTTACATCCAACGACTTGCGAGGTTCAGTACGTAGCCGGGTCCAATATAAGGGCCTCTCGTCTCACGGAGTGCGATTTGCGAATGTAGTATGACGTCACATCGCCGCGAGGAATTGAATATTCACGGGGTTGTAAAATCCGAACTACTACACTGAGAGAAATAAATTTGTTTTTATCAATAAAGTATTTATTTCGAGATTATTCATTAACAGACAAATCCACTCATTAATCTTTAACTTATTTATTAACTAACAGATCTTGCCTCTGAAAGAATTTATATATAACGAAATATTTATTTACACGGTATTTGTCAATATTTAATATATTTGGGTATGATGTATTTCATTTAAACCTCAGTTCTCTTCAAATATAAGATATATTAATTGAAAACATATGTTCATTTGGTAATAAACGAACGTTTGGATTCTATTACTAAATGATTCTAAACTTCCACCACTCCACGATTTGTTTACTCAAAATACAGGATTTATTAACAATGAACAAACCGCATTTGACATGTTTCAGTCATCTTGGCTAGTTAACATTGTTCGGTGGTCGGTAGATTCAACTACCCGACTCCTGCCGATAAATCGCGAATGACGCAATCGGATGAAAGGTAAAAATCGAATCATCGATGACCACCGATAGCGAATGAGTTCCCCTTCCAACCCTAACTCCCCAAAGAATTCTTCACGAGAGCCATAGTTCATGAAGAATTAAAACTAACAAACTAACATCGAATTCTGGGAGAGTCGCCAACCGAAGATCAGATTAAACCTTCAACCTTCCCAATGGCACAATTGGTTAGCGCATTGGACTAGTCTTTCGAGGGTCGCAGGTTCAAATCCTGCACGGACTGGTCATTATTCCAGAATTCAATTCCGTCTGCAAAGCCATTAATTTTCAATTTTGCTATCAGACGTTAACATTCATTCATAATTCATGCAGTTTGTTAATTATTACTAAATATATTTATTTCAGTGTAATGCGTCTTTATTCGGTATTATTGAATGTTATTATTCATAAATAAATGTGATATAATATTGAGTGAAGGCGATTTGCGAAAACTTAAATAAATTCTTTATTTCCATGAAAGAAATATTTATTTGTCCATTTGGCCAATAAATGATTTATTAACTTTTACGCATGATCGATAATATCAAGTGAATACTTCTCTCAGTGTAGGTCTTTTCGACCGATTTTGCATACCTTTGAACATTCCTCATTTACTCACATTATTTACACACGGCATCAGTGCTCCGTTTCTTTCTATATCTTTTTTTATATATGTCGTAGTTTTCTATAAACTCAGTCATATTATAATACGCCTAGGCTTTTTCAATTCGACTAGGCATATTGCAATATCACCGAAATAATGGACGATCTCACAATTTGACTGGCCATTTAAGGCGTATGATAATACGCCTGCATGGTTATTCGGCTTATTGTCAAAACTTAAGAGCGCGCGATTTCCCCAGATTCTGGCAGAGATTATACTCGTCGTATCAGTCATATTGTCAGATTTTCACTTGCTCTGGTTGTTTTACAATACGCCTAGTCATATTGAAAAAGCCTAGGCTTATTATAATAAGACTGATATTATAATGTAATCTGAAGAAAATATTGGTGGAAAATTGTTTTTATTCTGTAGGCGCTTTCTCTGAGGACTATTAATATTTTTTTCTTTTTTTTTTTGTTCATTTGATTATTCCTATATAAATGTTAGTTCGTCAGAAAAAAATGATGCACCAACAGTGAATTTAACACTGAGTACAATAAAAAAAAAGCAATCGAATTTAACGAATTGCATGCAACTTCTTTAGCACCTAGTAAATTCTCCAGAATTGGCCCCAAGTCTACAAACCTGCACAGAATTTCGAAAGCGAAAACGAATTTTTATACAAAAAATATATCATCGAAGGTAACAACGTTGACGAATGATGTGGACTTTTCAAAAAAAAAAAAACGACCAGACAACATTAGTTTTTCCTTCACCTACTTGGTCAGCATTTCAAATTAGGTCATTTGGCTGATATCATCGTATTTTTTTCGATTCACTCAGGTCCTACATGAAGTACGCACCAGATTTTGAGACATAGCTTCGATCTTCACATAGCTTTATTGTTTTCTGGTCTCACTAAGATTTCGACCAATTTCTTCTCGCTATGCTTCTCGAATGT
This sequence comes from Hippodamia convergens, assembly GCA_038502775.1. Classification (NCBI taxonomy): domain Eukaryota; kingdom Metazoa; phylum Arthropoda; class Insecta; order Coleoptera; family Coccinellidae; genus Hippodamia; species Hippodamia convergens. Next base: position 140,474,725 of record CM076607.1, on the reverse strand, counting down.
AGTACAAGCACATTATAATTATGTATATCGAATTCCCTTGAACTCAAGGATCCGTTGCAATTTTTCGAAGAAACCCAAAATGATTCATCTGCGAAGATCTAGAACGATGCTATCAAAATGCGATGTGGTTCTCACCGGCAACAAAACACGTACAATTATCAGTTACGGCATGACGTTATTAGGAAACATTTCCGGTTGTCAACGTAATACTGAGAAACCGATTTTGAATTCGTATGTACAGAAACGAACGATAATTATGATTCTAAGCCTATATTAAGTTGAACTTTGTACTTTCATACGTGATGGTGTCAATTAATATCGTCTATTGAATGAAATCTAGAAATTGGTTGGCCTATTAATAGACGATCATTAATGTGAATTCTTAAAAATTTCACAAAAGGCTTCAGTGTAGATGAGATTATTTAATACAGGTGTCCCAGAAGTCGACGTCAAGCTGGTATCGGGTAACAGGCTGAGTCATAGTCTTGGTCATGGCAGTCATAAAAAAAAATTCAAAAATCTGAGTGGTGCATTTTTCAAATTATATCGATTTATCATTATTCGAGAAAATAAATACTTGTTGAACTCCTATTGCTTAATTTTTCCGTTTATACCGAAAAGTGCTTTTCTAACCTGTAGCCTCTAATTTTAAGCCAATTCCTTTAGCTTTGAAATAAATGTCACTTTCTACCGAACCAAGTATTAAAAATTAATATTTCACACAAATCAACTGACTGTACTGAATAAAAAACTGAACTCAATCTGTTCGGCAAAATACCTTGACAGTTGGGGTATTTTTGAGGGTTCTAAATGATACAACAATGACATCTTGTTGATTATACAGTAAAATCCGCTTATAATGACATCGAGGGGAAATTAAAAATACGTCATAATAACCGGAAGTCACATAAAGCAGAATTTCAGCAAAATTGATAGTATTTTTCTCGGATTCAGTTTATGACAAGAACGACAAATTCAGATTTTGCTTTATTGAAATAATAAAAAATAGCTTCTCTTACAGAAAAAAACTAAATATGAAGAACTTTTTCATTTTTTAGAAAAGTAATCTGAAATTTTATTTTGCGTTTGTTTGTTTTTTTTTCGACTTGAAATAATAGCTTCAATGGATGTCATTTTGTCCACAATACACCAATAATCTCTTCAAGGATCTGGATTATACTAAAAACTAAAAAGCATGTCGGCACTCGTATGTCTCGTATCGTATCAAACCTCATCGCATTAAAAAGAGTATAGTAGGGTGGCTTGAGAAACAATCAAGCGGTTACTTTAACCGGAAAAATTTTCGAACAATCATGTTATTGTATCTGAAATCATGTCATTGTAAGCGACATGTCATTATGAGCGAAGACATTGAATCCGGACCCTATAGTAAGAAGTTTTGAATGAAACCAAACTCAACACCGCATTTTCGTCATTATAAGCGATTGGTCAGTATAGCCGGTGTCATAATAAACGGATTCTACTGTAAGTTCATCGATTCGAAGAAATTTATTGATACTGGGAAGTAACAAGAAATTTTCATTGTGAATTTAATCTGCTAAAAGATGAACAAAACCTCACCAATTCATCAACAGTGTTGAGGTATCTTGAAATACAGGGTTGAGATAAAGTATGAAACCAAGTAAATGTCTTTCAAACGAAAAGAACGATGTTTATGAAAATTTGCAGGTAAGTGCAATGGAACAAAACGCATCTGATGTACATTTTTTTGATAATAATATACTTCCGGTTTAACCGGAAATGCCATCAACTTCTTTAATTTAAATGGGACACTCTATATATATATTTACAGATTTTGAAAGAGCTTGTTATTTTGTATGCATATAGACTGAGTTTAGTGTAAAAAAATTTTAAAAACGAGGAATAACTCACTGTTAGTAGTACAAAAGATGAACATTCCATTATTTTAGAATAATGAGAAACAAAATTACTTCAAATGTTCAAAATGCTCGCCGTTTACTTGCTGACAGTATGCCATCCTATTAACAAATTCTTGAGTCACTCTTTCCAAGACTTCTCCACGTATTAGTTCACATTCATCAATAATTCTTTGTCTCAATTCCTGTAAGTTTGTTGGTCGTCTAACGTGAACACGTGATTTTAAATAATCCCAAAGATAAAAAACTGACGGGCTGAGATCCGGAGAACGAGCCACTCTATGAATCCTCTACGTCCAATCCATCGATTTGGAAAATTCGCATCCAGAAAATCCCTAACCCGTCTATCATAGTGGGGAGGTGCTCCATCTTGTCGAAACCAAATATTTTGTGGTAATTGCCCATTCTGTTGAAGTGCAGGAATAATTTCGTTATTTAATAGATTCAAATACTTGTCACCATTCAAGTTTCCGTCGATAAAGAATGGGCCTATAAGCTTATTTTCGACAATTCCCATCTAAACATTTAACTTCTGTGGATGCTGGGTATGTGCTTCATGAATCCAATGCGGATTCTCATTTGACCAATACCTTGAGTTGTGGCGATTAACTGTTCCATTTAAACAAAAAGTTGCCTCATCGGAAAAAACTATGCTAGAAGCAAAATTTTCGTCGACTTACAGATGTCCATTAGCCGTTCGCGAAATTCCAGCCGTCGGTCAAAATCATCGTATGACAATTCTCGAACCAACTGTACCTTATACGGATGATACTTATCACTTTTCAATGTCTTTCCTACAGAACGTCGATTGATACCATGGTTTAGTGCCAAATTTGTGGTGGAAGTGATTCTTCTAAATCGATTGCAATATTTTGTTTGACAGTTTCGTTCGTTGCAGTCCGCGGTTTTAGCAAATTTTTTAACATCCCAGTAGTATTAAAACGTTGCAATGTTTTAGTTACTGTTGAGCGTGATATAGGATTTCTCTCTGGATGCAAATTATTAAAAATATGACACACTTCTTCATGAGTTCTAACACGATCACCATAACCGATCATCATTAAAATTTCAATACGCTCTTTTTCACTAAATTGAACCATTCTAAATTGTTCAATTTATTTCCGTCAATTAGAATTTGACACTTGAAGAACAAAAGACGTACTAAACAGTACTTGTTTATTTATTACTATGCATACAAACAACATCAATTAGTTTATCTAAATAGTTGTTTGCTCTAATGCAAAAAACTCAAAGGAGGTTGGTTAAAGTGCTATATTTCTCGTTTTTCAATTTTTTTCACACTAAACTCAGTATGTATAAATTCAAAATAACAAGCTCTTTCAAAATCTGTAAAAATATATAGGGTGTACCATTTAAATTAAAGAAGTTGATGGCATTTCCGGTTGAACCGTTAGTATATTATTATCAAAAAAATGTACATCAGATGCGTTTTGTTCCATTGCACTTATCTGCAAATTTTCATAAATATCGTTCTTTTCGTTTAAAAGATATTTACTTGGTTCCATACTTCATCCTAACCCTGTACACTGAGAGAAATATTCACTTGATATTATCGATCATGCGTTATAGTTAATAAATCATTCATTGGCCAAATGGACAAATAAATATTTCTTTCATGGAAATGAAGAATTTATTTAAGTTTTCGCAAATCACCTTCACTCAATATTATATCACATTTATTTATGAATAATGAAATTCAATAATACCGAATAAAGACGCATTAGACTGAAATAAATATATTTAGTAATAATTAACAAACTGCATGCATTATGAATTAATGTTAACGTCTGATAGCAAAATTGAAAATTAATGGCTTTGCAGACGGAATTGAATTCTGGAATAATGACCAGTCCGTACAGGATTTGAACCTGCGACCCTCGAAATACTAGTCCAATGCGGTACCCAACTGTGCCATCGGGAAGGTTGAAGGTTCCATCTGATCTTCGGTTGGCGACTCTCCCAGAATTCGATGTTAGTTTGTTAGTTTTAATTCTTCATGAACTATGACGCTCATGAAGAATTCTTTGGGGAGTTAGGGTTGGAAGGGGAACTCATTCGCTATCGGTGGTCATCGATGATTCGATTTTTACCTTTCATCCGATTGCGTCATTCGCGATTTATCGGCAGGAGTCGGGTAGTTGAATCTACCGACCACCGAACAATGTTAACTAGCCAAGATGACTGAAACATGTCAAATGCGGTTTGTTCATTGTTAATAAATCCTATATTTTGAGTAAACATATCGTGGAGTGGTGGAAGTTTAGAATCATTTAGTAATAGAAACCAAACGTCGTTCGTTTATTACCAAATGAACATATGTTTTCAATTAATATATCTCATATTTGAAGAGAACTGCAGTTTAAATGAAATACATCATACCCAAATATATTAAATATTAACAAATACCGTGTAAATAAATATTTCGTTCTATATGAATGAATTCTTTCAGAGGCAAGATCTGTTAGTTAATAAATAAATTAAAGATTAATAAGTGGATTTGTCTGTTAATGAGTAATCTCGAAATAAATACTTTATTGATAAAAACAAATTTATTTCTCTCAGTGTATAATGTTGGGTTTGGGTCTAGATTGCATCCTCGTGGAACTCAATTCGATATCAAATATTCCTATGACGACCGATGACATGAGAAGAATCTTTCCATGCTCCAATTGGCAAATTCCAAGCACAAAAGACTTTGTCAATTCTCATCGAAATTGAAAACAAGTTCCGCCCATACTTATTAGGCAATAAGAAACCCAACGTACGATATAAAACGCCACCTACACGCCCCGACGTCGAATCGAATTCCTCAGAACCACTTCTGATTTTTCCTTTATTGGCTTTCAAAATGCACACTCGTGGTCACGTGGGTGGAAAATCGTAACTCTGTGAATTCGTTTCGATATGGCTAACCAGACAGACAAGAACACCGGTGTAGTGTGGGCATTATTCAATCGATTGAGTAACCCGGTTCGAATTTTAAATACCCACATACTCGTTGTGCAAAGAGATCATGGGGGCTTGAGCTATTTTTCGGAATCTTGTTGATCCCAACATGGAACATATCGCCGAGTCGAGTGTGGAATATGAATTGGCGTGGATTTATTCATTTATGGGTATCCATGACCAGATTTAGTTGAGGTAACACCTCGTATGGGTGATTCATCAACTTGTGATTATGAATGTATGGGTCACATTTAAATGCGAAGGAAGTCTTTTATTTCGAATATGTAAGTTATATCCTTTTTCGTGACGACTCTATGGAAATTTTCTTTTTCGTCCTTTCGATTTTATAGTTGTACTGCCGACAAAAAAGCTCTCCAAACATCTATTGTCTGCCGAAATGTGTTTCCGAAGATTTTTTTTAATTTTCCGTATTAGGTCTTTTATGAAATTAACTAAGTACAACATAAGTTTGACTAGTTCGAACCTGCGGCTCTGCATGCGTAAAATGTCAATTTAATACGCTACTGTAAACTATATTATACGTACACTGAGAGAAGTATTCACTTGATATTATCGATCATGCGTTAAAGTTAATAAATCATTTATTGGCCAAATGGACAAATAAATATTTCTTTCATGGAAATAAAGAATTTATTTAAGTTTTCGCAAATCACCTTCACTCAATATTATATCACATTTATTTATGAATAATAACATTCAATAATACCGAATAAAGACGCATTACACTGAAATAAATATATTTAGTAATAATTAACAAACTGCATGAATTATGAATGAATGTTAACGTCTGAGAGCAAAATTGAAAATTGATGGCTTTTGCAGACGGAATTGAACTCTGGAATAATGACCAGTCCGTGCAAGATTTGAACCTGCGACCCTCGAAATACTAGTCCAATGCGCTAACCAACTGTGCCATTGGAAAGGTTGAAGGTTCCATCTGATCTTCGGTTGGCGACTCTCCCAGAATTCGATGTTAGTTTGTTAGTTTTAATTCTTCATGAACTATGACGCTCGTGAAGAATTCTTTGGGGAGTTAGGGTTGGAAGGGGAACTCATTCGCTATCGGTGGTCATCGATGATTCGATTTTTACCTTTCATCCGATTGGTAGTTGAATCTACCGACCACCGAACAATGTTAACTAGCCAAGATGACTGAAACATGTCAAATGCGGTTTGTTCATTGTTAATAAATCCTGTATTTTGAGTAAACATATCGTGGAGTGGTGGAAGTTTAGAATCATTTAGTAATAGAAACCAAACGTTCGTTTATTACCAAATGAACATATGTTTTCAATTAATATATCTTATATTTGAAGAGAACTGCAGTTAAAATGAAATACATCATACCCAAATATATTAAATATTAACAAATACCGTGTAAATAAATATTTCGTTATATATGAATGAATTCTTTCAGAGGCAAGATCTGTTAGTTAATAAATAAATTAAAGATTAATAAGTGGATTTGTCTGTTAATGAATAATCTCAAAATAAATACTTTATTGATAAAAACAAATTTATTTCTCTCAGTGTATATAACGAAATATTTATTTACACGGTATTTAAAACGGTAAAAAAACATAATGATCATCGCATGACCTCACCTTTTATCTTTCAGTAGAATAATAATGAATCAGATGAGTAAAAGCGGAATTGTGAAATTGACAGAGGATTTCAAAGAAAAGCTATAAACTGCACATCTGTCGCTCTCAAAGTGTATTTCCGTTCTGATCACTTCAAACCTTTAATTGGTGGAATAAACGTCACCATTCATGGCCATCAATTATCATGAAATACGGTTGTGGGTACCTTTTGGACACATGGTGTTCAATGAAAGCTCACCAGGGATTTGACGATACGTTCAAAATATTTATAAATACTCGAGTTATTGAGCAAGAGACAATTCAAGTTTAATTCTTGCGGTAATTCAGTTATTTATCCATACTTCCATACTTATATTATAAATGTGAATGTCCGTGTGTTTTTTTGTCCTCTATGGACTCAGGAACCAGATGACCTATTCTGATGAAACTTTCACTATATTGTAGAGAATCTTTTCGGAGGTTTTCATGTAGGGTTGGTTTATCTCTATACAACGAAGAAATAAGAAAAAATATCGATTTTTCAAGAAAAATCCCGGTACTTTCCGGCTTTTACATGCGACGCTGCGTAAACTATGAGAGATAGAGAAACATGGTCAGGGTCAATTTTGTAGTGCTCGAAAAGTTCTATAAAAAAATCCGCGAGGGCATATGTCTTACTGCTGAAGACAACCGACGATAGCCATTTTCAAACATTTCAATTCAATCCAAAATAATGGTCAATTTAAAGAGGGTTTTTGACTGGCAAGGAATGAATCAAAAAATGCTTTTTACAGTATAGTTGTCTAATGGATACTTCAAAAGTTACGGTAGGTTGAACGTGTGTGAATTTGAGCAAGAAATTATTCTATCTATACGCGATATCGTTTTGTCATGTATCTTTCCTTCGATACGAGGTTATGAACGTGGGGTTGCGGACCTATCAGTACCGTTATAAATTGAAATATAACGCGAGCGGAGCCGCGGGTATGAGCTTGTATTGCATATTTTAAAGTCAGATTCTCACATTTATTCTTCTGAATACATGGATGTATCAGAACCCGACTTTTAATTTTAGCTTAAAAAATTAGACATCCATTATGGTTTATTTTTTTAATAGTATGATATGAATTCTTCCACAAATGCATTTGCTTAATATTTTTTCAAAACGTCATGTGACTTGAACCGATTTATTTAATAATAATTAAACATAAACTCAAAATATCACTCGTCCAACATATACTTGAAAACGTGGAAAACGAAAGTAATTTTAATATTTTCATTGAATTTTTTTTATGCATGTATAAAAAAAAATATGTCGTACTTTGAAGAAAACAACATAAATATGGATTTCTCTGATTTTTAAAATTTATCAAATGTTAGGTTGTAACACATCAATGTATTCAGAAAAATTTGATGTTAAAATATACAATCACATGTAGTGTTGGGTAGTACACGTTTTAAAAGTTTGTAAGAGGAGCCTCACTTTTGTACTTAAGCGGTACAGTTTACCACTTCCAATGAGGCGAGGCATTCCGGGAGTTCATGACGTGATAGGCAGTCGAGACAAAATTTGTTCTACTACATACTTTGTAACTGTGTCGCTCGCAACTGGACCTATGGAAGAGGGGGATAACGTCGTCAAGTTATACGTTAGAGTTGAAGCGCTCATTGTAGTACAAACTCCCTATATTCGGTCGGTACGAACAGTCAAAGGAGCAACCTCTAAAAACAACCCTAATTTTGTTATTAGGAATAACCATGAATCCAGTGATTTATGACAAGACACACTGGTGAAAAGGAAATATGCAACTACCGATGCGTATAGTCGCATAGTGGGACATTTGAAATGAGGTGATACAGTTTTTCAAAGTGGGTCGCTCTTACATTTCTGAGTCTTGTCCGGGACACATGAGACACCCAACACTAATCACATGACATTTCGAAAAAATATTAATCAAATGCTTTTGTGAAAGAATTAATGGCCTACTATCAAAAAAAAAAACACAAATGGATTTTTCTAGTTTTTTAAGATTGTTGAAAGGTGTGATACATCAATGTATTCAGAAAAAAAATGCAAAAATTTGGCGTTAAAATATATAGGGTGGTCCATCTGAAAAATTCCACGTTTGTGTTCAATCTCAGAGTGCTCTGAAAATTTTTTTCAACTACGTCACTGACTTCTACTTGAAAATATATATTACAAGCAGGTTCTTATACAGTGCCTGAGAAATAATGACATCTCAAAAGAGTGAACATTTTCATTTTCGTTCTGTATTTAAGAAACAAAGGGAGTTGGAATATTTCTGTTTGTGGATTCTAAAGTTTCAAAAAACATTTTCAACAATAGGTGAAATACAGTGCAGTCTCACCCAATTCGGAACATAGTTTACAGTTTAACTTAGAAATATGAACAGTTGAAACTGACAGTTAAAACTGTACGTGAGTGGCTGGCCTTAGGTACTTGTGACAATAATTTCAACCCTTAGTTGTGACAATTATTATTATTCTGAACGGGGATCTTTATGTAGCATGGTTTAGCCTTCTAGACTTCCCCATGTGAGTGTTCCTTAGTTCCGCCAGATCTGGATACTTGCATACCATGTGTTCAGCCGTTTCTTCCTCACAGCCTCCAAATTTCATCTACTGACTTTCCCATGCGGTAAAAAAGGTGATCATATTGACCATATTCGTTAGCTATCGGTTGCAGCTTTTTTAAGTGTATTCTCTCCCTCTGGAAATTAATGAATGAGCATCTTGCTCCATTCCTAGAAAATGTTACCATTTCTTAGCAAGTAATTTATTTTTATTGAACCTATGAAACTCAAACAAACCTATGAAATTTTAATTTGGAATCTTCGGTAGAGCTACGACTTTGACAGTGCTCCAGCCACCTCCACCATTGTGGTTGCTCAAATAGAAAAATCGTGAACTTAATATTGTACTCTTGGACACGTTGAATATACACAAGATATACTTACAGCCTTCTAGTATCCATTTTATCAAAAATTGTATGTATTTGTTTTATCAATAAAAATTATTGATATCTGTTTTAAATGATTGTAGTATGTTCAGGGAGAAACCTAACTAGATTGATAAAATATTTTGAAAAATGTCCGTTTACTATAGATGATAAGAAAAATTTCAAAATTCAAATTTTGAAAAAAGTAAATAAATAATGACAACTGACAACTACGATGAATGTCATTATGATCAATCTCACAATGTCGCCAACCCAAAAACACTTGAAAAAGCTGCAACCGATAGCTAACGAATATGGTCAATTGGCAGCATTCAGTCAGTAGACCTATCATAACCCGAAGCTCAGCTTGTGACATCTTGATGAGCTTACTGTTGTAGGTAGGCGTGAATTCCACAAATTTCTTTTATTGTGCAAGTATAGAAGTACTCCTCCAAAGCGTTGTTTTTACCGCTTCCATTCAGTTTTGTTTTTGATGGATAGGTTATCGGTTATCGGGACCGACTGTTGAAGAAGAGTCTCCAGGTGCGAATTGTCCTTATCTCCACAATCGATTACATCGTCGCGTTCGTTATCAGCGACATCTGATGAAAAATCAAGAGTGCCAACACCGGTGTCCACTCCCACGCAAGCAAAACCGCGTCAACCTACCCGTTCTTGGCATACCAAAAGTAGTCAACAGAGCCTCTACTACTCCTCGTTGACTTGGCGCATGCATAACCCATTCTTATTCTTCTTTGGCGCCGATTGTCAGTTGTCCAACGGTTGTCGAGCAACACGCGCACGCGGTCTCAGTTTTTGTTGTTTACGTGCCATACTCGAAGTCGACTGTATCGGATAATCCTCGGAATACTTGATTTGATTAGCGGTTCACGTATAGAATTGTTATTGCCCGATAGAGGAGGACGTTCTTCGCGCTTTGTTCGGTTGTGATGTGTCGACGAGCCTGAATTGGTCTCTTTAATGTGCCTTTAGAATTAACCTGACAGGTATTTACTGGATGCAAGCGGTTTTTTCGTTTTGTCGTCTAGAGTTCATAGCAGTCGTCTTGAGTAATTATGCGATGGCTGAAACTTGCCAGAGTCCCTAGATTGCAACTGAATTTTCATAATATTAATCAATCGCACCTGCGTCACAGAAAGATGCTATCAGTAACTTTCTTAACGTTTTATACACCGAGAAGATTCGATCACATCCATTTTTGTGTAACTCTGTTGAGTTCTAGGAAATATGAATATGAATACCGAAACCACTATTTAATTTTCGAAATTTTTGTTGTAGTGCTACTTTGTGCAGTGCTTTTTCTTAATTCCAACAGCACTTTTCGGAGTATTGGATCCCAATTATTGGAAAAAATAGTGCAACTGGTGGCACTGAGTTGTGCCGTTCTAAATTTTTCGAAGATCTGTCTAGATTTCCGAGCAATCGAAGTTGAAAAAGGACACCCCAGCACCCGTTTTTTCTTCTCACGAATGAATGGAAAATTTTTTGTTCATTTTTGTTGTCACGTGATGTGAATATTCTCCCGGAAATTCTTAAGATTTTTCGGTGAATTGAGATAATCAAAAAAAAAGGCGGCACAGCACTTTTTTCCGGCAAAAATTGTCTTATGTAATTGTGCTGCTTCTCTACCATCTTGTGCAGGTCAGATTACCAGAAAGAATCAATTGATTTTCCCATGTGGGAAAATAAGGCAAATTTGTGAAAATAGAAAATGATAAAAATAAAAATTATTTGTAGAAAAATCAGCATACGTGGCAACAGTGTGAGTGAAGTTGGCCAGCACTTTTCGATTTGTGAGACAACTTTTGTTGTGTTGAATTGTGTTAGGTTTGTGCTATTGAAATATTTCTCTTATTACATACGGTTCCCAAGATATTTGTATGACAGACGTGCTTATTCAACACATTTCCTAAAATATAAACAATATAAAATAAAAAAAAAGATGAGCACAACGAAAATTTTCTCAAAAATTCAAAAGTGTTGGTGAACTTGACACACTCTGTTGCCAGTTGAGGATTTTTCTCACAGTTCACCAATTTTTATAATTTTTCCATATGAGGAAAAACGAGTTAATTTTTTCTGGACCAAGTTGCCACAAGTGCGACACACTCACAAAAAACAATTTTTGGCAGAAAAAAGAAGAAAAATGCCGTGCTGACGTTTTTTCATTTCCGTACTTTGCCTGAAAATTTAAAAAATTTTCGAGAAAATATTTACTGCACAATACATCACAAATGTGGCACAAATTTTTCCATTCATTAGTGAGGTGAAAGAACGAAAGTGATGGGCTTCCTTTTTTTTCTCAGTTCTGATTTCTCTTGAAACAAGACCGACTTACGGAAAAATTATAACAGCACAACTCACTACATGTGTAGGACAATTTTTTCAGTCATCGGAATCCAATTTTGAAAAGTTAACGTTCACCGAGAAATTTCATCAGATCCATTTTTGTGTAACTCGGTTGAGTTCTACGAAATATGAATATGAATACCGAAACCAATATTGGATTTTCTAAATTTTTGTTGTAGTGCTTTGTGCGGTCTCTTTTCTTAACTCCAGCTCAGCTATTTTCGTAACATTGGATCCCGATTATTGAGAAAAATGGTGCCACTGATGGCACTGAGTTGTGCTGTTTTAATTTTTTCGACAGTCTGTGTAGTTTTCCGAGCAATGGTAATTGAAAAAAAAGACACTCTTCACCTTCTTACCAATGAATGGAAAAATTTTTGTTCATTTTTGTTGTCACGTAATGTAATTGTTCTCTCGGAAATTCTTTAGATTCTTCGACAAATTAAGAAAATGAAAAAAAAAGGCGGACAAAAATTGTTTCATGTGATTGTGCTGCAAATCTCCCATTTTGTGCAGGTCAGATTACGAGAATAAAAAATATTTGTAAAAAAATTAGCATACCTGGCAACAGTGTGTGTGCAATTGGCCCAGTACTTTTGGATTTGCCAGAAAACTTTCGTTGTGTTGAATTTTTTTAGGTTTATGCTCTCAGAATTTTTCCCTCATTACATACGGTTCCCAAGATATTTCTGTAAAAAACACAAGCACGTTCGACACATTTTCTAATATATCTCGAAAACAATATGAAATTAAAGAAAAGGAAAAAAGACCAGCACAAACCTAGCATAATTCAGCACAACAAAATATTCTCAAAAATTCAAAAGTGTGGGTCAACTTGACACACTCTCTTGCCAGTTATGGATTTTTAAATGTTTTCCTATTTTTTCTCCATATTAGGAAAAACGAGTTGATTTTGTCTGGAAATCTGTAACAATTGTGACACAATCGCATAAAATTTTTGTCTGAAAAAAATGCTGTGCTGATTTTTTTCATATTTGTAATTCGCCGAGAAATCTGAAGAATTTTCGAGAAAATATTTATGGCACAAATTTTTCCCTTGATTTGTGAGGTGAAAGAACGAAGGTGCTGGGCTATCTTTTTTTTCAGTTTTGTTTTTCCGGAAAGTAGACCGACTTTCGGAAAAATTCGAACAGCACAACTCACTACATCTGTAGCACATTTTTTTTCAGGCATAGTAATCCAATTCATCGAAACATGCTGAAAAAATAACCCCTATAGTAGAAAAAGTACTCAAGCAAAATTCCGTAATTCATAGTCGTTCACACTTAACATTCCTGTCATTTCTGTCTTTTGATTTTGAGGTTTTCGAAAATTTACACATGTCACACTCCCAACAAATATCTGACAATATTATTCAAAACCTAATATGTGATACTGTTTTAGGCAAACCAATCCATCGAGCAATCCATTGTTTCATATTTATGAGCTTAGGAAACCGCAGTAATGCACCTAAATTTATTGGCTGACTTCATCGTTTCCACTGAATCAATTCAGTGACCGATCTCAAGAACTCGATGAAATCATGTCCTCGGGCATTCATTAGCATCCAGATGCATGAGGCCTTTAATTATCAGCCCGGTCTGTTGGAATTTGCCTATTCAAATTCTATTCGGCTTTTTTTAAGTGCAACGGTAGTTTTTGTTTATTGTTTTTCATAAAAATATCGTGGATATTAGAGATTTTACCCAATTTGAGCCCTTCTATATAGTTCGCTGTTCATTCAAAAATCTTATCCACATGAGAGGGAATAATAAATGAATGAATGACGAAATGTACTTCTATATTTAGTATACCACAAAAAATCGATTTCTCCCCAAGTTCTCCGAGAACATGAAAAATATATTTGTCTTCTTGATTCCCCCTCCAATCTGACGAATTCTCTCCGAAATGTTGGGACGACCTTGGTCTCCAAGAATGTCCAATTCCGATTTTGCATAACCAGATTTTTTGTCCTTCACCGGGTAGTTTTATTGATGATTTCTTCTGAAGATATTGATTCATCTTGTTTACTTCCAACCTTACTCGGTCAATAGATAAATGCCGAACATTGGTCCAATAAGGGCTTTCTTCTATCGTCTGGCCATTTTTGGAGCTGGTTGAATTGGAAATTAATGAATAATCCAAGGCTACGCCCCTTTCTTATCGAATTCTCCCGATGCGAAGAACAGTCGAATAATACGAGGTGTATAAATGCAAATAGCGACCCAGATTCTATTCAAACTTAACTAAATTCACTTCTTGTGGAGTGTTGGGTGGTATTGACCAACTGTTCAATCATTTCGTATCGGTTTGGTACAAGTTTTTTCACAATGTGTCATTTCGTTTATTTGTTTGCCCAAAATTTCTAAACACTTTTGTGTAGTACTCATATACAAAAAAATTATTCGAAGACAGTACATTAATTCGAGTTAGTCCGGTATTCTTTGAAAAAATACTCTGCCCTCTTACTTCGTCTTTGGTATACTAGATAACAAAAAGTAAGACTGAAACACAACCCAAATAACACGGGTGTTGAAAGTAATTTATATTGTTATCTCCGATTTTAAAATTCAGTATCATGCTAATTATCACCTCTTCTATTGTTTAGTTCTGTTTGATTGCAGTTATGAGTTGGAACACCCAAGTTCTAATGTCAACCTTATGAAAACCTTAATATCATCACAAAATGTTTGTTTTAACCGTTTTTTATGTAGGTACTTTACCAGATAGTGTAGTACAAAAAAAAATTTCAAGTTGAAAATTTTTACTTTTTCATGAGAAATTCAAAGGTGTTTTCAGTTAGAAAGTTATGAGGTATTTTCGAAATGATTGCGTTTTTGGGGATACTGTGTATCTCGATAACCTCTTATTATATTTTAGAGATCTCAATTGTCCTTGATCGATATTTTTGAGTAGAATTCATTTTTTAAGGTATAACTCGAATTAATAGTTTTTTTTAATGAGACATCCTATATTTCATTTCACCATTGAATTGCATATTTTTATCTCATTGATATAATGTCGAGTATAATATATAACATATCATATCTAAAAATAATTTGTAGGTTTGGGATTGCCGTTTCTTGCTTTGCTTGGCATTTTAAAGCTGTGGAGGTCTTTAGTATAAAACTTGAAGGTTAAAAGAATTCAACTTAGAAACAGTATATATAGAAACACATGGTCCGGTTCGTTGGCCACCTCCTTCTCCAGACTTGTCAGATTTAGACTTTTTTTCTGGGCATTCTCAAAAAAAAAGATTTAATTATAAAACGTTGCATGAATTATGGCAAGGAAGCATTCTATCAAATTAGACCTCCGCATATGCTAAATGCCATCATTCAATAATGAGGTTCGAATTATGTTAAGAATTTAATAGACAAAATTTTGAACAATTTCTCTGAATGAATAATTTAAGGCTTTCACGACCGGATAATACTCGGGATAATATGACATTGAGAACACTCTCTCAATATTTTTGAATGTTTTAGATCACAATATAAGTTAAGAATTTTCAAAATTATTGTTGTTATTTATTTCTTTCAGTCGAAATGAAATTAGTTGAAGTAGAGAATTGAAATTTTGAATTCAAAAATTATTTTAGGTACGAAATATTATAGATATTAGTTCAATGAGGAAAGGATATGCAATTCAATAGAAAATTATGATAATAAATATCAATTGAATAAAGGCTATTCGAAAGACTGCCCTTTAAAAAAAACTGTAAGTTCCAGTTTTGATTCTATCAGACTGTTTCCATCTTGAAAATATCATAAGAGGTGATCGAGATACACAGTATTCCCGAAAACACAAGAATTCCAATATCACCTTGTAACTTACAAAGTCTAACATCTATTAGAAAACTTGAATTTGTTATGGAATGAAACCCATAAATTTGTTACTAAAATTTCCAGAAATTGTTGAAATACCCTTAGGGCATAGCCAATTTAGGATGCACTGTAAATCAACTTTACGCATTTAGATTCATGACACTTTCTTCATGAACATTCCAGAATCCGACTTTCTGAATCTAGCGGAAATAGCATTTAACACCATTCCGAATGAGAGAGTTCTTTTGATGGTAGGCCTTAACGCATAGAAATGGGTTCGATCTTATCTTCATAAGGTGATCTAAATAACTAGGGCATGGCTTGGCCCAAGCTTTCGGTTAGAAACTTAAGAAAATTACACATTAAAAATCGATGAAACTGTAATCAGTTTAATGGAATGCCCTATTTGAGCTAGCGATCAGTTAGAAGGAAGAAATTATTGCAATAACGAGATGGTCAGGTTGGAAATTTTGATTATCAAACACGGGCTTGGTTAAAAGCATCACCGATATTTGAATAGACCTCATTCAATCATTAAAATTTCATTTAATTAATCGACTGAACATTGAAACGGAGCAATTTATTTTACCAAATTGATCATGAATTCTGATTCTTTCTGAATTCTCTGAAAACTCTGACAATATTTAAAATTTACAAACGGCATTATGTTTGTCGTCAAGTAGCAGTGTAGACCGCTGTTTACAAGTAGAATGAGGACATCATTTCATCGACCCTCCATATACAATTGATGGACCTAATTCAATATAATGCAAATAATGTCATTAGGAGAAGAATGCATTTAATTCCCACAAAAGCGGTGCATTGAATTGAAAAGGTTTCTCGAATCGATTGCGAAAAGCTGATACTGAATTCGATTGAAATTCAAATCCCAGGCGAAGAAGATAGTTGCGTGGTTGTGCCAGAATTGAATAGTACAACTCAATTTAAATGCAAATTGATAGTTTCTTTCACGAAATCGAAAGTGGATTTTGTTGATAGTTGTCAGGTTATTCTAATGATATCTGAATCTCCAAGAACCTGTTCGAATTCTTATTTTCATCTTCGTTTTATTATCAACACATTTTATTCGAAAAAGTCAATAACTGTTAAGATTATGCGCGCATCCGAAGGAAACAGCTGATTTTTCGTGATTCCCCTTTTTTAAATCAATATTCTCCCAATTTGATCGAATGAAAATTGGTTTTCAGAAGGCGTACGAAACGAATAAGGAACGAAAAACGAAGATAACCCACGAAAAACTAACAAAACAATTTATTTGAGATACCTGGCGATATCCCAGATAAACTTGAAAAAACTGTGCTAACAACTCGCTGCTAACGGAATAGAAAAGTGCAATAAACTGAAACCCAAGTGTCATTTATGTGAAGTGCAAGAAAATGTCGACGCAAGCTTACTACAAGGACAGGCTGGGTTTCGATCCCAGGGAGGCGATGTACGAGGGTCCCCAGGAGAAGTACAGGAAGACAGGAGCAGACAGCAATAA
This sequence comes from Hippodamia convergens, assembly GCA_038502775.1. NCBI lineage: Eukaryota > Metazoa > Arthropoda > Insecta > Coleoptera > Coccinellidae > Hippodamia > Hippodamia convergens. Next base: position 140,457,596 of record CM076607.1, on the reverse strand, counting down.
GCCTCATGGGTATGAGGAGAACTTGACCAAGTTCAAAGGTACTATATGGGATTGCTTTATAGAAAGTACTTCAGGTATGGTGGAGGGTTTTTAATTTATAGGCATGGCGTTGGAGTTTACCACTCGATGGATTAACGAATGGTTTGTTGTGGCATAACATTTCAGCTTATTGAAAAAAAGGCACAATTTTTGAGCGAATATAGATTCCTATCGAATACTACAAAAAGTGAAGGTTTTTTCTAAATTTATGCCAGAGTTATTAGCGAAATAGTAATCATCGAAATGAATACCATTTTCAATTCCCAGGCTCAGAGATCTTTCATCATGAGGTTGGAGAAATGATTTTTTTTTTATTTATTATATTTAATCCGTCAAACGTTCAGGATCGACTATGTACGAAAAAAATTAGATTCCTACGATTTTGTCATAATGTTCTTTAATCACAGCAGTGTCAATATTTTGACGATTTGCTCGAAAATATTTCTGCTGATTATGGTAATAATCTACACTCTTTGGTATCATCAAGAAAGCAGTTTCAGTTTTTTCCAAAGACGAAAATTTTGACGATAAAAATTTCAATCCAGCTTTTGATGAAGACAGTGGCGGTACGAAATGTTATTCTTCAAATTCAATGGTAACAATTCACAATGCGTTTCAGGAGAACAAAATTGAGACAGATCTTAGGAGTGAGGAATGAAAAATTAATTCTTTCGTGATAGGTAGATCCTGGACGTTGGACTGTTGACCATTTTTTTTCAGGCTGATGCTACATTTATAGCATTCTGATTCATTAAAAATATATTGGAAAAAAAATTCAGAATGAATTTTTGTCAACATAACATGTAGGTATGTTGGCTCAGCATTTTTAGATTTCCGAAAATTTGGTTGTTGTGCTGTTTGATATTTTTTTATTCCAATTAGTTCTTGCTTGGGTTTTCGTGATAACTCAAAAACCGAAACAAATTGGATTTCAATGGCTGAATGAAGTTGTGGGACACCAATACTGAGTTGTGCCTTCTGAATTCCTCTGATATTTGCCTAATTTCTTTTGAAATCGAAAGAAATATATAGTCCTGCAACTTCGTTTCTTCTACTCACCAATGAATGGAAAAGTCTTGTGCCGTGAATATTTTCTCAAAAGTTCTTCGAATTTTCCACAAAATTGGGAAAATAAAGAAAATAACACAGCATTCTTCTTTGAAATGATTGTGCCGCAATTGTTCTAGTTTGTGAAGGTCAGATTTCCAGAAAAAAAGTGAGAGGTTTCACCTCACATGGAGAAAATTGGTCCAGCACTTTTGGATTCTCTAAAAAATTTCGTTCAATTGAGGAATTGCAGCCAGGTATGCCGATTCTCCCTCAATCTACTCATTCTCCATATTTTTTCCATATGAGGAAAAACCTTTTGATTCTGCTGCAAATTTGCCCGTCACAAGTTGGCCATCTTGCTGCACAATAATATGAAGGGTTTTATTAAGAAAAAAAAAATAAATTCGAAAAACACTTTTTTTCTAATTTCAACACCCTGTTTCTCAGGAACAATGTGTCAGAAATGCATGGTCCATAGGAAGTTTAGATCGTAAAATCATGTGAGGATTAAGATTCCGAATTCACGGAAACTTAGTCTAAAAATTAGTCGGTATTGAAGCATATATGCTGAATTTCCATTTAATTTTTTTTTCGAGAAAATATCCGTCGCAGGTAAAAAACTCACTAAATTTGTTCGGACAGAACTCCATACGGACGCCACTGGTGAAAATTAAATATCGTTTCGTATCGAAAAAAAATGCGTAGTAATGTGTACTCATAAACGCAAAAAGAGATCGTGTACGGTGTGGAATTTTTTTTTCAATTTCAACACTTTGTATCCCAAAAACAGTGAGTCAGAGACCCATAGTTCATAAGAAGGAGGATCAAGATCGCGAATAGACGGAACTTTATTCTGAAACACCCTGTATTAGACATTTTCTGTCGGAAAAAAGAAAAATGCTGGGCTGACTTCATTTTCATTGTCTTCATTTGTCATCTGAAGAAGGGAAAATATTCATGGCCGAAGACATCACTAATGATTCTAATGAATAACAATTTTTTCGATACATTTGTGAGAAGAAGAAAAGAATGTGCTGCTTTTGCTTTTTTTCAGGTTCGATATTTCGGTAAACTAGACAAACTTCCGAAAAAATTCGAACGGTATAACTCAGTACACAATCTTATTCAGTCATTGCAATAATTTCGAAGAGTTCTGGGATGGCTTATTTTTTCAGTTTTTGGAATATCGCGAGAACCACATGGAATCAAACAATAATTTCAACATCACAAAGCAGCATGAGTAGGCCGAAAAGAAAATTTCTGATGGACCTCCTTCACACACAACAAATTTTTTCGTGATTGATACTTAGAGGAAAAAGAATATTCTTAGCACGATTCAACTTGATATTTCTGATTCCTCCCAACAAAATATTCAAACACACACACAGTGTTAATATGTAGTTCGTTGAATCGAGCTCACCCTTTTCATCGACCCTTCATCTGTTTATGGTGGGTTAGGTTACCACTATACAACTGACAGATGTTAAAAATACTTTCATTTAAATGTGGTTCTAACTTCTGAAGAGGAAGTTTTGTACGCTCGGTTAATTCTTGTAAGGGTCATCAATTTCTTACATTATTTCTCATGTTTCTCGAACAGTAAAATACATCACATCTTTTTTTTTCTAAACAGAATACATTTTTGTCTTGCTCTACCTTTCCGGATATACAATTGTTTATTATCTAAGAAACATAATTAATTATTCATTAATTCTCAACATTATGGCCCCATCCACATCCAGATAGGCTTTCAACAGAGTTTAAAAAAAACTAATTTTTTTCACTATCATCAAAAAACTGTAATCTATCATAAAAGTTCTCGTATAAAGTCTGAAGGTCTTTTCACGATAACAGAAAACTGCGGTTCTTGGCTTAGAAGATAGTTTACACAGTGACGTCTTATCTCAGTCTACCCCGGTTGGCCAAATATTTATTGTTTAGATATATTAATATTCAGAATAATGTCTGAAGACTGTCCACATAAGTATGGGTACCTCGCTAAAGACCAACAAATAAAATTAAATATTCATGAGGAAAATATTCTTGGTTTCCCCTTTTTTATAATCGCAATCTCGATAAATGTGTTTGTTCACTGAGTCTTGTGGATTTTGGCCATTCTTCTCATATTTGTGTAGTTTCAAAAGACGTCAAGTGTTCAGTAAGTATGGTTTCAAAATATTAAAATCCTTTTTCCATTTAAAATATAAATACATGGTGAGTTTGTATGTTGTTAAAATATTTTTTTTATTTCACTCCTACCGTGACTTCTACATTTTTGATATTGTTATAAAAAATGTTTCAGAGAGTAAATCGTGTATGAATTTTAAGGGGGTGTAGCAGGGATATCACACAGTTATGAGTTGAAAGGAAGAGATATAATCTAGGATAAAACCTATCTTTGTTTGAAGTTCATTACCTATGTAAAGTTTCGAAATCACTTCATCAACAAAAATTCGAATTCTTCTGATATTTTCTGATAATCAAACCATTTTCCTGAAAACTTTGATTGGGTTGTCTCCCCCAATCTCTAAAACAAGAAAAAAGTAGAAAAGAATTTAGATAATAGAAGGAATTAACTCAGAAATTCTCCTGCACGAAACTTGAGCACTTATTTGTCAGAAGCCAAAACTTTAAAAAAAGAAATTGTTGCCTAACAATGAACAAAAAAAACACTTTGAACTCTGAAGCGTAACTTTTCGGAGTTTGAAAATTTCAATTAAAAAATGAAAATATTGTCACCAAATCGAGTCGTGAAGTTATATGAAAAATAGAAATTGTTTGACGAAAGAGTCTGATTTAGACTGAAACATTATGCTTCAGAGTAAAAAGTGGTATCTTCTTGTTCATTGTTAGGCAACAATTTCTTCTTGTTAAGTTTTTGGCCTCTGACAAATTGGTGGTCAAATTTTACGCAGAGGCCTTTCTTCTATCATTTGACTTTTTTCTAATTGTTCCTTGTTCCAGAGACTGGGAAAGACAACCCAAATAAAGTTTTCAGGAATATGCAAAGACCTATCAGAAAATTTTTCAATAGGAATCCAACCATTATTGAAAACTCTAGATGAGTATAAATTTCTACATCTCAAAAATGAAATCATCTTTTCATAATGTGACATATGCTGAAGACAAACCCACGAAAGCGATACAAAAGGGTGTATATTTTTTTCAAATGCAGTAGGCAAGATCAAAACTATTGCGCATTGCGTTGGACCTCCACTAGTCTCATATTATATCCACCTACACCTCTCATACCATTACAACTTTCAGCTGTAATTGTTCCTAATGAAATGCGATACTCCTATATCATTTATGTCAAATCTAGAGCACAATCTCGAGCGAAATCGTCACCTTAGGGCCGGTAAACGTACAGCGTGTGGGAAAAATGAGATACTTCCTCTGAGGCTAAGAGGAAATTACACACGTCACTTTAGAACGGCCATCGGGAAGAATAAGATGATTGGTAAATGAAGTACACGACATCGTCCAAAACATTCTTGAATGAACGACTATTCTTGTTTCGTGGTTCATAAAAAATCATGCGTCATGAATTCTCCTCGTGGAATCTGATATATGTAGATCACCCGAAAGTTCCAATTAGATCATGGGTTTATCCAATGCACGTTCTTCAGTCGGCATGATGGATTAACTGTCTGGACCCAAAGTAGGTGGCATTGGACAATTTCCACACGGTCGAGTTCGATTGCAAGCTAAGAGCTATAAAATGAATGTTCCATTCAGGTCGAATCAAGCTATTGTAATTGTTGACAAGTTTCTAATTCCAGTTTTTCGAAACTGCAGACATGTCCTATTAACAACGATTGGCATTAGTTGATGCTGGTTATCTTTGCTGGTTATCTCATGAGGTTTGTTTACTGAAAATGAAGGGCTGTTTTCGCGAAAGCCAGCGTCCAAGTGTCGTCCGCGCATTGTATATGCACGGACCACGCTTATTCGAGTTCCGGGTCCGCACCGTGTCCGCGTAAAATACCAATTCACTTCGGAAAGATGAAGCAGTTTAGTTCCACTCACTAATCTCGTTCAAGTAATTCCTTAATGAATGAATTGAGAGTCACGTCCTTGGTTGTACATACTGGGTGTTTTAACAGGAGCTAGGACAGGTGGTGTAGAACAAGACTACGTTGAACTTATGCCGACGTTTCGTCCGTATATTCGAACTTTTTCCAGGCTGAATACAAAAGATGTACAATTAAAATTCTTATCAGTATAGCACATATAAAACAACAATAAGGATGACAACTAACAACAATGATAAAATGTATAAATAAAATGGTGTCAACTCATTAAAACGTCATACACATAAAAATATAATATAAAAAATAAAAAATATTATTTACAATAATAATAATAATAATGTCTTTATTTCCACCCATACATGTTTACTACAGATCGAAAGATCCAAAAGCATAAAATACAAGTGGAAATCTCAAGGGGAAGTTCACCAATTGGTGCTCTACCACTCAACCCTTAGTACATTTATCAAGTAAAATCAGAAAAAAAAATTAAAATCCAACAACTAAATGAAAAATTAATCCTTGAATATATTGCTTAGGTATGAGTAACAAACCAAAATAATATACATGTACACACATTCGGAAACATCCCAGCAAAAATAAAGCAGCAGCTAGCCAATAATACAGACCTACTGTGAAAGCAAATATATTTTCAAAGTTTTCTTGAATTTTCCACAATCAAATCGTTTGAATTCAGACGATACCGCATTATACATTTTATATAATATATTGAACCTAAAACTTCTCTCAAAGATGGAAGTTTTGTGCATAGGTGCCGACAATAAATTGGAACGGGTGACACTGTGGTGTACTAACTCACCAAGTTCATTCAGTCTGTTGAAATCGATATTATCTCTAATAATATTCGAAAGAATTGCAACCCAGTTGAGACTTTGTTAACTTTCAAATTTAAATTTTCGATCGATTTCAACATTACAACTGATAATCGAGAAACCGCTGTTATCACATGCAGACAGTGGAGACATATGAATGATATTTATGTCGGAAATCGGGAATCACGGTACATAAACAATAAATTTGTGTACAATTGACTTAGATCTTGGGTGTCAGCAAAGATTATAGAGTTAGAAAGATAGGAAACGCCCTTATCTGTGGTACTAAAATGCGACTACGATTTTTGGCTAGTTTCTTACTTGTGATACCTAGATGGCGCTGAAAAAATAATTCAGTACAGAAAACTATTTTAATAGGCGCGAAATTCGAATTATACTTCTCATAAATTTCCATTAAATTGAGTACTCTTTGTCGAGCTTTTAGAGAGACATCCTGATCTACAAAACAAAAGTGGGACTCCGTTTTTTGATCAGGATTATATTTTCCATCTACACATTTTTTTGAATCAAATAATACGTTTTGCATTCTTTATATTTTATTTGAAATGATTGTGTTAAATCGACTACAATACAATAATCATGAAATTGAGGACATTTTAAAAATTTGTTCACATATTAGAGAATTATTATAACAATTTCAAGATTCATACATTGAACTCTCGATAAATCAAACATCGATATATCGAACAGTTGTTCTGGACCCGATTCATACATATCTTACCCAGTGTATTTTATACTCAATGAGTCAAGAGGATCTAGTAGATGAGTCGAACTGCTCGAAGGGTCGTCAAGAAAACCACCACCTCTATAAGTCGTTCTTCTGACCACCATTGTCTCTATGAATGGAACTTTTTGATCTAATGAATAAGACCGAAGAAAATTCGGTTCGCAAACAAATTATTCAGAACAATATATTTTTGCCCCGAAACCTCTATCCATTTGACAGCACTGAAATAAAAAGCAATGAACAAGACAGTTACAAATTACGAGTTTCAAAACTTACATTTCCATTCTCTCTGGTAATCTTTCAAGATTGTTCTTTCTATTATTTCTGCAATTAATCACCATGCATTTCGAATGTCGGCCAGTTTCTAACACAAAATTCATAACAGAAAAACACACAAACCAAGATTATGGAGTGAGCTAGGTGCTACTCTTGTAGATTTCGAGTTATTTCAGTGGAAAATAATCAAGAAAATACAGTCATCATTCAGCAAAAATATTTATTCAAGTATTTCTTTCAAAATTGACAACAGCCTACTAATAATCTCATATAATCTATGCCAAATGGACCCCAATTAAATATTTTAACCATAACCTGATTACTTTTGGAAAACAGATGTCGCTAACATCACTGTAGTCGCTTCGTTTCCCATCTTTATACTCTATAATCTTTGGGTGTCAGTTCTGTGGTTCACCGTGTCATTCATTCTTATAAAAATCATTTCGCTGATGTTTCTTTTCTTCCAATTATTTTCAACGTCCAGTATTTCGACTTTGTCGAAATCGAAATGATGGTTTCCTTTAGCTACCCATAGGTTCGAGGAAAACCATCATTTCAATTTCGACAACGTCGAAATACACACACACGGCAACAGAAAAAAAATCTTCTTGAAAGAGGACAGTTGAAAGGTTATGTATGAATTGATTTTTTACAAGTTTAGCTTGTTATGTTGAAAAATTATCAGTTTCGTAACTTTCAACAGTTTCGGAAAGGGGAAATTGATGGAGTTTTTTTTTTCCTTTTTTTTCAAATTTTGTGTCATTTCTGTCATAAATATTTATAAACCTCCGAACATTATTTGGCCAAGAAATCTTAATGTTGATGTTTTTTAAAGTAGCAAATGCATTTCCAAAATGCATTCGATTCATTCTGAATAATCGGTTTCTTTTCTACTTTTGTCTTTTTTCATTTCAGATTAAGAATTACGAGTCGTTTTGGGAAGAATCTGTGTATCCGAGCTCATCGACGTATAACATGAAGATGATCACACTGATGTCTTTCACGATTTTCCTGATATTTTATGTTATTTTGTTTACGGGGAGACAGGTTTTTTCGGCTGAGGTTTTTTCCCCTGGCTATCTAGTATCGTATGATACTAGTGTTGATAGTATCGTATGATTCTATAGTATAATACGAAGAATGTTATGAAACCCCGCTCGTTTTTTACCTCAGCTTAGGTACTTTTTGTTTCAACAAAAATATCTTTGTTCAATAAAAAATTTCTAGAGCAGAAACCAATAGACGAATTTAATTGTGTGATACATATTCGTGTAGACAATCAGATACTCTACAAATATTTCAATTAAACGGCCGCTTCAAAAGTTATTCGTTTCGATGCTAATATTGAGGTATTTTTGAAGAAAAAAATATTCAAAAAAATTGATTCAGTTTGTTTTCATGAAATTCTATTTTTAATTATCTTCAGGGATTCGAAAAAAGGCGTCTGTGAAGATATTAGCTTTGAATATCAATATTTAGGGGTCGCTCAGCGATGATTTCTATTTCCGCTGTTGATAGCAGGAAAAAATTTTCTTTTCTCAATAAAAAATTTTCTCTTCAAAAACCATTTGACGGATTCCACTGTGTAATACATTTTCGTGTAGGGAACTAGATGCTTTACGAAAATGTCTCAAAAGATATTTTGATAAAACTGCTCGTTTAAAAGTTATTCGAACTTTTTCTTCAAAAATACCTCAATATTAGCATCGAATCGAATAACTTTTGAAGAGGCCGTTTTATCGAAATATCGTAAGGGACATATACACGAAAATGTATCACACAAAGAACTTCGTCAATTGGTATGTGTTCTAGGAATTTTTTATTGAAAAAAGAAATTTTTCCCCTTCTATCAGTAGGCAAAATAGAAATAATTGATGAGCGACCTCTTAATGTTATTATTTGAAGCTGTTATTTGTACAGAGGCTTTTTTTTGATACCCTGAAGATAATTAGGGGGGGTTTCGTGAAAACAAAAAATGCCAATTTTTTTTAATCAGTCTAATATATATATATATATATATATATATATATATATATATATATATATATATATATATATATATATATAATATATATATATATATATATATATAGTGCGGATCGCAATGAATAATTAACTTGAGCCCTTCCAAATTAAGCAAGTCAATTAATCCAAGAACAACCGACAACAAACTCCAAACGTGCAATGCATTCCGCAAATATGCATACACAAAGATCCACATTCACGACGCTTGGCGCCTGCATCTCTGACTACACAGGCCCCATTGAACTCGTCCAACAGACGCCGCGAAAAACGCCGGACAAGTGGAAAATTACAGACATTCCCGGTCCGATAAAATCTATCGCTGCCGCTTTTTCGTCCCACAACATCGAAACTTCGTCGTCGTTCGCTCGACCAGCAATTATCCACTTAACCGGCGGATTCAATTAGTCGATCGTTAAATGTGCTTCGAATTGGTGTCTCGGATAAGCGGTTGGATGCACTTCGCGATGTTTTACATGGTGCATGTGTGTTCTGTCGACACCAGTCATCGTTCCAGATATGACGGATGTTATGGAGCCCACAGACTTCTTGCCGATTCGCCGATTTGAATCGCCGATTCTGATCGCCGTACTGTTTTGCTCACACACTTCGGGAAATCCTGGCAGTTATTTTTCAGTCGTTCTTCGGTGAGTACGTAATGGAGAGGAAACATCTTTTAGCAGTGGCGGCTGCTATTGTTGTGTTGAACAAAATTAAATAAAAAGATCGATATGGGTGAAAAAATGGCTCCTGAAACGCGAAAAATATTCTCACATTAATTTATTGAATGAAATGAAGTTGGAACCAAAAGATTTCTTCAATTACTTGAGAATGGACGAAGAAACATATTTCGTATTATTGAATTTAGTGAAACCATTCATTACTAAACAAGATAGTCATTTAAGAGAGGCAATATCCTCGCATGAGAGGCTTACCGTGACCTTGCGTTACCTCTCCACAGGAAGATCTTACGAAGATTTGAAGTTTTTCCACATTGATTTCCCCACAATCCTTAGGACAAATTATTCCTGAAACATGTACTGCAATATACAAAGTTTTGCAGCAGGATTATTCGAAGGTATATTGCAGTACATGTTTCTGGAATAATTTGTCCTAAGGATTGTGGGGAAATCAATGTGGAAAACTTCAAATCTTCGTAAGATCTTCCTGTGGAGAGGTAACGCAAGGTCATGGTAAGCCTCTCATGCGAGGATATTGCCTATCTCAAATGACTATCTTGTTTAGTTATAAATGGTTTTACTAAATTCGATAATACGAAATATGTTTCTTCGTCCATTCTCAAGTAATTGAAAAAATCTTTTAGTTCCAACTTCATTTCATTCAATAAATTAATGTGAGAATATTTTTCTCGTTTCAGGAGCCATTCTTTCACCCATATCGATCTTTTTTTTTATTTTTGTTCAACACAACAATAGCAGCCGCCACTGCTAAAAGATGTTTCCTCTCCATTACGTACTCAACGAAGAACGACTGAAAAATAACTGCCAGGATTTCCCGAAGTGTGTGAGCAAAACGGTACTGCGATCAGAATCGGCGATTCAAATCGGCGAATCGGCACGAAGTCTGTGGGCTCCATAAGAGAGACGATGCCGGGCGTGAGAGCCATTCTTTAGGCGCGGAGGTCTCAGGAGGATTGGTAATGGTGTGGACAGTTTTGGACAGTTCTTGTTTCCGAATCGATTTCGGTAACTGCTTGGTTTAGACTCGTTTGGGTTGCAGATGAAGGGTTATTCGAAAACGTCTAGAGTCTAGACTATTCTCTGGGAGGTTACTGAAGAACTGTTGATAATTTCTAGAAAACTGAAGACAACTCGAGTCTTGAAATTGGGAAGAAATAATTTTGACACGTGCTTCTTCAGGCTGAAAGGCTTTCTTCCAATGTGGCTCTGTTACTATCATAGCAGAAACGAGGCATCACTTTGTTATTAAATTAAATGGAAGAAAAATTCAGGATTTCACCGAATCTTATGTGAAAGAAGAGAAATGAACAATTTTCAAAATACTAAAATGCTGATAAGTGATTTAACACCCCTTCCGTTAATTTCAGCTCGGCAACGACGGTTAATACTCAAACTGAGTGATCTTAAATTGTTCTGATCTAATCGTTCCCAGATTTCTCCGAGTTGGATTCCTGAGTCATTAAGAGTAGCTGGGTGATTTTCTGTACTTCTCAGCCTTCTATTGAGGTTGTCCCAAACCTGCTCAATCGAATTGAGATCTGGTCATTCCATTTGAGACTTCAACCTCTGCAAGGTACTCCTGAACGATGCACGCACGATGGGGTCTGACTTTATTGTCCTTAAAAACTATATTTTTGGTAGTATATGGGGCATATGGCACTACATGCTCTTCAAGAATGTTCCTTGTACAGGGTGGCCATTTGAAAACGAAACAGACGAGATTACAGACGAAATAAATTTTTTCGATAGAAATGCTCGGACAGGTCGATTTCTGTTTCGAGGGGGACAACTTAAGATGTAGGTTACGGACGCATAGCGCTTCAACCCTTGCTACTACAACCCTCACCCCCAATTTTTGAATGGGGAAGATGGGGTGAGTGATACCTCATTTGAAAGGTATTTTTATACTGATTTCAGCACAGTTATTGTTTTTTCATTTTATGCATTAGTTCTCGAAATATTCTTGACTAAGCATTTGAAAATGAAGTGGTGTTTTCATGGCACTCGTAGTGTTTTTTTGTGAAAAACCTTTCAAATGAGGTATCACTCACCCCATCTTCCCTATTCAAAAATTGGGGGTGAGGGTTGTAGTAGCAAGGGTTGAAGCGCTAGCGTCTGTAACCTACATCTCAAGTTGTCCCCCTCGAAACAGAAATCGACCTGTCCGAGCATTTCTATCGAAAAAATTTATTTCGTCTGTAATCTCGTCTGTTTCGTTTTCAAATGGCCACCCTGTATACTTACCAGCATTCATGGCTCCATTATCAACGACCACTAGGTCTTTGCAGGCAGTCAAATATATTCCACCCCATACCATAATCGATCCTCCCCTGAAACCAGTACTATTCTAGAAATTGCACTGAGCATATCTTGCATGTACACGTCTTTATACAAGGAACGTAGATCACAATGGTAGAGGCAGATTCTAGACTCATGTGTGAAGAGAACTCTTTCCCAAACGGCCTCTTCCCAATGGATATGCTCTCTAGCAAAATCCAAACGCGCCCTTCGATAGGCTGGGGTAAGAGCTGGGCCTCTTGCCGCGACGCGAGGCCTTAAATCATATTCTCTGAGGCCATTTCTTATTGTCTAAGCACTATTTTGCAGCCCATGAATTTGATCAAGCTGATTTTGAAGGAGGCTAGCGGTTGCAAACCTTTGTCACAACGAAGTACCGTTCTTGAATTGCAGTTGTTACCCTTGGCTACCCTATGCTGGTCTTCGGACATTCATACCTGTGTCTCTGAATCGCTGCAACATTCTGGACACACTTGTAAGGGAAACTCCAAATCTTGCAATTCTTGTGTATGTCCACCCTTCTTCTCGCCAAACTACCGCTTGGGCACATTCCTTTTGGGTCAAATTACTTGTTTCGCGTGGCATAGCGATCGAGAGTGGAAAATCAAACGAGAGAAAAACTATTGATCACTAGAATTGATCGAGAACAACTGATTTTAGAATGGAACCAATACATTCAAAATCTGATAATATCATGTTTTTTATTCCTGCTGGGAAAAACATCTGTACTGAAGAATAATGTTGAAAGTGGATAACACAAGCATGCATAATTCTGATTAAAATACTTATCATTAGGAACACCTCTAGTTGTAGAATGAATTTGAGATTTCCATAATGTGTGTTAATTTTTTTGGGCAGTGGATTTTTCCTTTCAGCAAAAATGAAAAGTGTTTAGTTGGTATATTCCTGAAAACTTAATTTGGGTTTTCTCTCCCAGTCTCTGAAACAAAAAACAACCAGAAAAAAATTGTTTCAGAGACTGGGAGAGAAAACCCAAATTGAGTTTTCATTAAAATACTAACCAAACACTTTTCTCTCCCAGTCTCTGGAACAATTTTTTCAGGAAAATGTAGAATCCTCCCAAACCACATTTCAATAGATATGTTCAATTAGTAGTTTTGAGTAAAATTGATTCAATGTACACAAAAAGGGAGGGGCCGAATACAATACCTACAAGTTGAGTAAAAAACAAGAGTCTGGCTAAATTGTAAGTGGGAATATTATGTCTGACAGCTGAAGAACAGAAAAATTTCTCCAAAAAAAATATATCCCACTATATAAGTCTTCGGAATACAGCGCATTTTCATACTATAAGTCCTCTTGGGTCGATAGGTCTACCGTATATGAAAGTATGTGGAGTCCACCATGTAATCATCAGATGAATGACTCAAATCGTAAATTTTGCCATTTTTGTATAATTCAATTCAGCCTTCATCCAACCCTTCTAGTGATGGCGCTCGCATCGGCGTATACTTTTGGAGTATACAAATGAAAAGAATCCTTATGGAAACATAGGAATATAAATGTAGATTCGAATGAGCTTCGATTCTAGCAGAACAGTAAAAGAATCGAAATCTCATTGCGATTCGATTACAAATGAGGGACTGGACTGTTGGAATGGCAAGTTTCGGGTGATATTGGCAGCCACGAATTGCATGTACATAAGTCGCATCCAAACGTCAGAGGTGATTGCTAGACGCTTTGAAAATGAATTAGATTCGCGTGAATCAAAATGTTTACGGGGAAAGAGAAGATTCAAATCATAAAATGGAACTTCGGCGGTCAATCTATTGATAACTTCTTTCCTCGATAAAGCATTAAGTCTGTAGTTCATAGATAAATATCTCGAGGTTGAATGTCACTTGAATGTAAAATTTTATTTCACAGCAGAAATATTCATTCTACTCTTAGCTTGTTTCAAATCAGGTCTTCTACAAACCTGATTTGCGACGTACAATCTGTAGAGAAGGCCATCCTCCGCATATTACAGATGAAGTGTTGAATAACTCTGTTACCAGAGGAAATCTCTTCCAGCTTTCATTTAGGAGATTTGATTTTTCATGCCAAATTCACAGCTCATGTTAAATGTGGTAGATACAGGAACAATAACATAATCCAGTGCCAGTTTGATTTAACTTACCCAGCTTTTGAACATGTTTTGTTTTCCATTTCGCATCATGATATGACTCACTACCAGAACATTCGTGCCATTCCTCACAATGAACAGCCTCTTTATCTTGCTGCGTTTCGCAACCCAGTCGCCTGAGTTGATTAATTTTTTCGTTTTTCAGATGAGAGAGACGCCGTGCAGAAGAAAACATTCACGAAATGGGTCAACAAACATCTAAAAAAGGTAAGTCGTACATCAGAGTCGCAGAATCACTCATTTCACCACGTTTTGCGTCCTTATATGCGTAAGCAGCATTTGTCAGCGCGTTTCCCATTATTTATTAAAATGTCTCGAGTTGAGCGGCTATTCGGAAAATTAAATAATTGAACGCACTAATTACCGGCCATAGATCATGCTTATCTAGATCGTGGGACGGGATCAGTGTCGCCAACACAACCGACATACATACGTAGCGGTAAGGAGATAGAAATTATTATTTTCAATGTTTCAGCTGTCGGGATTTTCGTTTTTGGAGAAAGGATGACTGCAGCCGGATGTTAGATATCTCAGGATTCACATTTTCATTATTTTCTCCAGGTTTAACGTTCGTGATATTCGTGGTTTGTTTGCCAAAACTTTTTTTTTCTAATTTTTCGGATCATTGTACTCCGCTATTTCTTCCTAAATGTATGGTTTCCTCTTTTCGATGGCTTCCGTTGCCTTTGAATCGATCTCGATGACTATTTCTGCTGCCGAAACCATTCAGATACTTTTCTGTATTTTCTGCAGCATGGGAGCGTTTATTACCTTATAATGTCTCAAGTCTCAATTATTGCAATTGATTGTGACCTTCATTATGTCTAATGATAATTAATGTTTTTGTATGCGGTTTAGTGATTACTTATGATAAGACACGAAATGAATAAGATTTTTCATACACACACATCGTAGTTTGAATTGACTATAAAATTACGATCGCAATCTATAATTTTCTGAACTCCATCAGTTTTTCAATTAATTTAAAAAATTCATACATTGTTATCCGATTCTCATTTGTTTTAAAACTATAGTATAATAATAATATTAGTATTACTTAATAAAGAAAGACACGGATCAATCAGAAAAGCAATTAGAGCCCTTCGCAGACGAAGTCGAATGTGTTTGGAGGTTAATGGCGAGATTTTTGAGCATTTATTGAAATGATGCTATAAACAAAACCTTTTTAATGTAGAAAATGTAGTTTGAGAACAAAATCGGATAACAAAATATGAGTTTTTTGAAATTATTTCGACCTGTAGAATACACATCTAGAGTTTGGGCCGTTCCTCCTGACTCACCCTGTAGATATGATGATAGCTCTGAATTACTTGGCACGAATAGTCAAAATCAAATACACCCGTACATTCACCTAGGCTATCTTGGTTAAATCTTTATATTTTGATTTGATCACAGACTTCAAAAATAATTCAGAATGATATGTGAAAAACTATACCCCCCGTCAATAAATTCTGGACAGGCAAAATTTTTGTCAAATTTAACACCCTGTATCTTTTTTCGTGGTTCTCCGATTTTGTTGAAATTTTCACCAGGTGAAGTATCAGGTCTTGTTATATTATATTAACTTGAAATATATATACACCCTGAAGTGAATCTGAGGCGGAAAGTTTTATATCATTAAATTTTAATTTGAAGTGTGACTTTTTCTTAACGAAATGTTTTTCGATTTACGTCAGTATCTGCTTTTCAAAAAAAGATGCACATTTTCAAAGAAAGTGTGGCATTTTTTCAATTTTTGTAATAATTTAAAACATTACAATACCTTGTTGACTAGCCAACATAAACAAACATCTGAAAATTAATACCGTGTATTTCCACTTCGTTTCTCATCACTTCTACCATACGATGTGGCATACCTTCAATGCAATTCCGAATTTCTTCTGGGCGAATTTTTCCCCAACAATTTCTGTTAATGCAGGACAATACTAGGCCTCACGTTGCACGGGTTGTAACAGAATATTTAAAAAAGACGAATATTCAACGATTGGTGTGGCCAGACAGAGTCTGCATTTAAATCCAATGGAACATGAATGGGATATGCTAGGTAGACGTGTTCGAAATCGGCAGCCCAACACCTTGCCGGATTTACTAACAACCCTTCTTGAAGAACGGGAAAATATTCCCCCAGAAGCAATTCGGAAATGCATAGAGAATATGTCACGTCGTATGGTAAAAGTGATGAAAAAACGAGTTGGAAATACAAGCTATTAATTTCAGATGTTTGTTTATGTACGCTCGTCGATTAGGTATTGTAATGTTTCAAATTGTTAGTAAAATTGAAAAATGCAACACTTTCTTTGAGAATGTGTATCTTTTTTTCAAAAGCAGACACTGACGGAAATCGAAAAACATTTTGTTGAAAAAGAGTCACACTTCAAATTAAAACTTAATGATATCAAATTTTCCGCCTCAAATGCTGCACAGGGTGTTTGGAAATCGAGGGTATAAAAGGAGGTTTTGTTTCTCCCTGCACAACTAATAAACTAAAGATATTTTTGTGAAATGAATTTCAGGTTAACATGACAAGACCCAATACTATACCAGCTGAAAATTTCAACTAAATGGCAGCACCACGAAAAAAGATACAGGATGTTGAATTTGACAAACATTTTGACCGTCCGGAATTTCTTGACGGGGAGTATTGTAGATCAAACATCATCCTTAATATTCCATTCAAAACCCCAATAAATTTAAATGCGTTGTCCAAACCGGTAACATCCTGCTTATGGCGTCTTTATTAGAACCCACCAACTTTACCCGAGGTTGTCCATGGTCTTCAAACTGGGGACCACAAAAGTTTACTGAATATAAAAAATTAGACGAGATTGAGTTCAGGTATGCAACTCCGCTGACATAGCTATAAAAAAAATTCTTAAATTTTTTTTCTCGATTTTCACCTTCATTCTGTAGATTGAGTATTAAAATATTCCATTAATTAACTTCAAGCAAACTCGAAATCAGTCCGTCAATGACGAAATTAATATAATCTCATAAATGACTAGCAGATCGCTAATTGAACTGTTTTTGTATATAATTTGAATAGAAAACTTGTAAATACCATTTCAATGTGTAGTCAACCTGCGGCTCGACTTGCGGGCCTGTCAGTGTTTGTAAAAACATCAATTCCACATTAGAACGACCGTGAAATGAGCTATCTAGGTGTATGAGCGGCATCTTTGAAGTCTATCGTTCAATCAACGGACAAGATTATCTCGGCGAACTCAAGTACTGAGATTTTGGCTATTTATTTTATTTTCGACATTTGCGTAGTAATCTTGATTTTCCCACGATAATTTCATGAGGATTGGAGACGCAGAAAAACTTGGATAAATATAGTCTACTTCGGATGAAGTGGTTTACCGAAGCCTCAATAGAGTTGCTTTCTGAACCGAGCGCGCCAACATAATGATTTTCAAATTATAACAACAAGAGTGAAACTTTTTATCAATTTCGAATCTCCAGAAAATGGGGAAGTTTTCAGAACTGTTTGAAAAAAAAAATGGTTTATACCATTTTTTATCAAACTAGAGAAACTCAGTCAAAGTAATATAAATTATGTAGAAAACAGAATTGTGTCAATTAAGATTATTTTTATCATTTATTTAGAATAATTTTAAATAGGGGTGATAATACAATAATCTATGAGATTTTGTGATGAAAATTCAGATTGATTTGAATTTTCAGCCTGTAGGCCTGCAGCGTGATTAAGGAAAATCGTTTGAAATAACGAAAATTCCAGCATTTTAAGACTATCAATGCAATGTGTGGACTACACGGACATCAATAACAGCTTCTTGAGGAATTTGATTCCATAAACGAGGCAGAAGTTCTCTCAGATTATTTGAGGATTCTGGGAGGTTGATGATTATCTATACTTCCATGCATTATTCTCAGAATGACAATTCTCGTAATATGTCTTAGTTTTTGGTCCTGAAAAATATTCTGTTTTCTTGTGTTATAACATGTTTGGTTTATTTATGGGAGATGATTGCCGGTTTGAAAAAACCCTCACGACCAGAGAGCAACAATTTGTAGATTTTGAATTTGAATATCGAAGGAATTTCGAAGGACAAGTGTGATTACGTCTCCAAATTAGCTGATGAACATGGTATCAAAGAGATTCCTCTCCAAGAAACCCACACGGCAACAGAAAAAAATCCTCGTGGAAGAGGACAGTTGAAAGGTTATATATTAATTGATTTTTTACAAGTTTAGCTTGTTATGTTGAAAAATTATTAGTTTCGTAACTTTCAACAGGGGAAATTGATGGAGTTTTTTTTTCCATTTCTTTCAAATTTTGTGACATTTCTGTCATAAATATTTATAAACCTCGGAACATTATTTGGCCAAGAAATCTTAATGTTGATGTTTTTTAAAGTAGCAAACGCATTTCCAAAATGCATTCGATTTATTCTGAATAATCGGTTTCTTTTCTGCTGTTGTCTTTTTTTATTTCAGATTAAGAATTACGAGTCGTTTTGGGAAGAATCTGTGTATCCGAGCCCATCGACGGATAACATGAAGATGATCACACTGATGTCTTTCAATATTTTCCCGAAATTTGATATTTTATGTTATTTTGTTTATGGGGAGGCAGGTTTTTTTGGCTGAGGTGTTTTCCCCTGGCTGTATAGTATCGTATGATACTAGTGTTGATAGTATCGTATAATTCTATAGTATCATACGAAGAATGCTATCATACCCCGTTTTTTTTTCACCTCAGCTGAGGTACTTTTTGTTTCAGCATTTATTGTATTATTTTAGCTCTCTTTTTCATAAGAATATATACTTCCATGCAATTCAAATCTGGTGAGTGCGAAGTTATTGGTAAATGTGGAATACCAAGCTCCTCGCGCGCATTCTCAACTGTGGCTGCACGATGCGGTCTAGAAATTGAAAAGTTTCACCAATAGCAGCATGAAAAGTTCGTAAAATATTGTCAATGACATACTCCCTATAGTGTGAACCTGTCATATTCCCATCACAAATGTGTAGATCTCTGCCCCCTTTGGAATATATCCCGTCTCATCCTATAACACTACCCTCTCGGAATAAATGGACTTCTTGGACATAGCGATGATTACGGGGTATGTGATTGTCCATAGCCTTATGCTTTGGAGAATCTGAAAATCGTCCATGGATTCATCAATGAAGAAGACACTACGCCATTGATCATTCCAATTGATATGTTGCCTTGCCTATTCCAGTCTTCAAGACTTAATAAGTCTAGAACCTATATTCACCTCTTTTAAACATCGTCTGATGGTTTCGATGGAAACTTGGACCCGATCTGCCTGATTTTGAAGAGTATTTCGTAGCATTCTACTCGTAGATGTATGCTTTCTTCTTGCCGAAACGGTGATTAAATGATATTGTTTTTCGCCGCCCACCAAGCCTTGCCTTTTCCAACAAGGAACCTGCTTCCCTGAACCCATTCCAAAGTAGAAATCACACTTTGGTTGACTTTGAGTCTTTCCGCTACAACAACCTGAGTTAGGCCACCCTATAGCATTCCGATTAGCGTCAGCGTTCGTCAATTTTCGTCTTGACATTATCAGAAAACTCATTCCAAATCGAAGCCGTTGAAGATTTGACTCCATTTCAAAATAAGAACATTTATGAATATGCAAAAAACCAAACTCCAGAAAAACGCAACCAGATTGGCGAAATGTCTCATACTAATTTTTATTAAGTTTTTATCGAGTTTTAAGTGATTTTACAGCGATTTACGAAGATTAAATACTTCCCAAAACGTTCGAATACGATATCCTAAACTTTTATTTAGCAGTATTTAGGTGTATTATAAAAATTTTAATTATTTTGAAAACGGTTCATTTTCGCTGAATTAATGTTGGTGTCATTCGATAGTATTCGGTCTAATTTATCGTGAGGTTTGATTCACTAGTCATGAGACACCATGTATTTTCAAAGAGAACAAAATACTTTGAGTAAGGAACAAACATATCAAGAATATCCCCCGTACAAATAAAGCAGTGTGTTTTTTCATTGTTCATTGTTCTATTCTTCACAGATCACACCTGCGCTGAAAGAAGATGCTTTGTTCTATAATTTCTACTAGGTGGTCCCTGCCACTGTAACAGCATCAGTCGAAGCAATGAGCCGTTTGCTAATAGACGCATAATGAGAAAATAATTGGTATAGGGAACTATTATTTTGACATGACTGAACGAGTCTCATTCACACTTTCTGTAGATTGAACAAGCTTATAATTTATGTCTTGCAGTAACACTCCTTTTTTATCTCCCTATTTCAAATGAATAGACTCAAACTCACCACTACTAATGTTGAAAGTGTCTTTACGTTGTTGAGCAATACTTCGAGAATAATAAATTGCTTTTTAGTGGGCAAAAATTCAGGAGGTGTATTAATTTTGCGCAAAGAATATTGCAGAGATCCAGGAAGGCCGAAGAAATAGTGGATGCTTTAAGAGGGAAAAACGTTAAACCATATTTGCTGGAAGGGTTTATGATGTCGATCCTTTCCCGACACATGAGGGACCTCCACAAGAGTTAGGGATATCGTATTCAATCGTTTTGAAAACTATGTAATCTTCGAGACAATCGAAGTAATCATTTAAAACTCAATAACTCAAATCGGTCCAATGAAAATCACTATGAGACTTTTCGTCAATCTGGTCGCCTTTTTTCTGATGTTTGGTTCTTTGCATACGCTTCATTAATGTTCTTATTTCAGAAGGGAGTCGGTTAAATCAATGGCTTCGATTTGAAACGAGGTTTCTGAAAATGCCAAGACGTGAATTAACAAACGCTGAAGCTAATAGGGCAATCAGCATGCAACCGAACTCAGGTTGTTGTAGCAGAAAGGCTCTACACATTTGTCTTGGGAATGACCGCCTCACACCATAGGCAGCATGTCATTGATAATGTTATGCCAAATTTTCACGCTGCTATTCGTGAAACTTTTCAATTTCTATACGATAACGCCAGACTCCACCGAGCAGCCATAGCTGAGAATGCGCGCTAGGAGATTTACCAATACCTTTGCACTCACCTATTTGAATTGCATAGAACATGAATAGGATATGCTTCAAAGAAGATACGATAATCATCAACCTAACCCAGAATCCCTAAATGATCTGAGCGAGCTTCTGTCCCTTTTGTGGAACCAAATTCCTCAAGAAATGTTCAACAGCCTCGTGTGTAGTATGCAACGAAGATATCAAGGTGTAATTGATGTCCGTGGAGGCCATACATTGTATTGCTAGTCTTGAAATGCTTGAATTCTCTGGGGATAAAATTTCGTTTTTTTACTCGATTTTCCATAATCATCCTGTATATGCTGCAGATCTACAGGCTAAAATTAATTTCATTTCCTGCAACTGAAAATCATATTCATATGAATCTTCATCACAAAATCTCATTCAAACTATATATTTTTTTTCATAATTTAGGTCAATATCCCCAACTCACGTTGAGCAGTTTATAACTGGAACAAAATAACTAATTTCATAAAAAATCACCCTGTGACTTTGCGAATATTCACTTCATAACAACACAAAAAGCAGGTTCATTTAAATTCGAATCCATGCATACATTTGTGCTACAAAACTTTTTCCTTTCCCTATTTAAGTTCCTGATGGGGTTGCAACCCTCTCCAAGGGGTTGTTAGAAGAAATAAACTTTGAAACCCAGATCATGTTTGAGTGTTTTCACAAATTCTGATTCGTTGTTGAGTTATTGGGTTTGGACACTTCCATACGAGACACCCTGTAGAGTTCCAAGGAAACTTCAGGAGCTTGGTTTGATTGACACGAGAACCAGTGTATGATGTAGAGCAAAGAGTGATTTTCGGATGGTTCATTAAAACATCAACAAATGAATGTTAATTTTCAAGCAACATGCTTACCCATTAAGTTTAGTTTCACATTGATGGCTACATTAATCGTCAAAATTGCCGCAGTTTAGGTTCAGAGAACTCATAAGTTATTATGGAAAATCATCAAGTGCATTCACAAGGCAGTGTTCATAAAACCAGAGACTTCATCTACACCAATATTAAAAATGTGAATGTCCGTGTGTTTGTTTGTTCTCTATAGACAAATTTAGATAATGTAAAGAATTTATTTTGGGAGGTTTTTATGTAGGGTTCATTTCTATATGACGAGAAATGAGAAAAAATTTCGAGTTTTCATGAAGAAGTCTGTAATTAACTCTTCTTCAGGCTTTTACAAAGGACGCTGGGTAAACTATAAGAGAAAACGTGGTCAGAGGCAATTTTGTAATGCCCAAAAAGTTTCATAAAAAAATTCCGCGACGGCATATGTCTCACTGCTGGAGACAATACCACGATAACCATTTTTACCATTTTCAGTTCAAAAGTAATAATATAATTTATTAACCATCAAAAACTACATGGTACGTCAATCAAATCAATCAATTCAAAATGATGTTCAATTTGAAGAGATCTCCCCACTGGCATGGAATGAATTTATATAAAAATGAATGTAATTGTTATCTGTGGCATTGATTCCTGATGAAATTTTACAGTAGAGTTTTTTAATGGATACTTCAAAAGTTACCGCTGGTTGAATGAATACGAATACAGCGTTTTAATTTGATATGCTATTGCATACTAATAATTTGTTGTTCGATAAGTCCTTTCTCGCTTCATTTTTGATAAGGAATGAATGATGATTGCGTCCTTTGATTAATTGTATGTTTATCGTTGGACGAGTTGTTGGATATAAACTTATATTATCATAATATGATCTGCATTAGTTTTGGAATTGTCTTCTGCAGCGATTATTTGACAATTTTTTCTCTATTTAAGTGAAGTTTGGTGAAATACTTTCGAAATTCAAATAAAAATTCAAGATTATTGACTTTTCTATTACTGTTTTTTCTAATCTAGATAACCTTTTCAACGATGTATCTGTATTTCACATGTGATTTCATGAATCAAAAGCAAATAGAAATTTCGAATTTTAAGAATTGCAGTGGGCCACAAAATTTTGTGTAAACTTTATTCCATCATAATTTATAATTCATGAACACTATGGGATCTCCTCCTATTATTCCGAACACCAGAAAAAATCGGTTTTTTAACCGAGATCAACAATAAAATGATTTCTTTATCACTCATGCAACTACGAACGATGAAAGAATCAAAATCATTCAATTCATAATTTCCGTCGTGAAAAATTGAAAAATCAGTTTTTTTTTCGAAAAATACGGAGAGGGTTCGAAATACATAAACAGCTGAAAATTCGGGGGAATCATTCTTATTGGATTTCGAATCGATCCCCCAAGTTCGAATCGAAAAAGCGGCATGGGCAGTTTTTTGATATAGTTCCGCTATACACTTTCAATTGTCGTGTTCCTCATCTAATCATATGCAAAGTGTGATACATCGTTGAAAAGATAATTTTGAGTATTAGTCAGACATTGAGAAAAATATGCAGGGTACTATTTGAAAGAAAAAAGGTCCCAATTTTTGTTTTTCTCAAATGTTCGTTGAACGAATTGGAAAACATGAAATTTTTGTATTTTCAGTTTAACTGCTGGTTTTGAACAAGCCTGTCAGATGTCTTCTTGGGATAATTCCGGAAGAACGCAGATGTACCACTCATTTATCAAATAACTCAAGTTAACGAACTGCTGGAAGCAAAAACTGTAGAGCCTAGTGAAAAACACACTTTCTCTCTAGTTCGTTAGGAAAAAAAAAAACGTGTCGTGAAATGCTAGTCTACGATACAATAAGAAACGTTCGACGGCAACTTCTCTATTTATAGGCATTTGCCTATGTCGTTGACATCGGTAAAACGCTTAACGATCTCGGTTCTAATAATATTGTTTGCTAGTATTCAATGTTTGTTTTGCCAGTTTAGTTGTGCCATTATTTGCAGGAAATGCGTGGAAAGGAACGATTCCTGGAGATTAAATATACTGATAAGAAATGTGTATCGGTAAATCAAAATGCTGAACGGCGCGACGCGTCTGGGTTTGTTAATACTTGATCCAATTAATTTGATTTCTGCACCTCAATTTTGTACAAGCTTCCATATTTTTACCTTCATCTACCTCCCATGATCTAGAAAACATAAGTTAAATCGAACGGAGTTCTGAAATGACGAATGACTCATATAATACCGAATAAGTGCAAAAGAAGGACATCGGAATTATTTTGAGGCGAATGACAACTATGTCATCGAAAAACTTAATGAACATAAAGAATTTTTTTCTGCTGTTTCATAATCGAATCAGGCCATATCAAGAAATTGAATTCATGAAAGCTTTACCCAATTCACTATTTATGCGAAACCCATTACGAAATATAAAAGTGGTTAAAAAATCAAACCGAATTAAAAAATATCAGCTTAAGTTTAGTAAATTATGTTTTTTATGTTCGTATACTGTAAAATCAAGCATCAATATACCGTGTAGGTCTTCATCTA
This sequence comes from Hippodamia convergens, assembly GCA_038502775.1. NCBI lineage: Eukaryota > Metazoa > Arthropoda > Insecta > Coleoptera > Coccinellidae > Hippodamia > Hippodamia convergens. Next base: position 140,432,996 of record CM076607.1, on the reverse strand, counting down.
ACTGCTATAAAATATGTACTATTCAACCGAGCACAGGCAAAATTTAACAGAGACATGTCTCTTTATGTTAGATAATTAGGATTCAGCTAAAATTCTAATTTCCATTCTCCAGCAGGGTTGGAAAATATCATGATATTTATATAAATATCAAAATATCATAATTAAGGATATATATCCGATATATATCAAAAATTTTGTTCTGCAAAAAACCGTTCATTAAACATACATATGTATTGAAAGACCATTATTCATGAAATTTTAATTAGAACTAGTAACAAAACAGAAGAAACAAGACAAAAACAGAATATTTTTTCTGGATAAAAATAAAATGAATAACTTCAATAATATAACAAAAAAGAAGAAACAAGACAAAAAACAAAATATTTTTCCTAAATATAAATAAAATAAATAACTTCAATAAATATAATGAATATTTATAGCTAGGACAAAATCGGGCCAGAGGAATATCATCTTCTCATCATTTTTTGAAGTAAACTGAACCCTCTGAATTCTGAAACCCCGAGACGGGAGATCTAACCACAGAACACACTGTTGTCACGTTTCAATTTTAACCAAATTATCAAGGATTTTTTTCTGCTGTATTTATTTCGTGAAAAAAGTGAATGATATATATCATGATATATATCACTCAATATATATCAGCCAACCCTGTTCTCCAGCTCGTAAAAAATGTTTCTTATTGTGATCTATTACTAAATAACGTTATTAACATATAAAAAGTTATCCATTAGTGTATCTATAATGCCATAACTTTTTCATTTTCAAAAATATCTGAAAAGGATGATGAATTTCATTATTTCATTGGGAATAACATTATTTTGAATTTTTCTCCTCCTTTATTTTTCATGATATAAAAAATTGGTATTCACAATTAAAAAGTATTTTTTCCACGAGAAAAGATTTTATATATGTAGTTACTGATGGGATATCAGTAACTTAATTCTGATTTTTCGCAGCTTCTCCCGATGAAAATATTTCGGTTAGCTGTTCGTCCGAAAACTCATTTAATCGAATATTCGTTTGAAACAAGCACTTCTTCCTGAAAATTATCTGATATTCGAAATCTCAAGAATCAATACCAGAAAAACTGTGAAAATATTCATATTTTTATACAGGGTTTGATTTTTTTTAGAACATCACCTTCTGAAGCTCCATTCATCCAACTAACAAACATTATATATATATGTTTGTTCCAACTCAGAAAATTACCGTACAATGAATTATCAAAATTGGGCGAATTGAATGATTTTTATTCCTTCCGCCGAATTCTGACGATATACTATATTGTTACTTCTCGAGTTGAAAAAAATTTATTATGTATTTCGGAGCACAGGTTGGTAGCTCGATAAATCAGAATTTGTATCACTCACTCATATCCAGTGTGTACAAACAAGAACAATGAGGTCCAAGAATCCCTTTATTGAATTAGCAACAGAATCAATATCGACATATTGAATTATAGACTTCCCAATGAAACCCATTGAATAATTTCTAAACGTTCAGATCAATCATATATAATTAACGTCCATTTGTCAATCAGAAATAGAAATCGGTTCTCTTCATATGACGCTCTATGATCAACCAGATGACGTCCAAAGCAGTCAGATTGAAACGATATCATAATATACTGATTGTTACTTGATGATATTTTCTAACGGGGAATTTCAAGAAGTTTCTCATACTTACTGTTTGGAATTAGTGTATATTGATTTCATTTTTCGCCTGTACAACTGTACAGGACATTTTTTCCATAGTTGTTTAATAAGTGTTTCCGAAAATTTCTTACACCAATTTAACACCTGCTATGTTTTTTTCATGCTTGCCAGCATTGGAGATATATGAAGGTATGTATCCGAATTAAAATTCTCATTCGTGCTCAGGGTACTAATATACTGACAATATTCATACAGTTGTTGTCAGGAGGAAATTTCCATCAATTCTTTTTTTTTTAGTATTTGAGCTTTTCAACTTATCAAGTTCTGTCAAGAGTACTGTCTTGGTGCAAAATTATATGATGTTTAAGTACACTTGGAATTTGACTTTATGAATCTGATATTAAAAAGGTTTTTTTACAGGGTGATTCACTTATCTTGGTAACCCCAATTTTCTCGAAAACATCCGAAAATTTTTTCATTGTGTGAATGGCGTTTTGAACAAGTCAATGTCGACTTGAGATGGGCATAAAAATCTGCGGAATAACTGAAGACGCCAGGCGTCGCGGAGCTGTCAAAATTTTTTTCTTCAGGGACATACCTTTTTTATCATGTCATTCGAAAGATAATTTCATTCTGAACTTTTTATTCGAATACAATTTTTATTCATTTCTAACCGTCAGGGATGTGCAGCGTGTTTTATGTTAACTCTATTCCATTTATATTTGTCTGTATTGTAGTAGTATGCCTTTATTTCGAGACATAGATATGATTTTGTGCCTTTAATTCAAGAAGGCTAGTTTTCTAGTCAATGTGCCTCTTTAAATAAGATGAAATATGTGGCCACAGCAAGATGGGGTTCCATGTCGCAACGCTACCGTTGTGAAGAGATATTTATATCAAGAATTTGAAAATAAATGGATAGGAACCAATGGACCCATCAAGTATCGCCAGACCTAAAGCTCATGGATTACTTTCTGAGGGGTACCCTGAAAAATATGGTATACCAAACTGATTCTAATAATTTGAAAATAAAGATAAGAAACGCATATGTCCAAGTATTAGACCCTTATATTTCGACCAAAGTAACTTATGATGAAATAGGGGAATGATATAACTTATGTATGGATCATAATGGCCGGAATATAGAATATATAATTCGAAAAGTTTCGTTTGTTATTAAAAAAAATTGTATTGTTATAAGTTATAAGATATAATATTAAATGAATATAATAAAAAAGGAATAGTTTGCTACAAAACCTCCGTCATTTTACGGAACAAAATCACATCTAGGTCATCTAGCCATTTTGATCCATACATTTATTTTCGAATTCTTGATCTCAATATCTCTTCACAATGGCAGCGTTGTGACATGGAGCCTCATCTTGCTGTAGCCACATAGTTCATCTTATTTTAAGAGGCAGATTGACTAGAAAACTAGCCTTCTCGATTTCAAGGTACAAAATCATATCTATGTCTCGAAATAAAGGCATACTTCCACAATACAGAAAAAATAAATGGAATAGAATTAACATGAAACACGCTGCAGATCACAGACGGTTAGAAATGGATAAAAATTGTATTCAAATAAAAAGTTCAGAATGAAATTATCTTTCGAATGACATGATAAAAAAGGTATGTCCCTGGAAAAAAAAATTTTGACAGCGCCGCGATGCCTGGCGTCTTCATTTATTCCGCAGATTTTTATGCGCATCTTAAGTAGACATTGACTTGTTCAAAACGCCATTCACACAATGAAAAAATATTCGGATGTTTTCGAGAAGATAAGTGAATCACCCTGTAAAAAAACCTTTTTAATATCAGATTCATAAAGTCAAATTCCAAGTGTACTTAAACGCCATTCACAGAATGAAAAAATATTCGGACGTTTTCGAGAAAATTGGGGTTACCAAGATAAGTGAATCACCCTATACATAATAGTTCATACAAACTCTTCAATTTCATAAGCAAAATGTCCCCAACTGTTTCTCCATCTGCCTAAATATCACGTTATAGCTGGACCGAATTCTCAAACGAATATTTTCCACGAAAAAGCACGAATACCTATCCATCCGATTGCTGTATGTGATCTGAATTATCTGAATCTGACTCGACAAAATGTGGACCAAGGTACGGCTTGTTATTATGCCGTTGCGGGTATGTCTGCGCTATCTGTTGACAATGCCACCGCTAAAAATAATGTCCATGTACAATAATAAACTGTTTCTCGACCACAAGAAAGGCCAATGCCGCCGTGATCGTTGAAAGAAAGCGCCATTGTTGTTGCGTACGAAATGCTTTTTATTATGCCGAATGTAAAGATCTGGTTGGAAATGGCCATCCAAGGCAGCGTTCACAAACTTACTCCGAGAGTAGAGTAAGAGTATGGCCATATGATCAGAAATATACTTCGGTCTTTACTCCACACTCGTCGTTCCCAAACTTACTCTGACAAATGTCATTCAAAATTCAAACATGTGTATAGGTTATGAATAATACTTTTGCATCATATAAGAAGAAGAAAATTCTTTGCCTTTACGAAGGCACATCGAGAACATTTTTGAAACATAGATGAATTCAAAATAGTAATCATCGAAATGGATACCATTTTCAATTCCCAGGCTCAGATATCTTTTATCATGAGGTTGGAGAAATGATATTAGATTTTGTCACTGAGATGAGAGATATACCGGTTTCGGCCTTGTTGAGCCTCATCAGTATCCCGCACATCTTCAGGACCAAATCTTCATAAAAAACTTCAGAATTTATAGCAATTGGTTGTGAAGTAATGAGTAAAATATTACAAAGTACTAAGGTGGTGACATCCAATTGCGTCAAAATGAAGTTTCACATCTCCAATCAAATGCAAAAAAAGAAATCTGTATTTTACTCATCACTTCACAACCAATTGCTATAAATTCTGAAGTTTTTTTTTGAGTCTGAAGCTCTGATAGGCCCGTAGCCCGAAAATTTTTTCCGGGGGAGGAATTTGGGTATGAAATAATTAACGAGTCTTTACGTATAATTCAACAAGGGTTCATGATAATTTGATAGTTTCGGGAAGAGGGGCTTCAGCCCCTTAGCCCACCCTCTAGCTACGTACCTGAGCTCTACAAATATGCAGATTAGTGACAAACTGATTTCCTCACTATCACAAATGCAAAATTTTGTAATTTCATGAGGAGATTCAATGAACATGATCACCAGAATGAAGGTGCAAGTTATCATTTTCGACAAAATCACAACACGTTAAGGGTTAGGTTTATATAAGTTTTATAGGCCCCGTCACCAATTTTGAAAATATTTTGCACAGTGAATCTATAGGACTTCCTGATACCAGAGTTTCAACTACTGGGAAGGCCTTAATTTTTGAGAAAAAAAAATAAATGAAACTCATAAATATACTCCATTTACCTCGGATACGGCTGTGATATAGTCTTATGTAGTATATGGCGGTATTCTGCTTTCATCTGTAAGCGAATCTGTAACTTTTCATAAGGTTACAGGACAATTACGATTCTCAACGCTTTCTATAATTCTGTAGCTTACAGGTGATCGGAAACATATCGAAAGATATATTGTGAGGTTATGTTGAATGATTTGTTTTAATCGCAGAATATAAAATACTTTACTAAACTCAACTACTTTTGTGATTCATCTTCGTACTTCGATGGTTAATTTATCTTTCTTGTTGTAACGAACACGAATTGAACATAAATATATCCAATAATCAATACTTACGAGCCAAAATTATAGGAAAATAAATTCTATTCTATGATCTTATTACGAAGTAGTTACGATCTTATTACGAAATAGTTCAAAATTGACACTTATCATACAAGAGTTACAGAAAAACTTCCAGAATGTCATAATTTACGAATCTGTAAGTCAGCCACATACAGATCCATAGATGAATTACAGATCAATCGTACGCTATAGATTCGTACCTTACAGAAAAAAAGCAGAATACCGCCATTAGTTTGACAAGGTTAGGTTATGTTAGATTAGGTTCATTTTCCCAACCAAAAGTTGAAAAAAAAATTGTGAAAAATTTTTAAAAAATTGGATAAAACAAGAAAACATCGATCTGCATTCAAGTTAATTTAAGTTAGGTTTGGTTAGGTTCATTTTCCCCACCTCAAAATCAGAAAAAAAAAGTTTATAATTACCCAGGGTTGTACAAAAATTTGAATTTTTAATTATGTTAATGCATTCCGAATTAATGTAAAAAAAATTCAGAAATAGACCTATAGGGTGGTTATTTTCAGATCAACACTCAAAATTGATTTTTCTGAGTTCGGCACTGGAAATATGATATTCTGACTACTTAGTCTGATAGATGCTTACAAGAGTTCCAAATATGTACTGAAAAAATCATTAAATTCGGTTTCACGTACCAGAAATGTATTCGACTGAAATTCCGGTAAGAACGAATGAAACATCCTGTATATTGGCAAAGAAAGATAGGAGACATTTTGTGATGCTCACGGACGGCCCTATATAGTCAGAGTATGTAAAGTTCCTCGTGGGACACCCCGTATATCTTCGAATGCCACATTCATTTTATGTAGCATTCTCTTTGGCCATCTAGAGCAGTTTTTGAGTATTTCATAATGAGTTGTCGAATATAAAGACCATATTTGCAAGGACTTCATATCTCTCTTCGGTTTTTCCTTTTCCGTCACATATTGTCAATGTCACAGAAAACCTATAGGAGAGGACCCTGATATTAAGTGAAAACAAGGACGTTTTTTATTACAATGTAGTAATTTTTTATCATAATTTTGAAAAAAAAATATTTCGATTTTTTCTCTAGATTGTTTTTCACGTGAACGATCGAATAAGATTTGACTATTTCCTCGATTAATAACAATAATACGAAAGAAAATCCTGCATTTGCCAAAATTTTAGTGCTGAGAAGCATCATGTCAATTTGTCAATTTTGAAGAAGTGATGATAAAATGGTCGATGAATTTTCGCGCTTTCAATGAGGGACTTCAAGTTTTCTCATATATTCTTCCTGACCAAGAACTGTATCTAGAAAAGTATCTGAACACTGTGATCAGATTGATCATTTAACAAGTAAGATAGAAAATAAAATCTGAATCTTCGGAAATTCCCCATTTGTCCAAAAAAAGCTGGTGCAATATTTGCTTAAGAACGTATTCATGCTAACATTTTCCCGAGAACAGACAAACATATGCGCAACATATCCGCTGACGTTCCGAACAAAAAATTAAATTTGCTCCGACTCTGACTAATCGACTAAAATGGGGTAGAACGGGTAAACTTCCTCTTCCTGGCAATAAAAACGATCTCGACACATGTACTTTTGCGGGCGTCGAGACAAAGCAGAGGTAGTTCAAACATATTTCAGAGTAGCCATAAAAGAATGTCTTTGTATGTTTGTTATATATAAAAGCCGCCATATGGTCTTCACCGGATTAACATCGTGATTAAGCGAAGAATACGTCTTGTGTTCGCCGAACTGCTTTGTATCTGAAAGGAGGCGAACAGAATTATCCAGACAATGAGATATGGATGTAATCAATTTCATGTTGGGAAAACATTGAAGAAAAATGGGTATGAACAAATGCCAACATATGAGGAATGCGTTCACCAGATTCTCCCAGCTGATTAATATTCGACGATATCAAAGCACACAAAAAAATAGAGTAAAACAATAAAGTGAATGAAGGTACTGACCATCCAAACAATGTTATTCTTCAAGTGACCCCTCATAGAAGGAATTGCAGAATGATGTATATGAAATACACATCATATCAGTTCGTAAGTATCTTCTCTTTGTGAGAAGCCCCCTATTTCAAGAGGAAGAAGAAGAAGAATTTCTCCATTGTGGTAGATAACAGAGACAAGAATATTTGTCCTACAAAATCAATGCTTTGATAAAAGAATCCCTTCCTTCCAACAAATATCTGAAAATCTCAATTTTAATGAAAGTTAACTCTTCATTGACCTCATAACTTATTTTTTATGTTCTCTCGGTAAGGTTTTGAACTCGGTTTTGAACGAAACAAGACACATTAAATGGATGAAAAATTCAGGATTTCACCGAATCTTATGTGAAAGAAGGGAAATGAACAATTTTCAAAATACTGAAATGCTGATAAGATATGATAAGATATTTAATACTTAGTATTTCCACCCCTTGCGTTAATTACAGCTCGGCAACGACGGTTCCTACTCATAAATAGTGATCTTAAAATGTTCTGATCCAATCCTTCCCAGATTTCTCCGAGTTGGATTTCTGAGTCATTAAGAGTAGCTGGAAGATTTTCTGAAATTCTCATCCTTCTATTGAGGTTGTCCCAAACCTGCTCAATCGGATTGAGATCTGGACTTCTTGCTGGCCATTCCATTCGAATGGCGCACGATGGGGTCTAGCATTATCGTCCATAAAAATGAAATTTTCACCAATGTATGTGGTACATGGCACTACATGCTCTTCAAGAATGTTCCTTATATACTTATCTGCATTCATAGCTCCATTATCAAGGACCACTAGGTCTATGCGAACAGTCAAAGATATTCCACCCCATACCATAATCGATTCTCCCTCGAAACCTGTAGTATTCAGGAAATTACACTGAGCATATCTCTCATGTGGACGTCTGTAGACAAGGGAACGTCGATCAAAATGGTAGAGGCAGAATCTAGACTCATCTGTGAAGACAACTCTTTCCCAATCGGCCTCTTCCCAATGGATATGCTATCTCGCAATATCCAAACGCGCCCTTCGATGGGCTGGGGTAAGGGCTGGGCCTCTTGCTGCGACACGAGACCTTAAATCATATTCTCTGAGGCGATTTCATATTGTCTGAGTTCTAATTTGCACCCCATGAGTTTGCTCAAGCTGATTTTGAAGGAGGCGAGCGGTTGCAAACTATTGTCCCAACGAAGATACTCTCAAGTAACGTTCTTGAATGGCAGTTGGTGGTCTACCCTGTCCTGGTCCTCGGACCATTCATACCTGACTTCTGCAACATTCTGGTCACACTTGTATGGAAAACTCCAAACCTTTCTGCAATTCTTGTGTATGTCCACCCTTTTCCCGCAAAAGTACCGCTTGGGCACATTCCTTTTGGGTAAAATTGCATGTTTCGCATTGCGATCGAGTGTAGAAAATCAAACGAAAGAAGAACTATCACTAGAATTGATCGAAAACAACTGATTTTAAAATGGAGCTTTTACATTCAAAATCTGATAATATCATCTTTTTTCATTCCTGCTGGGAAAAAAAACATCTGTATTGAAGAAAAAGTGGATAATATATGCATGCATAATTCTGATCAAAATAATTTTCATTAAGAACACCTCAGTTGAGGATTGAATTCGAGATTTCCCTAATGTGCGTTAATTTTTTTGCGCAGTGTATTTAGACGTATGAACCTTAGCATTTCATGGACTCCTCGATGGACTCGGACACCCTGTAGTCTGTAGGGTTTCATAAAAATTTCTGGAATTCAAGATAAGAGCTTTCACAAGTTTACAGCCAATTATCTCGAATTTCGACTCTATTTTCATTCAAATGTGTGGACTATATCTGTCAGAATTTTGACAGAAAACAACATTTTCCAGTGCAAAAAATCACTCAACTAAATTCATTAGAATTCATACATATTCTGTAGAGAAGGCTCATTCCCACACTCGTTCATTTTGAACTACTTCAAGAAAATCAATGCCCTCTGCATTTGTAATATGAATACAATATATCGAATCTAAAATCAACATTGATCTTAAGGATAAGGACGCACGACTACTGTCTTGTCAGATCGCAGAATGGAAAAAACGAAATCTATTACATGCTGACGTTCGAATAATAAAGGTGCAAATAAATAAGCATCGTTCATGTTGAACGACCAAACACAAAAGAGGATCTTCCCTACATGCAACTGTAAACGTAAGATAAAATCTAAAATCATAATGCATTCTGCGTTGAGCTGGTTTGCCCAACCAATGGACCAGATTCTCAGGCCGTCATAGAAGGCTCGTGTCGCAACTGTTCAACTTCCTTTTTTGAGGCGTCCGTAAGACAAATATTCATCACAATAAATTACTGTTCTCTGTTATGTAGAATGGCTCGATTGCGCAATTGTCACCGATGTGGAAATTTCCAAGAAGCACACATGAGGAATGTTAACTCGTTTTTTCATCGGAGTTGTGAATTTTTACAAAAAACGTTTTCCCATTTTGTTCCCTAATTATGTAGGCGCCAAATTCAAGGAGCTGTTTGCATGAAGTCGGAATCATATTGCGGGTAACGTTCCATTCAATTTATGGGCACTTTTAAGGAATACACCCAGGAAGTTCTTCTCTTGTTCACCAAGGGAATATACAAATAAGAAAAATTTTTATTATTATTTCACAAAATTTCATAACCGCATAATCTCCTTTTTTGAATACTACGATTTGATTTGTTCTTCAAACATCATTTATCACATGAATGTTCCGCTACCCAAAAACCCCATTTTTGGCATTATATTGAGTTTTGCACTCTCGTTTTAATGATCCAAAGCGTTATCATTTTGCTCAAATTATTTTGAGTTCCAGAAATGAATTGTAGAAATTATCAGGGTTCCTACATTTGTAAACTGATAGCGTCGATTTAACTAGTTGAGTCATATAATTCGCCGAAGAATTTCGTAATTCCTTGGCCAAAAGTGGGACTAGTTTGTGATATGAAATTCACAAACCCTTGCTATATACACAACCACCCTCTTCTAAATATTATTCCATAACTGTTGAAATATACAGATCAGGAGAACAGAATTGGAAACATCACAGTTTTTATAGTGAATTCGAACAGGGCCATATTCTGGTGGAGCAGTGGCAGAATCAAAACATCAGAAGGATGTGATATCGAATGAATGGCTGGGCCGACAGATGTAGAGCACAACGTATGATACACGAAGTGTCGAATCGAATCAGTAACACTCCAAACGCGGTTTGGGTGATTTCATATCTGTTGTAAAGGAATACGACAATTTATTTTATTCCACTCCGACACGAGGAATTTATTTGCTTCAATGAATGACATAAATAATTTATTGTGGAAATTACTATACAGATTCTCCTTCGCCAAAACCGGTTTAAAAATTAATTTAATTCTAGAAAAATAAAAAGTTGAAGAACAAAAAATACATTCTACGAGGAGAAATTAAAAAACCAAAAACTTAATCTATGAAAGTGAAAGAAGGAAAATAAAAACATATTCCAAAACATGCGAAATTGAAGATCGACAAATTCAAATTGAATGCTCAAATAATCCACCTTGTTGTGCCAAACAGTAACCAAATCCATCATAAAGAAAAAATGTTATATCTCTCAGAAGATGAGGCATACTTGCTATTTTGGCACAAAGTTGGAGAGCCGAGTTGATTTTGTTCTTAAACCGTGAACATTTTGATTTACGCGAATCTTATTCATTTTCGAACCGTCAAGCTATCACATCTGACGTTCGAATGCCACTAATGTGACTTGCCATTCCAACAGTCCAATCCCTTATTTGTTATCGAATCGCAATGAGATTTCAATTCTTCAATTGTTCTACTACACTCGCAGCTCATTTGAATTCCCATGTTTCCATAAGATTTTTTTTCTGTCAGTAGAATTGAAAAAGTAAAAAAAATTTTCGTAATTTTTAGAAAATTTTCATGTGGTGCATTTACTCAATAGCTTCAAACCTGGAAGAGGATATCAATCATTATCATTTAAATAAACACGATTGAGGTTCACCGCAAATTCATAGTTTAACGTAATTGGTTAAGTAACCATTTTCCGAATTGATCTCTTGGTAGAAGAGCTTAAGCTCAGACTCATTGATTCAAAATTTTTAAATCAATGAACCTCAATTATTTTTCACTTTTCAATCTATCCTAGAGACGGGATCCCCTTTTTCGAAAATTTCTTTATGAAAATCCTTTCAAAAAGTGTCTATGACCTATTGTAGTACCTATCAGGTCTGTGTCGCATTCATGAGTTTATACTTTTGATAACTTCATTCTGCCAGTGAATATTCTGAATGTTTTTTGTGTTATTTTCAGAATTATACCTGTCTTCACGTATGTGTAACAGTTAACAATATTCCATGTTGTCCACCGTCTGTAAGTTCGTTAGATGGTGTTTTGTTATGTTATGTGTGTGTAAGCATGCTTCGTTGTTGTTCTGTTTTTATACTTCATTTTTATTTGCAGTGCCGATTTTTTTTAATTCCTATCGATCGTATCATTTTTTTCAAAAAGGTTGATTCATTTCGATTTGTTAGAATTTAAATTAATCTGTTGCACCTACTACTAGTTTTTCGTATGATGGTGTCAGAGGCTATTACAGACATTTCCGGCATTAGCATTCGTCATCACAGTTGAACCAATGTATTTGTTATCGTTACTCAATATTCTAGTACATTCGAACGCACATTTGCTGTAATTTTCTAGCTCACTATCTGTATTGCGATAAATGCTTGAATATTTATTTCTATAAATTTCAAACATCTAATATTTGATTATTTTCTTACAGGCAAACCGTCAAATTCGGGATCTTTTCGAAGATTTAAGAGATGGACACAACCTAATTTCTCTCTTGGAAGTTCTAACTGGCGAACAACTTGTAAGTTTCTTAACTACTTTTTTCATTGTAAGCCAAAAGTGATAAGATTTTCCGATCACGGGATTTTCAACATAAGTATATGCAATATGTCCAACCAGTCAAAATATAAATTTCTCTTTCCATCATAGAAATAATCCACAAACATTGAAAACATTCAGATTTATTTGATCAATTCAAAATTCAATTCGGTCTCGAAATTTTCTTTGTCGAAACAATTATCCACTATTGACATCTGTATAAATTAAATATTGAAGAAGAATTTCCCCTATTTTCGAAGATTTTTCACAATTATCCGTCTGTATGAATTAAATATTGAAGAAGATTTTTCCCTATGTTCGTAGATTCTTCAGAATTTTTTCATTGAAAATCTGAAGAATCTACATTTTGCAGATAATATTCGCTTTTTTAGACATTTCTAATTTTGGTCTTTCGTCAGTCATATTTGCACATCAATCTTTTCGATAAGCTAATATAATGATAATATTTCAGCCAAGAGAGAGAGGACAGATGCGCTTTCACATGCTTCATAATATAGACACAGCCTTACACTTCCTTCACTGTAAAAAAATTAAACTGGTAAACATAAGATCAGAGGACATTGTTGATGGTAATCCCAAACTGACTCTCGGGCTTATATGGACCATCATTCTACATTTCCAGGTAAGTGTTTTTTTAATAACTTACAATCTATGCTTCCGCCAAAAGTACAAATTCATCTCAAAATTATGGATATTCTTCTGAATGAATTGAATTGGCACATTGGTCTGTATCAGGATAAATAGCAATCATTAATGCTAGGCATTGGAATTTACTATTTAAATGGCATAAGCTTGACGAAACTGGTTTACCTACTCTGATTACTCGAGATAATTATAATTCATTAATGTATCTAATTACCATTACTAAGACTTTGTTGTGTTTTTCACTGCAAACAACCTTCAGGGTAAGAAGGTAAGGAATTTCATGAGGGTGACTGTTGTTGAAAAAAGGCGAATTGATGCTTCAGCATTAAAAAATATACAATGTGTTTCAATTTCAAATCGCTTCTTCGTTCTGAACGAAAATAGTATACTGCTTGGCGATGTAGTTGATTATATATCCATCGCTAGATGGCAGTAGCTGCAAACTCTTCGTGAACTTGCCTGCTTCGGGCGACTTTTAATGATGTATTTCCTGAAGAGAAATCGTCGTGCATGACCGATTAATTACGCAAGAGGTCGATAGATGGCGCTGAAGGTACTAGAAGTTATATTCGAAGTACATACCGATATTTCTTGAAAATTAAATGATCATGAGGTGAAGCACCGAACAAAAATTCGATGATATTTTTCATCTCAATTGTTTTTGATTGGCATTATTGTAATGGATATGGGTTGAAAAAATATTCGAATTTTGAATTGGGTTCCCAAAGCTTGAAATAAACTTTTCTGTCCTAAAATTTCATGTATTTGATGATTTGAATTCTCTTCTAATTCGTCGACTTGAAAAGTTTGAAATAGTGTACGATATATGTACATAATAATAAGTCTATACAGGGTATCCCAAATCGCTTGATTTTTACTGTTATATGTCCTTCTGGACTAGGTATGTAAAAACTTCGAGAGGTGTCCTGGGTCTCGATTTTCGTGAAAACACCATTACTGAAAACCGTTCCACGATATCTTAATTTTTTTTTTAATTTTGATATATTATCGATTTTGAAAATGTGCCATAACTTTTTCATTAACTAAAATATCTGAAAACGATCAAAACTTTCTATGAGCGCTTTTTCACCGCAAATAAGATACTATCTCCAATTTTTTTCTCGTGAAAAACAAACACTTTTTTATTTCAATTACGCACTCATATCATGAAAAAGAATCGAAGATGACAAAAATTTAAAATATTGTCTTATTCCCAGTGAAAAAGTGCTTGTTGAAAGTTTTTATCTTCTCCAGATATTTTCGAAAATGAAAAAGTTATCGCACATCTTTGAAATCGAAAAAATATCTGTTTTGTTATATTTTCAACACAATCGTGAAACGATTTTCACTTCTGATGTTTTTACGGAAATCAAGTCCAGGACCCTTTTAAACCTATCGACCTATCTAGTTTAGAACTACCAGAAACAGCCAGAATCAAGCAATTTGGGATACTCTGTACTTAAAATTGTTTCAAGTTTTTCAGCCATCCTTCTAGGATATTATTTACCCACATGAATTATGCTTAGTCATTTCTTAACGTTGCTATATTATGTTAATACGACTTTTGGAATTTATTCGAGAAATCTTTGATTTTCCAATTTCAAACACCCTGTATTCATCTAAAATGATTTGAAGCTTTACGCAGAGAATTTCGTCACATCGACAACATCCAAAAATCCCGAATATTGTTTCAATTTTCGCCAGCAACCACTGGTCATCATGAGCATATAAAAGAAATTGTTCAGCCTCTTCTTTACTTAATACCTTGGTCTTTTTTGGCGTATAACGATCATTTTTTCATTTCAGAAACGCTATCACATTTTGAAATCTGCAAATGACAACTAGAGGTCATATTTTTCAAAAAAAATTTAAGGAAAACAAACCTGCGAACAGGGGCATTTTCTTTTTTCCAAAACAGCTTTTCAGCATAGACCATTTTGCCCATAAAATATTAGGGATGAATCTAGCTGATAGTTGATTCAAGTCATAGAGATAGTATAGAAGCTCTATCATTCAAGTAGACCAAAAAAAACATCTTCAGATACCCCAATCACATTATTTTTGTTTTGCCACTGCTGGCTGCCCCTATAATTTCTTTCATTTTCGCTTTCGCCAAAACAAATGTATAGAAAAATAAACAGACATGTTCATGGCAACGCTTCCATAGCTTACGACATTTGCAACAAATTATTGAGATTTTTTTGGAATTTATCTTAACTTTTTACAAATGAGAAACAAATAAAATATAAAACAATACACTCAAGGTATCCTCCATTCGCCTGTGAAAACCCTCTTACCTAGCTAGTAGGGTTATATACTATAGGAATTGGACAAGCCTAGTGTTGCAATCTGGCAACTGACAAAATTACGAGATATGCGTACTCGGACCGATTTGACATACGATCGCTATTTCGGTTGTTTATTTTGATTCATCTCTGCCAAAAAATGAATGATCATATTCGAGTCAGTAACTGAGAGGTAGAGTTACAATCCTATTCCATGAATTCAGCCCGATGAAACGTCTTCTGACCCGAATCTTCGAGAGATTCGTGACTATAGCATCTCATCCTGCATCCGAGATGCCGAAGTGAATGTAGTTTCATTATCTACCAGGAAATCCATAGTCATCTTGTGTTTTTAACGGTTTCAGATCAAGATGCGAAATGTGATGGATCTTTCGTTAGGAATAATAATACTGCAAATTTCGTGTTCTTCATTCGTTTTGTTTGTCCTGATAAATAATATAATAACAATAATGAAATCAACTCTTGACGCTAGCCGAATTGACAGGCGTTCGAAACCACCAGTTTCTGTTCAGCTTACTTAAGTTATGATCTCCAAGACCTCACTATCCACTCTCCAATTCATCCTAAGTCACAAATTTCACAAGGTTTCCCAGAGCAGATGCAACAAAATGGTACTCAGGGAAATTAGAAAAAAATTAATTACGCGAATAGACGATGATCGATAATTTTCGAAATAACAGAAATAAAATTACGATAAAACCCATTAGAATAGATAGATAATGTAACGAAAATGGAAGTGAAATATTGGTTAAAAAAAGTATCTCGATTTCCGACACACTCCTTTAGAAGGTAGTTTTTGAAAAGATGTTCAACTTTTATATGACAGTGTGGTCCACATAACCCCAAAATTTATGTGAGTAGTCCATATAACCTAGTTTTCATTTTCATGTTTGACAAAAACTATGGAATTTGTTGAAAACTTATATTTTATGTCATAAACACAATGAATTTTTTTCATATTCAGGATTTTTGTTCGATAATACATGAATATTGCGAAAAACATTCGGAAATAGCTCAATACTAAAGATAGGAGTCAGGAAGGATTTCAATTGCCATGATACCTGAAAAATAGTTTCTAACAATCAGAAAATATAAATTTCAAAGAAAAAACTACTGTTTTCTTCAAACGCATATTTCGACCTTATTTTTCGATTGCAAATCAGGCTGTTTGTGGATATAAAATCAAAATAAGATAAAGAGATACATATTTTGAATGAAAAAATCATAGTGTCTTGGGACCAAAAAGTAAGTGTGATTTTGCACCATATTCCGTGAAAAAAAGTGTTTTGTGAATAAAAAAAAGAAAATCACAAACCTTGAAATTTTCACATAAACTTCGTGGTTATGTGAAAAAAGAATGGTACAAAATGTTTTCACCCTTATCTCCTCAAAATTTCAGATCGCTCGTAGTTTACTTTTCTTTCCATTTTCGCCATTATTCTTTTCCAATTCCAATGGGTTGCATCCTAAAATATTTTTTTTCTATTTGGACCATTTTCAGAAGCTTTCATTCGTTTTTATTTTCACTCGTTTCATTTCTAAGACATACAATTCACTAGGATCTTGGTTATCGATTGAAATATATTGTTTGAGGATTCTGGATGTTCCTGAAACTTTTCGGGAGTTCCCTCCTCCTCTTTCTCAAACAAAGTCAGTGAAAAAATTGCTACCATAAAAATACTGATCTGACTGTTCGGCTTATGTGGAGGTGGAGGGTTACATCATTTTTTTAACTGAAACAAATTAACGTTTACAAACTGACGCAGTTAAGTCGACATGAAAAAACAGTATCTTAACCTACACAAAATCGAATTTTATACTTCAAAACACAAAAATACTCTAAACAAAAAAATATCGGTACAAAATGAAAAAACGATACGTGAATACAACTTGACGAATTCTCTAAGAAATCCAATAAGGCTGTCATCTATTGAATATCAAGGATTGAAATTTGAAGAATCCTGAAACATTTTCGTAAACAAAATATTGAAATTTTGAATCTATCGCTGTGCTGTGAAGATATTGCTTTGTATTTTTCATGCTCGTACAATTTGAAATAAACTATCGTAAGTGAACTTTGTATTTTTATGCTCTCACTTGCCTTGTCGTTATTATAAATAATGCTCATTACATAGCTGGAGACAGTTAATTTATTCGACCAGAGAAGGAAAAAGTTACTATAAAAGAGATTTATCTGACAAGGGTTTTATTACCTATAATGGCAATTGCATGGTAGGAAGTCCCGATCCTTGACTCCATTACGATTTATCATCGCGCACCAGGTTCCACCTGGACGGTGATGTCATCCATTGGACAAAACGTGGGCAGAGCCTGTAATGTCCAATTTTAGACATGTGAGATAAATATTTTATTTGACTTCGTTTTAGCGTAACGCTCTTAGGCGTTCTGACGCAACGCGTGAAATTTCTAAGGAAACTATCGGGCCCTCTGTATATGGAGAGAAAAGCAGATTCGTCCTTCGCATATTATCGCCGTGAACGCATCTTCTGTAAGCGTGGACAATGAGGTTCGTTAACAGAGGGGGGCAAACGCAAAAAGAATTTTTAATACTTGGAAAATTTGTATTTTCGATGTCCCTCTACCTAACCAACTAAAAGAGTCTTACGCATAAACTTATGCGTGGGCTTTGAAATTGTAAAAAATTGTTCGATTGCACACTTTTTTTCAGCTTGCATCTTGGCTTTCAGTAAAGTTCAATAGTTCATTTAGTTTCTTGTTTTTCTTGCTTTCTGGTTCATTCTCAGTAAATGAAGTCACCATTTATTATCCATTTAATTCCCCAAATTCTGAGGTCAAAAGAAACATTTTTTGTCTTCACCTTTTTCCACAACTGCGCTCGGTGAAAAGGATACAGGTTGTTGATAGCACCCAGCATTTTTTGCAATTTTCGAATCCTTTTCAAAGTTAACTTTCAAACAATGTAACACTTTACATTTATCTGATGCAGAAAACGACAATTGAAATTTCAGATTGAAAGAATTGCAGTGGGCTACGATATTTTCTGTGATCTTGATCTTGCCTTCAATAATGATTGAACGCGATAAGAAAGCCTGCAAGATCTCCAGACTTTATACTGCCGGATTCATTCTTTTCGGGGTATTCGAAAGATTGTGTGTACCAGATTCCTCCTATTGATTTAGAAGATATGAAAAAATCTGTTCTTCAAATAAGATTCGTGATTGCCTTATAACTTATACTACTGAAAACGTATAAATAAAATAATATTGAATTTCCGTCAAAAATTGACAAAAACCCGTTTTTTCCAAAAATTCTGAAACCGTTCGGAATAAACAGCTGGAAATAAGTGTGAATTATCTTTATTGATTGTCAGATACAGGCTGTTTCAAAAAAACTTGACCATCTTCCTACTATATTCGTATTCAAGATACAGGGCGTTGAAAAAGAAGAAAAAATACACATTTTTTACGATTCTGCCGAAACTACTGACAACACTGTAATGAAATTTCACACGAATATGTTTCGGAAGCTGATATATCTTATGAATTTGTTTTGTTGTCTGACTCTCATAAAAGGCGATAGTTATACGGTTCATACCATAACTTTTTCGATATTAGATTTATGAAGCTACATTTTGAGCGATATTAAAGATTATCAAATTTTACAACAAAAAGATAGTCTTGTTGAAACTCGATAGTATGTACCGTTTTCGGAATATTTTCATTCGAAAATTATGATGGAATAACCGATGCCCGTATAGAGTATTGATAAAGAACTCAATAATTTTTTTTTTTTTCATTATTAAATCATATTCTCTGAGGAGATTTCTTATTGTCTGAGTGCTTATTTGTAACCCATGAGTTGCTCAAGCTGATTTTGAAGAAGGCGAGCGGTTGCAAACCGTTGTCTCAACGAAGAAACTCTCAAGTAACGTTCTTGAATGGCAGTTGTTACCCGTGGTCTACCCTGTCCTGGTCTTCGGACATTCATACCTGTCTCCCTGAATCGCTGCGACATTCTGGACAAACTCGTATGGGAAAATCCAAACCTTTCTGCAATTCTTGTGTATGTCCGCCCTTTTCTCGCAAAACTACCGCTTGGGCATATTCCTCTTGGGTCAAATTGCGTGTTTCGCGTTGCATAGCGATCGAGTGTAGAAAATCAGACGAAAGAAAAACTATTGATCAATAGAATTGATCGAGAACAACTGATTTTAGAATGGAACCAATGCATTCAAAATCTGATCTTTTTTTATTTCTACTAGGAAAAAACATCTGTATTAAAGAAAAACGTTGAAAGTGGATAACATATACATGCATAATTCTGTTAGAAATAATTATCATCGAGAACACCTTCAGTTGTTGAATGAATTTGAGGTTTCCATAATGTGCGTTAATTTTTTTGCGCAGTGTATGTAGACCTATGAACCTTTGCATTTTATGGACTCCTCGATGGGCTCGGACACCCTGTAGTCGGTAGGGTTCCTGACAAATTTCTAGAATTCAAGAAAGAGGCTTCCCCAAGTTTACAGCCAATTATCTCGAATTTCGAGATTTTGACTTTATATTCATTCAAATGTGTGGACTATATCTGTCAGAAGTTTGACAGAAAATAATGCTGCCAATCAACATTTTCCAATGCAAAAAATCACTCAAGTAAATTCATTTGAATTCATACATATTGTGTTAGAGAAGGCTTATTCCCCCACCTTGATTGACACTGCAATGAGGAATGTTCACATTTTTCAATTTCTACATATTCCTGTTCTCCGTAAAAAATGAGAATACTGTGTCCAAAAATTATTTGAATACTTCAAATAGCTCCCGAGATATCGAGTTATAAACATGAGTTCGATGGATCCGTGTGACGTCACTTTACATCGAACAATATAAATGCTTTTCGTCTCACGGAGTGCGATTTGCGAATGTAGTATGACGTCACATCGCCGCGAGGAATTGAATATTCACGGGGTTGTAAAATCTGAACTACTAGGTCTTTTCGACTGAAACAAAAACAAGTGATTTCATATACATATAGGTTATACTGTGACGAAGTTTCGATCGATTTTGCATACCTGTGAACATTCCTCATTACTAGTTCATTATTTCTATCAAAGGTCCATATCATTCTTGACCTTTTTGTCGAACACAAGACATTTCGATAGACGTCATTTTTTTCTGGTCCATTGCTCAGCAACAGGTCCCACCTGCCGTCGCGTCCACAGGAAACGACGGACGCCAGACCGGAAACTGGCTGCTACGAATAAGGTACCATGACGCTATCGCTACACATGGTCCAACCCATTACCGACCTTGTATGGGATCCAGCTCGAAATGCTGCTGGTCATCGCGAAAAGTTACGGTGTTCAAACTGATTGAGTTATGAGTCTGTGAAGAAGAGGCAGAAAGTTTTTTTATAGACTTTCGAAGGTCTTTACTTACAGAGTGGTCAAATAAATCTGAAGAAACTACCTATTGTAGTCTTATCTATGAATTCAGTGAATTCGTATCAATAATATAGGATTCCGAAAATTCAATAATAACAGATGAGTATCCTGTATGGATTCTTGGAAGAAGCAGGATAAAATTCCATCCAGTTTTCAAAGAGTCTACAACATTATGCCTATGCTGAAAATGAAATGGCAATAACTCATTCAAAACAGTTATGACAGTTGGCGTCTACGTGGATGAGTGGAGTTACTTTCACTCGGTGGATTTTTGGGGATCTTTTACTTGTTTTTAAGCACTTCTACTACTTTTATTTTTCTTTATTACCCTTTGGATTTTTTTTGTGTTTATATATATTTTGTTCATTGAGTTTATAGGCACTGCCTAAACTCTCATCATTGTTATAATAATAATAATAATACCTGAAAAAAAAAATTATTTCAAACGTTTGCTTTCCTTTCATGGCAAGATGTCATTTTAGTTCAAGCTACCTTTGAAAAGAATGTAGAAATTTAATTTTTGTTTTTAAGCAAGGTGTATCTCAGTGTAAAATAATCATATGGTGAATATAAAAACTTATTTTTTGAGCTTGACTACTCAAGTTTCTCGATTTATTGGTTAGCATGCAATCTTCGGATAAAAGCGTTTGTCTTCGAGATATCTAATTTAGAATGCATAAAGATCCATTTTCACTCAACTGCCGATATTTCCAGAACTGCAGGTCGCCTAGCTTGCTGACAGGTAGTTTCTTTTTCTGCAGAAAATTTCCTACAAAATCTTTCCTGGAAAAAATTTTCGCCTGTAACGTTAACGTGATGAAAACTTAGGTTGTGAGGAAATTTCACAGCCTTGATGTTTTCTGAACTTATCTTAAAATCAGTCAATTTTGTGTCAGATCCCTTCACTCTGCCACATTTCGTAAAACAAGATCGTACGAGAATGACCCATCTTCAGAGTTTTCATGGTAATAGGGTAAAACCCGGATAGATGCCCCACTTTTCGAAATTGCCTCGTATTTCCGAAAATATCGATTTTATCTGAATAATTTTTATGAAAGTAGCTGGACTCTTTATTTGAGTTAAAATACTGTGGGTTTTTTCTGACCTAGCACTAGCAGATTCCACAGAATTTTGATTTTTGTGGAACATTATTTCTGGGGATATATGCCTACAGGTATGGATAGTTACCCCACTATGAAAATACTGAGAAGGATAGATGCCTTCAGTCCAGGGTAGATGCCCTTCATATTGTGTGATCCAATTACAAAGCCAAATTCAATGAAATCTCTTATTGTTTTGTCTGTTATAGTCGTAATATAACTTAAATCAGCCTACTTAATGAAATATCGAAAGCATTTATTAAACAAAAATATAAATTCTTCATATCATAAAGTATCAGGTAGGTATCAACAAATAGGTATACGAATTTTTCATTGTTGTTATAAAATATTAAATACCTAATAGGTTTCGACAGAAATAGAAATATCTACTCTTTTTGAAACAAAACAAAACAAGAGGGGATCAGTCAGATAGTGGTTGAAGTTTTCCACATCTTGAGCAGTAGTTCCGAAAAAAGTGTGCAGGTTTCATGAAGCCAGTTGAGTGATACCTTATACACTGAATTCAGTCGGATTGAGATTTTGTATTCATTCATAATTTCATATTCCAGGGGCATAACGCCTTCGAGTTGTTCTGTGGTCCAAGAGCAAACTTGACTTTGTCCTCCTTCTTTTCTCTCATCCCCTAAGGGCATCTATACCTATACCTCGAAAAATCAGGGCAACTATCCTTTTCGGTACGGATAGACGCCCATGTACTTTTTTCGCAAATCAAAAACGAAAAAGCAACTGGTCATACTTAGATGCACATTTGAAGAACCAGTTTATTGATATAATAAAAAATTTGATCGAAATTATAACTACTTCAAAAGTTCTACAACGGCAAATACTAGCCTTTGAAACTTTTACATGTTTTCGAAGTTCGTTGCGGAGATAATCACATACACTTGCAAAACGCGTCCTCACTGTACCATATTTCGTTACCAACTGAAGTTAAGGGTGACAGTGGATCATTCTTACACTATTAATTATCAGTGGAGAGTTTGGGAAGTTAGGTATTTTGAAAATGGGTCATCTATCCGGGTTTTACCCTATTGATTTATTACTGTCAAATTTCAATGAATTAGTTCTCGAATTTTGGAGTCGTTTAATAATTTCAGTACCTTCTGCACTCGTTTCATGAGAAACTATTATACGGCACAACATTTTTTCGAAATCTTCCGGAAATTAAAAAGTTATAAAGAAAAATTGTTGAAAGATAATATAATATTATCTACAATATTGGCAAAATTTGTGATATCTGAACTACAACTTTTTAAACGAAAGATATTAAATAAAATGAAGAAAACATAACGCTTGTGTTTCTTTAAGAAACTGATAATGCTATCAACTGTATTTTCGTGTTCAAGGTCAAAATTTAAATTTCGGATATTTAAATCGAATTTTCTTTCGCTTTCGGTGTTGAGAGAGCATAAAAATTGCTCTCCGTCAAAATGAGCATATTGTGAAACGGAATAGTTCTACATTCAGACGACGAAAGAGAAAATTCAAAAGCAAATATTCGTTTCTTTCTATTGAAATCTACTTCTCCTGGAATCTAACTCCAACCTCAATCCGTTTCCATTTTAAAATACCTTCATTCACGCTCAAGTTACACATATCGGATATCTCGCAGCCACAATCGTGTCGAATCCCGATTTCCGCAGTGATTTCAACGCTTGGTCAAGACGGAAACCTTCCATCGGCCAACGCTTCGAACGCCTCTCGCTGCTTAGAAATTTCCATCGGATTTTCCCTGGAGCCATCTCGGAACACGTCTAAGTGGCGTTGCATCTCATCGACGGTCACGCGAATCGTCACAGATGGCTGGCAAAGCATAATAACGACCATCTAGTCACTAGTGAGACAAAATTATCATCATCGGGGATCTCGAAGATGAGGGGTTCTTCGAGGTTCTAATTGAGGTATCTCCGTTATTTTTGCTTTCGCGGTGAATCTGGGGTAACATGAAGACGGTACGTTGCTAATTTTTTCGTACGAATGATAGTCACGTGGATAGTAGGCAGGAGGCATAGTAACTTCTCTATTGTCCCTTTCATATATTGAATATTGAAAATTCCTGAATGGATCGATGATTTTACAGGGTATCCTAAATTGCTTGATTTTGGCTGTTTCTGGTACTTCTAGACTAGAAAGGTAAAAACGTTGAAAGGAGTCCTAGGTTCGATTTCCGTGAAACACCAATAGTGAAAACCGTTTCAAGGTATCTTCATTTGTTTTGAAGATATAACATTTTGAAATTTTTTCGATTCAGAAAATGTGGCATAACTTTTTCATTTTCGAAAATATCTGATGAAGATGAAAACTTTCAACAAGCACTTTTTCACTGGGAATAAGACAATATTTTCAATTTTTTTTACCTCTAATTTTTTTCATGTAATAAAATGAAAGAAAATGCATTCATATTCAATATGATAGTGTTCTTTTTTCCACCAGGAAAATAATTGAATATATTTCTTCATTCCCGGGAAAAAGCGCTTCTAGAAAGTTTTAACCGTTTTCAGATATTTTCGTGAATGAAAAAGTTATGGCACATTTTCGAAACCGAAATTAAAAAAAAAAAATGAATATACCGTGAAACGGTTTTCACTAATTGTGTTTTCATGAAAATCGAGCCCAGGACACCTTACGAGGTTTTACCAATCTAGTCTTGAAGTACCTGAAACAGTCAAAATCAATCAGTTTGGGATAGGTACCATGTACAGGCTGTCCGAAAAGACCACGTCAAACGAATATAGATCAGAATGTGTTCTTCCTCGTGCCATTGGTACCATCTAATATTTTTTGAGTCAGTTTTCTTGCTTAAATAAAGTTGAACGATTGCTTCGATTCATTCACTGAAATATAGCACAAAAATATCATGCATTTTGTAAAGGTACAATACAGGTGATAACCTTCTTTTAAAATGAAAATGTTTCGCGATAATGGACTATTTATTTGAAATCTTTTTAAAAAATCATCCATATTGAAAATCCTGCTAATGAAAACCAATCAATTCGTTAATAAAATCATATTTACGTGCCAATTCACTTGCGAGGTGCATAAAAATCTGCGGAATAAACAAAGACGCCAGGCGTCGCGACGCTTTAAAAAAAATTTCCTCCAGTGAAATTTCTGTATTGTGGTAGTGTGCCTTTATTTGGAGAGATATGATTTTGTGCGTTGAATTCAAGAAGACTAGTTTTCTAATCAATGTGCCTCTTCAAATAAGATGAAATATGTGGCTACAGCAAGATGGGGCTCCATGTCACAACGCTGACTTTGTGAAGAGATTAAGATCAAGAATTCAGAAATAAATGGATAGGAACTAATGGACTCATCAGGTATCTCCAGACCGAAAGCTTATGGATTACTTTCTGAGGGGTTCCCTGGAAAATATGGTTTACCAACCTGGACTATTTAAAAGTAAAGATAAGAAACGCATGTGCCTAAGTAGACCCTTATATTTCGACCAAATTAACTTATAATGAAATGGGGAATGATATAACTTATGTATGGATCATAATGGCCGGTATATAGAACATATGATCCGAAATGTTTCGTTTGTTATTGAAAAAAGATAAAATATTTAATGAATATAATAATAGAGAAATAGTTTGTTACAAAATTTCGGTCATTTTACGAAAAAAAATCATATCTAGGTCATCTAAAAATTATGATCAATACATAAGTTATATTATTTCCCTATATTTTCATAAGTTACTTCGATCAAGATATAAGGGTCTATTTATTTTCGAATTCTTGATCTCAATATCCCTTCACAATGGCAGCGTTGTAACATGGAGCCCCATCTTGCACATATTTGATCTCATTTGAGGGGGCAGATTGTTTAGAAAACTATCCTTCTTTAATTCATGGCACATAATTTCATCTTGTCTCCAAATAAAGAAGACATACTATCACAATACAGAAAAAAAAAATTAAAGGAATAGAATCAACATAAAACATGCTGCAGATAGCTGACGGTTCGAAATGAATAAAAATTGTATTCGAAAAAAATTCAGAATGAAATTATCATGATAAACATGATAAAAAAGTTATGTTCCTAAAAAAAATTGAAAACGCCGCGACGCCTGGCGTCTTTATTTACACCGCAGATTTTTACCAAGATAAGTGAATCACCCTGTACAATGATTGCAGGCCACATCATGTTCCGCTTTATCTTTGGAACTGCTGCATTATTTTCTACTACCTCACAAAATATTATTCACGATTTACAGGCGAAAAATTCTGATTGCCAAATCTAGAAATGTCAAAAAATGTAATCAATTGTTCAAATAATCATAAGAAACTCATGCGGAATTAAATTTTTTCACATAATCTGAAACAGCACTAAACACTGGTGAAACTAAACAGTGAAAACCTACTTTTACGAACTTTAACATATCACGCACCAAAAATTCCTCAGTTCATCTGAATACTCACCCTATATTCGAAGATACCCTATTCACAGTAAGTTATACTACCAGTTGCCAGATGATTTTTTTTTCATTTCGAAGAAATAGCGAAGAACCTGATTAAATTTCAAGAAATTTGAGGTTAAGCAACACAAACTTCGTCGTAAGTTATCTGTTGAAATATTGTCTGGGAGGTCTTTGCACTTTCCTGAAAACTTAAATTGGGTTTTCTCTCCCAGTGAACAATGAACAATTAGAAAAATTTTTGAATTGAATGTCAATCCAAAAATAAAAATATTGTCACGATTCTACGAAGTTGAATGAAAACTAGTAATTGCCTGACGAAGAAGTCTGATTAAGATCCCGAAAAGTCACGCTTGAGAGTTCAAAGTGTTTTATTTTTGTTGATTGTTAGACAACAGTTTCTTCTCGTGAAGTTTGAGGCCCCCCTACAAATTGGTGCTCAAATTTTTACGCAGAAGCCATATTATAAAAAAAAATTCGAATTGTTTCTTGTTTCAGAGATTGGGAGAGAAAACCCAAACTAAGTCTTCAAGAAAAATTCGTCGTAAGTGTGTGAGAATTGCCTTTACATATTGCTGTAACCCGCATTTCGGTGAACAGATGAAAAAGTTTTCATTGATGTCAAAAACTTTGTCATTCGAAATAATTGTATGCCATGTTATACGTAACCTAATTATTGAGTGGGATCTACCCACATTCGAAATATCTGTCTCATCCTACATTCTCGTTGAAAGGTTTCTTTCTTGATCAGGCATCGGAATCTCCCGTGTAGGTTTCCGTCTTGATCCGACGTCGAGGTCTCGGAAAAAAACACGCTTTCGATCAGGTGACATCACGACCAAACGCTCTTACCCGAAGGTGTAAATTATCGAAAATACCATCAATAACACATATTTTCGACGCCCACCACCCTCATTCCCGGTTCCAAATCGGGCAAAGGTCGAAAAATCGGACTCGTCGCCCGCGTACGCCTCTGGGCCGGTCCCACGCACTCGCTCGTGCCTCCACCATCGAGGCATTGAGGTTGCGAGTGCCCGAGCGCGCCGTTTAATTTAGTGCACTTCACGTCGGGACCGTCACCTGACGTAACACCTGTCGGTTGCGCATGACTCCGCAACGTCAACTAGCCGGAGCATTCGCGTTTGAATCGTTGTTTGTTTTTGTATCCGCGCTAAGAATTTCGGAGTGAAAATTCGTTTTCTGGGATATTCGTACGTTTTGATGTGAATTGAGTTTGGTGCTGTGAAGTCCTGTCTGAAGATATTCGTATTGTTTCGTTGAAAATTGGTGTGTCTATCGAGCTATACTGTGGGTTTTTCTTTTCCTCTTCAGGACATTTGAGCTTCAGATCCCTCACTTGATAGGTCACCTTTTTTTTTAAATATGAGAATGGTCACTTAAATTATGCCCACTTGCTCCAATATAAGTCTGACTTACGTCCAACTTAGATTTAAAGTTAGGTTTGAAACGTCGTTTCTCTTGCACCGCAGTTCAAGTGCCTCATAATTAATGACTTTTTTGAGCCGCGAATATTCATGGCTTAAGCGAGACTTTAGCCAGTCTCAAATATTCTTAACGTCAAAAAAGAACTTCAGTTTTGACGTGTTGTTTTTGATTGCTTAAATTTAATAATTATTATGAATAGAAGTTTATTGAATGAAATTGATGATCTGTATGAGGATGATTTCGACATATTAGATATCATTGATAATGGCTTTCCTAGAAGTCTAGAATTTAATAAGGCCATGATATGGACGAATTCGCATTTTTTCAGCGATTTCGGTTGACCAAAACTGGATGAAATTAATTGTGGATGATTCAGAATTGCCATATCTTATGTATGATGATGTCAAACCTTAAAGAAGGGAGTTTAAGCCATGATGATTGTAGGAATCTGAGTGTATCACCGATGATCCAATTCCTTACGTGCCTGCAATTCTGCGAATCAGCAGGATATTCATTGGATGTAGCCAATTTTATGTGAATCCACGAATCTACAGTATCAACGATAGTTATTCGAGTTTCAGTATTCATAAAAATGCCTCAGATTGAAACAGAATTAAGTTCCAACCAAACCCAATTTTTACCAAATTATGGATTTATTGGAGTAATTTATTGTACCCATGTAATTATTAATTCTGCAGTTACTATTTACTCTTGTGAATGTGAAAAGTTTTACTTCGATGATATTGCACAGGTGAAGAATTATGTCATTCAAGTTACAAATATAGAATTGTTGAAATCAATTCAAATCATTTGTTTCAAATGAAAAAAAAAAATAGATTGTACTGCCAGCGGCCCAAGTATATGTCGTTCTGTGAATCAGAATACTGAAAAGGAAAATGCATGGACAAAATATCTTGTTCGTCTATGAATTCTCGTGTTCTTCTTGCTTAATGCCGACACGAAACCATATGGTCATATCGCATTTCTATGTCAAAAACAAATAATTTCACTAATTTATACAGATTTGGCATTGCTTAGCGCGTGCTCAACAAAGTCGATTTTATTAGATATGGGGTGCAAGATGTGATCCGTTAAGGCAGGCTAAAGCCTGTCTCTAAATCTAAAGGCGCCTCAGGGCCAGTTTATTAATAAACCCCTAAAGTACA
The DNA here is from genome assembly GCA_038502775.1 of Hippodamia convergens. Classification (NCBI taxonomy): domain Eukaryota; kingdom Metazoa; phylum Arthropoda; class Insecta; order Coleoptera; family Coccinellidae; genus Hippodamia; species Hippodamia convergens. The sequence continues at coordinate 140,404,132 of CM076607.1, read as the reverse complement.
CTTTAGTTGAAGTGCACTTTAAGGTAAAGCCCACTTTGAGAGTCCACCCAATTTTATAATGAAATTAAATGGGACTGTTGGCATAACTGAAATTGTTTCATTCGCCCTGAAATAGACAATTTCAGTTGCATTTGACCACAGCCATCTTAAAATTGAAGGAGGGTATGTTACTTTCATGTTCTGTGGATATAACGTTCAGTTTCAAATTAAAATTTTTTTTATTATCAACCAATTCCTTTTCGAAATGATTGATAGGAAACATGTCATATATATCCATTGCAACACTGCAGTTGCAACCATATGAGCCGTATGGTGTCTAATTGTAGTCTCATTCCAAATTTCGAAATTGGAAGTCTACGTTTCCATACTCCGTATTCTTTTTCCACAATGTTTCTGATTCTTATGATTAGTTCATAGTATGGATCTTCTTCATTTGATGAATCCGAACTCGTTGTCTCAAAATTTTCCATTTTTATTAATCAAATATTATAGTATATTCTTGTTCTCGCCGCATTATCTCTTGTTGTGAAAGTTAATTTCGAAATAAACACAACGTAACTAACCTCAAATAAGTTGACAGTTTGGACACGAGAGGTTAAGAATTCAGGGTCAGTCCCGAGATTGGGCCTTTGAATAGAAAGCAGCTTCGAGAACCTAAAATGTGTTATGAATCCGAAATGTTGAACTTAAAGGAGCTTTAAAATTAAAGGCACTTTAAAATTGATTATGAAACTAGCCCTTAGATAAGTCTCAACCAGAAAACGGTGCAAGTGAGCATATAACTCTTTTATAATATTCAGTTTACACTACACGAATGTCTTTTATCGAAATTTATGTTAGATTATAAATAACAAATTGATACTTTTTGCTGCTAGGCGCTTATTGAATATTGAAGAATATTTTTACTCATCTAACAAAAAAAAACATTTCCTCATGGAAAATAGGGTACATAACATCTTTTTCATAAAAATAGTAAGGGAGACCTGAGATAATGGCCAAAGTTTCAGATTACTGGTTTTATTTTAATTTCTTTCGAGTATATATATTAATTTCAAAAAAGGTTCAGTTGAAGAATATACCATTGACCTCCATGAAAAAGTGGCAAAAAGTACATTATTTTCAGTGATATAAAGAACAGACCAGTTCTTGTATAATGAAAAAAAGTGGTCTATCTACCCCTTAACCATAATAGTATATTCTAAAACCAGTTGCAGAATGAGCTCCTATTCCAACACGAAGTTTTCGATAGCACGAGTGTTGGAATTGCCTTGTGCAACGAGTTTTAGACGATATTTTCTCTATATCAGTAAATTTTTGTAAAGTATGTACTCTCAAAATTCAAATGAAAATTCAGATTAGTGACTTTGGTATTGTATTTTGGCAGTTGGTGTATCATACGAAATTTGACAGATCACGGATTTTGAATTGATTTATGGCGGTATTCAGCCTTCATATGTAAGCAAATCTGTAACTTTTTATAAGATTACAGGAAAATTACGATTCTCGATGCTTTCTTTGAATCTGTAGCTCACAGGAAACTTATCGAAAGGTAATTGTGTGGCTATGTTGAATGGTTTGTTGTTATCACAGAATATAAAATACTTTATTTCTATACCCAACTACTTCTGAGTTTTATTTTTGCACTTCGGTTGTGAATTTCTCTCTCTTGTTAAAACGAACACTAATTGAACAAAAATTTATCCAATAATCGATACTAACGGTCCAATTTTACAGAGAAATAAATTTTATTCTATGATATTATCACGAAGTAGTTCAGAATTTACACTTCTAATACGACATTTACAGAATTTCATTATTTACGAATCTGTAAGTCAGCCACATAGATACAGATCAATAGTACGCTACAGATTTGTAGCTTACAGAGAAAATGCAAAATACCGCCATTAATTCGAAACTCGATTCAATCGGAGATCAGTACGAAAACAACCACAAAAAGAAAAATATAACTGAAAACAATGCTGTAATGAGTTTCATTAAAGCACTAATTTTAGTACTGTAATGAACTCATTACGATACTGAAATAGAGAAAATATATTACATAATTAGGTAAATCTTAATGGGCTGTGGAAGCAAACGAACTCATTTGAAAAAGCTCAATAAGCGCACCTGACCACGTTCACGCACGCTCTTCTGGAACTGTCCGATCTTCTGGTACTGTACCGGTACAATGTCGATGTACCGTTTCGTGAAAGACGGCTCATCGTCTGGAGCCACCTCCAAGCGCCTCTTCGTGCAGGGCACCTCCGGCAACCCCAACTCCCTCCTCGGCCCTCCGCCGTCAGTCTGGGCAACCCCAACAACGTGGAGAGCTTACAGGCTGTCTACACGAAAAAGCACCTATCCACCGAAGTGCTGGGCAGCTCCATCGAGTCCACCAAGACGAGCAGAAGAAACGAGGACGGCACCAGAAGGATAACCACGAGGATCGTTCGGAAAGTTACCACTCTTACCAGAGGGGAGGAGAACAGCAACGTGGAAGATTTGACTAGGAGGGCCTCCGTGCGTTGTATAGAGGCGGGGGAGGATGTTGCTGGAGCCCATCAGGGCAGCTACAAGGCGGTCAAAAGAGTGAAGGTTAGATGTTTGATCGGTGTATTATACTCGTACAGTTGAATTTATTTACACTGCGCGAAAAAATTAACGCACATTCTGAAAATCTCAATTCTTATGAAAGTTTTTTTTAAGAAAAAGAAAATTCTTTGCCTTTACGGAGGCCACATCGAGAACATTTTTGAAACATAGATGAATTCAAAATAGTAATCATCGAAATGAATACCATTTTCAATTCCCAGGCTCAGAGATCTTTTATCATGAGGTTGGAGAAATGTGACAAAATCTAATATAATTTCTCCAACCTCATGATGAAAGATCTCTGAGCCTGGGAATTGAAAATGGTATTCATTTCGATGATTCCTATTTTGAATTAATCTATGTTTCAACTTATGAAAGTTGACACTACATTGAATTTATAACTTATTTTTTATGTTCTTTCGGGAAGGCTTTGAACGAAACAAGTCACATTAAATGGAAAAAAAATTCAGGATGTCACCGAATCTTATGTGAAAGAAGAGAAATGAACAATTTTCAAAATACTGAAATGCTGATCAGTGATTTAATACTTGGTATTTCTACCACTTGCGTTAATTACAGCTCGGCAACGACGGTTCATACTCAAAATGAGTGATCTCAAAATGTTCTGATCTAATCCTTCCCAGATTTCTCCGAGTTCCTAAGTCATGAAGAGTAGCTGGATGATTTTGTGAACTTCTCAGCCTTCTATTGAGGTTGTCCCAAACCTGCTCAATTGGATTGAGATCTGGAATTCTTGCTGGCCATTCCATTTGAGAGACTTCAACAACTTCAAGGTACTCCTGAACGATGAGCGTACGATGGAGTTGGCATTATCGTCCATGAAAATTAAATTTTCACCAATGTATGCGGCAAATGGCACTACATGCTCTTCAAGAATGTTCTCTATATACTTATCAGCATTCATAGCTCCATTATAAACGACCACTAGGTCTGTGCGAGCAGTCAGAGATATTCCACCCCATACCATAATCGATCCTTCTCCGAAACCAGCAGTATTCAGGAAATTGTACTTGGCATATCTTTCATGTGGACGTCTGTATATAAGGGAACGGCGATCACAGTGGTAGAGGCAGAATCTAGACTAATCTCTGAAGAGAACTCTTTCCCAATCGGCCTCTTCCCAATGGATATGCTCTCTCCCAAAATCCAAACGCGCCCTTCGATGGGCTGGGGTAAGAGCTGGGTCTCTTACTGTGACAAGAGGCCTCAAATCATACTCTCAAGTAACGTTCTTCAATGGCAGATGTTACCTGTGGTATACCCTGTCCTGGTCTTCAGACATTCATACCTGTCTCCCTGAATCGCTGCAAAATTCTGAACACACTTGTATGGGAAACTCCAAATCTTGCAGTTCTTGTGTATGTCCACCCTTCTTCTCACAAAACTACCGCTTGGACACATTCCTCTTGGGTCAAATTGCGTGTTTCGCGTTGCATAGCGATCGAGTGTACAAAATCAAATGAAAGAAAAACTAGAATTCATCGAGAACAACTGATTTCAGAATGGAGCCAATACATTCAAAATCTGATATCATCTTCTTTTATTCCTGCTGGGAAAAATTTGTATTGAAGAAGAACGTTGAAAGTGGATGATAACATATGCATGCATAATTCTGATGAAAATAATTATCATTGAGAACATCTTCAGTTGTAGAATAAATTGAGATTTCCATAATGTGCGTTAATTTTTTTGCGCAATGTATTTAACGATCAAAATCATTAGGGGTGTCAAATGAAGTCAACGTCGGATTTACGGAGGCAGAAGGGTTGCTAATAACCCCCATTACTCATGACTATCGAAAGGTACCCCGGAACAACGCAACGTGATGCACATAAAAAATTTCATACAATAATTTTAAATTCGTAATTTCTCAAATATTGTCAGTATACAAGGTGAGTCTTTGACTTGTGCATAAATTTTTACTGGAGATTCCTATGGTCAAAAGAAGCATTCTTCATACCCCAACTTGCCCACGGTACTCGTTTAACGAAATTCTGAGCGACAGAATTTTTTCGTTTTCTGACACTACGTTTTAAAAAACGGTTGATTTGAAAAGAAAGACGCCCCAAAGTACGTTTGTTGAAAATTTTTACTTTGGATATCGTGTGCCTGACCTCATGCAGATTCTCTTCAGCCCATTCATGCGAATTCCTCATATCGAAGAAAAACATACATAAAATCAAATTTCTTTCAATCAGAATATTTTTTTTATAGAACAGAATATTGGAAATGCAAATATTTCATAAGTTCCGAGATAAAATGTTTCCAATTCGATTGCAATGAACAAGTTTTTCATGGAATTATTGGAATTCCAAGATCCAAATGGATCTTTCCCTGAAGCTTCCTTCGTCAAATTCTCAAATGTTTCAAATTTGGAATTTTTGATGATCCAAATATAAATCGATCGACCTATGGCAGTTTATCATACTTTGAATACATGGTCCAGCCTGTATCTCGGTTACGAAATTGATTGGACCTATCATATATCAGTTTTTTAGACTCACCTAGCTCTAGCTTAGGGTACCGTATGTGCATTCACCGATGAAACAGCCTCTATATTGAATAAAGTGCTTCAATTCAAGTCTAGTTCTATGTGTTTTCACTTAGTTCTCTGTTCTTTGTTCGTATGAATTATATTCCAATCGATCCTCAATTTTTTTTTAGTTTCCACATCCATGTGATGGCACTTTTGGACTTTTGTGCGCTTATCCAAGCCACATTATCGGTTGAAATTATTGAGATTTTGTAGCATATTCTTCAAATTTCATGCTGATGATGACACTGCAATGTATAAATAACTAAATAATATTCAGGAAAAGTTGAATCACTGTAAAAGTTCTAACGTTATTCTCCAAATCCAATGAAGTACAGCTGATTGCAAGAGCCAACTGCTTATCTGGCATCCATCGTTAAGAAATTTAATAACCGATGCCTTTCATGGAGCTCTGTTGAAGAACATGAGTTGCCAACATACCTACAAGAGGCCTTCAGACCGCAACAGTCACCATATGCTTCCGATGACTTATTTGCTTTTTTCTTGCCTTCTCTAATTATCCATCAGAGGTACCGACCGAAATAACCGTTACTAATGGGAGAATCTGGACTGGTATTTTTCTCTTCTGCAATTATTTTTTAAGCTTTTCACTCGTTCAATCTAATTTTGAAAAGAAAATAACATTGAAAGGCTGGTCTTGTTCCGAACTTACACCAAATTTAATTTTTCTCTGATTTGATGTTGGTATTCAATTCTGATTTTGATTTTGTTGCACCTGCTTAATATTGTTGTTTCTCATAAATTTATCGGTTTTAAATTTTACACTGTTACAGATTCATTTTTTTGTATTGCCTGAATTTTTTAGTGTTTCTATGTCAGAGCCTTTTTTTGATCTACAGTTGGATATTTTCTTAGATTTATAGTGACTGATTTTTTTAATCTGTATTTCTGTTTGACGTTTTTAGGTAATTTTATGTCAAGTTTTTTTATAGATGTGTGAGCGATTGTTTTGTGAAGACAAATAGCTGTGGATAATTTCTTCGAATTATTGTAATTGTTGTCGAATTTACAAGAGCTATTTTCAAGTAGACTTATGAAGAGATTTCATTCATTTGGTAGTAGTTGAAATCTCAGAATTCTTTAACAGATTTGAAAGTGTTTGAACTCAAAACTATGAGTATTTGAGATGCTTATTCAATTAATGTGAGTTTCCGCTAAATGTGTCATAGATGGCGTCTGTTCGAATAGTTCGTATGTATATGGCAACACTTCTAGTGACTTGGGAACAAGAATAATTATTCAAATTCAATACAGTTTTGTTGGATGAGTTTTCACATTTTTTTAATCAAGAGTAATAACAGTTTGATGGGGAAAACTGTGAACCATGCGGCATTTTCTAATACGAAACTGTATTAGATACTGTTGAACATTTCAATTTTTTCGACAAAATTCTCTGAAAATCCATATTTTAAAATGAGTATGGAACTTCTATATTCCCTTCTGATATTTTTCTCATTTCTCGGCAAGTGGCTTCTTGAGTAACTACAATTTTACTACAGGCGATATAATTTCACTCAGGAATGTAGACATTATCCAGTACTCACATCCACATGATGTGATATTAAATGTTTTTTCATTCATACAGGAAAAAGCTAGATTTTACTGCGCGCTAATGATTAGTATGCAAAAAAAGAGGCGAAGAATTAGTTATCTCTACAAATATTTGCCATTTGTTGTTAACTTCTGTATTGTTTGCTATTGGATAGGATGATGTCAACCTGGTTATATAGCGGTGCTAATAATATATAGCGATGTGTAATGTAAATCGGCTTCATTGATTATTTTAGATAATTAAAGAGAAACCTTTGTCCTTCATTAGAGTCTAAAGCATAATTAATTATCCTCTAATAGCTACATACTTAATTAATTCCGAAGTTTGTGGAATCTGTTCTAGACTGCATAAGTTCCCATGGCATAGCCGTCGTTATGTTCTGACAAATTCATGGGGTAATGAGACATGTGCGGATTGTTAGTTCCATCCAGTTCTTTGTTGCATCATGTGCAACTTAAAATAACGTAATGGTACTTATTGTTCTTCTCCGCTCTTGCTTGAAGTTGATTTTTCACTCCTAACCCGAGTAAATTCGTGGTTTCCCTGGAAACTGTCGAGTCTCACTTCGTTTCACAGAATTGTTCTCGATTAAGGCTCATTTTGGACGATTTCTCATCGGCATCCGCAATTCTTGTCAAGGTTGACGCGATTATATTTGTGTGCCGCGATTTTTTTAGATTATTTCCTGGCAGCGATGAGGTCACATCCTTTCATACAGGGTGCGGCAGAGTAAATTTTGGGCTTAGGCGATGGATAGAGATGTAGGTCCTTATGTTAAAGTCTGACTTATGTGTTTGAAGTAATGAATGCTCTGAAATTCTCAATTTTTCAGGGACTCATAGATGATGAATTTTTCACCATATCTCATGAATGTGACAGATGGTAAATTAAATCCCTGGCAGGAAGCCCACATGTCACCAATAAATATTACTTGAAACGGTGCTAAGATTCTAACATTTTCCGAGATGAGGCAGATTGAATGGATTTGAAACAGAATGAGTTTTCAGGGTAATATTCATTGAGGACATGTTCGCCCACTGTTACGGATTTATTTATTATCTGCCAAATTTGTGAGGGAGAAAATAATTGTGCCAATCAGGGTTCGAAAATATGATATTTATATATCAGAGGTAAGGTGTGTTGAGTCACAAAATGAAAATCACCCAAAAGAGAGATTTTTCAGTTCAACTATTGTTTCAAAAAATGTTTATCTGTATTTTATAGCGAATTAATGTACCTAGAGAGTGAAATCTTTTTTTCATTAGGTAGAATTTAATAATGTACATATATTCAATATTGTAGATAAATCGTGTCTGAGAAAAATGTGACTCAACAGACTTTACCTCTGAGGTGCTGATATTTAAATATCGAAATATCGGATATTTGAATATACATATATATATTTCTCCGATATACAGGGTGAGTTTTTGACTTGTACATATATTAAAATTATATATTGTTGAGTTCAAAAGAAATACTTTTTTCGTATAGCATTTTTTCTGATTCAGCCTAGATGAAAAGATACCTATAACCATTTTGAACTTCCATAATGAGCTATGCCACCCCTGAAAATATGACATTAAAGAATTAGATCTACCACCTAAACCTTCGAGAAAATGTAGCAGAAATTCAATTTTGCGAATCTCATAAACAGAATTACCTTCAGCCAAAGTAACCAATTTTTTAATTTCGCTGATATAGATTTTTTCAAATCATTAATTAGTAGAAGAATGCGCATTCTACGAGATTTCACGAAGAATAGTTTTCTTTTCCAAAATGCCCAAATATTCATTAAATGTCATTCGACTCACTTTCAAGAGTTGGGATCATAGAATTTCTGCTATGGAATATAATGGTATATATTGGTCATAACGAAAAAAATAAAACATCTGAGTTGAATTTTGTATCCGTAAAAGATTTGCCACATTGATGAGAACCTATATTCCGAAAATCATTTCATTCGATGGAATCATTCACGAGATATATTCGAAAATTACATTTTTTCATGGATTTTCAACAGCCTGTATCTTTCCAACCGAGCCGAATCGGAAAGAATGGTAGGGACAAAAAGTGTTTCTTTTGACCTCAGGAATGTCCCGTTGAAATATTTGTACAAGTCAAAGATTCACCCTGTATATCAACTTCCTGATATTTATTTTCATGAACAATATTGTTCAAGTTTTCTCCTAGAAAGAAGTCAATAAATAAAACGTTTCTACAAGTTCATTTACCAAATTTATTTCAAACTAATCAAGATCCTGAAAAACAGAAAACAACGAAAATAAAAAGTTAGTTGATATAAATTTGGTGAAGGTTCGTTATCCGAGTTATTAAAAATGCAGTAGCCTCATCCCTTGTCAATCTCGAATTGCTACTGCATACTGCAAACTCCAGCTGTTCACGTGAACATGTTTTCTGTTCAAATAATTAAACAAAAAAAACAAGAGCACAATGACGATTTCGCGGCGAAGTTTATATATCACCATCTGAAGATATTCTGAAACGAAGTATGGGATTCCCCGAAAATACGTTGCTTCGTTGATTATCCAATCGGTTTGTCAAAACATCGAAAACTGTCAATCTTTGTAAAATTCAGATTTTCATACCAGAAAACATATTGAGTATATATATTTCAATAGTCTATTATCTCTCTACAATCTACTCTTATTTACTGGTTGCTCTACAAGAAATCTGGTAGACCCTTGGTTTATTCGTTTTCCTGAAAAAAACCTGACTTATTTCTGGTTGATATGTTTTTTCAATGTTATGAAAGCCAACATTTCATCACCATTTCATCTTTCTCATTTTCTTTAAAAGTTTCCAATTCTAGTTGTCTCGATAATGCTCGTGGTTTATCAAAAAAAGTGTCTTCACATGCCTAGATAGGACATCAAAATAAGAAACTTATCGCTAGAGTTTGTCCTATAAGAATGTTAAAGGATTTCAGCCGTGATTGAAAGTAAGTTGGAAACGCAGATGAGATCAACTCTTCCAATGAATTCCGCAAGTTTATTACCCGAGTATAAATCCCATAATGTTTCAAGTAGAACATTTGGCGGAAGTGTCTTGTATTAATTTGATTATTCCCAAGGAATCCAGCTGATTGAACAGCAATCTTTGCTAAATAATCTCCAGAATATGTCCGTAACTTGATAAACATTGTCTGAGCTAATACATTGGCTTATTGTAGCTAACAATGGGTTCCATAACCTTTCATATTAGCACTCCACTTGCATGACATATCATGCTTCTTTCCTCACTGATCTGCCTCTGAGAGACGGTAAACGCTCACTTTCATCGTAAGCACCTTAAATGGTAAGTTGTCTCAGTGAAATGGGTGTTCGAACTTTGCCATTATGCCACAAAAGGATTCCGATCGAATGCAATCTGACAGAGTCGAACTTTCGTCTTTCAATTATTGAAGATATGAATATTTATACAGCAATACCAAATACGAGGCACAGGAAAAGCCGACACGTAACTAACTTCCTTTTTCCTATTGGTATTTATGGGCCAGTTTTGCTCGGACGACAAACAGATTCGTAATTCGATTACATAATCCGAATATCTTCGGGCTGAAATATAAGCTACCCCGCTTTTTATTATATGATCTTCAACTCGAACTGTTTTAATTGACTTCAATTGTTTGTTTGCACCTGGATAAATTGTTAAGAAAAACACGAATGCAGGGGCACCCTCTATGTAACGTAGGTTTTAACTTTTATCTTCCTTGGACGATCGAACTTGAAAAAAAAACGATTTTGGTACTGAAAACAGGGGTTTGTTCTTCAAAATTATTCTAAAAATGAGTATTAACTTATGTTACTAAAGGGTTTCAATTTTGATCTACATTATATTGTGCTTTGTTTCATTGAAGACCTAATAATAGGTTTTGAAGTTGTACCTCTTCAGTATTCAGATAGCTCGGGCTTCCTCTTCGAGTGTTTTGAATAATTTCTCGTTTCTGTTGTGGGTGATGATTGGACTCCTTGTGTAGAAATTTTTTAGTGTGTATTGGTTGTCCAAGAGGTTTTCCATAAACTATGTCCTAGATATCCATTAGTCTTTATACATAGTCACTAACACGTGTAGAAAGGGTAGATTGCCATACTTTCAAATTTTCATAGTGACTTGAATATATGATCAAGAGGGTCTAAATGGAAAATCTTTCAAATATTCGTGTTTTTCATATCAAATCAACAATAAAATTGAAACATCACAAAACTCTTCACAAATAACTTATCATCTAATCTAAATAAAAAGTGAACGAAATTTTTCATATAAACACTTGATCTCAACCGTAAAATCTGAGTTGTCATCTTATTTTTGATCATATAAAACCATATTTTTTACATCTGTTTCTCCAGTTGTACTGCAAATTTTTTAATCAAGTACAAATGTTTTCATTCAATTTGATTTTTGAGTTTCCTTTTGAATTGTTGTTTTGATTATTCATCGTACACCTTTGATGATACTTTTCTATAAATTTCGATAAAATTTGTCAAAACTTCGAAAACTGAAATTTTTTTAAATTTTTATTTTCATACCATCAATCAAAGTGACAACTGTTCAGTTCTGAAACTAACAGAAATTGAATAGATGGAAATATCTTCATCTCGGCAATATTGCTGTGAGCAAACATAATCGCACTGGTTATGTTTCGTTAATCAACTATTTTATGTTGTTCTTCAAGAAATCTTGTGATCTATCGATTAATTCATTTTCCTGAACAAAAACTAGACTAACTGCTGCTTCTTTATTCGGTTTTTCGATGTTATAAAATACAACATTTCATCGCTATTTCATCTTCGTCATTTTCTTATTATTCGAGAGTTTCTTCACATGCAACCATGATATTCATTTATTTCTTGCCTTTGAGCAGTGTTTTTCAACCTTTTTCATGACACGACCCCCCATAGTATAGAAAAAATTTCGCGACCCCTCCATTCCTGTTTTTTTCCATGTATGTTGATTGAAATGTAAATATTGTAAATTCGAGAAAAATTGTTGTTTCAAATCATTTCCATTTTTGAAGATACGAGTATGGGTTCACTCAATCGAAATTTGTTTTATCATACAGGGTTAAAGTGGTTTTCAATAGGCTGAACTTTTAGTATGAACACAAAAACAAACAAAATACTTTATTTCCACAACAGGATAAGGTGGTTAACTCTAATTCATTTTTGACATTTTCCTTTTGAAAATAGTTTTTTCGTTCTGACCCAAACGTCTTTGAAGGCAGGATGCAAAAGGAAAACTTCAAGGCTTTACAAGAAAAATTGAATTGTGGTCCTCCTCTTCAATTGAAGAAATGAAAAGTGAGATTACATAAAATTACTTACCGGGTGTTTCAAAAATCTGGAAAAGGTGAATTTATTTCGGGCATAGCTGAAAGATCGAAATTCTGATAATGGGGTCTTTAGTAATTTCGACCGAAAATGGAATGGACCCATCAATTTTTGGGCACAAAAAGGGCCTTATCGAGATATAAGGCCCAACTTTTAAATTTCAAACGCAAGTCCATCTTTTTTATTACAGAAAATTTTTAATCCGAATTGGTTGGTTAAAAGTGAATATTTTTTATTCTTGTGCGAAAAATGACCTCTTACTTTGATTTTTGAATAAAAAGTGCTGCATGGGATCTAAATATGGACAAAAAAAATTCGGTTCAAACCAATGCGGATGAAAAATTCCTCACTTTATCCGAGTCTGCAATAAAAAAAGGTTTGCATTTGAAATTTCGAAGTTGTGGAATCAAATCAGCGTTTCCAGACTTCTGAACCACCAGGTATATCTGAAGTGAATGATCATATAATGTGAAAAAAGAATGAATTGTCTCATAACTTCTCAGTGAATATAACAATCATTAAAGTACATTAAAATGAACTAGTAGTCAAAATGTTTTTTCGTTATTGATTTATTTGTATGAATAACATACCAGTATTTCATTTCTTTGATGAACATTTCTTGATATATCTATCCTTTGAGAATTTATTGATGTTTTCTAATGAAGTGAGTACATTCCTAGTCGTCTAGACCACTCGCGACCCCCAAAAAATGCTTCATGAAAAAAAATATGGCTTAGAGAAAATTATGGTAATGGCCAAAATAACTTGAAATTCAAATTTTGGTTATATCGATATACTCATCCATGGCTTCTCAAAATGAAGAGTATTGTTCGATCATTGAAAATGTTCAATTTCTGATATCATACGAGCTTTCATTGATTTCCAAACTACTTATCCTATTAAAAGGAGGAAGCAGCGTAAAGGCCCCGTCCAGTGGCATAAAAAGCCGATAATTGCGAGGTTATGCGATTAAAGGAAACCGTATGTAGAGCTTGCCTTCCTACGCATCTTGAACTGGGCGTAACTGTAAGACGAGGTGATTCGATTCGACCTTTATCGAGATGAAGAAGTTCATTGCAACTCGTTATCGACAATTATTCGAATATGGGGCATTCAATGTAGGGCCAGAAAAAGAATGACTAGCATCTGACGAGTAGATTCAGAAATATTGAGGATTGGTTCAAGAAAACATGCACACATTTTTTACAAACGTTTTTTCTTCCATTTGAGAGTTTAGCTTATAGTAATGTTTTCTCATGAAAAGTTTCGAAATTGGCAAAAAACTTCATGAAGAGTGAACAAGCATTCTATTCCAACTTTTTTGAGTAACGCTCAATGAAGCATTTGTGATAGAATTCTGGTGTCCTGCCCCATAATTCAAATGCTTTAACATATATTTTTAATCGAAGAGTGATAGTTTAAAGTTCTTATTTGGTTAAATCAATTCTAAAAAGAATTGGATCCCTCGAGAAAGCAAGAGGAAAGTTTCAGCTTGTCTCAAACCTAATCTTCTAATCATGCATTCCATCTTCAAAACTCACATTCCTTTTGGATTTTTTGAAGTCATTCATTTTCTCGATTTTATCTTGCACGAATTGTAGTCACCTTTAAACTTGAATCCGCTAAGTTGATATTCTCATCATGAAAAAATCACAAGATGATCTGTTACATATACGTTTGAGAAAACCTCGGAGAAAACGTATAAAATAAGAGATTATTCGATGCGATAAAATTCAGAAGGTGATTGCTCATATGAAATCCAGATCTCATATAGAACTTTCAACGTTTCAGTAAGATAGAAACTTGAAATTCTGTAATATCCATGCACTGATACTTTTTCATATTTCTGTTATAATTTAATTTCATAAAACTCTATTTCAAAAAAAAAAGTTTTGATATAAAGTGGGGGTGGCTAAATTGACTCTGGTATGGCATTATAAGAATATTAAATAGATACTCATGCGTAGTCCCTTGCGATTATATGAAAATAACAGAATATCAAGATTATAGCTTTACTAAAATGTAAAATATTGAATCTCAATTTTGGACCCCTCTTTTTAAGGGTGATCTAGACACCCTGTACTTTAATAATATTTCCGCAGTACCGCCTAAAGGAAATGCTTAACACCACATAAATCTGAACATTTTTCGATAATTCATCCGTGAGTAAATGTTACCTATTATAACGATTGGAATGTTATCAGCGATACATTATGCAAACTTCCGAGCATTTAATCTCGTAGTTGGTTGTATGATCTCTATTTCCGGATGCTGTTCACTGTAGGTATAACTTATTACTCAGGAATTCTAATGAGAGAATTGCAAACTTAATAATTCTGATTTTTATTCTTGCTATGAAAATAACCTGGATTCCTCTCATACACATCTACAAGGTTCTCGACTATTTTTTCAGGGATTCTCCCAAGAAAATCCATTTTAATTCAGATGTTACGTATCATGAAGCATGCTGCTAGAATAATGTGGCCTTGAAATTCTTTTTTTATTTCCGCTTCAGATTTCATTTTATTATCTCAGGATCTGAATGTATAAGTAGGTTCAACCAATGTTGTTTGAATAAATTCGATGAGTTTTTAATGTTGTAATAAAGTGTTTTGGATGTTTTAACATATTTTTTTGCTCATTTACTGTTGCTTGGTTCCTGTAGAAATCATTCATCTTTCATTGCAAAAACAAGTAAACCTTCAGGTACCAATATCGGCTGTTTGTTCAACTGATGTTATGGAATACTTCGCATGATCCTTATGTTATAGAAAAAATGGGTTCGTTTTGAAAACGTTTTATTTGTACGAGTAAAATGTTATATATTTACTACAGAAACTAGCTCATTGATATTGGACAAAATAACTAACGATGGTCTCGCTGCATTCGCCGATCAGCTGTTTACTGAAACGAGTATTGTTTCGTGTTTACATTAAAATTCTATTTGTATTTATGGGATATTTTAGTCTAAACGATATTGGCTATCGATAATCCAACTTCCTTTCTTGATTTTGGATCCTGTGGATTATATTAAGGGCATGTTTAGGTAATATTGTGCTTTAAATTATATTTTATGTAAACTATTGAGGTGAACACTATTCAATTTTGAAGCTTTTCAGATCATCTGTCAAGATGTTTACCAAAGGTTCCTCTTATTATAGGAAATTTTCCAATATTAACATGCTCACAGATGCTGTGTAGAGGGTGGGCAAGTGTTGCAATGCAATTATTTGATTCTTTATATGAAAAAAATTATTTCAAAACATTGGAATTCTACAATATTGAAGAAATGATGTCTTATAAAAATTATGATGTGAAGGATATATACAGATACCAAGCTAGATTGTCTGGAATTTGCAAGCATATTTTAGCCCTGCTACTCTACACAACTTTTGTCTCTGCTGGTTCTCTTTTGTTTTCCATAACAATGAAATGTACAAAACAGAAAACATTTGGATTATCCATATTTGATGATAACTAAGAGAAGGATTAAATTAGTTTGAGACCTAACAGAACATGATTGTGGTGTAATTGAAAATCAGCATGAACAATATATTTATACAATGAAATCTACAAATTTTTTTCTGATTAGGAAGAGAAAAAATGTTGAAAAGAAAATGGGTAATAAATTTTGAATGAAAATTGACATTCTTCAGAGAACTATATGAATGCAGAACATGACGTGATCATCGCTTAATCATGTTGAAGAATTCATTACGCTAGATTTTAATTTATTATTCATTTATTACATCTCACTTGTGTCTTAGGCTGCAGTTATAATAAGAAAAATTATTCAACTTATCTATCGATTGATTGCACCTCTTCCGTTGCTAAATACTATCAAACTATTTTTAATAATAATATTAAATTGATACATGTTTGTACAATATATTCCTCAAAATTGTCAATTCTCAGAATTCTTTTGAAATTCCACATGTAGATTTGATCACTGCTGAACATAAATTCAATTTTGCAACCATCGAGAGAATCACTCAAACTCACAAGGTATCTAGTTTTATCGCGCATTATCATTTGACTTTCAACTAGGCTCCTTGAATTGTCGAGACTTCTATATATTCAAAAATATCAAGTAGATTGAATGAAAATTATTGTACAAGAACGATCTGAACAAAAATTCAAAATGTCTTGAGTTCAACTGCTTTTTTTGGTAGGTTTTGTGAAGGTACAGCTTTCTTCTCTAGTAGCAGAATATTTTCATAGCGATAGTTTCTGAAATAGTTCAAAACATATGAAGCATTGTTTTTAACTTACATCAATTTCCACTCTTGCCTGTTTTCATTCTACAATCTTCTGGTCGGAAATGCTGTGAGCATACTTTGATATGTTTCGATACAGGTTTTTCCATTATCAAAACATGCTCCCAGGATTTACATCTATTAATTTCCTCTACGATTTTCAGTTTGTTGGTAAAGTAACCATTTTGATTTTTAAAACGAAAAGGGGCTCCAGGATTCCTAGATTTTTTAGAATTACATTCAACTCAACAATGAGTGTTTTTCACAGTTTTTTTCTCAGGCATATCTTTTTATCGCAATAAAAACTTAAAAATAAACAAATAAACCCAGCTTCGACGTAGTAACTGTCAAAACGATACTCGTTTCGGGCTTAGTTCCAGCTGACGCCGGCGGTGTCGCATAGATTTGTGTTTTGCTCTATACTCAAAGAGATCAGTATCTTAGCAATCTTTTTATGACATTTTGGGATAGAAACATCTAAGATTCAATTAATGAAGATAGATATGGTGCAATGCAATTCGAATACCGAAAAACTTTAGAGACTCGTTTCTACTCTCATTCATATACACTGAATCGCTTGGTTCGTACATTTTTCACAGAAAAACCCTAGATTTCCTAGTGTTCCCGACTTAGTTTCCGAATTTTCATGATCCAATGGCATATTTAAATTCAGACACTAATCGATTATCTAAGAATTTAAATCAATGAACAACTTTCCGACTGATCGCATTCTTCTTTTCAGATATCGGACATCGTTGTCGGCCAAGAACCCAACGTTTCGGCCAAAGACTACCTTCTCAGGTGGGCCAAGCGGACAGTTCACAAATACCCAGGAGTTCACATACAGGACTTCTCCAAGTCTTGGAGGGATGGACTGGCGTTCAGCGCCATCATTCACAGAAATAGACCTGACCTCATCGACTGGAGGTCGGTCAAGAACCAGAGGGCCAGGGAACGTATGGAGACCGCCTTCTACGTCGTCGAGAAAGAGTACGGCGTCACCAGGCTGCTGGATCCAGAAGGTGAGATGGTTGTTATAAATTTCAATGCCCCGTCACCGATTTTGAGAATATTTTGCACGGTGAATCTATAGGACTTCCTGATACTACAGTCTCAATTACAGCTCTGGGGAGGCAGTAATTTTCGAGAAAAAAAAAATGAAACTCATAAATATACTCCATTTACCTCGGATACGGCTCTGATATAGTCTTATATATAGTCTATATAGTTTAGTTTAACAAGGTTAGGTAAGGTTCTTTTTCTCTACATGAAATGGAGAAAAAAATTATAAAATTAAAAAAAATATATAAAAAAATAAAACATCGATCCGCATTCAGGTTAAGTTAGGTTGGGTAAGGTTCATTTTCCCTACCTCAAGATCACAAAAAAAAATACAACTGGGCAGGAAACTTTATAATTACCGGTGAGATATTTCTAATGAAATCGAGAAAGCGTTTCGCGTATGGTTCAGTTCATAAGCGCCGGAATAATTTTTTTTTTCGATTTTTGATTTTTTTTTTTTTTTTGATAAAAGCTGGTCCGAAGCACTCTGTAGAGACGGAAAAATAATATAAAAATTTTATGCGCCCTCTAGTTTTTTCAAAACTGGCCGTTGCCATATGGCAACCTCAAGCGATTGTGATCACTCTGTGGGAATATTTTCATTTTTAAAGAAAATACTACACTGCCCAAATAAATTAACGCTCATTCTGAAAATCTCAATTTTAATGAAAGTTAACTCTACATTGACTTTATAACTTATTTTTTATGTTCTCTCGGGATGGTTTTGAACGAAACAAGACACATTGAATGGAAGACAAATTCAGGATTCCTCCGAATCTTATGTGAAAGAAGAGGAATGAACAATTTTCAAAATACTGAAATGCTGATAGGTGAATCAATACTTGGTATTTCCACCCCTTGTGTTAATTATAGCTCGGCAACGACGGTTCATAATCAAAATGAGTGATCTTAAAATGTCCTGATTCAGATTTCTCCGAGTTGGATTCTTGAGTCATTAAGAGTAGCTGGATGATTTTCTGAACTTCTCAGCCTTCTATTGAGGTTGGCCCAAACCTGCTCAATCGTATTGAGATCTGAACTTCTTGCTGGCCATTCCATTCGAGAGACCTCTTCAAGGTACTCCTGAACGATGCGCGCACGATGGGGTCTGGCATTATCGTCCATAAAACTAAAATTTTCACCAATGTATGGGGCAAATGGCACTATATGTTCTTCAAGAATGTTCCTCATATACTTACAAGCATTCATAGCTACATTATCAACGACCACTAGGTCTGTGCGAGCAGTCAAAGATATTCCACACCATACCATAATCGATCCTCCCACGAAACCAGTAGTATTCAGGAAATTGCACTGAGCATATCTTTCATGTGGACGTCTGTATCCAAGGGAACGTCGATCATAATGGTAGAGGTAGAATCTAGACTCATCTGTGAAGAGAACTCTTTCCTAATCGGCCTCTTCCCAATGGATATGCTCTCCCGCAAAGCGAATACATTCAAAATCTGATAATATCATCTCTTTTCTATTCCTGCTGGCAAAAAACATCTGTATTGGAGAAAACCGTTGAAAGTGGAACTCATCTGCATGCATAATTCTGATAAAAATAATTATCAGGAAAAACGCCCCCAAAGCGGTGCCATATGGCAACCATAGGCGCTAATGGGTTAAGAATTGGAAAATAGTCCAGAATAGACATTTCTCTAATGCAGTATCCTGATGAGTTCGTTACAGTTCTAAAAGTAGTGCATTACAGCATTGTTTTCAGTTATATTTCTCGTTTTATGGTTGTCAGTACTGACCTCATATCCTCCCAATTTTCAAATTAAATTAATTCAAATTCCGTAATCTCTCAAATTTCATGTGTCACACTGACTGTCAAGATACAATACAAAAGTGACTAATCTGAAGTTTTATTTGAATTTCGAGAGTATTTCACAAAACTTGACTGAAACAGAGAAAATATCGTCTAATACTCGTTGCAGGTAGCAATTCCAACAATGATGCTATCGAAATCTCGCTTCTTCGTCGCTAGTTTTCGAACTTCGCATTCGTATTGGAATAGGAGCTCATTCTGCAACTTGTTTTAGAATAAACTATTCTCTAATTATGTGTCAAATCAGTTCATTCCGCCACATCTCTTAGAACAAAACAATGGTAGAATATTTCATTATAAAACTGTGTGGAACAGTTCTCCCAATCAATATTTTCCAATGTGAAAATCACTTAACGATATTTACGGCAATTTTTAATTAATATCGATAAAAATCCAGTGAATTAAAGAAAATATTGTATGTGCTCGTATAGAAATCTCATAGTAACACTCGTTCATATGCCTTTCGCACTTGTATCATAAATAACTACATATTCTCTACTCTGGAGATAGAGATTCAATAAGTGAATCTGCGTAACGCCTATATTCCTCGCTCCGCGTTCTTACAGATCTCTCTCTTGAGTGAATAAAAGTTTATGAATATTCACTCTTTGTGAACGAGATATTCTTGATAATGTTTCAACAATATTCACTCTGGTGAAATTATTTTGCAAAAAACAATTAAATTCACATAAGAAATATTACAAAAGCACATTTTGGAATATCGTCGAGATAGGAAATATGAGCATGTCTCGCATATGCTAAGGGCGCTGTGTTGGTTACCAATGGACAAAAGTTTTGAGTATTATGCCTTATGCACTTATCATAAAATTAGAATTGAGAAATGTCCGTCATATCTTCACAACAAACTGAGGTATAGAACTGATATTCATAATTTGAATTTAAGGCATAGAAATCTATTCTCTTGTCCTCCAGAGGAGTTGCAGGTACAATGTGGTCAAACTTTATAACGCGGTTCCAAATGAATTCAAAACGTTATCGCTGGCAAGGTTCGGGAAAGAGATCAGGGCTCATCCCCTTCAGGCTCTTTAAGAATAATTTCTTCATTGTTTCATAAAATGTTTGTTTTGTAAATTCTGCTCATTTGGATTTTATTATTGTTTCAATGTTTTTTTCTTTTTCTTTAGTGCTTATTCCGAATTGAAATTGTCACATAACAAAGGTTAAGTGGTAGAGCACCTACATGGTGAACTTCCCCTTGAGGTTTAAATTGGAAATAAAGACATTATTATTATTATTATTATTATTATTATTATAAACGATTCTCAGAATATCCCCAACGACAGACGATGATCTCGTACTGCCTATAGTACGCACTGTGCTATAAACTATTCACGACAATAAAAATTGCATTCTTTGTGAAATATCATCTTATGAACATATAAATAAATGTCATTCATCGCCCTCATCATTTCAGGTTAGAATGTTGTTCAAGTTTCTTCATTTTTACCCACCCTGTACCATCCAGCTCAAAAATGGTGGCGCCAAATCGGTTTTTACGTTCAAGGATCTTCGTTATACCGTTTGAATTTTAATTAGGATTCTCCGGGCACGACAAATCGTAACGAAAAATAATAATTTCGGTTGAGTAACCCGGACCGGTTTCTTTCTAGATATTCTGCATGAGGTCATCCATCGAATTGTTCTCCTGATGTATCTCGTTTTGTATGCTTGAACTCAAATTTGGGGATCCGTAAAACTGCTTCAGCGGCCAGAGCTGACAGTAGGTAGCTATCACAGATGTTACAGGGTAAAACACTATTCAAGAACTCCTCGAAAACTTCCATCAACATAATGTGATGCAAGTAAGCCACGAACCGTCGTACATCGTTGAACATTTAGATATTATCTTCTCAGCTGATCCATATTCAACTCGCAAGAAATATCCACGGGAGTACTTATGCCCTGCTGCATTTGCATATGCATTTTATGCAAATCTGCTATATTTACACCTTTGTTGATCTTGGAGTCGGAACTGTAACCATTACCGTTTTTATAATGAAGGTTCACTTAATCTCGAACGATTTTTTTTTTAAACTTGTAGGTATACCGTTACGTTGGGGAACAGTCATATTAAAGAATTAAGTGCTCTCGTGTTGTTGTTCTGATTGGGTTGAGTAATCTTCAAACCTACACTCCTACAAGAAATATTATTTCAAATCTTTATTCACTGTAAAAAAAACCTCAATGTCACTGAAGAATCGGAAAGATAATCAACAGAATGGGCCATTAAATAATTAAGGCGAAATATCTACATTATAAGTTAAATAGATATTGGATTTGAATGTGAGTCGGTATGTCGTGTTTAGAATTGCAGGCAATTAGGAATCAAAGTAATCAATACATATTCACAATGACTCACGAATATTTGTATTCTTGCTCTTGTCTCTTCGCCGAGGAACAGTTGCTGAATACATTATTATATCGTTTATTGACTATGATTGGGCGACAATTGCAATGAACGATTTTGATGATAGGCCGATGAATAATAAGAAACAGGCTTCGTGATTGGGACATTCATTTTGCATTATCAAAAGGAGCAAATTTGAAGTACCTAACTACTGCTTGGCACTTTTTTCTTACAGCAGATTTTCTCTCCTTTCACCTGTCAGCCAGTGTGTATCCTGTTATTGTTCTTAGGGATTTCATTTCAGTTGTTCGGAATACTCTCTGTGTTTAGATTGTTTGGCCCTGGTCTGGTATATCATTACTGATCTTATATATGTTCAATATATTCTTTAATTGCAAGCAGTACTTAGGTGTTTACTCTTCCAGATAGGGTATTTAGGATGTCCTGATATTTCTCCAGCTTTGTTGGCCTGGCTTCTGACTTCGTCTTCCAGGAACTCTGACACCCGAGATATTCTAATGACATGACCTGGTCAATGATGTTCTTTCCTATCGCTAGTTAGCATCGCTGAGTTTCCTCTGCTATTGTCAAGCATTTGGTCTTCTCGATGGAAATAAGCATATCCTGTTAAGGGCTTGTAGTATTCTTTGGATATAGTTGTCCGATTCTGCAATAAGTACTGCATCATAGGCAAAGCATAATATATTTATTTCTTCACTCCCATTCTTCTTCTTCTTCTTCATCTTTTCGAAAGCCATAGGCTTGTTTCACCTTTCACGTGACCTCTTGAGAAGCAGATGACCAGCTCCCATTCGATATCCTTATCCGATGTTTTTGACGGCTTTTATTAGTCCGTCCATTATCAGATTGAATAGAAGAGGGCTGAGACTGTCACCTTGGCGAATTCTTTGTTCGTAGACGCTGAGTCAGAGTGAAGTTACTTGCGTCTGTGTTAGGTCCTTGATTTGTTCTATGTATGTTACTGCTCCTCAAGATTTTAGTCACGTCTACTCTACCAAAGGTCTTGATTAGATCCACGAATAGCAGTTTTTATTGAAAATTATCATTCGAAAGCATTCGTCTCGTCTTGTTGATTAAAAATACCCTTTCTATATTTATCATATATATTATCCAAGCACACCACTTGCATGGATTGAAGCAAGTTAATGTTCTGCCTTGTAATAGTATATTCTCAAACAAGTTCCACCATGGGCCCCTATTCAAACACGAATACGAAATTCGTTCAAAAGCATGAGTGGTTGAGTTGCAGAATGCAACTCGATATATTCGCTATTCCAGTCAAGTTTTGTGAAATAAGACTCTCGAAATTCAAATGAAAATTTCAGATCATAATATATAGTGACTTTTGTATTATATCTTGGCGAGTTGGTGTGACTGGTAGGATAATTGAAACGGTGAGTGTTGAAAATTGATAGGAACAGAAGTCAGAGTTGACAACCGCAGAAGGATAAATATAACTGAAGACAATCTTGTAATGAGTTCATTACAGGACTACTTTTAGTACTGTAATAGAGCTGAAATAGAGAAAAGCTATAAGATAAACCGTTTATTTGTTTCTCATTTGTAAATGTCAGTTTCCAAAAACACAATATTAATCAAGAAAGTTTATTTTATCAAGTCACTAACTTGTGTTAGTAGTATTATGTATTTACATTAGAAAATTTTGTTTTATCGTCATATATGTTGAAAATGATGAACCATCTGTTGAATCAGAAACTGCTGAACTCGAGGACTGCAGAACATTTATACTCTCCTTACTACCAAAAAATTTGCTAGACATTTAAATTTTTTTGTTGACCGAATCATCGACATAACTCACCGCAATTTCGGTGCTCTTCCACCCTCCTGCACGCTTTAGTGCTAAAATATCTCCACCCGAATCCGCAACCATAGTGGCTCCAGTTCTGCGAAAAGAGTGGCCGGTGTATAACTCTGGGTCTTTTAAACCTGGTGCTTTGGGACACCACCAATACCAATAGTGTGCTGGCCAGCATTAAGGGAAATGCACTTTCCATGTCGGTATGTCAAAATGTCAAAAAATATCTTAGGCTTTCTGTTCCAGGAGGCCGAAGATTTACATATTTTCTGTATAACATGCAGGGCTTGAAGCTGCAGCCATCATCGGTTATAGTGAATCTTCTTGCTAAATTTTTTGTTCGCCGCAATGTCACAATAACGTATTTTTCCATATTTTCTACGTCATTCATCTTTAAGGAGAGAATTTCGTCACATCGACAACATCCAAAAATCCCAAATATTGTTACAATTTTCGACAATTTTTCGTCATCAGGAGCATGTAAAGGAAATTGTTCAGCCTCTTCTTTACTCAATACCTTGGCCTTTTCTGGCGTATAACGCTTATTTTTCGTTTCAGAAACGCTATTACCTCTTGAAATCTACCAATGACAACTAAACGTCATGTTTTTCGATAAATTTTTCAAGGAAAACAAACCTGCGAACAGGGGCATTTCCTTTCATTTCCAAGCAGCTTTTCAGCATAGACCATTTTGCCCATAAAGTATTAGGGCTGAATCCAGCTGATGAGTGGACCAAAAAAACATCTTCAGTTACCCCACTCACACTATTTTTGTTTTGCCAGTCGTCGTATTCTCGCTCGTACCTTGAAGCTGATTTTGCTTGATGCTACACTGCAGGCTGCCTCAATAATTTGTTTTGTTACATGCATTTCCGCTGTCGCCAAAACAAATGTAAAGAAAAATAAACAGACATGTTTATGGCAACGCTTCCTTAGCTTACAACATTTCCGGCAAATTATTGAGATTTTTTTGGAATTTATCTAACCTCCTTACAAATGAGAAACAAATAAAATATAAAACAAAACACGCAAGGTAACGGGTTTTACTGGCTCAAGGAGGTAACTGACTCGCCTGCGGCTCATCAGTTATATCCCCCATTCGCCAGGAAAAACCCTCTTACCTTGCTAGTAATGTTATATACTATTCTATGCTAGTTTTCGTCAGCAGAATAAAAGGTTATGAATATTTTTTTTTGGACTAGCTTCCTATATTAACAGCATCTTTTCAATTTCAATTACACTACTCCAACCTAGTTACTGCTCATAGTGAGGGTAACCATCAATGATAACTACGTTATTACCTTTACTGCATAAATGTTTTTCTTCCAGATGTTGACACTCATGAACCAGATGAGAAGTCACTCATCACCTATATATCATCCCTCCACGAAGTTTTCCCAGAACCACCGGCAATACACCCCCTCTTCGATTCCTTGGCGCAACAGAGGGTACAAGAATACAGGGAGCTGGCATCATCCCTCCACATATGGATTAGGGAAAAATACAGCCTAATGCAAGACAGATCGTTCCCAAGCACCCTGATAGAAATGAAGAAACTGGCTACCGAATCAAACAGATTCAGAACCGATGAGATACCTCCGAGACAGAGGGACAAGAACTACCTCAGTCAGATGTACAGGGACCTAGAGAAATACTTCAAGTCCATAGGTGAGGTGGACGTGGAGCCTGAATTGAGAATAGACAGTATCGACAGGAGCTGGCAGAAGCTGATGGTGGCCTATCAGGACAGAGACAGGTATATAATGGAGGAGATAAAGAGGCTGGAGAAGCTTCAGAGGCTTGCCGAAAAAGTGCATAGGTAAGATTCTGAACTCGAATATAGTGAGTAAAGAAACGATTTTAGAAGGTTTAGCTTCATACTGACTATTGGAGAACATCCTATAATACCTCTCTTTTCATTCTAGAGAGATAAAACAAACCGACTCCGCCTTGGATTCTATCGAACAAAACGTCGAAACCGAATCCCGCAGAATCGACCGCTTGCATCCGTTGGAAGCGAAGAAAATTGCCGACCAACTGGACCAGGACCTTGCCATAACCGAACAAAACATCCAGAGCCTCAAAACCGACGTTAACACGCTCAGGAACGGCCGCTACTCACAGGCTGGCGACCTGGACAAAAAAGTCAACAAGTTGCACGAGAAGTGGGTGAACATAAGACGTTTGCTGCATAACAAGATCCTCCAACCGCTGTCCAATCTCAGCTTTCCCGTGGAGGAAAGGACGATCACCAAGCACGTTCGCACGGTTCAGGAGACCAGGAATGTAGATACAAACCCACATTTCGTCACCCTTCAAGAGCATATCGAATGGTGTAAAAAGAAACTGGTGAGTGGTATATATCAGAGTGCCACCTCAAAATTTTACGCACAACTAATAAAAGAAGACAAAAAACACTTGGCTAAAAAATATTCGTTGACATATATGTTTCGGGTTTTATCCTATTTTCAAAACCGAATACACAAATACAGAAAGTAAACATTGAAATTATAATCAGATAACAGATGCTAATATCGGAGATAGGCGGAAATTTAGCTGGTCATTTACGATTGGCAGGATCTTTCTTAGGGCTGAAAATATCTCTAGGATTTCCAAAAGGTCCAAGCGTTCACCTTTATGTAAGATTTTCACATTACTGAAGTCAATGAAGTGGTTTGAGGTTATGCAGTGATCTGAAAAACCAGTTGTTGATTTATTTTTCAAAATAGATCTTTTATGTTCTTCAATTATGGCAGCAAGGGAACAGCTAGTCTGACCTATATAGAATGCAGGGCACTCATAACATGACAACAAATACACACCACCCAACAGTGATTCATTCATTCGATCCTTCCCATTGAAAAAGATTGATCTTGGGTTTTTCTTATTGGTACATATAATATCAATTTTATTATTTCGAATTTTTTTGCACAGTTGTTCGCTAATAGATGGGATATAATTCATTTACATAAACTTTTTGATTTCATCATCAATTTGGGGTGGATAGACTAAAATAAATAATCATTTCGTCTCCTGTATATCAATTTGTCTATGATATCAGGGGAGTAGCCGTTGTTTTTGGCTAATGATTTGAGGGTTCGTACTTCATTCTCCAAGCAGGTTTGTCACAAAGGGTTCGAAGTTAACCTATGTACCAGGGTGTGAAATGCAACAAGTTGATGTGACTTCCGGAAAAACCAGCAGTTGGATTTTTTTTCTGAATATGTCAAAAAGTGCCTTATAGTGAGTATATTCAATTTCAGAAATATAGCTACAGAAACAAGGGAGAATATGGAGGTGTACTATGAGTCTGTGTCACCCTGTATATCGAATTCAAGATGTTCATTCACTCTTTTAATCTGAATATCCAAAAAATTCAGACACTTGTTCTCATCCTCAACCTCAAAGGTGAACTGAACGGAATTATAAGAAGAGTTCAATAGTTCTAAAAATGATACTAGTTTCAAAGTTTTGCCATTCCATATACAAAAAACGTCATCCACATATCGTTTCCAGTATAATGCGAATACATTCAATGTAGCGATCAGCGAGGAAAATCCAAAAGAAGTAATAGGGGTTGATAGGTTTCAGGTCGAAATTTCACAAAAACCAATTCAATAACTGCCGACGTTTCGGTTTATTTAAAACCTTCTTCAAAGGCTCTGAAAAAAGTGTGGGTATTACAATTGGTCTTACCTATTCGGCGTTACACAGTTAGTGAGAAGACAAATAACAAAAATAGAAGAAAAAGCAAAGAACAACAAAAATTACAGAGTTAATGAATAAATAAAGTAATAAATAAAATAAAACGAAAAACACAATGTCCAAAAGGGGACTACAGTCAATGTCAAAAAGAAAAAAACAAAAAATTTGGCACAATTGACAAAAATCTCAGAAATCAAGAAACAGTGCAGAGCCACACACATGGAATCAGGTGAGAGAAAACTTACATTATTATTTGGTCTTGTTCGTCAGAAAAAACATTTGTTGAGAAAAGAGTGGGAACAGTCGAAAGATAATATTAACATTTTCAAACGCATTCATTCATGAAACAGAAAGAAGTGAGGAAACAATGACGTGGAATTAACCTGTTTTCTTCGCTATCTATTACATGTGTTGTGGGAGCGAACATAATAAATCATTTCTTCCTTATTTTTGAAATTAGATTGAAATATGACGTACTAAGGTTCGCAATATCAGTTCTCTTATTAACTGAATTTCTATTTCTTTTTATGGAAATCATTTCATGCAAAAGTCTCTTACTCAGAAATCGTTGAGTTCCTAAAATCTTTACGTCGTCGAACCTGAAAGAATGAAGTTGTTCATTTATATGATCTACGAGGGCTGTTACATTTTCTTTTCTACGTGTTGGATCATGTGCATTAGTCATATCTCTCCTATGTTCTGTTAGTCTTGTCTTTAGATAGCGTCCAGTTTGTCCAATATATACCTTCTCACAGTCATTACATTGAATCTGGTATATAACGTTCGAGAGGAACTCCTTCGGTGTTCTCTCCTTCAATCTACTATAGAATTGTTTTACTGTGTTCTCCGATTTCTGGGCTATGCTCAATTCATCGGTCCTTAGCAACCTTGAGATCTCTTCCGAAAGGCCCTTCACGAATGGAATTTTCGTGAATTTATTACCGTTTCTCTGAGGAGGTTGGTCGCTCCTTATGTTTCTTCTAATAATTCGCCTGATGATACTTACTGGGTAATTGTTTTTTATCAAAATATCTTCAACCTTACTCAAATTTTGCCCTGCATATCTTTCATCAGATATTTTCAATACTCTTTGTTTCAGATTTTCAATAACATTTAGTTTTTGTGAAAAAGGGTGTTGGGAATAATAATTCAAAATTCTTTCAGATGATGTCGGTTTTTGATACCAGTTACATATAAGTTTGTTGTTTTCTCTGAAAATGGAGACATCTAGAAAGGAAATGTTATTATTTATTTCACGTTCTATGATAAATTGTAAACGTGGGTGGTAACTATTGAACACAGTTAACATTTCTTCGACTTTGTCTTTAGGTACTAAAGTAAATATATCATCCACATATCTTTTAAACACAGGTACATCGAAAGTAAGTTGGGAGAGACCGATGAATTGAGCATAGCCCAGAAATCGGAGAACACAGTAAAACAATTCTATAGTAGATTAAAGGAGAGAACACCGAAGGAGTTCCTCTCGAACGTTATATACCAGATTCAATGTAATGACTGTGAGAAGGTATATATTGGACAAACTGGACGCTATCTAAAGACAAGACTAACAGAACATAGGAGAGATATGACTAATGCACATGATCCAACACGTAGAAAAGAAAATGTAACAGCCCTCGTAGATCATATAAATGAACAACTTCATTCTTTCAGGTTCGACGACGTAAAGATTTTAGGAACTCAACGATTTCTGAGTAAGAGACTTTTGCATGAAATGATTTCCATAAAAAGAAATAGAAATTCAGTTAATAAGAGAACTGATATTGCGAACCTTAGTACGTCATATTTCAATCTAATTTCAAAAATAAGGAAGAAATGATTTATTATGTTCGCTCCCACAACACATGTAATAGATAGCGAAGAAAACAGGTTAATTCCACGTCATTGTTTCCTCACTTCTTTCTGTTTCATGAATGAATGCGTTTGAAAATGTTAATATTATCTTTCGACTGTTCCCACTCTTTTCTCAACAAATGTTTTTTCTGACGAACAAGACCAAATAATAATGTAAGTTTTCTCTCACCTGATTCCATGTGTGTGGCTCTGCACTGTTTCTTGATTTCTGAGATTTTTGTCAATTGTGCCAAATTTTTTGTTTTTTTCTTTTTGACATTGACTGTAGTCCCCTTTTGGACATTGTGTTTTTCGTTTTATTTTATTTATTACTTTATTTATTCATTAACTCTGTAATTTTTGTTGTTCTTTGCTTTTTCTTCTATTTTTGTTATTTGTCTTCTCACTAACTGTGTAACGCCGAATAGGTAAGACCAATTGTAATACCCACACTTTTTTCAGAGCCTTTGAAGAAGGTTTTAAATAAACCGAAACGTCGGCAGTTATTGAATTGGTTTTTGTGAAATTTCGACCTGAAACCTATCAACCCCTATTACTTCTTTTGAATTAATTCTAAGGTCGTCAACCATAACCATTGATAGCGAGGAAAATATTTTCTTTTCTAGAGCTGTCATAAAAATTTCACTGAATATTACCCATTGGTAAACCATTTAATTGTTGGAACACATTATCATTGAACTTGAAGTAGCTTTGTCCTAGGCATATCTTAAGGACTCTCATTGCCTCTTCCTTCATGTCTACTGTGATAGAAGTATTTTCATTGAGCTGTTGGTTTACTAGATACTCGACTTCTGTAGTTGGTATTGACGGAAATAAGTTTACTATATCAGATGAAACGAATCTGGCATTTGTGGGGATCGCAGGGTTTTTAAGTCATTGGTCAGTCGAATTTTATTCTTGACGGAATATATTGTATCATGTCGAATCATATCTGGTAATATTGAATATTTACATCATTCAGACTGGCCGTTCTCTTGCGGTCAGAATTGAAGAACATGAAAGATCTATCCTGAAAAATAAATCAACAACGGGTTTTTCAGATCACTGCATAACCTCAAACCACTTCATTGACTTCAATAATGTGAAAATCTTACATAAAGGTAAACGCTAGGACCTTTTGGAAATTCTAGAGATATCTTCAGCCCTAAGAAAGAAGAACCTGCCAATCGTAAATGACCAGCTAGATTTCCGCCTATCTCCGATATTAACATCTGTTATCTGATAATAATTTCAATGTTTATTTTCTGTATTTGTGTATTCAGTTTTGAAAATGGGATAAAACCCGAAACATACAGGGTGTACCAAGTTCAATGACCTATTAGGCGTTTCTGGAGAACTGGACCTATCTGAAATCTGAAAATTGGGATTATATAATTGTTTGACATTATCTGCCGATCTAAAATATTCTTGGAGCCTGACCACTTTCAGATAGAGTGTGCAATTCTGAATGAATTCGTACTCAAATCGTTGCATTCGTTGAAATACTTCCCAAAATATCGACAAAAAAACTGAAAAAAACGGGAGAGAAGTGTATTCGGTATCATGTTTGTTATTCCTAACCTAGATATCGTAAGCACAAACTGTTTTCACATTTTTGAAGGCGAAGAATGTGAAAATATTGTACAATTTCAGAATTTTGAATAACCCGTCACAGGTTGTTCCAAATGTTGGTTCAAAAATTAGGATCATAACTTTCGTCTTTCAAATTAGAACCCTTTTTTATGATTGCGTTGGATTCTACGAAGAAAAATGATGATTATGTTCCAACATGTTGATGCTCCTAAAATTTGTTATTCTTGAGTTATTCAGGTTTTTCTGTTTCTATTCATGAAATCTGTTTTACATCAACATTGATAAATGAATTCAGAAAAGAAGAAGTCACTAGTGAGTTATTTGAGTAATTTATCTTCTATGATCAAGGTCATTGTTGATATGAAACTGAATTTATTAATTCAACGCTACGTACGACATGAAGAATTATTAAATTTAGGAGCATTAACATGGTGGAACATTATCATCACTTTTCTTCGCACAATCCAACGCAATCATAAAAAAAATAGGGTTCTAATTTGAAAAACGAGAGTTATGAGTCAATCTTGATCCCAATTTTTAAACCAACATTTGGAACACCCTGCGACCTGTTCTTTTAAATTCTGAAAATGTACAATATTTTCACATTCTTCGCCTTCAGAAACGTGAAAACAGTTTGTGCTTACGATATGTAGGTTAGGAATAACAACAAACCGAATAGACTTATCTCCCTGTTTTCTTCATTTTTTTTTCGATATTTTGAAAAGTATTTCGACGAATGCAACGATTTGAGTACGAATATATTCAGAATCTATCAAATTCGAAACCAAAAAAAAAAGAAAAACAAAATTTTGAAAAATTTTTTTCAATCCCTGTATAAGTGGTCAGGCTCCAAGAATATTTCAGAACGGTAGATAATGTCAAACAATGATATATAATCCCAATTTTCAGATTTCAAATAGGTCCAGTTCTCCAGAAACGCCTAATAGGCCCTCGAACTTGGTGTACACCCTGTATATGTCAATGAATATATTTAATTGAAATCGTGAAATATTAGCGAAGTGTTTTTTGTCTTCTTTTATTATTTACCTTATCATGTTCCATCAAGTGTTGTGTTAGGAATCAATTTCAATTTTACATTTAATATGATTCTGTGTCTAAATTACTAGACTATCGTCTTGATCTTCGTATATCATCTTCTTATAGAAACAATTGAAGAAGGCCGACTATGGTACAGACCTTTCATCCGTCCAAACAGAACGTGATCTCCACCAGAAAGAACACAGGCAAATTGATCAGTTCCACTCTAAGGTGGAATCATGCGTTAAAGCAAGAACCTTTTTCTCTGGTGAAGAGTTGACATTGTACAACCAGCACTTGGGGCAGCTGCAGAAGATCTATGCCGAACTTTTATCGTTCTCCACAAGCAGAATGAACGATCTTGAAACTCTTCTCGACTTCATCCAGTCAGCGACCAAGGAGTTGCAGTGGCTAAACGAGAAGGAGGAGGAAGAGATTACCAGGGACTGGAGCGATACAAAGATGAACGTGAACTCAATCGAAAAACATTTTGAGGTAAGCTTACTGATCTAAAAATAATCGTTTTTCAATCTAGGATAATTAAAATTAAAAAAATTATACTTTAAACAACTTTTTATGTTGAAAAATAATAACTTATGAAAAAGGGAAGTCCATTGTTGTTCCTTCAACAACTGTTGTACTAGCATTCAATTATATTAAAACTGTTCAATCAGGAGAAACCTAAAAACCCTAGGTTGAGTTTTAGAAAAAAATCATTTCTAAGGTCTATAAGGAAAGTAGTTGATTCCATATTATAGTTAATAATAGAATGACTTAAGTGCTGTCGATTCTTGATCATCTTTATAGAAAACACTTTTTACAAAAATTCAATAATGGATTAAAAATTTCGAATTTAAACTCCTTGAATCATGGTATGTTACCTGACGTCTAGATTTGTGAGCTCTTACTCTGAATTATCTTGAGAGCAGTTGAAGCTAGAAAAAATCTTTATACAGATTGTACCAAGTTCGGTGGATTATTAGACGTTCGAAATCTGAAAATTCGGATTATGACATCGTTCAACATTATCTACCGATCTAAAATATTTTTGAAGCCTGACCACTTTCAGTTATACAGGAAATGGGCCAATAACTTTTGTTTTTCAAATTAGAACCCTATTTTTCTATTATTGCATTGGATTCTGCAAAGAATCGTGTTCCAACATATCAATGCACACAAAATGAATAATTCTTAGGATTTTTTTGATTTAGAGTCAAATTTATAAAATCTGATACATATCACCAAGGATTAATAAATTCAGAAAAAAGGTCTGTCACTAGAGAATTATTGGAATAATTGATCTTGTAGAAATGAAACAGATTTCATAAATCTGACTCTACGTTAACATTAAATCAGTAAAGTTCATTGTTTTTTTTTTTTTACTGTTATGATTTACTATTTTGAACTCAGTTATATTCTAACTCGTAATATTGCAAATGACTCATTTCTTTTTAACAGAAGCCAGAAGGTGGAGATAATTATTACGGTGAAGTATATGAACATATCTCATTTAGGCCATATGTCTTATACTCCTTTTCCCGAGCACCCTAGAAATAACGCAAGAATTATTTATGTCAGAACCCCATCATTTTTCTTCGCTGAATCCAATAATGATCATAAAATAATAGGGTAATTTGATGAACAATCTTGATCCCGATTTTTGACCAAACATTTGGAACACCCTTTGACGAGTTTTTCAAAATTCTATGAATTTACAATATTTCGACAGTCTTTGACTTAAAAAATAATAATATTTAAAAGTGAAAATAGTTAGTGCACAAGACATTTAGAATAGGAATAGCAAACATAGTACAGAATACTCTTATCTCTCTTTATGCTTCAGTTTTTCCTCGATATGTTGGGAATTATTTCGGCGAATGCAACGTTTTTTGAGAACTTGAAAAGAAAAAAACAAAAAAAAATTCTTCAAAAAATTTTTTATATCCTTCACAAGTGAAATGTCGAGCAATATTAATAATAATAATAATAAATGTATAATGAAATAGGTCGAATTCTCCAGAAACGTCTAATAGGCCATCAAACTTGGTACACCCTGTATAAGTATTCATATATTTTTGTTTCTAAGATTTTTAATCTTTTACTCCGCATTTTAAAGTAATTATGAACAATGAAAAAAATCAAAATGATGTTCTATAGGAAGGCCCCTGAATTGCATTGAGTCCAATTCTCAAAAATATATTCTTTTTAGTCAGCGTTTTTGGTAGTAATTTGACTATCAGTAGTTTTATCTTGGTGTTGATCATTATTGAGTATTTTTGTTACTCATTCATATGTATTGAAAATAATTTTTTTGTTCATGCTTGAAAAGGACTTGTATGGATCTGGTTATAAGGTAATGAAAATAGTTTTCATCTTCATATGCTTTTTTTCAATCTTTTCGACTACTTTTATTTTTGCCAGAATCTAGGATGTTTTTCATGAAACAATAATATCTCTCAATCTCTTTAATACAGCTTTTGAGATTTTTTTTTTGTCTGGGGTACAATGTAGAATTTTTCATGATAATTCCAACTTAATATAATTTGAAACTATTAACCTCTAAACCTCACAGCGCCTGATGAGCGAATTTGAGAAACGTGAGATTCAACTGAGTGCTGTACAAGAAAGAGGTGAAATTCTGGTCCTCCAGAATCATCCAGGATCCAAAGCCATCGAAGCTTACATGGCAGGAATGCAAGCTCAGTGGGCCTGGCTTTTGCAGCTAACCCATTGTCTGGAGACTCATTTGCAAAACACAAGACAATATCAACAGTTCTTCCAGGACATCGCTACATCTGAAGAATGGCTCAAAGAGTATGAATATTGAAAGTCACTTGGTGTATGCATTGAAAATCTAACATTACCTTACATTCCAGAAAGGACGAAATTATGAACACTGAATTCAGTCAAGGCGACTTCAGCCTAGATGCTGGAGAACGATTGCTACAAGGAATGCAAGCTTTGAGAGATGAACTAAACACTTTTGGCGACCAAGTACAAGCTTTAACAGCAAGAGCTCAAGAAATAGTGCCTCTGAAGCAGAGAAGGCAGCCAGTGACTAGGCCTTTAACTGTCACTGCTATCTGCAATTACAAACAGAATAATGTAAGTCTATCTGTTCAAAGAACATTCAAACATTGAAATAAAATTGTTTCAGTTTGCAATTGAAAAGAATAAAGAATGCACTCTTTCGGATAATTCTGGTCGACTGAAATGGAGAGTACATAATGATAAGGGAGTAGAATGTCAAGTACCTGGTGTTTGCTTTGTTATTCCACCTCCAGACAAAGAAGCACTGGACGCTGCTGATCGTTTAAGAAGGCAATATGATAGATCCATCTCCTTGTGGCAGAAGAAACAATTGAGAATGAGGCAAAATATGATCTTTGCTACCATCAAAGTGGTTAAAGGCTGGGATTTACCACAGGTTAGTCGCAACAACTACTTTCATTCCATACTCTACAATGCATAAAATACATTAGTTGAAGACTGACTAACTTCCTTTTTATTTTCAGTTCATTGCAATAGGAGCTGAACAGAGAAATGCCATCAGAAAAGCATTGAACGAAGATGCAGACAAATTAATGGCTGAGGGTGATCCGTCTGATCCTCAGTTACGAAGATTGAGAAGAGAAATGGATGAAGTAAACAGATTATTTGATGAATTCGAAAAGAGAGCAAGAGCTGAAGGTAAATCATTTAGTGTAAAAGGGCATTCAAAATTAACTCGCGTACTGAAGTGCACATTGGCATGAAATTAGTAATTCGAAATAAACTTCGGACTTGAATTGAATGCATGCATTAAGCTGTAATATCTGTCTTACTTCTGATGAAACTGGAAACTCGAATGACAGTTAAACTGTAAAACACATAATTGAAAGCACTGCACATGAACTGAAGTCAACACTATTTCGTGCTGAAGTAAAAGCTTGCAAAAATTTTTGCCAGAGTCGAATTCCATACTGACCTCAAATTTTATTTCGAATCGTACTGGAGCACGCAATCTGCTTAACTTAGGCACGCTAGTTGATTACGAATGACACTTAAAACTACGTTTGGTGAAACACCATTCATCTATATATTCTATATTATGAAATCATAAATAATTGAAACTGCGTTCAAACTAAAGTGATTCATTTTTCAGAGGAGAGCAAAAACCAAACAAGAATCTTCAACAATCAGATAGCATCCCTTCAAATCTCTCTGGATGAATTTGAAAGAATCATAAATCAAAGGGTTCTTTCACCATTGCCAAGAGACCTAGACACCTTGCAGCATCTAGTCCTAGAACATAAAGAATTCGAATCAAGATTACAAAATATTGAACCAGAGATTGAACAATGCAAAGACACATTCCGTAGTATAACCTTGAAAACACCTCAACACAAAAAAGACCTTGAGAAGATACTGGACAAGTGGAAGTACATATGGAACACTAGTAATTTGTACATTGAGCGTTTGAAATGTATTGAAATTGTCCTTGTTGGCATGGAGGATGCAACCCAGGTCATTTCTGAATTTGAGACTAAGCTTGCCCTCTTTGAGGAATTACCTGGTACAGCGAAAGGCCTAGAAGGAGTACACGATGATCTGTTGAAACTACAGTCTGCTGTAGGACAACAACAAATTGCTATGGACCAACTCAATGATGATTTCGATAACGCAAGGAGATTAACAGAAAAATCTAGGCCAAACCAGAGAGGTCCACACGCAGATGTCGAAAGATTCGATAAAGAAATTCAGAGGCTCAATGGTAGATGGAGTAATGTTTGCAACCAACTAGCAGATCGTTTGAGGGGATGTGAGCAAGCGTACAACTTACTGAAGAACTACAAAACGGCGAAGACAAGTGAAGATTCTTGGCTCGATGAACAGTATGGGAAACTGGAGAAGCTCCAACCTCTGAAAGAAAGAGCGAAGGACAACTTGGAATCCACCAAGGTAACCTAGTTATAATATCAGATCAAGTATTGGCATTGACAGAGATTAACTATAAACACAGAATAAACCAATAGTTAAACTTCACAATTGCCCTGAAACTAATGGAAAACAAAAATTTAAAAAAAAATTCCATAAAATTATTCATTATGACATATACTAAACTTGTTTCAGAACTTACTCAACAGTGTTGTAGAAAGAGCACCAATAATCGAACAAGTTAACGTTAACGGTGGTAGATATATCAGAGAAGGAAAGGTAAATAACATTTTCTACAACAAAAATTTATTGAGAAAATTTTTAGTCATAAGTTTAGGTTAGATTTGAGTGAAAGTTGAATGAATGTGTTTTTACTTCTTGCTTGAATCCTCCATCTCTGCAATTCCTGTAGATGTTTGTAGGTGATGAATAACTTATCATATTCTTGTATATAAAAAATTCTCCTCTTTCCTTTTGGTGCTGGCTTCTGAGGGATATTTTCAGGATCATTTGAAGTAAAATTTTTAATTATTGAAACTGTAATCACCTTGTAGAATTATGTACTTAGGTTGTTTGCCTGGTAAAAGGTTGATTCAATGATTCAGAATTTTTTTTTATTTATTCCAAATATCATCAAAACATTGAAAGATGCTGAGAAATTAAGTTATGAATTTCTCAGTACAAACTTTCAGATGATCCTATAATTTAATTTTTCTCTTATTTCAATAAATGCTGGGTTGCGGTTCCCATTCGTTCCTCCTGCTTCATTTATTATCTTTGGTGCCTTTGTTCTGTTTTCTTTCTTTTCTGTTCCATTCTGAAAAATTTGAATTTGTCAGCTTCAGTGCTTCATTTTTCTAGAGAATAGATATGATATAAGAACAAGATATTGCCCCCCTGCCTCTGAAACTTATCTGTAGAAAACGCACATGTAGAATCTCACTTCTGGTTATGGTCGACTAATTTTTGGCACAATTTACACAAAATCACCGTTTTTGAGAGTAGGTAATTCATCCGATTTACAAGACTTATTCTTTTCTACACATAAGTTTCGAGAATTTTCTCCCTTCTACAAGAAGGGACTCCCACACGGCTTTCACAATTTGTCAACTTACAAAGGCACTTACTGAACTAACAATTGACCCCTAACCTCTAACCGTAACACTAGATATGGAGCAAGGGGCTGCAGAAGTTCCGTGAGGCTCTGCTGGAAGACCAGCCTTCATTGGACGTGAACGACGTCTTCAGGAACCAAAAGGTGAATGGTCCGAGTGGAGCCGACCAGATTGCACAGGAATTGGATGAGTTCAACACAAGGTACCAGTACTTGGTGGATCAGCTCTACGGTAGACTGAAAGAGATAGCTGCCAGATGTCCTGGTGATATTGTTACTTTGGTGAGTAATTTTTCAACTTCAGTTAATAGAACTCTTCTCTTAATCAAATCATTGCATTTGAATATGCTGGATCATGATAATCGTCAATTTAGAATTGCTGACTACCTTAAAGATTCTAAGCTTAGATTTAGATTGTTGCTCAATTTTCTCAGGATTAGCTATTGTGTAAGAGTTGAAGGTGAACATAAAAAAAATTATGAAACTGAACTAATATGATGGGAAAATTTTGGATTCATTACCACTTGGGATCAATCGTAGAAATGCAATATAAAGCTACAGGGACAGGCCCTGTGGGCCAGTTTGAACAAACCTAGATTATTTTGCATAAAGTCATAAAGATTCTTATGAAAGGGTGAATATAGATCATAATTGATAACTCACATATTATAATATGCTCGTTGCTAACAGTTATTTCTGAATATCTTGAAAATGGTATATTTTAGATATATGGAACCCTTAAAAGACTCCACTTGTTTTTCCTCACAAATTTAAATGGGAGTGAAAAAAATACAGTTTTCATTTGGAAAAATCGAATTTCTGCCTTTTTTGGAATTCAAACTTTGACACCATAATAGTTTTTCCTGAATATCTCGAAAATGGTACATTTTGGATATAGAGAGCCCCCAATACACTTTACCTATTTTTACCTCACAAATTGATATGTGAGTGAAAAAAATATGGTTTCCATTTGAAAAAATCGAGTTTCTGCTTTTTTTTTAATTTCAACTTTGACACTCTCATTTTACTTCCCAGTATATCACAACGTTATTTTCTCTACAGAGTAATGTTGAATATCTTGTCAGTAACTCATTTCAAAATACAGATCTGTGATTGTGCGTTGCGCTTTCATTGAATTCTCAGTGTTCTACAAGCCTCAATTTGTAACTTTTTTGGAAAAACAGTGAATAACTCGAAAACGGCTCTAGATGGCTATAGGGAGTGATACATAAAATTAATGTGGCATTCGAAGATTTATCCGAAAAAGTCATAATATAGAAAGTTGATACCACTTCTGGTGAAAGCGGAGGTCATTGATATTCAAAAATATATCATAAATGAAGGTCTTCTTAGCTTATATCTTCACACAAAATTTGGAAATGATCAAATTATTATTTTTCCATAAACTTCTAATGGGCACTCCCGGTGGGATACCCTGTATAGCCGGTAATAAATGGTATTAACCCAAAATTTTTACCATTCAGTGTTTGAAACGATGCGGCCCCAAAAAGTAGGTACCTAGAGTTGTAAATTTTTCAGATATGTCGCATGGACTGTGTCATAAAAAACCATCCGGTATCATAAATTTAAGCTGTTACTATCAAATAGGCAGAATTATGATCAGGTACGCTCTTCGTACATTGTGTTATAGTTTTGCGAATAAACAATAGGTGTAAATAAATTCAAATGACGAAACAAAAAAGATTGAAAGTGAAGTCTGAGTGCCTTATGAAAAGTCACAAAAAAAAAATATGAACCGAAAATGTACAACAAGAGTGAAAGAAAATTATGGGCAGTGACCACAGAATATCGTAAGGCAATTTGTTTATTTTATTTTTTTAACAATGTTAACTGAAATTAGCTACAAAACACAAATCCAACTCAGGACAGACACTCGAACTGGTGAAACGTCGAGAACTAATCTACGACGACGGCCTAAATGCTCGAAAGAACAGGTTACATTGAAAAAAAGTTAATTACTCCTCATTCTGTTGAAATTTATCATTTTGAATATTATCTTACACACACAAATATTCTACCTGTTAATTTAATGCACAGTTGGAAAATTTTCGATGTGAATTAACTCAAAATTCGGAGGAATCTTCATCTACTCTTTGACGTGCTCATTTTTTTATTTTATGTTAATTACAGGATGATGTTGACATATCAGTGAAAAAAAATTAATGACTCTTCAACTCAAAAAAAAAACAGTAACAGGTAAAATTAATATTTTCCTTTATGACAAGCAAAGTAAGACTATTGTTGAAATAAGTAGATGAACTTTGGTATAGTGAAAAAATCCTTTCGTGCATTGCAACTACTTTTTGCTCATTTCTAATTTTGTGTGGGTGATTTCAGTTACTCTTCTCCTTAATGTCTGATAATTGCCAATTCCACGGAGCCTTGGGTATTGATTTGATACTTCATAAAGACTATTCAGATTTCACCACGTTCCTTTTCTATATCAGGCAAGGTCCAATCAGAATCTTGGCGTGGGTGAACATCGGTAGGTTACTCGGTGATAGAATCCCACATATCTACACCATATATGTGGGGACAGGTTGTTTTTATTGTTTTCTAGAACGGCATACCAGGAATCATAATTCAACGCGGAAAATAACTATTTTCAACGTACTGAATGCACTCAGTCGAGATTGTTTCAATTTGAAATAAACCACAAATTGCAGGTGATTATCTTTAAATTGATGTAATGAATCTAATGAGTGGTTGTTCCTCTCAATTTCTATCCAGTCGCTCCTTATTGATTTATTTTCATTATGCGAAATGTGATCAATGTCTGAGCATGCCAATACGAAGAGTACTGACAATTCAGATGATTATTCATGAACTCGTACTGAACGAATATCTCATCGATAATTGTCTGTTGCCTTGCATAAAAACGAAAAGAATTAGATTATTTCGTTTTAAGAAGTCCGCTTCTGCGAAAATATATGCTTGAGTTGTTTCTTACCGCCACCTAAACAAAGCTCAAGAAAAATGTGTACATGAGATTGTTTAATACCATTGCTGAGCTGAGCCCAATTTATTTATTTCAGCAGTCATCTTGCGACACAGGGTGTCCCAAAAAAATATTGACTCTTCCTCTCAAAACAGAAGTTGATCTGTATTTTAAAAATCTTCGAAAATTCTTCGTTTCTGAGTTCTCGGGGAAGTTAAAGTTTGGTTCTGACACCCTGTATAATAATATGCAGGTATTTTCACCTGCATTCTGAATGCCTGCCAAATTTCAAGTTGATAGTGAGATTCAATACCTGGACAAAAGATACTCACGTGCTGAGGTATTCAGACTAACAAGAGCAACAAGATGAAAAAAAATCATCATTCTTTGCTGAAAAGTAAAAATTAGGGAATTCGGAGTTTGTATTATATTCTTTCAGAATGAGCGATTTTTTTAATGAATGAGTGTTTTAATAAGCCTTCTGTACGAGCATTATACGTTACTTTCTCCAATTGATTGAATTTTTATTGAAAACAATTGAATATTTTCATAAATATATTGATTCTTGCATTGAAAAATATTCGTTCTCAGTACTGGTTTTTCTCTCATAAATTTGACTAATAATGAATGAATCCGTGACAGGAGGACCACATAATAATGAATAAATATTACCATAAAAACAATGCTAGAATGGAATATTCTCGCACGATATTGTTCTTCAATATGTGGCAGAATTAACGGATTTGACAGAGAATTAGAGAAAGTATTTTTTGATCTTCATGTACTTCACCCAATCTATACTTCGCGCAATAATTAAAAATATTTAAAAAAATTTTTGGTGACTTCCAACATGCTCTATCTCAGTGAAATGGTCGTTTAAAAAAAAATAAAAATTAACTTCTGAAGCTTTAAAACTCTGGTTTCTTAGTTTATTGGTAAGAAAATTTTCGGAATATCGGTAACCATACAATCCGGATAAATCAGGAAGAACAAATTTTGAAAAGTTTTCAAATTATTGAAAAATAATAAATAAAGTAAAAAACTCCATGCAGTTGAAATTTTTTTTCGAACTAGACCGATGCTTTCACTAAACAGCCGATATTTCCGAAACTACAGTTCGCCTAGCAAGCATACAAGCGGTTTCTTTTTCTGGAAAAAATTTTTCTAAAAAAATCTGTTATGCTTGAAAAAAATTATTTCGCCTGTAACGTTAACATGAATAAATAAAAGAGAAATGTCAACATGGCATTTGATGAATTTCCTTATAACCTAAGCCTTTTCCCCAATATCAACGAAGATACAGCCCATTAACCAAAAAATGGTGAAATGCCAATTTTTTGCTGTTCATTCTAGTTACGTTACGGGCGAAAAAAATTTTTTTTTAATTAACCATCAAACACACTGTTGTAGGAAATTTTCTGCAGAAGAAGAAACCGCCTATCGGCTTGTTAGGCGATCAGTAGTTCCGGAGATATCGGCAGTTGTGTAAAAAAGGATCTTTTTGTGTTCAAAATTGGATATCTCGATGAAAAATGATAATATCCGAGCGAAAAAAAAGCAAATTAGAACTGAATGAACAGGCTGCGCAACCTCTGCATCAGTCTAGTTCGCAAATATTTTTCTATGCGGTTTAGAGCAAACATGAAAAATTTCGAAATTTTACTTCTTCCTGATTAAGCCGAAGATTGCATGGCTACCCTTACTTCGAATAATTGTTAACCAATGAAATAAGAAACTAGAGTCTTCAAGCTTCAGAAGTAAGTATTTTTATTTCTCATACGACCATTTTTGACTGAGATACTCTTGAAAATCACCAAAATATCTTGAAAATTTTTCTGTTCCTTAATTGTATTGCCAGTGATTCAAAGTTAGTAATGGATATATTCCTTTTCTTTTGTATCTTGGTTATTCGATAAGGAAAGTTCAAATGGTTTGTTCTGGTGTGGTTCTCAATGTAATACCATAATAACTATTCCTGGAAAAAACAACTGTGGAATATAAATGGCCGTTACAGTCAGAAGTACATACTTTCACAACAACTTCATTCTGAGCTCAACAGCTCTCACCTATCGATCGAAGATAGAAGAATACATCACATTTATTACGTGATGCTTCCTTCAGTCATCGCTCGTTCTCGATAAAAGCTAGTGTTAGAGCATCGCCGAACAATCTGAACCTACGTCCTACCGGGTTACAAAAATCGTAGTAAATTTATGCACTTGACTTTGCCGTATCTCAGCGGCAGTCATTCCTTAAAATAGACTCATTTCGAGGTGCTCAAACGCTGATATTATTCAATCATTCTCCTCGAACTGAACGGTCGACTTACGTCAGTCCTATATAAGTGTATTTATTACGCCTGCTTTGGAATTCGTTAAAAATGAATGAACATTTAATTGCGACACTTGCTGGAAACCAAACAAACTTGACCCATTGGGACGGCCTTGAGGGCAGCTTGAGTTTACTCGACGCCCGCTTAGAATTTCAAATCGCACCTTGGGTTTTGGAGAAGGATTTTTGACGTTTGGGGGGGCGCGGAGAGGAATTTCACCTTGTGATGCTATCCGAATCCGTGAAAGTTTTAATGTTGCTTCTTGGTATTCATGTGAACTGACATCATGTCGCTGATTCTACTCGAGAACATGCGGTTTGAAGGCGGCATTTCCAAAACTTGAAGGATTGCTTCAGATATCTATTTCGGTAAACATTAGGAGTTTATCTTACCAATTCTGAAAAGAGCAGTCCAACTTATTGAAATGTAGTAGTTGGTTATAGAATTACGTTGGTAAAAAACCATGATAATATAATGGGTACAAAACTTCTGAATCTTAGAAAAAATATATTTTTCCGAATTATGTATCTACATTTAGGGCATTTTCTAATTTCATGTACAAAATTATTTCAAAACGAATGAACGTGCAGTCTGAGGTTCGTGAAAATCAAAATGAGATAAAATTCATGATGATATTAA
The DNA here is from genome assembly GCA_038502775.1 of Hippodamia convergens. Lineage (NCBI taxonomy): Eukaryota > Metazoa > Arthropoda > Insecta > Coleoptera > Coccinellidae > Hippodamia > Hippodamia convergens. The sequence continues at coordinate 140,360,554 of CM076607.1, read as the reverse complement.
CAGAAGTATTTCATGAAATGCTAATTTTTGCATTGAAATATCCTGATATACTGGCCAACTCAAAATGATTGAACATAACCAGAAATAAACTATTTAGAGAAATTATCATTTTCGATAAGGTTAGTCGTTTTTTTTCGTTCACATTAGAAATAACAAGAACAGAAAAAAATTCAAATTTCGACCATTGGAAATTAAAAAATCAATAAGAAATTCCTACTAGAAACTACAGTAGAATCTGTTTATTATGACGCCGACTACCCTTTTTAATACGATGAGGTTTGATACGATACGGGACATACGCGTGCCGACTCGTGTCAAGTCGAAAAAAGTGGGAGAACCTATGTTTTATTTTTTCAATAGAGCAATATCTGAATTTTTCGTTTATCACTTAATCGGAATCCAAGAGAAATATCATCAATTCTGCTGAAATTCTGCTTTATGTGACTTCCGGTTATTATGACGTATTTTCCATTGCCCCTCGATGTCATTATAAGCGTATTTTACTGTATGTTCATCAGTTCATGGGTTATGTCAAAAAGTGGCACAGATACCGATCAAAGAATATGGGAAAATAAGTTTCTCTATTTCAGTATCGTAATGAGTTCATTACAGTACTAAAAGTAGTGCTGTAATGAAATTCATTACAGCATTGTTTTCAGTTATATTTTTCGTTTTATGATTGTCAGTACTGACCTCCGATCGAATCATGTTTCGAATCAAATCAATTCAATTTCCGTGATCTGTCAAATTTCGTATGTCACACCAACTGCCAAGATACAAAACAAAAGTCACTAATCTGAATTTTCATTTGAATTTCGAGGTGTTTTCACAAAAATGGACTGAAATAGAGAAAATACCGTCTAATACTCGTTGCAGAAGGCAATTCCAACACTCATGCTATCGAAAACTCGCTCCTTCGTCGCTCGTTTTCGAACATCGCATTCGTGTTGGAATAGGAGCTCATTCTGCAACTTGTTTTAGAATATACTATTTCGCACTGATGTGAAATTGTGGTATTGTGTGCGGTGATTGTGTTTCATCCGAGGGGTCATGACAATTTTGTACACCGCAATTCAAACAATTCAGGCAATTCGAATAATTCGCACACTTCAAGAAATGCATGATATTTCATGACAATACGCGGACAATTCAAGCAATTCAAAACAATTCATGATAATTCAATCTTATTCATAGAAATTCATAGTCAATCATGACAAAGAATTTTCTCACATCATAAAAGGTCCTAGTGCCTTATTTAAATTCATGCTAAGCTAGATCTATTCTGAAGCTGAAAGTTTGTATTATGATATTGTTCAACTTTCTTCACTGAGCTGGAATATTTTTGAAGCTTGAGTATTTTCTCATCTATTGGGAATAAAATTCTTGTTTTAATTTTTTGTCGTTTCTGATGTGATCAATGTTAGATATATTCATTTTCTAATCCTTGCATGTGTCTAAAATTAGATCCTTGTAGCTACTTATCATCAGGTCAATTAGATCTCATATTAAACTTTCAATAGATACTTCGTCTGTAGAATGTGTTTGAAAAGCATTACTTCAAAAGCGAGTTAGACAGTAATACCCCTCCAAACGTGGACAGAAAAGTATCATTTTTCACATGTGTTAATAAAATGACTATGTACTCGAAAAAACATCTTTACAGGAAGGTGGAAAAAGTAAAGGAAAAATCAGAAATATAAAACAGTGATAATATTGAATTCGACCTATATCCTATCCTACTATAATATTATAAATGCAAAAGTTCGTGAGGATGTGAAGATGTTTGTTACTCTTTCACGTGAGAACTACCAAACAGATTCAGATGAAGCTTCACATCAATATAGTTTATCTATCCGAATAACATAATTTATAAAACTTTTGTGGTATTTCAGCATAAAATAATGAGGATATATCAAGCGAGTCAAAAAATGCCTTCTTCTCAGAGCTTTAAGGGCCATTCGTCAAAGTACATACGTCGCGTAGTCGCGAATCACCCATGTTATTCTTAGGGTGATATGCAAAAATGACCCTTAGCCTCGATCGATTCTAGGCAACTAGAAATATCATATACGTCAACCAAGCAATACTATTATCAGAGTTGTAGAACTGTCACGGAAGGGCCCATACGTTGAGAAAATTTACTGATTCTTTGACTAATAGAATTAAAGTTTCAGTTATTCAGGTATAGGTTAGAAGTATATAAACGAAATGTTAATGAAAAACAATTGGATTTGAAAAGCGGTGTGGCAATTAAAATCTAGGCTTCTTTAAGATTTTTCGCGTTTGAGGATGATATTGGAATAATAATAATAATAATAATTTCAATAGCCGATATGGGCAGACGAAGTTGTGCGGGCCATCTAGTCAAACGATAATCCATTGCAGTGTTGGGTTCTTCAAAAAACTGAATCTCTTTGGGAAATAATTCTCAATGAAGTTTTCAATCCCTATCTCGGTACTGCATTGGACTATTTTAGACACACAGACATATGTACAAGATCTTTCCGTGAGACGTGTATTTCCGAACTTTGTGGAGGATTGCTGCTATTAGAAAACAAATAACGGGCCTCCGAATAATTATACAGTGTGTGGTTAGAGTAAGGAATAAAATTCATGATTGCGTGACTCAATGTTTTCAAGCAAAATGCTCGAATATGTCAATTTTAATTGATCACTTCATGACATAAAATTTTATTCATTCATGTTTACAAGACCTCTTTGGTTCTTAAATGGTTACCGTTAACATTTTTCTGCTGCTTTATAAGAAAAGTACAGTATAGGTTATGATGTTTTTCAGGAAATCACACATTAGTGTAAGCAATGAATACAGTCAATGTGCTGTTTTCGGTGAAAAAATAAAATATTAAGAAAATTAGGTAGTCATTTGAATGAAAATTACGACTTTAGTCAGGAAAAATGAGCAGAATTTCATGCCATAAGTTTGTTTATTGAAAACTTAAATCCACATGTCCGAGAGCATTGCTCAAAAACATTTAATATTCCGTTCCTTACTTCATACAGGGCGATTTCAGGAATTTTTTCGACAGTTAATAGAACAATCAAAATAAGTCATTACACCAAAAATTCTCTTTATAGAATATGCAGCGTGTCCGAAATATTTTAAACCAAAATTATCAGAATACTGAGAAATTGCTAACCCGAATTTTACTTTAATTGAGACAGGGTTTGATTTTCGTGATTTGTCTGAATTTGGCAAATTTGTTCAACCCATTAGCGCCGGAATTAATTTTTTTTCGATTTATGATTTTTTGTTTTATTAAAAGCTGATCCGAAACGTTCTGTAGAGATGGAAAAATGAAATACTATTTTGATGAAAAGATGCATGAAATTTTTAAACATTTCAATAGTTTCGAAACATTTTATTAATTTATGAAATATTAACAATGTCATAATACAAATATCATGCGGTATGAAACGGAAAAAAAACAATCTATGCAAAGCCCAACATCGCACATTGCTCTCATGATCGACTTACATCCACGTCCAGCGCACTCTTTTTGCCTTCTGTGTACTTCATAAGATGATTGAGTTAATCGAATCTTACGGAATCGGAAATTCGACTATCTCTGGAAGAAGAACAAGAGGATGACCGCCTTACTTGTCCTCTCGGTGTCACACCATACTTTTTCAAATAGCTATTGACCACTTCTCGTTTGAATTCGAGTTGCGAATTTTCGGGTCTGCCTGTTTTATTGTACAGCTATTTTGCATAGCTACGTCTAGCAATCATGAAACAATCGGCCAATACCATTTCTTACTACGAATACCTATCCGGTCAGCATTATCACTGAGTATAAGCGCCTAGGGTTGCCACGAAATCAACTGATAATTTTTCCTACTAATATTTTCTTGTGATTATATTAAGTCTGTTAGGAGCATGAATTAAAATTTTAAGATTCATATAAAAAAATTATGACAAAACCAGGGCGCAAATAGAAAACATTTCACTTACACGAACTTCGGTTCCATGTTTTTCACGATTCACGAAGAACTCAAAGTTTCACAACTTTTGGAGGCGGAAAGAGTGAGTTTACCGAAAAAATTCTTGATACTGGTAAAATAAGATACATTTGTGTATCAGTAAATCAACCGCCAACTTTCTAGCTACAAATCTGCGCATCTGGGAACCATTTGAAAAACACCCCGAAAGCGTTCTCATATGGCAATCGTAGGCGCTAATGGGTTAGTTTGGCGCTCATCTATTCAAATGGTTAACTGGTTGATGAGTTTAATTGGTGGCGGTAAGTCTCAGTCGATATAAATATGAGGTTGGAATAAATTTGCCACATATACAAAAAGATGAATTTAACATCGAGAAGAGAAAACTTGTTGTCGTAAAATGATCTATTCTCATGAGTTCTATCAGCTGTCATACATGAAGACACCCTGTATAGACATCGCACGAACAGCAGGTCGATAAATGAGGAATCGTTAACAGAAATTTATTACGTCTGACTGAAATTTTCCAGCTGGTGCCACCCATTGTGAAAATGTGTCGGAAAAACACTGCGTGATCCCGTTTTCTTGTGAACCAAATAGCACTAGACTCGTATCCGTACCGCACATACGGAAATACTATCTCTATTTTTATTAGCACAGCCGTCCTGGACCCAGTTATCAATCGAATCCTTCTCATTTTATTTTTATAAATATTGACAAATCTCCGGAGGTAAACAGTCTGTGGAATTTTCACGGACTTTTCCCCGTCTTTTCTCATCGGCTCGACGACGCTTCGATCGAGGGATCCGAGGCGAAGGACCAGTCGCCAGTTTGCGCCTGGCTGCGCGCCGAATCGCACCCATTCGCCGCTATCGCATTTTCTTGAAGCCGGTGCGCCGGCAATGTCTACGGCAATTTTTTTCTATCCGTGAAACGGATCTGTGCCTTCATCGATTGTGATATTTGTGTCGGGAAATTGGATTTTAGGTGATCGCGAACATGGATACGGAGTACGATTTCGAGTTCGAGCTGGACGACGTGCCTTGGGTACGTAGGTTTCCCATAATTTTTTTTTTTTTTAAGGGGTGCGGCAAACAGCTGATCGGCTAGGGGTAGGTTGCGGTCGCTAGGTTATGAAATGTCTAGACGATTCTTTTTTGGTCATTTGTACTGGTTTTCACCGAGAACATTGCGACATATTGAAGGGAAACTTTGTAATTTATCTAAATGACATCATCTCCAATTCGAAACACATAATAAGTGCAAAAATGATTCATATTTAAATAATATATGCAAAATTCCCTGTCCGTAGTAGAACTTCTAAAAATGAACGTATAAACTACATACTCCTTGAGAATGAAGAATTTATTATTTGCCTACCAACATATGCTCGGTTTGAAATTAATGTAGAACAATGTGTTTTTATTTCGTCACCTGTTTAAAATTTTAAAATGAGGATGAGCTACTAAATCAAAATACTGTATCTTGAATGTGAATCATTCTAAAATTGGTTTAATTTTCGAAATGCATACATTATATTTGATGTACACAAAAACTTTAATTTTCCATGACAAAACCATACATTCAGCCTGAAGGGTTTTCAAGGTTCGACCTCGAGTAGAAACTACGGTAGAATCCGTTTATTATGACACCGGCTATACTGACCAATCGCTTAAAATGACGCAAATGCATTGTTAAGTTTGGTCTCATTCAAAACTCCTTACAATAGGGTCCGGATTCAATGACTTCGCTTATAATGACATGTCGCTTACAATGACATGATTTCAGATACAACAACATGATTTTTCGAAAATTTTTTCGGTTTAAGTGACCACTCGATCGTTTCTCAAGCCAACCTACCCTTTTTAATGCGATGAGGTTGCGATACGAGACATACGCGTGCCGACATGCTTTTTAGTATAATCCAGATCCTTGAAGAGATTATTGGTGTTTTGTGGACAAAATGACATCCATTGAAGCCAAGTCTAAGTTGTACAATGGTGCAAGAAGCTATCATTTCAAGTCGAAAAAAAAAAACAAACGCAAACTAAAATTTCAGATTACTTTTTCAAAAAATGAAAAAGTTTTTCATATTTAGTTTTTTTTTTGGTAAGATAAGCTCTTTTTCATTTTTTCAATAAAGCGAAATCTGAATTTGTCGTGCTTTTCTCAAACTGAATCCAAGAAAAATACCATAAATTTTGCTGAAATTCTGCTTTATGTGATTTCCGGTTATTATGACGTATTTTTCATTTCCCCTCGATGTCATTATAAGCGGATTTTACTGTATGTTCGTCAGTTCATGGTTTATGCGAGGGTTTATGTCAAAAAGTTGCACAGATACCGTTCGAAGGATATGGGAAAATAAGTTTTCCCCCTGATGTTGTGAAAGTGCGATATTGTGTGTGTGTGTCATGACAATTTTGTACACCGCAATTCAAACAAATTAGGCAATTCAAACAATTCGCACACTTCAAGAAATGCATGATATTTTATGACAATACGCGGACAATTCAAGCAATTCAAAACAATTCATGATAATTCAATCTTATTCATAGAAATTCATAGTCAATCATGACAAAGAATTTTCTCACATCATAAAAGGTCCTAGTGCCTTATTTAAATTCATGCTGGGCTGGATCTATTCTTAAGCTGAAAGTTTGGATTATGATATTGTTCAACTTTCTCCACTGAGCTGGAATATTTTTGAAGCTTGAGCATTTTCTCATCTATAGGGAATAAAATTCTTGTTTTCTTTTTTTTTTCGTTTCTGATGTGATCAATTTTAGATATATTCCTTGTCTAATCGTTGCATGTTCTTAAATTAGATCCTTGTGGCTAGTTATTATCAGGTCAATAAGATCTCTTTCAAAAGACTCTCCGATTATATACAAGCTGTACCAAGTTTGACGGCCTTTTAGGCGTTTCTGGAGAACTGGAACTATTTGAAATCTGAACGTTGCGATTATGATGTCATTCTGCTGTGTTTTTGTTTTCGAATTTGATAGAACATACAATTCTAAATACATTCGTACTCAAATCGTCGCATTCGTCGAAATATTTTCCAAAATATCGATAAAAGAGTGAAGAATAAGGGAGATGAGAGTAATCGATATCATCTTTGTTGTTTCTATTCTGAATAACTTAAGCACAAACTGTTTACACAATTTTGAAGTCGAATATTTTTGAAATATTGTACATTTCTAGAATTTTGAAAAATTCGTCACAGGGTGTTCCTAATGGATAGTCAAAAATTGGGATCAAGATTAGCTCATAACTTTCGTTCCAAATCAACAATGATAAATGAATTCAGAAAAGAGATTTGTCACTAGTGAGCTATTGGAATAGTTTATATTCTACGACCAAGGTCATTGTTGATATAAATAAAATTCTATGAATTTGACGCTACATATGACATGACATCCTGAATAATTCAGAAATTATTAATTTTAGGAGCATTAACATTTGGGAACATTATTATTATTTTTCTTCGCACAATCCAACGCGATCATAAAAAAATAGGGTTCTGATTTGAAAAACGAAAGTTATGGGCAAATTTTGATCCCAATTCTTGGTGCAACATTCGGAACACCCTGTGACGAGTTTTTCAAAATTCTAAAAATGTATACACAGTCTTCAAAAATGTGAAAACGGTTTGTGCTCGAGATATCTCGAAAAGGAATAACAAACATAGTACCCTTTTTTTCAGTTTTTTCTCGATAATTTGGAAAGTATAATTACAAATGCAATGATTTGAATACGAATGTATTCACAATTGGATACTCCATCAAGTTCCAAAACAAAACAAAGAAAAAAATTTTTGGAATTTTTTTTCACTCCCTGTATAGTGGTCAGGCTCCAAGAATATTTTAGCTCGGTAGATAATATCAAACAATACCATAATCCCAATTTTCAGAACTCAAATGGGACCAGTTCTGCAGAAACACCTAATAGGCCTTCGAACTTGATACACCCTGTTTATACAAGAGTTGCTCGTTGGAATTTATTACATAGTTTTGTTTTATCATATGATGAAAGTTATTTGGATTGGATAGATTATTTCTGGATCGATTACACCTTTCCTTTCGTAAACGTTTTGCGTAGACTTCATGAGGAGTATCCTTGGTGATGAGAACTTTTCGAACAAACACAAAACCTAATTTGGGGCAGTTCGAGACAAAATTTTCATACACGCTCTAGCATGCTTGACAAGAAATATTTCTGCTTTATGGCTTCTTGAAATTGAACAAAAATACATTAACTAGCAAATTCAGATAACATTTTGGGAGAAAATTCATTTATTTTAATGACATTATTTATTCACTAACCGATTAATGAAATGAAAAATTATCATTCGATATCGAAATTTGAATATAAGTAGATTCGTAGATTGTGAAACGAAATTTTGGAGTGACTACAGAGTGAATTTTGTCCTCTTGAAGTGGGTATTTCAGAATATGTAAATAATTCGAAATATCTCAAAGATTTTCATTTTTTGAAACAAATTTCTAAATTGAATCTTTTTCTAAGTGAAAAATTGCCTGTAGATAGCTTTTTCTACATCGAATCTGCTCCAAGTGTTATGATGCAATTACCTTTGCACATTTATTGCACTATTAAATCCATCAACCTGAGAAATAAGGTCTGACATCATCTTTATCAACACGATTCTGATGGGATTAAGTGTGTGTTTTCATTTGATAAATCACTTAAACCCGATAAATGATAAGAAATGTCAAATGGGATTCATTAATCCCGGAATTGAACTTGACTAAATCATCCCATCTCTGTTGGCTCGGTTTCAGGGGAATGTTCCGTTTTTCAATTCAATTTTCATTTCTCGTTCAGGGCTGCTGGAAATTTGTATATTTGAATCCTTCGCTGGTGACCCTTGTTTATTTGGTTGGTTTGTCTCAAAAATAAAACTTAAAAATGTAAAAAGGAGAAAAAAGATTGACCGCATAAAGAATTCTCAAAACAAAAAACTTGCATTGATCATCATAAAAACTGAAAACATAGAGCGTGAAAATATTCTATTTGAAACCCACATGTTATTACCGTCCTTTTAAAGGGCATCCTCCGTAAGGTTTTAATTCTTACTATCCATAACAAATGTTAATACATCCACTCGTTACCAAATAAAATAACAATCGCATTATGCTAGTATTTGTGTTTGTTGAAGTATATCTGAGTGCCAATCGGTATTTAGATGGTCAAATTCATTTCGACACGAAATTGGCTGAATTGAGATAACTTTTTTGGACTTACTTTTTCACTTTAACTGGCGCTATTTTTATATTACCTGAAGAAGCTATTGGTAACGCCATTCTTGAGGTAATAGTTTATGCCTATTGAGGAGATGGTGGAAAACTTTACCGACCCTTTAAAATGACGATAATTATATACACCACCAATTTCTGAATATTTTGATTACTAGGGGAGTCTTTCTGAATCTCACGTGTTTCAGATTATTTCAAATGACTCCATGGTAACGTAGAAAATGCTAGTTCAGGATGAATCCTTTCATAAATCACAAAAACGTTCTGGGATACATCTTGAACATTTCAAACAGATTCGATCTCGGATTCGACTGAAGAAAGTCAAGCAGACACACTTCGAAACTGAGAATGTCAAGTCATGAACAATTTGAAATCTCTATACGTGCTGATATCAACGATATTTCTAAATTCTAGTTGTCATCTGAGAGACCAGATGACGGTCACATATTATTTTTCTGAATGGGGGTCGTAAGTCGTTATATCAATTCAGTGCTATCATTTTAAGTAAAAGTCAATCGTCAGAAAAACACATGTCATTATGCACGAAGTCATGTGGCTAGATCCATGAATACTGCATTAATTGAAAAACTCAGGGTGATTAAACAGAAGAATGGCAGGCATTGGTATTCACCTATAACAGTCCTCGTGACATTGAAAGGTTAATTTATACACCTAATTCTGAATGTGTCTGTTTTAATATCTTTTTCTAAATGTGTGGTATTGTTCTTTTTCAGAGATTAGTGGAGCAGATGCAACCGCAGCAATTTAGAACGTTCAGATCGGAATTCCACATGAGCAGTGCCAGTGAGCTTACATCCACGTACACCACTACTACACATTACAGTCAACAGTAAGTTTTTCCTTGAGCACAATTTAAATTTCCACTATTTCATAAGATTATTTAAAACTTCTTTGTAAATTACCGTGGCGACATGTTAACAGATTGATTTTTTCTCCATAAGGTATGTCAAAACGAGAACTGAAAACGGTACTACTCAAAAGCACGGCAAAGACGAAAAGGATGAAATTACGAATGGTAGACATCCAGATAAGTATACAACGAGAACCCAGATCATACAAGAGCCACAAAAGTGGACAACTAACACTTCCCTGAAAAGACAGCACATGATCAGCGATTATATCTTAGTGGACGGTATATCTGAGGTACAGGGCATAATGAACCCTCACACCAACGAGATTATGACGGTGCGTGAAGCTATAATCTCCAGGATATTGGACGTACGGACAGGGAGACTGTTGACCGCTGACGGAACCCAAATAACTATCGATCAAGCGGCCGAGAGAGGCCTGATAGATCCCGTTATAGCCTCCAGACTGCAGAATCCTTGCGGCATCGTGGAGGAAGATAGGGAGCTCACCCTACTAGAAGCCATACAACGACAGATATACGAGGCAGAGCAGGGCTTCCTAGACCCTTCGGAAAAGAGATTGAAGGTAAATTCCACCACCATCAATCAGGCTATTGACGAAGGGAAAGTAGACGTGAATGCCGGTACTTACACAGTTGAAACAGGGGAGGTTATCGATCTCAGGGAGGCCTACAGAAGGGGCTATCTCTTACAACACACAGAAGTCAAGCTACAAACTGGGGCCGTGGCACTTTCTGACGCGGTTAATCAGGGTCTCGTCGACGATAAAACCGGTTGGATTGTGGATCGAAACACCGGAAACAAATATCAGATCGACGCTGCCGTTAAAACAAACGTTGTGGACGGTGATGTCAGGGAAATCGTCGACCCCATACGGGACACCAAAGTAACGGTTTTACAAGCCATCGATAAGGGCTTGATAAATCCCAAACTTGGCAAGTACATCTTGCACCACGAAAAACTTTCTTTTCTTGAGGCTAAACGTCGACAGCTCATAGTGAAACCAAAAACTTTGTCGGAACTCGTCGACGACAATCTCTTAGACGAAAACGGTAAAATCCTTTCACCTCTTCACCAATCCAGACTGTCCATCCTCGAAGCGGTTTCTAGAGGGGTTTTGGACGTAGATCAAATAAGATGCATCCTAGACTTCCGAACGAACGATCTACTCACTCTAGGCGACGCCTTACGCGAAGGTATTATAACCCCAGATGGTCACTTTAGAAACTCGGTCACCAACGAGAGCATCACCATAAAAGAGGCCGTTCACAGGGGTTACATTATAGCGGTCGTGAAAAAATCCATATTCGACGTCGATGGTTTCCAACCACCCGACAAATCAGATCATATAAGCTTCAACACGGCAAGCAACAAAGGTTTCATCAGCAAGAAGAACGGGGGTAGTCTTTTGACCAACCCAAAGACAGGTAAATTAGTTCCGTTTTCGGAAGGGGTACAGTCAGATTTGGTCAAACCAGAAGTTTATGAGATGCTCAATCGCGGCATAGGTATATTTGAAGGGGGGAGAGAATTGACGGTTTTGGACGCTGTATTCCGCGGTTATATCGACCCTAAAAACGGTAACTTGATCGATATCCAACAGGGCAAAATAGTTTACTTGAACGATGCCATTGCTCAACACTTGATTACGCCAGAAGGCGCAGCAATGCTCAACAGTTTGCTTAATCTCACGGTTTCCACGAAAATAACTCATAGGCTAGTTCAGAGGTATGTAACCGTCACTAAAAAAAATATCGAACACCAACAATTCACTTACACCGAAGCTCTCAGACAAGGACTTATTGACAACGAGAAGCAAATATTCATGAATCCTGTCAACGGCGAAACCATACCTATCGTTCAAGCTATCAGCGAAGGTCTGCTCGCACCCGATTCCGACAGTTCGGAAAAAGTTTTCGTTAATATCACTTCATCACATTCCATACCCGATAGTAGCACTTCAATGAAAGACGTCGCCGCCATGAAAACCAACTCGAAAAACCAAAAACTGACCAGCGCATTGGAAAGACGAGTTTACGAACTACCAAAAGAAGGATGGACACTTGCAGATGCCATAAACAAAAGACTCTTCGACCCTGTTACCGGGATGTTCATCGTTCCAGGCACAGACAGACTTGCCAGTTTCGAGGAGTGTGTGCAGCTCAAGATCATAGACCCGAATTCAGCAGTCGTTGTGGATCTAAAAACAAACAGAAAAATCAGTTTGACCAGAAGCTTGGAAAAGAAAATATTAGACAGTACAGGTCACTACTTCTTCAATAATAAAACTATCACAATGGAAGAAGCAATAAGTAAAAGCTTCGTTCTTTTGGAGACAGCTGTTGTCAGTGTACCATCGAACCACAGAACGATTCAAGTAACTAAAATCCAGGGTAAACCGGACAAGATCGAAATTTCTTCTCCCTCCAGTGTCAAAACATTCGAAACTCATACGGAAATGGAAGTACAACCTATTGATCAAAGTCCTGGAAGCGTAGATCCCTCTCATCTTCTTCTAGCCGTTGAAAGGGGAGAGATACCTCTCGAGAGCTTGAGTATTGAAGATCCCACTACTGGAGGTAAAATAACCATGATGGAGGCCATGAAACGTGGAATCATTGATGAAGAAAAGAATTACCTAGATAAAGCTGGACGCAAAATTCCATTCGTGGAGGCACTAAAGATTGGTGCAATTACAGTTGCAGCTATTCCATTCGCTTCAACCAAAATCGTAAAAATAATAGGAAATTCAATTCTCGATCCAAAAACTGGAGAGAATGTTCCAATAGAAGAAGGTCTCAAGAAGGGTATCATTGATGAACATATGTACAAGAAAATTCAGAGCCAAGCCTTTATCGAAGAAGCTCGAGATCAACAGACTCCTTCAAAAGAATTCATAGAAGCAACTGCAACTATTAACCCACCCCAAAAAATAATAAATTCCACAGTTATCCACATCACAGATCCAGCAACAGGTGCTGTTTATACTGCAGATGATGCATTAGAAAAAGGAATATTAACGAAGAAACAATTGTCGGACATGATGAAAGGTAAAGATGTACCAGAGGATATCAGCATTCAAATTACAGATTCCATCACTGGAATCACATACGACGGAAACGAGGCAGTAAAGAGAAATTTAATAACGCCGGAACAATTGGAAGAAATCAGAAAAGACCCCAACGGAGCCATCGTTAATTCTAATCATTCTATAACCTTGACTAGATCTTCTGCTACAGTTTCAAGTACCATATCTACTACATCTATAGTCTACATCAAAGATCCCAAAACGGGGGTAACATACACTAGTGAGGAGGCCTTGAGTAAGGGCTTGGTAACTCCTGAGAAACTCAAAGAGATGACAGCCGAGTTGGTGCCTCAATCGGATGGCAAAGGTGAGGTGAAAGTAGTTGAAACAACTGCACAACCTAAAGTATTGAGCACCACCACCATACACTTCAGCAGTGATGAAGAAATGTCAGAAGCAGATAAAACTAGAGCTAGAATAACCACGGAACCAACTTACCAAGTTAAAATTGGTCGGGCAAAGTCCTTGAGTCCTGAGAGAGAAGCCAAACGAGTTGTTTTACAAAAGTTGAGAAGAAAGCTGGTGAGTCCAGAAGATGCCAAAAAGAAAGGTATCATCGACGAAGAAACCGCAACAATGTTGAACAAAAAAGACTGTTTTACCTCCCCCAGAGGAGAACACCTCACCTTGCAAGAAGCAATAGAATGTAGTAAAATCGATCCTACCAAAGGAAAGATAATAGATCCTCAACGAGGCGACCAACTCACTATAAACGACGCAATTCAAAGGGGTATTTTGGATCCAGACGGCTCCAACGAACTTCTGTTTCCATTAAACCGTAGTCTTTCAATTCCAGAATTGATCAAACAAGGTCTTCTAGATCCGGATAGCCAGAAAGTTGTCCATCCGGAAACTGGTACATGTTTATCCATAAGTGAAGCAATTATCTGTGATATCGTAGATCCTTTAAGTAAAATGACAGAAACGAGTGGTGAAGAGATAACCCTTGGAGAAGCCCTCGAAAGTGGAGTTATCGACGACGATAAATCAACAGTTAAAACTGTCAAAGGTGATTTGGATCTACAAGAGGCTGTGAAAGAAGACATTTTCGATACGTCCATTCCAAAAGGTCCTGAAGACATTCCCCCCGCAGGCATGACATTCCCAGTAGCTTTAAAGAGAGGTTTGGTCGACACTGAGAAAAAAGAAATATTACATCCATTAACTAATGAGAGAATCCCATTGAAAGACGCAATCCAAGAAGATTTTATCATGAGTCTTCCTTTCCCTCCAGACCCTGAATGTGTCAATATCGATGACGCCTTAGAAAAGCATCTGATAGACGAAAATAGAGGAACATTCAAAATTTCAAAGACTGGAGAAACTATTTCCGTGTCTGAAGCAATGGAGTCAGGGTTATTGTCCGTGAAAGAGCCAAATGAATATGTCGATTTCGATAGCTCCCAGCCAATCACCACTATAACTGAGACAAACAATACAATACACAGAGTAACAACTAGAACCATTGAGTTACAGTCAGGTTATGCCCTCCTTAACATGAACGAAGTTCAGAACCTTGAGACACTTGAGATCATCTCCATAGAGGAGGCAAGGAAAAGAGGCATTATAGTAAATGAGGATGAGGTAGAGAATACAACAGTTCTCAAAGATAAAACATTATCCTTTTCAGAAGCCTTGAACAAGGGATTAGTCGATATGAAATCTGGAACTTTCATTGATCCCCAAACAGGATTAAAAGTTCCTATCAAAGACGCACTAAAGATTGGCACCCTTTCAGCAACACCTGTTACAGAAGAAGTACAAAGAAATCAACATGGAATTGTTGAAGTCACAGAATTGAACATAGCAGAGGCTTTCACTACAATATACGACGAAAGTACCAATTCTTTCAAGGATCCCATTGATCCTAATAAAAAGCTTACATTCGAGGAAGCTGTTGAAAAAGAAATCATAGATCCAAACTCGATAATTTATGATGTTGAGTCGCAAAAACCAGTAACAATTGAGAATGCAATGAAGGAAGGTTTAATAGATCCTAAAAGCGGTCAGATTATCGATAATAAATCTGGCAGAAAAGTTAATTTCAAGGATGCCACGAAAATCGGCCTGATAGCCGTATTAGGAGGAGCAGCATTACCACTTGTAGCCGTCGGTATGGCAGGAGCAGCTGCTGTTGAAGGTATAAAAAAACTATCGACTAAGAAGGATAAGGTCTCTGAAACTAAAACTGTCACAGTAACCACTACAGAATCTAGAGTTATATCCACTACATCAACTGAAACCTCTCCACACACTTCCAAGGTTGAGATTAAAATAAGTGGTACATTGCCGTCACATCCTCATACAACAGCCAATGATAACATTCGTGAACTTGATTCATCAGATTTACAAAAGATCGATGAAATCCCGAGAAAAGTGCATGTGGCTGTTGAAGAATTACAAGTCGAAGAAAAACCTAGAAAGGAATTCGCTAACATTGAAATAATCTCTCCAGAAACGACTATAGGAGATGCAATATCAGCCAAATTAATCATCCCTAAAAATTGTAAAATAAATTTCCACGATGAAGAATTAACTTACGACGTTCAGGATGGTCTCGACGAGAACTTCCTTACTCCACATCACAAGATTAAGGTTATAGCGGAAAATAGGATTAGTTTACTGGATGACCCAGTTAAATACACCTTAACTATTTCACGAAATATAACGCCTCAGTATTTGGCAGAGTTAGGATATTATGATATGAGATCAAGACATTTCACTGATTTGAATGGCGCGCATATCACTTTTGAAACTTTAATTTACGACTTGGACCTCTTCGATCCTGAAACGATATTGATAAAAGATTCAACGAAGAAGCCTCCTCAATACATTACATTACAAGAAGCTCTCCGAAGACCCCTGATCGATAAAAATTCGGGCCATATGGTCGATCCTAAAACAGGCAAAAGGGTGCCATTTTTCGAAGCGGTCAAGCTTCGTTGGATAATACATGTAGATGACAAACCTAAGGCAAAATATCAACCGATGAGCCTCGAAGAAATAGCAATGACAGATAACTTCGATCCTGTTAATGTTGAAGTCAAACTTCATGATAGCAAAGAGACTCTTCCTCTGATCAAAGCTCTTACCTCTAATATTGTCGATCCCAAATCGGTGACTATAAAAGACCCCAAGAATATGCAGCTGATACCTTACTACGAAGCTGTGGATAAATCTATAGTTGATCCTAGAAGAGGATTGGTTATCAATACAGCTACCCAAAAGACCATGAACTTTCCTGAAGCCTTTCATCGTGGTTTCGTTTTGGCTTTGCCAAGACCAATTTCTCTCCAAGCCGTCATTCACAAGGGAATGTATGACGAAGAAAGCGGAAAAATCAAAGATCCGCTCACTAAACAACTGCTGCCAATAGCGGAGGCTATAGAAAGACAAATTATAGACGGGAGAATTAGCGAAGTGAAAAACGTTATGACTGAATCCTTCATACCTCTAGATGAGGCCCTGAAAATCCACATAATAAAAAATGGGAAATTCGTCAACAACAAGAATAATCAAATTATTCCTTTGAATCAGGCTGTACGACTTAACATGATCCAAACCAAACCTATCGTTTTTAGTCTACTTCAAATTATTCTCATGAACTACTACGGTCCGCGCAACGGGCAAATATTGAATCCCATCACTGGAGACGAAATCACACTATTACAGGCAATAGAAAATAAACTTATCGATCCTGCCAGTACAAGGATAAAGGACGATAGAAGAAAACGCATCGTGGAGGTTAAGGAAGCTTTCCAAACTAATCTGATCGACCCTACTAAAGGAGTTCTTACCAGTCCCTTGCTATCCTTAGATCAGGCTTACCTTAAGGGTTACATCTTAAGTACTGTGCTACCTTGGTCTCTTCAGGAAACTCTTGCTCAGAAGGTATACGATCCACAAAGCGGGAAATTCGTAGTAGATAATGCTAAAGTCACTCTTGTAGAAGCCATCGAAGGCGGTGTAGTGAATCCAAGTGTACTCACTATCAAAGATCCAAGATCTGGGGATATAATAACACTGAATGATGCTATCACATTGAGGTTAATAGACCCAATTAAGGGACAAGCAATTGATCCTATCACCAATACAGAATCTAATTTGTATGAAGCACAAGATCGAGGCTTAATAGTACCGTACAGCAGTCAAATAACCCTACCTGAGGCTGTTTTCAAAGGGTTCTACGATCCTTCCACCGGTAAGTTCATCGATCCTAGAAGTAAAGAACGTCTGAAACCCGAGAGTGCTTTCAATCGGGGCTACGTAGATACTTCCTCCACCTTACTTACAATAGATGAGGAATTAGTTACTTTCGATCAAGCCATCGTGGAGGGTTACATAGATACCAGCGACGGTGTTGTGATAAGTTCAAGAAACGAAGCGGTAGATTTCAACGAGGCTTTCGAACGCGGACTATTGATAGAAGTAGCACCACCCATACCTCTAAGCGAAGCCATATTCAAAGGAATATACGACGAACAATCGGGTTTATTTTTGGATCCCCACACCGGTAATTATCTGACCCTAATAGAAGCTATCGAGATCAATCTGATAGACGCCGAATCGATAAGTGTGAAAGATACTAGGGCAGGGATTTGGCGAAAGCTTTCGCTCATCGATGCGATCCACAAGAATTATGTAGACGGTAACTCCGCTCTCGTTAAAGATTTCTCGAACAACGAAGGTGCGGAATATACGCTTCCTAAAGCGTTCGAACTAGGTATATTGATAGACAGTAAAGCTGCGGTTTCCTTGCAACGCGCCATACATCAGGGGTTATACGACGAAAACACGGGAAAAATCATAGACCCAAGTACCGATAGAAAAATCACACTGCACGAGGCTATTAGGAAATATATAATATCTCCTTTGTTACCGTGTTATTTCGACAAAAAACAGGGAAGACTGTTAACTTTATCCGAAACTTGTAAACTTGGGGTAATAGATAAACGAAGTGGTACTTTCAATGATGCCTTCACTGACAATCAGCTCAAGTTATCGCAGGCTTTAGAGGAAGGACTGATCGTAGACATTGAGAATGGTAACTTTGGGCTTTACGAAGCCATTCAGATGGGCTTCTACGATCCGGTAGACAACGTGTTCCGCCATCCGGTCTCTGGGCGTAAAATGAATCTAAGAGAAGCTTGTAACAACGAATTCATTAATCCACTGAACTCGGTAGTCAAAAACAGTCCAGAAAATAAATACGTTATGCTTCCGGAGGCTATAGAAACCAATATAATAGATGATGAAAACAATAAGTACGTGTTCCCGAACGAGAACGCTTTGAACCTATACGATGCTAAAAAGAAAGGTTTGATAGTACCGATAGAGAGACCAATATCTTTGGAAGAAGCTATTCTGTGCGGATTCTACCGCCCCGACTCCGGCAAATTTGCAGATCCCCTCAAAAACGGCGAGTTTTACGATCTGGTAGACGCTTTCAATCACAACTTGATCGATCCATCTTCTACCGCTTTGGTCGAGCTCCATAACAACTCTTCGAAATCTCTGCCGACCGCCATCCAAGAGGGTAAGATCGATGTAGTTAGAGGTCGCGTTCTAGATGCCAAATCTAAATTGACTTACAATTACGATGTGGCTTTCGAAAAAGGTCTTCTAGTAACTGTAGCCAAACCTCTAGAAATCAAACAGTCCATTTCTGACCTTGGCAGAACCCCCACTCAACCTCGTGAGTGTACCCTCGAGGAAGCTATGAATTTTGAACTTCTGGATCCCCAAGTGGCTGTCACCAAAGACATTCAGTCAGGTGTTTTCAAAACTGTAAGCGACGCCATAGCGGATAAAACTCTAGATATAACGAAGATGCTTGTTTTCGAAGCTCGAACTAGTGTTGTTGAATCTAGAATTGTCATATACTCGGAAAATATCATCATTTATCTGCGGGAACCCCTAGAATTCAGGCACGCTATCGAGTTGGGAAATTTGGACATAAACACCGGTAAGTTCATCGATCCACAATCTAAAGAGGTAATGAGTTTGAAAGATTCTATAACGCTGGGATATGTAGACCCTGATTCCGCCGTCATCAAAGACACCCTGAAAAAGAAGTTAATCAAACTTCCTGATGGGTTCCGAAAAGGACTCATAGATTCCGAGAAAGGAAATATTCTCGATACTTCGACTTCTAAATTATACTCGCTCCCTTGTGCCATGGAAAGCGGCCTGCTCATGACCCCTAGGCGAGGTTTCAGCCTAATAGAGGCCGTGATATATTCGCTTTACAACCCCACAACTGGAGGCTTCACCGACCCATTCGTACATATCCCCATTATAGATCGGAAACGTATATCTCTGAATGAAGCTATAAAGCATAACTTAGTGGATCCTACCAGTACCGTTGTTAAAGATCCTGAAAGTGGCACTATTGTACCTTTGTTAGCTGCCATCGAAAGCGGTTTGGTAGATGCACAAGAAGGCAGGCTTCTGGACAAGAATGAAAGCAAACAGGTGGACTTCACTAAAGCATTCGAAAAGGGTTTGATATTACCAGCTGAACAAAGGGTGAGTTTTTCTGAAGTTTATGTATTTTGTTTCACGTTTGCAATAAAATTCCATGATTTTGCTTGAAGGTGTACTGTGGCTTGAGTTTTGCTTAAAGGAATGCCCGTTCACGCCTTTTTTTGGAACCCTCTTAAATGGAAGGTTTTCTCTAATATACGAGATGAATTAAAAACTGATAAAATCGTTCGCGAGGGGTTATCAGAGAACCTACCATTTCATTATGTTGAATATTAGTGGATATCAAAATCAATAGTGGATTGAAGCATGAATAGCGCAAAGAATTAGTTATTCAAAGATTTGTTTTACATATACCATCACTATATTTATCAAGCACTGATTGAAAACAGGATCTGAATAAATGAAGATTTATTATTAATTCTGAATTTTCCTTCGAATAATATTTTATTCATATCGATTCAATACAGTAAATTATAACAAAAATATTTTTTGCAGCTTGTGATCCTGGGAGCTTTCATTTTTGTGTGGTGGTCCTACTGAGAATGTGCATAATAGCCTGCAACCCCGCACATAACGTATCATTACATCTGCTTTTACATAATTTACTCATATCAGTAACCCAATGAATAACCTATTCATCTCATTTCCTCACGACACCCAGACAGTTAGAGGAATGATCGACCAGTAGATAAACCCGAATATAATTTCGATGACAACCGTAGTGGTAACATGCATATGACTTTCATGAAACGCTTATGGAATGATCCAATTCAATTTTAGAAGACATGATATTACTGTCATTCTTGTGATTGCTTCATCATGCATCCTTAACTTATTTCTTTCTTTGATCAAATTTTTAGTCTTGCTATATTCTATCTTAAAAAAAGTTTTTTAAATATGAAATTTGAAAAACTCAATGCAGTGAGTGTAAGTTCAATGAAATGCAGATATTATTTCAACCTGCAGTCAGTAACAAAGAATAATTCATATAAAAAAGTCATGCCTACTCAGTATTAATTTTCCTAATAATTATTATTTAAATATTGTAACCATTTCTGAAGTGAATACTCAAGAATATATCTAACATATTAATCTGTCAATTTATTATCAATTTATATTTGTGTTTTATCAATATTTTGTTTACAGGTTTTTTTTGAGTGTGTTTTAGGTAAAATTATGTTATTTTTTTCTCCAATACTAACATCATAATGTGTGTTCGCAATGCTTGAGTGCATGTTTAGGTTAAGGGATGTTTAGCTTTTGCCAGAATATGTTTAAAAAATGTCATAGCAAAATTCATTGAAATTCAATATTTTATTCCATGAATTGATCTATCAGAAACAATAACCCATATCAGTGAATATCAAAAACCGTGTTTGATTTTCAGCAAGCAGTTGAGGAGAAATATAGAATTTGCGATGAAACTCTTTCGAAGCTTCTGCATTGGATAGGAGAAGTAGAAGACAGAATAGCATCTCAAGACATCATTCATGAGTTTGAAGAAGATCTACGAAACCAAATCAACACCATGAAGCACATTAAAGATGATCTTGATCAACACCACGTTCAGGTAACCAGCTGCAGTGATCAAGTCAGACAGTTGGTCTTAACTGCTGGAGATGTTCTTTCTAAGAGCGAAGTTACTGCTCTAGAAAAGAGTGGCAGAACTCTAAAAACCAGATATGATAAAGCAGTTGAACGAACTGACGCCTTGCTGAGAAAAATGATGACCTCAAAAGACGAGCTGTCAAAATTGAAATCTGAATTGCATATCTTTTCTGAGTGGTTGAACAAGGCCAGGAGGGTACTTGAGGATAAGGAGAGGTCTTTGACTGATTTAAAGAACTTGGACTCCAGTGTGGACAGTACCAAAGAATTTGTGAGCGATGTTATAGCACATCAAGCAGATTTGAGATTCATCACCATGTCTGCTCAAAAATTTGTGGATGAAGGAAAAGAATATCTCAAGTTACTCAATGAATTTAGAACTTCCCTTCCTTCAAGACTGCCTCATGTTGAACCTCTTTCTTCTCAAGAATCACCAGTTCGTAGTGAGGTGAGCCTAATCACCCAACAGTATAAAGATCTTCTCAACAGAGCTAATAATCTGTCCAGTCGCATATCTGGCGTAGGAAATAGACAAAGAGATTATAGTGATGCAATTGAAAAGGCAAGATTATGGCTCAGGGACATTGAACCTAGAGCTATAAAGGTGTTGAACGAACCCATAAGTGGTGACCCAAGGTCAGTTGAAGACCAACTTAATCATGCAAAAACATTGAGTAACGAATTTGTAGCGAATGGAAGACTAATTGATAATGCTAAAATGGTAAGTCTTAAACTTATATTAGATATAAGGAAAGTTGTATTTTTCTGCTTTCATTTTCAGGCCGTTAAGAGCTTATTATCATCACTGGAAGGACAATTATCTTCATCTGAAATGAATAGGCTTGAACAACCCGTTGTTGAATTGCAACAGAAATACGACCAGCTAAGCAATGCCATGACAGATCGTTGCCAAGAACTCGAAACTGCTCTCATACAATCGCAAGGGGTGCAAGACGCCCTTGAAGGTATAATAATTTGGCTGAATTCCGCCGAAAGTCAGTTCAAGAATGCACAAAAACCAGCTTCGCTGATCAAAGAGCGCTTAGATGAACAAATCAGGGAACACCGTGTTTTACAATCTGACATTGACAATCACATTTCCTCTGTCGATTCCGTTTATCTGTCAGCTAGCGAACTAATACATTCCACCAGCAATGCCAGGGTCGCTAAAAAGATAGAGACCAAATTGAATGATGTCAAAGTACGATTTGAGAAACTGTTTGATCGGTCTCAGAAACGCGGAGAGTTTCTGGCCGAAGTTGATCAAAACCTTACTTACTTCTACAATCAGGTAACTCAGTTCGACCAGTGGTTTAGGAGTATCATGGAGATGATCGAATCTCGCGACTTCTCTAAGCTGCCCTATGACGAAATATCAAAGAGGATGAATGACATTAACGCCAATGTAGAAGGAAAACATGCGATGTTCGAAGAAATTGTACAGAACGGAAAAGATCTAGTTAACAAAAGGGATGTCACAGATGTATCCAACGTGAGAGACAAGGTCAAATTGCTGGAAAATCAATGGAGAAATCTGTTGAACATGCTAGATGACAAGCAGAAACTTTCAAAACAACGATCTGAGCAACTCCTTGCATACGAGAGAACAAGAGAAGATGTATTTGGTTGGCTTAATAGAATGGAAACTAAGGTGAATCGTCTGGAGGTTTTGGCTATTGATTTGGATATACTGAGAAAACAAAATGAAGAGCTGAAGCCCATTGCTAAGGAATATAAAGATTATGCTTCTACCATTGAAAGAGTGAATGATGTAGGCCTCGTTTATGAAAATCTTATTAGAGGAGATCAGCCAGACTCCCCAACTAAACGAAAAAGTCAATCATACAGTCCTACTAAGAGGCCTTCATTCACAAGTGGTGAGTAAATTCCTAGAAATTAGTAACTCATCTAAAAATATAAATATTCTTTTTGCCTTCAATTCAATTCAATTTGATATCACGAAAGTTAAATTTTCAATTGAAAAATAAAAGAACACAAGACTATGTTCACAATATTTAATAAATTAAACATCTAATACGTCGACATGTTTCGGGTTTTATCCCATTCTCAAGACTGAAAAGTAAACGCACAAGTCAAAGAAATAAACATCAAACAACAGATGTTAAAACCGGAGATAAGCGGAAATCTAATTGATCGTTCACAATTGGTTGTTTATATTTTGAAGCAGAAGATATTTCCAAAATTTCTAAAAGATCTAGGCGTCTGCTTTTTTCCCCTTCATGCAATATTCTTGTTTTATTAAAATCTATGAAATGGTTACAAGTGATACAATGATCAGAAAAACCAGTTGTCAATTTGTTTTGAAGAATTGACTTTCTATGTTCATCAACCCTTATCTTAAGAGAACGACCAGTCTGACCTATGTAAAAAGCTGGGCATTCGTCACAAAAAATTTTATAGACACCACTTTTTTCAAAAGTTGTCAAACTATCCTTTCCATTATAAAACATTGATTTTAAGTTATTCTTGTTGGTACATAGGTCAGAGTGGTCTTTCTCTTAAGATAAGGGTTGATGAACATAAACCGATTTCAAGCGAATAACCAGTAATGACCGCGGTTATCTACGGTCCTGCCTGCGGTTATCTACGGTTATATATAGTCTTCAGGGATATTCCTTGTAAAATGATTATAATCTACAATGACCGAAGTCGCTTGAATGCAGTTGGTCCTAGTTGGTAATTACCAATGAGGACCAGGTTATTCGCTTGAAATCGGTTATAGAAAGTCAATTCTTCAAAACAAATTGACAACTGGTTTTTCTGATCATTGTATAACTTGTAACCATTTCATAGATTTTAATAAAACAAGAATATTGCATGAAGGGAAAAAAGCAGACGCCTAGATCTTTTAGAAATTTTGGAAATATCTTCTGCTTCAAAATATAAACAACCAATTGTGAACGATCAATTAGATTTCCGCTTATCTTCGGTTTTAACATCTGTTGTTTGATGTTTATTTCTTTGACTTGTGCGTTTACTTTTCAGTCTTGAGAATGGGAAAAACCCCAAAACATGTCGACTTATTAGATGTTTAATTTATTAAATATTGTGAACGTAGTCTTGTGTTCTTTTATTTTTCAATTGACCAAAGATGTTTCACCAAGTGTTGAGCGAGGAATCAATTTAGTTAAATTTTGTTTTAATTTCTATAGGTCGTCGATCTTCAACAGATGCAAGATCACCATCTCCAACAAAAGCCCTCAGTCCCCTTTCCACTGGCGGATCAAGTGGCTTCTCTTCCCGTCGTTCTAGCCAGGACGGCTTCCACTTGGAAGAGCTATCACCAGTTCAACAACAGTTGGCTGAAATCAATAACAGATATTCTCTTCTTGGTGTCAAGATAAATGATAGACAATCCGAAATAGACCTGCTTTCTGAAGAAGTCAAAAAACATCTTGACAATTTGAAGAATTTGAGTTCGTTCTTGGATAGGGTACAGAAAAAACTACCCAAAGAAACTATTCCCAACAACAGAGAAGAAGCAGATAAACTGAACAAACAGATCAAACAAGTTCTAGAAGAAATGTACGAAAAACAATCCCTCCTGGATTCAAGCAAGAGTCAAATCAAGGATTTATTACGTAGAAAACCAGGATCCACCGGTAGTGACACACTGAACGATGAACTTGAAGATGTAGTTTCCCACTGGAAGAGCTTGAGCGACCATCTGAAGAATAAAATAAAATTCATGGAGGATATGAAAGAATTCCATGATACACATGATTCATTGTCAGCATGGCTGGGCGCTAAAGAAAGAATGTTAACTGTTCTTGGTCCTATTTCAAGTGATTCGAGAATGGTGCAGTCTCAAGTTCAACAGGTTCAAGTGTTGAGAGAAGAATTCCGGTCCCAGCAACCCCAATTACAACATTTGATAGATGTGGGTGATTCTGTTCTGGCGTTCTTGGACATACGTTCTCCAGATGGTCAAAGAATAAATAACAAACTTGCAAATATCCAACAGAAATGGGCTGATCTGTTGGGAAGACTGGAAGAGAGAGCCGATTCTCTAGGAGCTGCAGCAGATACTAGTAGGGAATTCGATGCACAACTAATAAGGTTAAGAGATGCTCTTCAAGGAATTTCAGATAATTTAGATGAACTTCCATTGGATAAGGATCCAGAAGAACAACTAAGAAAGATTGAGAATCTCGAGAGGCAGCTGGAGGGTCAACGACCACTACTTGCAGATCTAGAAGCTGCAGGATCTCATCTGTGTGATGTGTTGAGTGATCCTGCTTCTAGGGCAGATATTCAAGGAAAACTTGCTTCAATAAGTAGACAATTCAACGCTCTGCAAAAGAAACTTGATCACAAAAAGGCTGAAATTGAAGGATCACTCCGTGATGGTAGACAATTTGAAGCTTCATGTGCTAAAACACAAGGATGGTTGTCTGATGAACTAGCCTCCCTTACAGAGAGATTGTTAATTTCTGCTGATCGTGCGGTGTTAGATCAACAATTAGCGCATCATGAACCAATCTATAGAGATGTTCTTGCAAGAGAACATGAAGTAATAATGCTCTTGAACAAAGGAAGAGATATCTTAGCACGTGGGAATAAAACAGATACGAGGCCTCTGCAGAGAGAACTTGACAAAATCCAACAGAACTGGGACAAGCTCAGAAAAGAAGCTGTTGACAGGCAGACTAGATTACAAACATGTAAAGAACATTGTCGCAAATACTACCGTACCCTCGAAAGCTTTTTACCGTGGCTGAGACAAGCTGAAGACAAATTGGATAGTTTGAGACCATCATCCTTCCATAGAAAACACATTGAGAAACAACTCAAAGAACTGCAAGTTTTCCGTAACGAAGTATGGAAAAAATCTGGAGAATATGAGAATACCAAGGTTTTGGGAGACACCTTCCTTTCAGCCTGCGATGTCGACAAAGACATCGTCAAAAATGAAATCACCGACCTCAGAGAGCGTTGGGAAAAACTAAACAACGAACTCATTCAACGTACTCAAGCTCTTGAGGACCAGTCTCGCAAACTGATTGATTTCAATGAAAACCTAAGAGACTTCCAACATGGTTTGGAAAGGTGTGAGGATAAACTCGCATCTCACGATGCACTAGGAGGTGCTGCCAAGGATCCTAAGCTGTTGGATAGAATCAAGACTCTCAGGGAAGAAACATCTAAATTGAAGAAGCCTCTACAAGCTGTACGTCAACAGGCAATAGATTTGGCCCATGAAGCTTTGGAAAATGGCATTGATGCAAATCATTTACAAGATGAAGTTGATATTTTGAATGAACGCCTCAGCGATCTTCAAGCCAAATTGGACGACCGTTGTTTGGAATTACAGTCAGCTGCCACTGCTGTTACACAATTTAATGACCAAGTTAAAGGCCTGTCTCACAATCTCGCCTCTCTAGAAAACGAACTTGACAGTATGAAACCGCCAGGTAGAGATATTAAGACGGTGCACGGACAATTGGCCGAAGTTTCTGCTTTTGTCAAGAAAATCAACAGAGCCTCCGATGAAGTTAACGATGCAATTCACGCAGGTGAAGTCCTTGTAGACAACGGATTCGCTCCAGATACTGCACAAACTAGGGAACAGGTTGAAAGCTTGAGAAAGCAAGTTGGAAAACTTGATGATCGTACGAAAGGCAGAGAACAAGATCTCAATAATACATTGAAGAAACTTGAGGACTTCTACATGGCTCATTCTAATATTCTGGAAAATATTGCCAATGCTTCTGATCAGCTACGTAAGTTCAAACCTGTAGGTTCTGAAGTTGATAGCATTCGGGCCCAGCAACAGGACTTCAAGAATTTCTTAGGAAGAGTTATAGAACCTCTCAGTAAGAATGTTGATTCGTGGAATAAATTTGGCCATGGCCTGATCCAGTCAGCATCACCAGGTGTGAACACTGCAATTTTAGAAA
This sequence comes from Hippodamia convergens, assembly GCA_038502775.1. Taxonomy (NCBI): domain Eukaryota; kingdom Metazoa; phylum Arthropoda; class Insecta; order Coleoptera; family Coccinellidae; genus Hippodamia; species Hippodamia convergens. Next base: position 140,333,322 of record CM076607.1, on the reverse strand, counting down.
AAGATCTTGAGAAAATGAACGAACAGTGGAATTCTCTCAAGGATAAGGTAAGATTCTCGAAAGTTTTCTGTTAATGTTGATAATTTTCTCAAAATTTAATTATTGATTATTTCCAGATAAACGATAGGGAAAGAAAACTAGATGTAGCCCTACTTCAATCAGGTAAATTCCAGGAAGCTCTTGATGGTCTAGATAAGTGGCTGACAGATACTGAAGATCTCGTAGCAAATCAAAAGCCACCATCTGCTGACTATAAAGTAGTGAAAGCTCAACTACAAGAACAGAAATTCTTGAAGAAAATGTTATTGGACCGCCAACCATCTATGTCTTCTTTATTCAACATGGGTAACGACATCGCGAAGGAAGCTGATCCTGCTGAAAGAAAAGCTATTGAGAAGCAACTCAAAAATTTAATGGGACGATTCGATACTCTCGCCCAAGGAGCGCAACAAAGGACTTTGGACTTAGAACAAGCGATGAAAGTGGCAAAAGAATTCCAAGATAAACTCGTCCCGTTGCAAGAATGGTTAGATCGCAGTGAAAAACAGATCAAGGACATGGAAATTATTCCTACTGATGAAGAAAAGATTCAACAAAGAATAAGAGAACACGATATTCTTCATGATGATATTCTAAACAAAAAACCAGATTTCAGGGATCTCACTGACATTGCTTCAAATTTAATGTCGTTAGTGGGAGAAGATGAAGCATCAACCTTAGCAGATAAACTTCAAGAAGTAACAGATCGATATGGAAATTTAGTTGAGGCAAGTGAAAACATTGGAGAGTTGCTTACATCTTCACGTCAAGGCTTACGACATTTGGTTTTAACATACCAAGACTTGGCTGCTTGGATGGATTCATTAGAACACCGATTGAGACGTTACAAAGTTCTTGCAGTCCACAAAGACAAGCTACTGGAACAAATGGATGACCTAACTGGCCTTTCTGAAGAACTAGCTAGCAGACAACAAGATGTAGATGGAACTGTAGACGCAGGAGTAGAACTAATGCGTCATATATCATCTGATGAAGCCTTGCAACTAAAAGATAAACTAGATTCTTTACAGAGGCGATACAATGACTTGACTTCTCGTGGAGCGGAACTCCTCAAGCATGCTCAGGAAATGCTTCCTCTTGTACAACAATTCCATGATAATCATAATCGTTTGGTGGACTGGATGCAGAGCGCAGAAGTCATTTTGCAATCTGCAGAGCCCAATGAAGATGAAATAGCTCGTCTCGAATTAGATCTTCAAGAATTAAGACCAGTGCTTGAACACATCAATCTTGTTGGACCCCAATTATGCCAAGCCAGTCCTGGAGAAGGTGCCGCAACTATTGAAGGATTAGTAACTAGGGATAACAGAAGGTTTGATGCAATAGCTGAGCAAATTCAAAGAAGGGCTGAAAGAATACATCTTGGAAAACAACGAGCCCTAGAAGTCACAAGTGATATTGATGAGCTTCTTGAGTGGTTCAGGGAAGTAGAGGGTCAGATAAAGGACGCAGAAAAACCATCTGCTGAACCTGATTTGATACGAGTTCAGCTGAAGGAGCACAAAGCATTGAATGATGACATTTCTAGTCAGAAGAGCAGAGTCCGAGATGTTTTGTCCACAGCTAAAAAAGTTCTTCGAGAAACTCCACCTAATGAGGATACCTCTTTGATAAGAGAAAAGATGGACGATTTGAGAGAAGCAATGGACACTGTATCTGCTCTCAGTACAGACAGATTAGGTATTTTAGAACAAGCTTTGCCTCTAGCTGAACATTTCCATGATACGCATAACATGTTGGTTAACTGGTTAAACGATATGGAAGAGCAAGTAGCAATGTTATCAATGCCTGCTCTGCGGCCTGATCTAATTGCCCAACAACAAGACAGAAACGAAATGTTCCTTCAGAGCATCAACGAACATAAGCCTCTTGTGGATAAATTAAATAAGACAGGAGAGGCACTTGTGAGACTATGCACTGAGGATGATGGTGCAAAGGTACAAGAACTACTTGACAGCGATAATGATAGATATGCTGCTTTAAAATTAGAATTGAGACAACGCCAACAGGCCCTCGAAGAAGCCTTGCAAGAAAGCTCACAATTCAGTGATAAACTTGAAGGAATGCTTCGTGCACTTTCCAACACAGCCGACCAAGTTAATAACCTTGAACCTATATCCGCCCATCCACCGAAAATCAGGGATCAAATCGAAGATAACGATAATCTGATGGGAGATTTAGACAAACGTAAAGAAGCATACGCAGCTGTACAGCGAGCTGCTGATGACGTTATTAATAAAGCTGCAAATCGAGCGGACCCTGCCATCAAAGAAATTAAACGTAAACTGGATAAACTGAATAAACTTTGGGATGATGTGCAGAAGGCCTCCAACAACCGTGGCAATTCTCTGGAAGAAACTTTGGAAGCTGCCCAGAGGTTCTGGAATGAGCTCCACGCCATCATGTCGACCCTCAAAGAGATCGAGGAGTCGCTGATCAGTCAAGAACCTCCTGCTGTCGAACCAAAGGCCATCCAAGAACAACAGGTGGCACTGCAAGAGATCAGACAGGAAATTGATCAAACCAAGCCTGAAGTTGATCAAGTCCGAAATTCTGGACAAAAATTGATGAAATTGTGTGGCGAGCCAGATAAACCTGAAGTGAAGAAACACATTGAAGATTTGGATAACGCTTGGGATAACATCACGGCTCTGTATGCCAAGAGGGAGGAAAATTTGATAGATGCAATGGAAAAGGCTATGGAATTCCACGAGACACTAGACAACCTGCTAGAGTTTCTTGAGAGGGCAGAGAACAAGTTTGCGAAAATGGGTCCTCTGGGCGCTGATATCGATGCTGTCAAAAAACAAATCAATCAGCTCAAGGACTTCAAAGCAGAAGTTGATCCACATATGGTGAAAGTCGAAGCACTCAATAGGTCAGTACATGATAATATCTTTATATTTAACTCACAGGAAAAATAACTGACCTTTATTCAAATCTGTATAAGCTTGGTCTTATTTTTCAAAATATACTCATTCAAGAGAGCTCATATACTGATGCAATTTCGGTGAAAATTTTCAATTCCATCCATTTGATATTTAATACTCACCAAACATCATCCCCAGCTGAAAAATAATCTACATACTCATTGATAGAAAATATTTAATAAATTCCAAAATGCCTTACAAGATGTTAATAGTTTTCCATATTGATGTTTTGGTTTCCAAACGTCCTCTTTAGGTATGAGTTTGGTTATTTCTATGAGTCATCAATAATTGATGGGCAAAAAGGAATGTACGTAGAGATCTAGTTCATGAAGAATTTCTGTTGGAGTGAGGTGCAGACGTTATTCCGTTAGATAGCACTTCTCATTGTTTATGAATGGAGAGTGCCTTACAGCATTGAAAATAGGTCTGCTGCTTATTTTGGTTGTCATTGACGAAGATGTTTAGCAGTAAAGATGAGGAGTAATAACTCAGAAATGGGTCTATTGCAGCGTTGGTTCGATGACAGCGCATTTACTTCATGATCTAGATTTCCACTAGCCCATGTTATTAGTCATTTTCTTCGACGGCTTATGAACGTCGTTAATCTGTTTTCATTTATTTCTATCAGGTTTTCACAAATCACTGCAAATCTGTATATAGAATTAACTAAGTTTTATTTTACATATTATTAACAATTTATTTTTTTATTATGTGTCAATGGACAACAGGAGTCTCATCAGGCAAGATAATTTTACGTTTTGTGGGGTGCAATGCCTATGTGATAACGCAAAAGTGAAATTAAAGCATGCAGATACTCTCATTTTTTTTCGGAGCATGTGCCATTTTTGAAGACGTTTTTATTTTTGTTTTAATATTTTTTAAACGACAAGTGAAATTGCTGTGCTTCCTTCATCCCTAGGAAGAATCTGTATCATTGACTATTATGATACTACTCGATATGGATTTTTCATGGGATTGATGTTGGGGCTTTATTGTATGTGCAAACAAAAATTTTTTAATCGCGCTCAGATTTTTGCTTTTTAGCTTTAGCGTTGCTTATATGACAGTTACTAAGAGAAAAGAGTATTCCTGATTTTCCTTGTATTTCACAGACAAGCACAAGAACTCACTGAACGAACATCAGCAGATCAGGCTGCAGCTATCAAGGTACCTCTCACTGCAGTGAATAAGCGTTGGGACGATCTACTTAGGGGTATTGTTGAAAGGCAGAGGCAATTGGAGAATGCACTGCTCAGGTTGGGACAATTCCAACACGCACTCAATGAGTTGCTCATATGGATAAAAAAGACTGATAACACCTTAGATGAACTCAAACCTGTAGCTGGAGATGCCCAAATACTAGAAATCGAACTCGCGAAATTAAAGGTGTTAATAAATGACATTCAAGCTCATCAGACTAGTATTGACACCCTGAATGATGCTGGACGTCAAATTATAGAAAGTGGAGAAGGTGAGTTTATACATTACTTCTAAAAGATTCAACTTTCTTGAGAAATGAAACCCCAATCAAGAAAACATTTGATCCAACGCAATTTTTTTATCCTTACAGATGAAGCGTCTGCTACACAAGATAAATTGAACACTCTCAACATAGAATGGAAAGCTCTTATGCGAAAAGCTGCAGACAGACAGAGAGAATTGGAAGATGCCCTATCTGATGCTCAGAGATTCAACGCAGAAATACAAGATCTCCTTGCTTGGCTTGGCGATGTTGATGGTATTATTGCCGCTAGCAAACCTGTTGGAGGCTTGCCAGAAACAGCTACTGAACAGTTGGAACGTTTCATGGAAATCTATAATGAAATAGAGGAAAACAGGCCAAAAGTCGAAACTGTTTTGGCCCAAGGTCAGGAATATTTGAAAAGAGGAGCAAATGCAGCATCCAATCTCCAACATAATTTGAAAACACTCAAACAACGTTGGGATTCCGTTACTGCTAGAGCAAACGACAAGAAAATAAAACTAGAAATCGCTCTGAAGGAAGCTACAGAGTTTCACGAAGCTCTACAAAACTTCGTTAATTGGTTGACCAATGCAGAAAAGATCCTCACTAATTTGAAACCTGTATCAAGAGTTCTGGAAACTATCCAACAACAAATAGAAGAACACAAAGTATTCCAGAAGGATGTAGCTGCTCACAGGGAAATAATGTTACAGTTGGACAAAAAAGGAACTCATTTGAAATATTTCAGTCAGAAACAAGATGTTATATTAATCAAGAACCTTCTCATCAGCGTTCAACATCGTTGGGAACGTGTAGCTTCCAAATCAGGAGAAAGGACAAGAGCACTTGATTTGGGATACAAAGAAGCTAGAGATTTTCATGACTCCTGGACCAGTTTGATGAATTGGCTTGAAGAAACCGAACAAAACTTGGACAAACTGCTGAACACTGCTATTGGAAATGAACCTGAACAAATAAAGCTCAAGATAGCCAAGCATCAAGAGTTCCAAAGAGCTTTATCTGGCAAGCAAGCCACCTATGACAACGTCATGAAGAGTGGCAAGTCTTTGAAAGAAAAGGCACCTAAAAACGACGAACCAATTCTGAAGAATATGTTAATCGAACTCAAGAACAAATGGACAAGTGTTTGCAATAAGAGTGTTGATCGACAACGTAAATTAGAAGAAGCTTTACTCTACTCAGGCCAATTCAAGGATGCGCTTGCAGCTTTGCTTCAATGGTTGAAAAAGGTAGAAAGGGAACTGTCAGAAGATATACCTGTTCATGGAGATCTCGATACTGTAAACCATTTAGTGGACCAACACAGGCAGTTTGAGAAAGAGTTAGAAAGGAGAAATGAACAAATGGACTCTGTTATGAAAACTGGGCAAGAACTAGAAAAGAAGGCCAACAAAGAAGATGCTATTCAACTCAGAGAACAACTGCTTGATCTTAATAAACTATGGGATAACGTTTCAAAACTAACTCATAGAAAATCTGATAAACTTAAAGAAGCTTTGAGAGAAGCGGAAAAATTACATATGGCTGTAAACATGCTTTTAGATTGGCTTTCTGAGGCTGAAAGGAAATTGAGGTTCATGGGAAATATTCCGGAAGATGAAGCTGCTGCTCTTGAGCAACTACAAACACTTGAAGATTTCAGAGCTCAGTTAGCTGAGAAAGAGATCGATAAGAATCATACCCTGGAATTGGCCCACAACGTATTGGCCAAATCTCATCCAGACAGCATCAACGTAATCAAGAACTGGATAAAGGTTATTCAAACCAGATGGGAAGAAGTGTCGCAGTGGGCCCTCCAGAGATACCAGAGATTGGCTAGTCATATGCAAACATTGAAGAGTTTGGATGACAGTTTGGAGGAACTCATCCAATGGCTCTTGGGACTTGAAAATACCCTAATTGCTCTGAAACGCGAAGAGCTTCCTCAGGACATTCCAGCGACAGAAAAACTCATTGCTGATCACAAGGAGTTTATGGAAAACACTCAGAGAAGGCAGATTGAGGTCGATAGAATTTGTAAAGCTAAGCAGGTAAAAGCTACACAAGCTACCAAGGATGTCAAGAAATTTGCCAAAGGAAAAGGAGCTCTGTAAGTTATTTTTTCAATTAATCGTTTTAAATTGGTTAACTATATTTTGTTTTTTGTATGCAATTTTGATTTATTCTGTACTTTAATTTAGGCTTTTGTTCAAGTTTTTGTTTGTTTTTGTTTGTTTTTGTTATGCATGTTTTTTTTTTGCTCTTCAGCCGTGGATCACAGCATGATATTCGTGAACCTGATAACTATGGCACACTTGGGCACAAGCAAAGGTAGGTTGTGAATGTTGCACAACATTTAACATCTAAAATTGTGTTTTACTTTTACAATTCTGTTTGTGAACGTTTACATTCTCATTTCAGCTTCAAGGGATCCAAAGACTTCCTTGCCCACAGAGGAAGGTTAGCAAATTCAATTTTATATTTTGCATGACTAATCAATAAGTTCAGCTGATAAACCTTGAAAAAATTTATTATTTACTCATCTGCTACAGTTTGCTCTAAATATTTGTAGACTACCTAATCATTAAGTTTTGATGAGTATACTTATATAATTTTTTTTTAAAATACACAAAGCAGTAGATCAATTCCTGATTGCTGGTAGCTTGATATGAATTATTTTTTGGATGCTTTGTTATTTAGTTCAATTTTTTGAAGACATTGCATAGTGAGTGTATAATTTTTCCAATAATGTTTTATCCAGGAAGAACCTTTTTTCTTTCATACTTGTTTCTTGAACATGATGTTCAAAATCGGATTCGAGGTGCTAAAATAAATTGCATATGTATAACATTCTGAATATTATTGTCAGTAATATTGCAGAAATATATTAAAAAATATTTAAATATGAAACATCCCCGGCAGAGTCAAGGTTCTATCAGTAGGTGGTTGATTTTGGTAGTGGGTTTTTTAAGTTCATCAGTTTTTAACAAATTATTTATTTAATGATACTGTAAGCTAGACTAGTAATGTGGTGTTTGCATGTGCTTTGTCTACAGCCGGTCCAGTCCCGGTCGAGAACTCAGTCCAGATCCACAATATCCTCACTTTGGACCTAGATTCTTACCTGGAAGGTACTTATTATTTCATACATAAACATGAACAATTCAGCAGAACGATTCTGCCATTCTTCTTCAAATGAAGAAAAATGGTATCATCTGTTCTGTGTCTTGTACCGAATGGTTTTGGATTCTTTTTCATTTTTCATAAATTTTTTTAATTTTTGCATGTTTTATCCTCCTTCGATAATGTTGGAGAGTACAAAAATAATAGACAAATTCAGAACTATTGTATATTTTCACATATGAGACCAAGTTCTTATAGCCAAATTTCCTATAGTGAACCAGAATTCAAGTCTCCGAGAGTTAAGTTCTTATATGATAAATGGAGACACGTATGGATGCTTTCATGGGAACGTCAGCGAGAACTTTACGAACATCTGGCTTATCTGAAGGAGAAAGAAAAGGCTGATAACTTCTCTTGGGACGATTGGAGAAAGAGGTTCCTGAAGTTCATGAACTACAAGAAATCCAGATTGACTGATCTGTTCAGGAAAATGGACAAAGATAACAATGAGCTCATTCCTCGAGATGAGTTCATTGAAGGAATCATAAGAACGAGTAGGTATCTGACTTGAAACAGATTCATCCTCTCATACTCGTATTTATATGGCTGATCATAACTTCTCTGTTCCTTTTCCAGAGTTTGATACATCTAGGCTGGAGATGAAGCATGTCGCAGATATGTTTGATTTGGATAACAGAGGTTTCATTGATTGGAAAAAATTCATAGCTGCCCTGAGACCTGATTGGGAAGAGAAGGCACCTAATGATTCTCAGAAAATACATGATGAAGTTAAACGATTGGTCATGTTGTGTACTTGTAGACAAAAGTTCAGAGTGTTCCAAGTTGGAGAAGGAAAATATAGGGTGAGCATTTATTGACATAATGATGTAAAGTTTTGTTCGGTTCTTCTCTTTATGGATAAGGTGACCTTGGTACCTGGTAGGAGTATTGATTAATTTAAATCGCTAAAAAAATTAACTAGGAACCTGAAAGGTAAAATGCTCGGTAAAATGTCTACAGATAATATATTTATATGAAAGAATTGTAATTGTATGAATACGAAGTCTATATCAAACTGGTAATGGGATTCTGCTCTAATGTTTAGAGCTCAGAAAATGAGCATTCATACAACTTTAGAATTCCATTGAAAAAAGATCATTAAGGCAGATTGACTATTCAATCATCACAGCCAGTTTGCAGTGGTTAGAAAATTTAAAAAAATAGTTGCCAAAAAATTATGGAACATGCTTTATTCTGGTGAAGTTATAAAATTATTATGTATAATGAAAGGGTCTTCTACACATAAAAATTATATAATCCTATATTTTGTTCTTCAAAAGGTACTCATTACAATACTCAATTAGAGAAAGAATTTTCTGTTTACTGTTTTATTCTTTTATGTAATAATGTTTATCAATAATTCACAGAAGGACAGATACCTTGAAAATTCGATAAAATGGAACATGATGAGTCTTGCTGATGATTTATTTTATAACTTTCATCTCCTTAATTTCACAGTCAATTTTTCATTTCAGTTTGGAGATAGTCAGAAACTGAGACTTGTCAGAATATTAAGAAGCACAGTTATGGTCAGAGTAGGAGGAGGTTGGGTAGCACTAGATGAATTTTTAGTGAAAAATGATCCATGCAGAGGTAAGTTTCCTTCCATTTCAATAAAAAATTTACGACTCTATTACAAATTGAGATTCAATAATTATTTCAAAATTTCTTGAAACTAAAGTTCATTACAATTCAATTGAAATAATTATTGATTCAGTAAATCTTGATAGATTATGTCAACTCATTAAAAGACATTTTGCATTGAAAGAAATTTGTGTATTCAATTAAATTTTTTACATGTCTTATCGAAAAAAACAACTGATGCATATTGTGGCCAACTGAACCCCTTAATCATTTTAATATTGAATTTACTGACTATATTAACTGTGTCTCCTGAGGAATTAATCCAAAGCGTAACTGCGAGCTTAATACTTTAGCTTGTCTCATATTCGAACTTTCTATCTCATGTCAAACTCCATTTGCTGAAAGTAAAATGCTAATTCATATCACTTCACCCTTAATAATTGAATCCAGATTGTTTACACCACAACACTTCATCAAATTGAAAGTAATTGCAGAGGATAACCTTGAATATGATTTGTTGAAGAGTGTTGTAGTGTACACTATGAAAGATTGCCTATTATTCCAAATCATTAATAATATTTTTTACTCTACCTTTCCACTTATCTCTCCTTCTCATTTTTCATTTTTAATTTTGAATAATTTGCGCTTTAAATGTTTTTTTAAATTCATCGTTATTTCACCATCTGTATATATGTGTTCAAATGTTAAAAGTTATGCTAGTGTTACCATTACCCCACCCAGACAAACCCGAAGAGCACGAACCTTGGTGCCCCCTTGGTAAGATGTTGCATGACAGAAGTGATTTTTTCGAAATTATACATAGGATATTTTCTAACTAGTAAATTTTCCTAGTTCATTGAATCAATAAACTGTTCAACAAATGAAAAAATCACGATTGGTGTATTGGTTGTGGTGTACTAATCAATTTCATTTCTGCATGATAATAACATTAAATTTAGTAGGTCACTAGTTTGAGATGACATTTTATGCACTTTATTATTATTGTTTCATTAACTTTTATTCTTTTTTTGAGTTTGAGTACATATCATAAGAAGTTATTTTTGCATTAGGAATGATTTTACCACGAAGAAGTATAATCTTAGGAATATCAGTTAACATGAAACAAAGTATATGTAAATATTGAACCTTTCGCCAGTGATACGAAATTTGTCTATCTACCTTTTTATTCTTAAACATTCAATCAAAACTTAGGCAACATGTTTCAGTCTTCCAGACCATTATTAAGCCTGAAACTGGAGGTATATTTATCTATCAATGGGTTACCACAAAGTAATATCGTTTTAGGATTACGTAAAAAACGAAAATCTTCTTCTTGGTACAATTTTGTTGCTGTATGTTTTTTATTGGTACGAATATTTAGTTTTAATGCTTTTTTGTTTGTTTTTTATCTTCCTTTCACGCCAATCTCCTCTATCTCCTCCATCCATGAAAACTTCTACATATTCATCTCATCCACCGCCCTACCACCACCACCATCTTACCCACCACAGCTAAGGGACGCACAAACATTGAACTTCGAGAACAGTTCATCCTGGCAGACGGTGTCTCCCAGACAATGACCGCATTTAAGCCGAAGACTTCGGCCTCCAGTCCTGCCTCTGGCTCCTCTGCATCGTCACTGCGCACCCCTCAGGGGCCAATCACGAAGGTATTGCACCACAGCTCGCACTACCATCTTGTGGACATGTTTCTTGAATTGCGGGAGCGCTCCACTCACTTCTTCTTTATTTAATTTACGATCTGTCATGGGATATGCTCCTATCCTTGAAATTATCTTTTTGGCCAACCTATTTGTATCTTACCCATGATGCAGGAGCGGTATACATTCTTTTCAAAATTGTAGTCCTGTTTTTCGACTCTTTTGGTTTGAGTATATGCTAATACATAATCATCCCGTCGAGAAATCTGAAAACAGAATGAAATATATTTGAAAATCATACTATGTTGATCGGTATAATGAATCATCAGAATCTCAAAGAAATATTCTAAAATGTATGTTATCATTCTTCCTTTTGCAAATTGCTTTATGCATCCTTTTACCCCCTTAACCTTACACTCTGTAGATTTTTGAAATTATTTTTCGAATGAAATGAAGTAAGAGACATCAAATAAAAGTAATTCAATAGACATGTCCCACTGAGATGTACTTTATTGAGTTAAATGGTTACTATGATAGCAAAGCATGAATTCTACATTTCTTCCTTTTTGCAAGTTACCATTCTCTTTTCCCATACGTTGTTAATTTGATACTTTGTGAAATAGTTGTGGATTTTCTTTGGATGAAGGTACAAATCTTTTATGATGCCATTCTTCTGTGTTTGGTGACGAATGTAGATATTACTGCTTGTGTAGATTAGTTGAGTAAGTATATCCTTTTTGCATGAGTCCACGTTTTATCCTCGAACATAAACAAAAAGGTAAGGTAGGTAAAAAATATTCATCGCACTATTTGATTACACCGGAATATGTTAGATATGATGTTGCCTCAGGAGATTCAGACGTTCAATGACTTTGTTATAGATAAATTTTGATCATCTGATATTTTTTTGTCCCAGAAGTTGTAGAACCCCCAGATATTTCTGTGTTTAATTGGTACCTGGAATTTTTCACGAGATTCATAGGAACTTTTTTAGAACAATTTGCAATTAGTTGGCACACGCTTTTACTTCAGACACACAACTCTTTCGAATTTTTCTCTTCCAATGGGATCTTCAATATGATTACACTTCATGCTTCGATTGAAGATGTTATTGAAAGTTTTTCTTGAAGTAACAATTAATGATAGTCTCGTTTCAACTTGTTCATCATTAATGGTTACTATCAACACCCTAAAATGAATATAACTTTAGTATATGTACATTGGCTTGAATTTTATGTGGACTATTTTTTTATTCATGTTATATGACACATAATTTTTGAACATTGTACATAGGTTCGATATAGGTTACTTATTCATGTGAATATTGAGATTATGGAAAGATAATATTTTACAGTAGACTATTGAAGTTTTTAGTGGTCTAGAATCCTTCGATTCACTCTCAAATTCTGAAGATTAAAATATATTAGACTATTCATTACTATCAAAAAAAGATTCAATCAATTATGTTAACACTTATAATGCAAATCACTTATTAAACAACTTTTTTCTTTTATAGATAATGATCGAGTCTCATATTTTATTTTATTGCGAAATTGAAATTTGGCCACTTTCACAAGATGGCTCAGACCTATAACCCAATAATAGTAGTCATCATATCGTATTGAATTCATAACTAGTGGTAAATTTGAAACTCTCAATATCCACATGATAGGTTTGACAAATCTGAAACTTTGTGTTTGAAAAACACCGATTTATTTTGAACACTGTTCTATCGATATTTGCTGTTATGTTTGGCATGTGCTGTTTAGCTCACGAGCATATGGCGGAGCTGATGCCTATATTTGAGCAGCTTCGTGCTAAAGGAGAGATTGGCAATGCATATCCTTTGCATGTGGGTTCCACAGCTGGCCCCACCCTACACTGGACACAGGCCAATAATCCAAACTCTTTCCATTGGGTAATACACTCTTTCGTTTCTTTGTGTGGTTTCACAGGTTTGGGCTATTTTTGTTGTCTTGTATATTGAGATGTAGATTTAGAAAGAAAATGCAGGTCTTGGTGTCACGTCATCCATTAACATTGGTTTGTTATATATTTTCATTATCTTTATATTTTCAAGAAAGATTTTCATGTTCTATCAATAAGGTTCATCAAAGTTGACTGATGTTGATGTATGACATAATAATTCTTTCACACTGCATAACGTTTGGATTTCAGTCTTGAAATGCTTCGAAATTGTTTTGTTGTAGTGTTATCTTGCATGAGCATGCGAGTTTAGTCATTCTCCATCACTCAAACTTTTCATGTTAGAGAAATTTTGCGAATGTTTGAGGTACCAATTATATACTCAAAACGAACAATTGTCGAGATTTTGAGTATTTAATTGTGTTTTGATTGTTTGTCATGCAGTTGCCGTTATTGGAAGAGAAACAGATCATCACAAACTTTTGTATTTATCGCAAGTACCTATGGTTGGTATACCTCAGGTAAGTTTGGAATCTGATACTTCATTCTGTTGCACTTTGACAGTTCCATTAGTTGAATCCCAGAGATTTTTATCTCTCGATCATCGTTTATGTTTAGATCAGTTTAGACTAGTTTAGAGTTTCGATAGGTACGGAATACTCATTTTGCGATATCGTTTTCTTTCAAGATCATTGTTTCACCACCTGGCAAGGTAAGCCCTCAATTTGTAAGTAAGATGCAGATGCTTTTCTTAGGCAGTTCGAAGAGGTTCACCTTTAGAGCATTTTTCATTATGATTGTGACTCGCTGAATCCTGAGAATCTGATATGATTATTTCAGTAGTAGTATAAATCAAAAATGGGAATATACTTTAGTCTCAATCTATATGGAATTGAACTATGAAAAGATACCTATTTCCCACTAATTTCTTTTGCAATCAAATTGAACGAATGCAGTAGGTCTACACAGGGTACCTTTTCCGTAGCTTGCACCTAACACAAAATTGTGTTCACTGCAAAGTGGTTTCTCATTCATTATTTTCTTTCATTTAGGTCAGAGAAAGGTCTGTCAGGTCAGTGCCGATGGGCAGTTTACCAAGGACATCGAAATCTTCCTTATCTGCGGGAACTCCCGATTCGTTATCGGATAATGAAAGCGCTACATTCCGAACACCTAGAAAACCTTCCTATAGGTCCACTTTAACTCCTGGAGGGTCCAGATCTAATTCTAGGCCGGCGTCTAGAGCAGGAAGTAGACCAAGTAGTAAACCTCCTTCTAGACATGGTTCTACTCTTTCTTTAGACAGCACAGGTAAATAAATTCAAGCTGATTATTTTTGATCGATATTATTTTATATTCCAATATTTCTCTAGATGATGGAACCCCTTCAAGAATTCCAAGGAGGACCCCAATCAGTGGAAGAACAGTGAGCACAACTTCTACCTTGAGAAGGAATATCAATGGTAGTACTTCTGGTTCAAGAACTCCCAGTGGTTTAGTATCTCCAGCGAGCCCAGTGACAAAGTAAGTAACTTCTAGGGCTGGTTGAGTATCCGTATCATTGTGGCAGAGAACTGCATCCTATTTTTTTCATGTTTATGTAAATCAAGAAATAGGCTGAAAGTTCTAAAGTATACCACGAAAAGATAACGCTTGAAAGCTTCCATTAACCAAATTTCTCTATAAGATACTAATTAATAATGATATAACCTTCGATAGGTCGGGAATACCGAGAGCATCAAGTATACCAATGTTAACAGCCATAACGCCAAAGTCAAGGTAAAGAAACAAGTAAAATTTCGGGTGCACAATTTGGATCTATATACGGGCTTTATTCGTATTGTTTGCATTACTGGGAAAATTAGAGGTTAGGGCATTAGACATGCGGAAAATGATATGTAGTTCTATTTCTCCGATTATGTCCAAACATTTTATCACATCATTTTTGGAAATATTTTTGTCGTAACTTAGTTCTTTCTCTTTCTCTATTAAAGCAAATCTCGTATCCCTGTGTATAGAGGAAATGGGGATACAGATCCTGAATCACCTTCTACTTCAGATTCGTGTTCGGTGTCTTTTTCTTCTGGGTAATAATGAGTGTTTTCTTGCATGAATATGTGTTCGTTTAATTCTATTGAAGAGTTTCTTTTTGATATTTATTTCCACTTCGTTAAGTATATTGTAAATTTTTATTTCGTGTTTGATTTTTGTTGAATATCTTCCTTCATAACTTTGTGTTTTTATATCACATAATCTATGCACATGATGTTATGTTGTTTGTTCTTACTGTTTGAAAGCTTTTTTTTCTTGATGTGCTTCATTTGGTGAGGTGTTGGAATATATTTGACTAATGAAATTTTTTTCTTATTCACTAACCAGAACCAAATCTTCAGCAAGTAAATCTAGTAAAACGAAAATTCCTGTGTTTGATAGGTAAATGATTAAATTAGGTGTATGACATCCATGCATGGTTTATCGCATGATTGTTGTTTTTATGTGATATCATTCACTCATTCATTTTCAGCTCTCATTGAATTTTTGTTTTTCATTGATTCAATTTTTTCAATTTATAAGTCACATTGTAATATAAATTTTATATGAATCAAATTGAAATTATTTAACAGATAATTTTGTCTGAAATAATTCTAATGTTTTCATTGTATGTTTTCTTTTGTTTTGTTCTAATGAAGTCTGAAGAGAGACTATTATTAAGTTTGTTAATTAATATCCCTCACAAACCTTTCTTGCCCAAATGTCTCTGATTCTGCAGAAATGTCATTGTACTTTGAAAAAATATTCACCAAAATCTTTGTAACATCAACCAATGTAGGTGAATGTGTCCAAGTAGCTTTGACTGGTTCATTTTACTCATCGAATGTTAATGTACAGAGCTGATTGGCTGAAATAATGCATAATCCAACTAACTTAGCATGTCTGTATTTTTAACTAGGAGCGCAAGCAAGACCAGACCCGTGACAGTGGGTGTTGCACCCAGCCTGAGGACTTCAGCTAGGTAATAATAACAAACCTAATGAGACTTGTTAATAGGATGGAAAGTGTCCGGCTCTTAAGATGTTAATAAATTGCAGAATATTATGTTATTTTTCATTATATAGTGTGGCTTCTGCATGAAATGAAACTAGATACTTTCCAACCATAATGTTATTTAAATAATATTTCATTGTAATTTTTTTATATAAATCTGCTTTGAACTACCCAAACCAAGCGTTGACTTAAATGTTCTGAAGCCTTGCTTATTTGTGTTTTCTCCTGATGTATGTTTCAACTCTGTTTATTTATTTGTGCAGGACAAGAACACCATCGGGTTCTAATACCCCAGTGCCTCCAGGTACCACGACTGCTGTTTCTAGGCTCCTCCGTAAGACTTCTGGGGCATCGGATACCTCTACGGGACAGACAAAAAAAACCAGAGAACCTTTCAGATTGTAAATCTATAATATTCAATTCCAAAATTCAATTTTTGACTGACTTATGTATGATATAGCTCTGTTTTCGATAAAATTGTTCATATTTTTGTACAAAATATAATTTTAATTCTCACAAGTCTCCGGAAAGATCAGATCGCCAGCTGATCCTTCCAGGGATTTTGAAACATTTGAAAATACTAGTTAGCCTATTGCAATTTTTCGATATTTACTACCTTAGAGTGAAAATGCTGGAGGAAATTATTTTATGTTTTTGAGTTGCCATATTGAACTTTTTTTTTGTGATGAACTGTTTTTTTCAAATCGAATGTATATTTTTTAATTTACTTTGTTTGGCTTACAGAGGGACCATTTATTAGTAATTTACTAATTTCCTAACATAGCTTGTAAATTTGATTGAATAATCTTTATTATTTCTATTTGCCCGTTTTTGCAAAACTGTGTGATTACCAAGTTGTGAACAAACCTTTACTTTTGTATTCACCAGTATGAAAAGTTGATGGAGTCAATTTCTTATTTATATTGTGTAATGCTTTTGTATTATAACTATTGAAAGTTGTTATTTAATAAACTAAATTTTATTAAAATATCCTTTTAACACATTCTTATGACACAAAACTCCAAATGTCCTTTCTATTCAAAGATTTATGATAGACTTTGAATTCATCCTGTAGGGATCATTAGCAAAACCTGAAAATATAAATCAGTTTAATCTCTGGTTCCATAAATTTAAATCCTTCTGATAGCTTATGAAGTAGGTTGAAGTTGTGTTTGAATCACTAGGAAATGGGTGAATTCAATCTGGTGGCTATGAACACCTTCGTTATGAAATGTTTCGATCAATGCAAGGAACAGAGATGAAAGGTCGCAGTGTTACCTCCTTTTACTTAAAACTAAAAACTATGTCCTCTTTCATCATGTTATCTAAAATCCATTACCTATATTGGTTGGTTCTAAGTCCTAGACCCAGTACTCAGAACCATATTTTTCTACTTTCGTCTTGAAAAGTTTTTATTGCGAGAAGAAAGTCATGGTCGTTCTACACTCATGCATTCGAGGATACAATAAGAAACAGCTATTTGGGAATTTTGAATTTCAACCTGATATTTATTCTGAAAACCCTAGCTAATCTCGAAAATATAAGAATAATCACTTAGATCAGTCCCAAATTGAAATCATTTTGATGATTAATTTGTCTTTCACAATTGACGAGAAGCGTTTTTATTTTTTGTATGTTTCGTCATTGTATAGAAATATGTTGTTAATAGACATAAAAGTGAATGGATTCATGGCGTCACAGAATCATCCAAGCTGATAAAGCAACTCATGCCTATAGCTAGAGAGCTGTTGAACCCTTCAAGTAACAGTTTGTCTGTAGGCTATAAATTTTTATAGTAGCAGTTCATTAGCATGCTGAGTACGGAAACTATCTCCTGGCACCCCTCACCCCTGCACGTCATCAACCCCTATATCTTCGAAAGTGTAAAAAAAAAATTAAAAAATTAACTTGTGAAGCGGTTCGGTCGCCATTTTGTAACGCTTCTAGCTAGGCCGGACGTCATCCTGCGCCGGGATTTTTCTTCAGGAACGGCTGAATAGAGGAAAATAGCAAACTTACCTGGGTAGTCACTAGTCGAAGACAGAGTTTTGATTTATCTGAGATGTTAGCGATAATTTTCTAGTCAAGAGTGAAGTAACTGCTGATCTACACACAAGTTCCCTGAAGGGGACTGTGTCTTTGGTAATCGAGGATGAAGGGGGGAAAATTACACCTCTTGGGACAGGTCTTACCGTGAGCACTTTATACTATAACACGCAACAGAGTAAGCTTAAAACTGACATCACAAAGTGAGGCTGAAAATCCAAAAAACTTTATTTGGGTTTTCTACCCCATCAGTCTCTGAAACAAGAAACGATTAGATAACTTCTTTAAATAATAGAAGAAAGGTCCCTGCGTAAAAATTCGAGCACTAATTCTTCAGGGGCCAAAACTTCACAAGAAGAAATTGTTGCCTAACAATGAAGAAAAAGAAAACACTTTGAACTCCTAAGGGTAACGTTTCGGAGTGTAAATCAGACTATTTCGTCAGACAATTTCTATATTTCGTAGAGTCGTGACAATATTGAGATTTTTCAACTGACAAATAAAGTTTTCAGAAATATGCAAAGACCCCCCAGACAATATTTCAAATAGATATTCGAATTATGAAGTAAAAATCAAATGAAAATTGTCGGCTTCTAGCCTCACTCAACTGCTTAATTATTATCATAATCCAGCTGGGATGTTGAGTCTGTTTCGATAGAGAGGGTGGCCAAATCAGAAAGTCTTTTCTGATACATTGTATTTCGCAATTTTTTTACTAGCTTTCATTTTGAGAAACTTTTTCAGCAGAGGCCTGTTCTCACAGGTATGGTCGATAAAATTCGAATGGATAAACTTCTTGCATGCTGTTTTTTGCTTTATATTGAAAAAGCTGTCTCACATATTCAATGAAGACTGTTCATGATGGTTCAAGGTAAACCAAATTGCTTGATTTTGGCTGTTTCTGCTACTAGATAGGCAAAAATGTTGAAAGGAGTCTTGGGCTCCAATTTGGTGAAAACACCATATTTTCATCGAAGATATAACAAAATTTTGATATTTTATCGACTTCGAAGATGTGCCATACCTTTTTTTCTTCAAAATATTTGAAAACGATTAAAACTTTGTACAAGCACTTTTTCACTGGGACTGAGACTCTTAAGATTTTTTTTTCTTATGATTTAAGATGAAAAAATGCGTTCGTTTTTAAAAGGAAAAAAGTATTTTTCCACGCTTAGCAGACGAGACAAAAAAATGAATATAGTGTATTATTTCCTGTGAAAATATCCTATAAAAATTTCAATCGTTGTCACATATTTTCGTAAATGAAAATGATATGGCTTCCATTTATAGTGTTTTCGCGAGAATCGAGCCCAGGAAAAATTTTCCCTATCTATCCTTTTCAACTTCGACTTGAGACTTATCCACATTCAATGAAATAATGAAAAATTTCGTTGAAAAATGCGAGAATCGATACTCCTGCAATCTTCTGATTTTTTTTAAGGTTTTCTCTTCCAGTCTCTGAATTGGTCAAATCTCATTGCTGCTTTCATAGTCAAATATTCTTTCTGATTTAGGGCGTTGGAGATACGCTCTTGTCACCCTTGGGTGGCAATCAGAGTAAACTGATGTATTAGATTTGTTTGAGTTTCTGCAGATATACTGCGCTTTAGAAAGTTGATAAGTAAGTTGAGAGGTACGAAATAGAAATCGTCGTCAACAAAGAAAAAAGTCTTCATATAGATTCATCTGTAAATAAAATGATTAATCTTAGAGAGAAAGGAGATCATTGGGCCGCGACGTAATTGAGCACCCACGCCCAGTTACGCCTCTGTTTTTACTATTTATTGAGGTCTTTCATATGAAAATTGAAAATTCTGAAAATTTAAGATTTTCGTCATCTTTCGTGAATGAAGAATATTAATTAAAGGTATGTAAAAAAAATCTACGCATGACATCAGTAAACAGAAAAAAAATCTTACTTCTTTCTTCTGTTTATTGTCTGACTGGAGTTTGGAACCTACAAATTGAAAAGGAAATTCCTACAAGTTTTCTAACTCCTTAGAGAAAGTGATCTCGATTCTCTGTCATACCTTTATAGGAGGCAAAGGCCAAATCCTTCCCGTAAGGAAGTTAGATTGAGTTTAAAACAAACGAAAATATCCCTAACCTAGTTTCCGATATTTGCCTTGCTACCCTTGGGGACGAGGTTGCACTGCCTTGGGTAGTTACTGTAAAGTATGGCGCCTATGGGAGCCTCCGTTTACATCACCTTCATAACTCATTTTACAGATTGTATAAACTCCTGATTTTATAAACCAATAAAAGCCGTGAATATTCTTTTGAATTATTAAGATTGGTAATTGAAAGCTGAACTTCATCATTAATATTTTTGCTGCATAATATGAATGAGCATTATACAGCCTAGCCTGAGTAATATTCTACATTTAATGAACCTCGTGAGGGATTTAGACCGTATACGTGGGATATTAGAGGATTAACGTGGAATTTCTGAGGATCAAGTTGGATTCTTGTGAATTATTCGAACAGAGAAGCAGTGCCGGAACTAGGAATTTCATGGAACAAAATCAATATACCTACCTCTACTCTCTGAAGATTAAAAAACCCGAAATGAAAAAATGGTCTTTCAAGTGAGATTGTATTTTTATCGACAGTCGACAGGTTTATCTGTATTAGTATACAGCTGGCCAGCTCAACTTCGTCTGCCTAAATCGGCTGTTGAATTTATTGTTATTATTATTAATTAATATTCTTTCTCAACAGAGTACATTTGAGAAAAATGATTTTATTTATAGTGTCAATATATTATGTATCATTATTATTCCATCGCTAATAACCCTTGTGGTTGAAGAGAATTTTATAAATAAAAAAAATATTCCATTATATGTATAATCCTCAAACACGAAAAATCTTGAAAAAACCTAGATTCTAATTGCCACACCGCCTACCAGATCCAATAATTGTTTTTCCTCAACTTTTCGTTCATATACGTCTAACCTATACCTAAATAACTGAATTATTATCTTCGATATGTCTTTCTGTTTGACCTTCTAGTAAACATAATGTTAATGAGTGGACAGATGTAGAAAATTAAGTGCTTACTAGAAATAATAGGTTTCCTCAGGAATAATGTAGGAACTTTAGTTGTTATGTCAACTGCATATTCTCTTTCTCTAGAAATTAATGAATAAGCTTCTTGCTCTATTCCAAATAATTTTACCATTTCTTAGCAATTATTTTGTGGATGCTTTTTGGGTGTAACCTGTTTGTATCCCAGTTCTCAATAAATAAA
The DNA here is from genome assembly GCA_038502775.1 of Hippodamia convergens. Taxonomy (NCBI): domain Eukaryota; kingdom Metazoa; phylum Arthropoda; class Insecta; order Coleoptera; family Coccinellidae; genus Hippodamia; species Hippodamia convergens. The sequence goes on along the minus strand of CM076607.1, from coordinate 140,312,173 downwards.
TAAATACAAATTCTCGAACAAACCAATGAAATTTCAATTTGGAATCTTAGGTAGAGCCACACGACTTTGACAGTGCTCTATTCAGCCACCTCCAATATTGTGGTTGCTCAAATAGAAAAATCATGAACCGTATATTTTACTCTTGGACATGTTGAATATACACAGTATACAGGGTGACACAGAATCATGGTACACCCCCATATTCTCCCTTGTTTCTGAAGCTATATTTCTGAGATTTGGAATATTGAATATACTCACTATAGGGCCCTTTTTGACATATTTAGGAAACATTTGAAAATCGAAAGTTGATGTGATTTCCGGAAAAACCAGCAGTTGGATTTTTTTTCTGAATATGTCAAAAAGTGCCCTTTAGTGAGTATATTCAATGTTCCAAATTTCAGAAATATAGCTACAGAAACAAGAGAGAATATGGGGGTGTACCATGAGTCTGTGTCACCCTGTATACTCACAGCTTTCTAGCATCCATCCGTCGTCGATTGATTCTCGACGTTCCGCCAGTTCGAGTGTCTGGTATTTCCAGGGTTGCATTCATAAACTTACTCAGAGTGAGCTCTCCTTACTCTGAAGCGTTCACAAATTTACTTTGTCTTGCTCGGAGTATTCTCTGTGAGCGTTCATAAACTTCGTTTGAGTAAGCTCTGCATACTCTGCTATTTGGGAGGGTAAACCATGGAGGTAAAGAAAGTGGAGGGGGCATAACGTTTGAAAAGTGTCACCAAAACAAATCTGGATTTTGCACCCCAAGATGGCCGACTTCAAGGTATTTTAAACTGTAGGTTCTGCAATTTTGGCCTCATTTATTATTCGTTCGTTGGTTGTGGCAGTTGTATGTAGTGGAAAAACATATAAGAAATGATTGCTTTGTACAGCATATGCTGATCTTACTCGCCAATTAATGGTGAAAAGCTAAATTTTTGACGTTTGTAAATATATGGTTTAATTATTGTTGCATACAATTTTAATTGATAGGGGTACATGAGATAATTTACCTATTTGCTTCATTGCATATTATCTGAATTTGTATGTACCTTAATTGAAAAAATAGAATGTATATGATTAGTAACAGGAAGAAATTATTCATTCCGTACGTAATTTAACTCACCAATTCATTAGAAGCAATTGTTCATGATATTTTGACTCCTTGATTTGTTTCGATCATTATTTATTCATCTTTTGGTCATTAAAAGAGAATCGAACAAACTTCGAATTGTAAAAATTCAAATATACAAAATTCCAATATACAAAATTCCCGCCACAAATTTGGCTCCGCAACATGGCGGATTTTTGGTGACACTTTCATAGCAAGGGAAACATAGGATATGCTACCTTCCCTTCTTCTACCTCCATGGAGTAAACACATACTCTGACAGTTGTGACGTACGATTTTCATTCTGTCCTGCTCTTGCAGACTTTTTGAAACTTGAATATTATCGAATAAGTATTTATTTCTGGTTTGTTTCATTTCAATAACGAAATACGAAACAGATAATTTTCCACGTGAAACATCTATCCTGTGAATAAAGAAATATAGGAAAGAATAACTTTATTGATTAATAAATGTGATGAAATTGCTAGCAGTGAATTAACGAAGCTCAAAGTAAACTTTACTAAGAGATAATGGTAAAGAAGAAAAGAGTTTCTCCTTGTATTGCAGAACCTAGAGTTACACTTTCAGAAGCTCATCTCAGCGGGAATCTCTCCTGAAAGTATAACTCCTGATGCCAGACACTCAAATTGGCCTCACGTCGAGAATTGTATGCTTGTCCTTGAAGCGTCAACCTTCGTCTCATTAATTTATTATTCGAGGTCGAACAACACCCGAATCTATTTCATGATGATGAAATACATCATTCAAGTCAACAGTTTTATTTTCAGGCAGAGTAGAAGGAAGTCAAGGAATGATGATACAAAAATGTAAAAAAAATGTTCTAGGTTGATGAAAAAGAAAGAAATACTTCGGGGTTGATAAAATTATTCTCTATCATTCTTTGGCTCTCACCTACCATTCTTTTTGTTTCAAAATCAAAAACTCTGAGAAAGAAGGAAATGAGTGCAGGGTATCCCAAATTACTCGATTTCGGCTGTTTCTGGTATACTTCTAGACTAGATAGGTGAAAAAGTTGAAAGGAGTCCTGGGCTTGATTTCCGTGAAAACACCAGTAGTGAAAATTGTTTCACGATATCTTCATTTCTTTTGAAGATATAACACAATTTTGAAATTTTTTCGATTTCGAAGATGTGAAATAACTTTCTATTTTCGATAATATCTGAATAAGATAAGAACTTTCAACAAGTACTTTTTCACTGGGAAAGAGACATTATTTTAAATTTTTTTATCTTGAATTTTTTTCATGACACAACATGAAGAAAAATGCGTTCGTATTTAAAATTGAAAAGTGGTCTTTTTCCCCGAGAAAAAAAATTGGATATAGTTTCTTCTTTCCATTGAAAAAGAACTTCTAGAGAGTTTTAATCGTTTTCAGATATTAACTTGAATAAAAAAGTCATATCACATTTTCGAAATCGATTCTATATCAAAATTTAAAAAAAATGAAGATATCGTGAAACGGTTTTCACTAATTTTGTTTTCACAAAAATCGACCCCAGGATACCTTTCTAAGTTTTTATTTATCTAGTCCAGAAGTACCTGAAACAGTCAAAATCAAGTAATTTGGGATACCCTGTACTGTACACCCAGATCAGAATAGAATACCATATTTAAGCCAGTTGAATAATAAAAAAAATTGATTCATATTTTGAATAATACCAAGTACAACTAATATTCTGACCTTTAGTAGATTAGTTTGAACGCCTCATTCCTGCAACTTTTCCTTCCTCCCTTTTGCTATCAGATTCTGTAATCTTTCGATGACTTTTCATTATAAACTGCTCTTCACTCGAAACGTTAATAGTGAAATTTGGCATCAACTTTCACTTCTCATAATTTCTAAAATACTGAAAGCATTTTAAATTGCAGCCCTGATTTTAAAAGCTGTTTTCATCGACTATCGGATCATTTCTTACAGCTCCTTCAAGATTGATCAGGATCAAAGATACAGGGTGAAACAAAATCTTGTTCATGTCTAACAAAAATTTTCCACCCCGCTATTTTGTCTGAAGACCACGCTGCTCCTATTTCAAGCGGTCATTTTATAAATAGCAACCATACCTCGGGCCGTTTTTGAGTTTTCGCCAATAACTACAGGGGTTTCGGAAAAAATATTTATTTTTTGAATTTTTGTTTTGAACTGACTAATTTTGGAAAAGTACTGTATTTCAGTTATGATAATAATTCTGAGAAAAGCTGATTCGGTTCCATCTTGAATAGTTATTTTCTGCTTTTGTGTTTTTTTCATTTTAGATTAAGAATTACGAGTCGATTTGGGAAGAATCTGTGTTTCCGAACCCATCGACGGATAACATGAAGATGATCACACTGATGTCTTTCAAGATTTTCCTGATATTTGATATTTTATGTCATTTTGTTTACGGGGAGGCAGGTTTTTTCGGCTGAGGTCTTTTCCCCTGGCTGTATAGTATCGTATGATACTAGTGTTGATAGTATCGTATGATTCTATAGTATCATACAAAGAATGTTATGATACCCCGTTCTTTTTTTTACCTCAGCTTAGGTACTTTTTGTTTCAACATTTATTGTATTATTTGAGCTCTCTATTTCATAAGAATAAATATATATATTCCATAAAACATATAGCCGCATGAATCCCCAGTATCTTTCACTATTTCAAAAAAAATCACTGCCGAAATATTATGCATATTTTTGAATCCTTGCCAACTAGTTGCTTAATAGCAAAAATAGTTATTAATAACCCTTACAGTAGTCTTTTCGTCATCAATTAATTTATGATTGGATTCCCCAATTTCTGATAAATCTTAAAAAAGTCAGCAAAATTGAGAAGCCAATATTTTACTACCTTGAAGTTTGAATACCCTTTTTTTCAAATTTTTCATCTCGACAACTACATAAATCAATCTTCGCTAGCATAGAATGAATTGAGAAAAAATTGAACCCGCCAGAAGCGGCGGGCCAATATAAACGAAACTTATCCACTTATATGCAGACATGTTATAACTTTTCGCATTCAAGATTTATTGAACAAACTTCGAAAATTAAACCAACAGATTGATCAGGGCTGCAGAAGTTCTCTAGAAATTCAGAATGTGCAAACTGCAAAGCCATTGCCTCGAGGCGATATTCGGAGAATATTTTGTTGTTCTTATACAGGGATCCGTCGGGTCTGGATTATTTTCGCGTTTCTCGACAGATATTGAAGTTACTTATGTGCTCTAAATTTGCCTGAATCTGGATGAATTTTATTTCTGGAAACAAACAGCCCAGAACGGTCTATTTTACATAACATCTACTCCTCATAATCATAACGATCATTCCATTATCCGTGATTGGAAACAATAACTAAAATTTGTCATATGGACAGTGCAAATATAAATATAAAAGGACCATAAATCAACTAAGAAGAATAGAACGTGAATGTGAAAGTAGAGTTATGAACCTTGAAGGATTCAAATTGTTGGCCTACTCAAGAATTATCTGATGGAGAGTTTCAAGTAGAACAAAGATTATAGAGTTAGAAAGATAGGAAATGTCCTTACATTTGTGGTACTAAAATCCGACTACGATTTTTGGCTACTTTCTTACTTTTGACACCTAAATGGCCCTGAAAACATAATTCAGTACAGAAAACTATTTTAATAGGAGCGAAATTCGAATTATACTTTTCATAAATTACCATTAAATTGAGTATTCTTTCTCGAGCTTTTAATGAAACATCCTGATCGACAAAACAAAAGCAGAGCTCCGTTTTTTGATCAGGATGATATTTTCCATCTACACACTGTTTTGAATCAAATTAAATACGCTTCTGGATTCTTTATATTTTTATTTGAAATGATTGTGTAAAATCAACTACAATACAATAATTATAAAATTGAGAATATTTCAAAAATTTTTTCACATATTAGAGAATTATTATAACAATTTCAAGAACTTATTCATACAGTGAATTCTCGATAAATCGAAGATCGATAAGTCAAACAGTTGGACCCGATTCATACATATCTTACCTAGTGTATTTTAACCCCAATGAGTCTAGTAGATGAGTCGAACTGCTGGAAAGGTCGTCAACAGAACCACCACCTCTATAAGTCGTTCTTCTGACCACCATTGCCTCTATTAGTGAAACCTTTGATTCTAATGAATGTGACCGAAGAAAATTCGGTTAGCAAACAAATTATCCAGAACAATATATTTTTACCCCGAAACCTCTATCTATTTGAAATCACTGAAAATAAAAAGCAATGAACAAGACAATTACATGATACGAGTTTCAAAACAAACATTTATGTTCTCTTTGGTAATGAAAAGAATGCACATTCAAGATTATTATTTCTGCAATTTATTACCAACACAAAATTTATATCAGAAAAACACACAAACCAATAAGATTATGGAGTGAGCTAGGTGCTACTCTTGTAGATTTCGAGTTATTTCAGTGGAAAATACACGAGAAAATACAATCATCAGTCAGCAGAAATATTTATTCAAGTATTTTTTCAAAATTACTTTTGAAAAACAGATGTCGCTGACATCACTATAGTCGTTTCGTTTCCCATCAATATACTCTATAATTCTTGAAGTAGAAGATAGTGAAATTGTCAATGCGTTGACATTTGTGGCTGTTTTCAAATCTGTGATTCGGCATCCATGATTTGAATTGATTGAAGTAATTTCCGGTCAAATCGGAAGTGACTCTCAATTTTTGTTTTTCTAAATGTTCTTTGAACGAATTGGAGAAAATGAAATTCAGAAATTTTTATATTTCAAAATGACAGAGATAATCCATTGGAAGTGGTATAGTGAGACCCAGTATGTCTGTTGATGAAATCATTTTTGAAAGATTTTCCTTTAGCAGAAAATCTAACATTACTATTCAGGAATGCTACTATTGGAAGTCATAAAATATCTGTAATATAGATTACTGAGTGCCTTCACAATGAGTTTTGAATATTAACATTTTCGCGAAAACATTGTTTATAGCTTGGAAATTTAGTTCCAAAATAATTTAAATTTTGTTGATTGGGATCAGAATACACCGAGGATTACAACTTGTACACCTCTATAACGATTTCTTATGTTATATGGTTCCGATTATTCAGTAACTAACATGTATACAGGATGTTTCATTAGAAAATGAACATACGGTAACCTGAGCTAGAGCTACCCCAGCCGAGTCTAAAAAACCCATATATGATAGGTCCGATCAATTCCATAACCGAGATACAGGATGGTTCATGTATTCTCCAAAAATTTCAATTGCTAATAACTTTCGAACCAACCAGTATATTTGGTTGATACTTAGAACGTGCTCGTATAATAACCCTATTAAATGAAAAAAAAAGAAGTAATATTGAGAGAAATTTAATTGTATGTATAGTATCTCACAGTTTTTTCGAGTAGACTACGACAATTTCTACAAAATAAATTTCGGAAATTGTTATCTTCAATATGAGGAAATCGCATGAATGGACTGAAGGAAATCAGCATGCGGTCAGGCATACGATATCCCAATAAAAAATTTTCAACAAACTTACGTTTATGAAAATCGATTGATTAGACCGCATGTTCCACTTAGACGGATATCACGGATGATCTTTCTTAGATTTCTTTCAAATTCATCTTCCTGTATTACTCGAAGGTACCGACATTGCAGGAATGCATTGGGCGCATTCAGCAGAAAGAGCGGTTACAAAACTGTTTGCGTTACTGATAGGTACTGGTAGCGGAAATCAGTTGACATCGGGCGGATTCAGCAGAAAGAGCGGTAATAAACTGTCACAACTGTCAGCCACACAACACGTTACCGAAAAGGAGCGCAAGTCAGGTACGCTACTAAAAATGGCGACCGCTACCCAACATTTTACATAGGTAGCTCAACGAACAGCAGAAGATCATAGATATTTGGCAACAGTTCCGTAACAGTTGTCTCTGCTGAATGCGCCCATTCTCAGCATGATGGAGCTCCACCCCATTCCATATTTTTTTGAGATCATTACTTTCCAAATCTGTACGTTTGTTGAAAATTTTGTATAAGGATATCGTATGATTGACCGCATGCGGATTCTGTTCAGCCCAGTCATGCAAATTCTTCATATTAAAGATACCAGTGGTCAAAATTTATTGTAGTAGTCTACTCGAAACAACTCTTGTGAGATACAATACGTACAATTAAATATCTCTCAAAAAAATATTTTTTTTGAAAATGTAATAGAATATTGAAAAATGTAAATATTTCATCAGTTCGAGGGAAATTGTTGCAATTTGATCAAAATAAACTAGTTTTTTACGATATTATTGGAATTCCAACATTCAATTGGATCTTTCTCTGAAGTTTTTTTTGAGCAAAATCCGGTGAAATCTATTGAACCTGATAGAAAATTTTCTGCACTTTTCAAATATTTCAAACAAATTCCAAATTGTTAATATACAGGGTGTTGACTCTCATCTTGGAAGAAGTCCCATAGTTCGTTCAAAAGTTATTAGCAATTGAAATTTCTGGAGAATACATGAACCACCCTGTATCTCGGTTATGGATTTCATTAAACCTTTCATATATGGGTTTTTTAGACTCGCCTAGGGTGCTCCAGCTCCGGTTACCGTATGTTCATTTATCAATGAAACACCCTGTATACAGCCTATTTGCAGAAAAGAGTGACCAAAGACAGCAACTATACCGAACCAATATGGTTGCAGGTATCGCAGGAACTGCTCCTTTGAGTAATTCATACAGAAACATATTGATATTTTTTCGAATTAAGTGGAAATAAATCATTGTGTGGAAAAATCATATTTTCTTTTTTGATCCTTCTGACTAGCGTAAAATTTCGCTATATATCTGGCTTTTATCGGATGAAGTACACTGTGCAGAAAAAATTAACGCACATTCTGAAAATCTCATTTTCAATGAAAGTTCACTCTACATTGAGTTAATGAATTATTTTTTATGTTCTCTCGGGAAGGTTTCGAACGAAACAAAACACATTAAACGGAAGAAAAATTCAGGATTTCACCGAATCTTATGTGAAAGAAGAAAAATGAACAATTTTCAAAATACTGAAAAGTGATTAAATACTTGGTATTTCCACCCCTCGCGTTAATTACAGCTCGGCAACGACGGTTCATACTCAAAATGAGTGATCTTAATATGTTCTGATCTAATCCTTCCCAGATTTCTCCGAGTTGGATTCCTACGTCATTAACGGCCAGTTTCTGAAAGGCCGATCAACGTAAAAATTAACTAATCAGCTGTCAAATTCCTGGTCCAGTGCCATTTGAGTTGCAGAAAGTATGGTTAACTACTTGAACTTGATCAGCCTGTCAGTTGACAGAGTGGTCAAATATTGCAGGTAAATTGTACGTCAAACGCACTTTTGAGTTTCTGAAACGCATGTTAAGGCTAAATCAGTGGTCAAACTAATGTCAAAGAGGTGGTCAATTAATCGGTGATGTTCGGCGAATTAACTCGGTAGAGACGTGGTTAATCATCGTAGTTTCCACTGAAATCTTAATTGTATGGGTTAATGGGTCTGCATAACAATAATTAGGCATAGTGGAAATAATTATATTTCTTCCAAAAAGAAATTTATTTACGGCCAGTTTCTGAAAGGCCGTTCAAACCGTATGTCAACTGACACAACGTTCAACTTGACATCGATGTCAAATCAATTTGGTTTGCTGAAAGGATGTTTAGGGCAAAATTAACTAATCTCTGATCATTATGATTTGACATGAGGTTACCCTGTTTCGAGGCTATCGAACCACAGAATCTGCTAAAATAAACAATATTATCTGATCGAACAGGTTAGAATTTTGAATTTCTCATTTTCATATTTTGAATTTAGTATTCAGTTTGGGATTATTTCGGGTTTGTTCTATTCAAAATGAGTTCAAGTGGCCGAAATTTCATTGAAGGAGAAGCTGGATGATTTTCTGAACTTCTCAGCCTTATATTGAGGTTGTTCCAAACCTGCTGAATCGGATTGAGATCTGGACTTCTTGCTGGCCATTCTATTCGAGAGACTTCAACCTCTTCAAGGTACTGGCATCATCGTCCATAAAAATTAAATTTTCACCAATGTGTGGGGCAAATGGCACTACATGCTCTTCAGGAATGTTCCTTATATACTTATCAACATTCATAACTCCATTATCAACGACCACTATCACGACCACTAGGTCTGTGCGAGCAGTCAAAGATATTCAACCCCATACCAAAATAGATCCTCCCCCGAAACCAGTAGAATTCAGGAAATTGCACTGAGCATATCTTTCATGTGGACGTCTGTATACAAGGGAACGTCAATCACAATGGTAGAGGCAGAATATAGACTCATCTTTGAAGCAGGGCCGCCGCCAGGGCCGGCAAACCGGGCAGTCTGCCGGGGTGGCAAATTCTAGGGGCGACAAAATCAGTTTCGTCATACTAGATTTTTTTTCCTTTGAAATCGAAAACCCGCCTGTTATTGAAAGTGAAAAGCACGACCAGACTCAGGGGCGGCTTTTTGAGTCTGGTCAACCAAATACATCACACTTGTACACAAATAACCAGATAAAAATGCAATTAAACCATTACAAGAGTAATACGATCGAAGATCCAGCATTCTACTCATAAATAAATATCTCTGTCAGGTTGTAAATTTCGCCAATGCCTCTACTCAGCGGCCTCTCATCCTAGTTACACTCCCTTGTTTACGAGTTTATTACCAAGACGGTCGGTCCCTTTGATGAACATCTGGGACTAAAGTTTTTGGAAGGGTTTCTGGGATAATTCAGCAATGATTCTTATTTTCAGTTTGCCAATCGGAATTCTAAATTTTAATATTCGGAAGGGGTTTATAATACTCGAGAAATAAGGGTATCTACTCGTTAGTCATCAGTGTCGTCACAATATTCAATATTTTTGCAACACTATATAGTGCTACATAATAGAAATCTTTCATCTTCTTTGGAGTTATGATTTTCGAACTGAATTACCCTACAAAATTGATACGATAATAAGTATAAGGCGCTCTCTGCTTATTAACAGTGATGTAGGTGATTTTTTTTAGTCTTTCAACGATCGTCTCAGATACGCATATTAATCATAAAGCGTCGTTTCAATAATTCGAAAAGGCGTCTTTGAATGAGTTGAAAATATGCCTCCCTGAAATTTGAGGCAGATTAGTGTTCTTGATTTATTGGATAATGATCATAGTAGAAGAATATATCAATATTATTATAATAATCATTATAAGATACAGGTGAATACTTAAGATTCATATTGACCTCTTTTCATTTACTTAATCAGATGCCAGAGTTTGAGAACATCGCAACAGGTAACAAATGTAATAGGGTTATGTAGGTACCTTATTCTGATCCGAATGTCATTGCCTTGGAATTAAGAATTATCAAAAAATGTAATTTTTTTTCCTTTAACATGAGATCATTTAGCTTCGTACTTCATTGTTTCGATATTTTGTATGTGAATGCAATTTGAAATTCTGAATATTTATTTGACATATCTTATACAAATGCATCTGTACTTGAATCGATTGATTTATTTTATTATTATTATGATACCTTACCGCCTGATTGAGAATTTTTACTTACGCATTTACATTTATCGGTTTCGTGTATCGTAGAAACTGTCGTATAATGATTTTATCAAATATGGAAATACTTTTCGGATACTTTTGGCGAGAGAAGCTTTTCAGAGTTGAAACTAATAAACGATCAACAATGGCCCATAATAGATTATCTGATCTAGTCATTATATCCATTGAATATGAGAGAGTCAATATTCTCGATATATTTCAAATAATTCATGACTTTGCGAGATGAAGGTAAGAAGGAACAAATTTATTTGAGTTCGAATATTTTAGTCTGAGGGTTCTAGTTCACTTTAATACATACGATAGCCGGTATTTATGTTTTCTTTGTTATTTTTTATTTAATATATTTTTTGTATGATACATATTTATAGTTATATTTTCTATTTACACTTTCCAGTTCCTGAAATGATATGTTGAGTTTTATTTATGTTTTAGCAAGTTCATGTGATTATAGAAGAGAAGTCATCTCCAATAGAAATTATTTACAATTGGATCAAAATTCAGAAACGTTCGTTTCTGAATTTTTTCTCCCTTGATCAAATTGTAAAAGAGTTTGTTATGAATCCCAAACCCAATATATCACAGCGAGGTAGCAAAATATAATTTTCCAGGGGCGGCGAAATTTTATTTTGCCGGGGCGGCAAAATGTCTGGCGGCGGCCCTGCTTTGAAGAGAACTCTTTTCCAATCGGCCTGCTCTTCCCAAAGGATATGCTCTCTCGCAAAATCCAAACGCGTACTTCGATGGGCTGGGGTAAGAGCTAGGCCTCTTGCCGTGACACGAGGCCATGAATCTTATTCTCTGAGGCGATTTCTTATTGTCTGAGTTTGCTCAAGCTGATTTTGAAGGAGGCGAGCGGTTGCAAACCGTTTTCTCAACGAAGAAACTCTCAAGTAACGTTCTTGAATGGCGGTTGTTACCCGTGGTCTACCCTGTCTTGGTCTTTGGACATTCATACCTGTCTCCCTAACTTGCTACAACATTCTGGACACACTTGTATGGGAAACTCCAAACCTTTCTGCAATTCTTGTGTACTATTGTGTAGGTCCACCCTTCTTCTCGCAAAACTACCGCTTGTGCACATTCCTCTTGGGTCAAATTGCGTGTTTCGCATTGCATAGCATAGCGTAGAAAATTAATCGAAAGAAAAACTATTGATCACTAGAATCGATCGAGTACAGCTGATTTTAGAATGGAGCCAATACATTCAAAATCTGATATCATCTTTTTTATTCCTGGTAGGAAAAACATCTGTATTGAAGAAAAACGTTGAAAGTGGATAACATATGCATGCATAATTCTGATAAAAATAAATATAATTGAGAATAACTTCAGTTGTAGAATAATGTGCGTTAATTTTTTTGCGCAGTGTATTTCCTATCGACAGGAATAAAAGTTCCAGGGCATCCGTCCGCCAACTCGGGAAATTGGATACGATAAGAATCGCACAATAGCATCAGTGAAAATGAGTAGGTAACCGCAGCTCAGGAATATTCCTTTTCGTCTGATATGGGTTTTTTGTTGCGGTAATATTGTTTTTATCTTTTTATTCGAGCTGTCGCTCTTCATATATTGATATGTGTACAATTCCCTTGACAAAATAGAGTTAGGGAGATTCCGTAGAATGTTGATAAATAAATAAACACCTTCATTTTTCTACATGTTGAAACCCAATTACAGAAAAATTAAAAAGAGTTATTAATACCTGAAAATATAAAAATAAATGATAATTATCTCGCTCAACTGTCAAAGAAAATATCGAAAATTTTCCAACTGGACATTGAATTAACAGGAAACAGTTATACATATCGCACCCTCGCTACAAAACTGTCACAACTCAAAATCAAAAGAAGAAAATATTCAAATGCTAAATATTTCCTAATTGATTGGAAACATTACATAGACACTAATTTTGATATGTAGGTATCTATATGATATATGGAGAACACACTGATGTGATTAAAAATTTTCCATGATTTAATCTAGACTCGTTTTCTGATATAATTCATAGCATAAACCGAAAAGTCATTTTTGAGTTGTGTCACTTTTGTAGCGAGGGTGCGATATTATGGTATTATATTTGTTTCGATAAGAAAAATCAAAATGATGAATGTCAACCGAGTGAGGAGTAATTAACTTTTCTTCCATCCGAATATTCAATTAAGTAGATTGAAATTGTTTTTTTGTATTTATCTTCCAATATATGTAGGTTATTCAGGAATTGAAACTATAGGTTTATGGTATCCGAAATAAGAAACATGAGTTTGAGACTTAATGTCTTCTAAATAACTAGAAAATACCGCGTCGATAGTGGTCCCATATTTTGTTGTGGATTATCGTCAATCTTTATTCATTTTTAAATTCAAATTTTCCGAAAAAAAAGTTGTCAACCGCTCTGATTTTTCATCAGCGAAGTTAATGTTGAAATCGGTAGATTTGATAAGTGTAAATTTATTAGCGTTTGTATTTTCGATCCTTCTTCAGTGTACGCCAGTAAAGTGCGATGAATAAAATGCTCTATCTCGTCCAATTTTCGATTCGCAGAAATGTAAATTGCTACTATGACTATGTGTAGGCCATTTTTAAGTTTGCATAAGCATGCACAAATATCTCCAACAGATGAGCGTCTAACATTAACATCGCTAACCTAACGTCTTCAATATTTATTCAAATATTCGGAGTCATAATCTTAGTAACATTATTAATATTTTGAAAAATAGCTACCCCCATCTTTTTGGAACAGTATCTCGTTTGAAATGAACAGTACAATTGAAATTAGGTATTTCAATCGGATTATCACAGGTAATGTTTCGGTAAGAAGTGGTTTGTCTCGTAACTGAATCTTGTGAATCGTATTTGTGACTATGTAGACTTTGGCAATTAAAACTCATTATTGAAATGCCGTTTCTATTACTAATGAAATCTAAGACACTCTGAGCTATCGTTTGAACACTATTTGAAGACAGTTTTGTGAATTCTTGCAATAACTTCTGGTGTAATAAATTCATAGCATCAAAGGCATATATATTATGATCGAAGAGGTTACCATCATATTGAACTGGTAAATATGGCTGTCAAACCCTCGCAGTAGACAGTAGCGCATCCAAGGGGATCCAAGGGGCTAGAGCCCCCCCGAGATTCATTTTCGTCTAAGAAAAATTGAGACTTTCTGTTATACGTCAAGAATGCTTGTTGGTGCATTCTCAGCTCGATGTTCAAACTCCCTGGAATGTTTGAGTTAATTGAAGCAAAAAATTTGATTCTGAAGCATGTTGGAGAAATAGATCTACCTATTCATTAGTCATAAATATTTATATTGAAACTTATAAAATCAATCACTTGAATATTTCAAACTCTAATATCATTGATAATCCGTTGTAACACCAGATAACAGAAAGATAATTTGGACTAAAATTAACAATAACAGGACGAAATATATTTTTTCTGTAAGATTACGCTTTGAACGCTTTTTTTGCATGCATTTCAATTCTCAAAAAGTAACATTTTCAAACAGTGTGAGGAAAAACCCTGATATTCATTACCGCATACTTTCTATGCAAAAAAGGTAGGGTAAGGGCTGACCGGTTGTGGCCATCGTTCCAGTTGTGGCCACTCGAGATCATTTTCTTGAATAAAACGTAGTACATTCGAATTAGCCATTGAAATTTGCCTTCTTTGCCATCCTCCATTATTCCTGCACCAATTGGCAAGCTCATTTCTTAAAAGAGATAACGAAATTCGTTGCTTTTTCATTTAGTTCTTGACATGACGGGGTAGTAGGCGAATGCTTAGAAGTGCGATTAAGAAACACAATGTGTGTTTCCAATGTTTTTTTTTATTTAAACATATGTGTAATAAATAGTAAATGTTTTATATCATTCTTATATCATGTTCTTCTATATTTTTCATAAAAAAATGAAAATTTCTGATTCTAACTAAATAATATAGTGCTGGCCACAACTGGATCACAAAAAAGTACGATTCGCTACTTGTGGCCACTTAGTGGCCAGAAACGGAGCGTACAAACCCAGTTGTGGCCACTAGATAGTAAAGGATAGATAATACTGCATCGTATGTAACAAACAAAGATGAAAAACATAACAATATCGTCCGATGAATGAATTAAAGTATCTGGAAGCGAATGAAAATGATAAGCTTCATAAAAAAGGCTTAAAAATAAAACACAAAGTTGTTATATTGACGAAATGGATGAGACTGAAAACTAGAGAAATTTGAGAAAGACTAGAAAGAAGATATATTGTAATATCATTGTAAGGATGGGGCTATGAATATAACGAGCTGGAGTCGAGCAAGTCCGAAATTAATCTTTATGATAAAATACTTTGTACCCTACAAGAAAAAAATATCAATGATCACCAATCCTAATTTGAATGTGATTAATCTCAATTTGAAGTTGAAAGGGTATAGTTCTGTGCAATCTCCAGAAGTGGAAAACTGAAAATAGCACGAATCTTCAGACCTTCTGTGGTATTAGAAAGAAGATCATCACGAAAATTGAAGAACATAGGGCTGCTGATGATCGCGGACCATGTTTTGTTTGAAAAAAATTTTTTTTAGAAACCTAAATATATCGATGAATTTTTTTAATTGAGTATAAGAAAGATTATAATGTTTTTATTATTTGTATCTATATTTTCATGAAATTCTATTATATTTTTTGTTATTTATGAGAAGGTTTGTTGAATTTCGATGGAAGTGAGTATCAAATTGTGCAAGTTCAACCAAAATCGTGACTGGCCACAAATGGAAAATTGTTTGGCCACAACTGGTGGAAAATGTGGCCACCACTGGATAAATTGCACTGGCTCTCCTTTTCATTTTTTAATTATTTTATTCGCCATGAAGACAATTTTTGCTTGGCAACCCACTAATCACAATATTCATACGGAGCGTTTTCATATTTTTAATTGTGAAGCTGTGCATGAATAGTGAAATGATCACAATGTGAAGTTGGAAAATGTCTTAAAGTGGCCACAACCGGTGCACTTACCCTATTAAAGAACTAGCTAGCCCGAGCAACTTCGTCTGTCCAAATCGGCTATAAAATTTATTGTTATTATTTTTAGTCCAACATTTACTTACTATATTCAACTGGCAGAAATTATTTCTTTCAATACAATTTACAATAGCCTCCCGTCGTTTTTTCATCTGTTGCATCCATTCCCGAATACGCCTAATAACTAAATTACAAAGTTCACAAGTTCAGTACAAAGCCATTGAATTTGATTTGGGATCACAACAAAACAAACACAAGCCCTGGTTCCTTGTGAAAATAATCCCTTCGCCCTTACTCAGATCAGATATGCGGATATAGTTGAAGTGAAGTAAGTCCGAAGTCGACCCGAAGGCAGTGGAGTCCAGCCTCTTGGGCCTGGGCCATTCGAGAGGCTGGGATATTCTCTAGTCTAGTAGGTCAGCTCAAATATCATCTTCTCCCAGTTCGGGAGTTCGTGAATATACGCATGAATACATGGTTATTCACGAATATGGCTCTATAGAATATTTTCGGGAAAGACACAAGATTCACGATTGAAATTCAAGTAAGAACACGACTTGTATCGTCATCAACTCTCGATTTTCGAATGAAAAGACCCATTTTTTATTGCATAAATAACGCTCATTATGAAAATCTCAAATTTATTCTACAACTGAAGGTGTTCTCAATGATAATTATTTTTATCAGAATTATGCATGCATATGTTATCCACTTTTAACGTTTTCCTTCAATACATATGTTTTTTCCCAGTAGGAATAAAAAAAGATGATATTATCAGATTTTGAATGTATTTTCTCCATTCTTAAATTAGTTCTAATGATCAATAGTTTTTCTTTCGTTTGATTTTCTATTTGACTCAAGAGGAATGTGCCCAAGCGTTAGTTTTGCAAGAAGAAGGGTGGAGATGCACAAGAATTGCAGAAAGGTTCGGAGTTTCCCATACAAGTGTGTTAAGAATATTGCAGCGATTCAGGGAGACAGGTATGAATGTCCGAAGACCAGGACAGGCTAGACCACGGGTACTAACTGCAAATCAAGAAAGTTTGAAATAGCTCGCCTCCTTCAAAATCAGCTTGAGCAAACTCATGAGGTGCAAATTAGCACTCAGACAATAAGAAATCGCCTCAGAGAATATGATTTGAGGCCTCGTGTCGCGGCAAGAGGCCCAGCTCTTACCCCAGCCCATCGAAGGGCGCGTTTGGATTTTGCGAGAGACCATATCCATTGGGAAGAGGCCGATTGGGAAAGAGTTCTCTTCACAGATGAGTCTAGAATCTGCCTCTACCATTGTGATCGACGTTCCCTTGTATACAGACGTTCACATGAAGGATATGCTCAGTGCAATTTCCTGAATACTACTGGTTTCGGGGGAGGATCGATTATGGTATAGGGTGGAATATCTTTGACTGCTCACACAGACCTAGTGGTCGTTGATGATGAAGCTATGAATGCTGATAAGTATTGCCTCATACATTGGTCAAAATTTCATTTTTATGGACGATAGTGCTAGAGCCCATCGTGCGCGTATCGTTCAGGAGTACCTTGAAGAGGTTGAAGTCTCTCGAATGGAATGGTTAGCAAGCAGTCCAGATCTCAATCCGATTGAGCAGGTTCGGAACAACCTCAATATAAGGCTGTGAAGTTGAGAAAATCATCCAGCTACTCTTAATGACGTAGGAATCCAACTCGGAGAAATCTGCGAAGGATTAGATCAGAACATTTTCAGATCACTCATTTTGAATATGAATCGTCATACCAAGTATTTAATCACTTATCAACATTTCAGTATTTTGAAAATTGTTCATTTCTCTTCTCCCACATAAGATTCGGTGAAATATTGATTTTTCTTCCATTTGATGTGTCTTATTCCGTTCAAAACCTCCCCGAAAGAACATAAAAAATAAGTTATAAAGTCAATGTAGAGTTAAATTTCATTACAAGTAAGATTTTCAGAATGTGCGTTAATTTTTTTGCACAGTGTATATTCTTCATTAAATTTTGAATCTTTTTATTCCAGAAGTTTGTATTTTCCTGAACAAATTTCCCTTACATGGCGAAATACGAAAAAAAAATCTTTTGAAATACCGACAACTTCGAGGTTTCTTCATTAAAAATTCTCATTTTTGAGAACCTCTGAGAAGAAAGGCTGATGCTTCATTTCGGATAGCCTGATTTTCAGGAGGTCACAATTTTTTTAAAAGTCAGAAGTGCCGAAACATTGAAAAATTGTTTTTTTTTCAAATTGAAACAGCATTTTTTCAAAGCATTCTCGAAATCTTCGTCGAAAAATACTAGAGGCCTACGTCCAAGACTGTTATCTCAAAATGGATATTGTCTGAGATATATACAACTCTTCACGAAAGCTCGTCAAGAATGCCGTTTTTGGAAAGTATATGCAAATCGCTCTGAACCTCTTCGGATGAATATAGCAACGTTGCAATCCGTGACAATTGGTAGTTCAGATGTAACAGTAATGCATAGAAAATGCAATACTTTCGAAAATAATATTGATTTTGATAAAGTCCTTAGTTCACGAGATATTCGAGTCAAACCTGATATGGTTCGAAAATTTCGAGCTTCTTCGAACGTCACGACATACGCTCCACTGGGAAATTGGGAGAAAACTCGAACTACTCATCTAAGAGGTCAAAAGAAATGATTGAAACAGATTCCCGAACTCTACCAATTATTTCCAGGCAAAATTCCGATTTGCTTCTGACTAAAGCCCACACACTCCGAGATTCTCTGAATATTTGAAGAGAAATGCTTCTCGGATGTCTTTAAGGTGTGATTTATCATGAATCCTGAATACCTGAGCGAAAAATTATTCAAATTGTTTCAGCAATGAAAAAAACACAATACCTCTCGCTATTTTTCAAAGGAGCTGTTCAGAACTGAACGAATTGGCTGTTGCAATTTGTTATATCCATCTTTGAGCAATTTAATATAGTCAAGGATCCTCGGTCCATTTTTGCACTTAATTACAATAAAGTTAATTCTCCGTGAGTAGCTTCTATTTGATGAGCCCCCCCAACAATATCCTGTACTTCTCATTGTGATAGCTAACAGAGGTAGATAACAGAGGATAAAATATGTCGATCTGATGATTGTAGAATAGTATACTCTGAAACAAGTTTTAGAATGGACGTTTATTCCAAACCAAATGCGAAATTCGAAAACGAGCGACGAAGGAGCATGAGTGTTAAAATTACCTTCTGCAACGAGAATTGGATGACAATTTCTTTCTCTATTTCTGTCAAGTTCTGTGAAATACTGCTGGAGCTGATATTTTTTCTTTGAAGCGCTCTACGCAGAATAAAAATCTTTCAATGTGGCGGAAAAAATATATTGACGAATCACTTAATAATTGAGTAGAAGTGGCTGATAAAATATTCAACACCTCACCTCACCTCAAATGATAATGATCGAAACGAGATAAATCGCCATGCAGCTTCAAAGTTTTTAAATTATCATTGCCTCCCAGTACAATTTACAAATTTCACATTGAATGTAAATATAAACAACAATTTATTTGTGTTCAAGAATATCGTTATGAATTAGGTGTTTCGTTTAATTCTTTTATAACAACATTATCAATATAAAAATTAAAATTATACTTTGTTTCAGTTTCATTTTATTATAATAATCCAATTGTAACACACTGATCCAAGAACACACTGTTATTTTCTAATTGCTTAGCAACTGCCCACTATTCTGCAATGTTTAGTTTTGCGCATAGAAAACAGGTCGAAATAGTGTCACTTTTCTCACGATCGTTGGAAAATATAATAACTTCCTGCATAAAATTTTGGAATCCCAAATAATTATCTCAATTATTCGAAAAAAAATATGTCCTACAAAATAACCTCCTTCCAACATATATCGATAACGAGGCCATCAATAGTATATTCTAAAACAAGTTGCAGAATGAGCTCCTATTCCAACACGAATGCGAAGTTCGAAAACTCGCTCCTTCGTCGCTCGTTTTCGAAAGCATGAGTGTTGGAATTGCCTTCTGCAACGAGTATTAGACGGTATTTTCTCTATTTCAGTCCATTTTTGTGAAAACCTCTCGAAATTCAAATGAAAATTCAGATTAGTGACTTTTGTTTTGTATCTTGACAGTTGGTGTGACATACGAAATTTGACAGATCACGGAATTTGAATTGATTTGATTCGAAAATTGATTCGATCGGAGGTCAGTACTGACAATCATAAAACGAAAAATATAACTGAAAACAATGCTGTAATGAATTTCATTACAGCACTACTTTTAGTACTGTAATGAACTCATTACGATACTGAAATAGAGAAAAATTATTACTACCTAGTTAATTTCTTTATACCTACTCAATATTGATAATATAATTTAACACTAATATTCTCCTAAAAATTGAATGGCGTTATCCGGATCATACGCCCCAAAGTAGTAGTACAGATTTTTGATAAAAAAATAATTACTGTCAAGCTGAATATATTGAACAGCTTCTTTTCGATGAGAAGCCGAACAATTTGTTGTGCGAAAATTCTCGATTGTTGTAGATATTCTCGAGCTAACTGAGGTAGCAAGGATGGAATATGCCTATTTGATAATTCTCAAATATTCAATATTTATTGGATTTTTTGTTGAATCTCACGATAATTATCTAACTTATTCGAAAAAATATTGGAAAGGATTGAATAATTTTGAAGTGGAGAAGAATTGAATCTGAGCGGAGTGAAGGCCAGAACAAACAGAATAAAGAATAAGAAAAAGAAAATTGTCTAGGAGGAACGAGAAAACTGAAAATCTCGAGCTTAAAATAACAACAGAATTGAACCCTTCAACAGAATCAGTAACTCAGCTGTTGATTTACAATCTTAGATAAAAAATCCTCTGAAGATACCCACCGCAGATGTAGTTAAAACGTTAGGTGCAATAACTTCTGATACACAACGAGTCACAACCAATGAGGCCGGAAGAATATTTTTATGTGAAAGATTGAACCTATTTATTATTCGCATTTAACTCATAATATACTTTTCATTCACTAATCCAGGCAGTACCAGCGTTTCAGTATGATTTATCTGCCTAGATCGTTTGTTTGGACCAGAAGTTTCTTATTGTCCAAAAAAAAGTCAAGGTGTTGGAGAATATCATAGCGCACTATGGTTTCCATTTGAATTTTTATCTTGAATCGCCTTGAAATTGTACCTATAAAAATACTGAAAAAACTGCTCTGAGAATGTTTTCATTTAAAGAGCGTGTTTGCAATACCAACTAAGCTGTCGTACCAATTTTATTAAATATCTGCCAAGAACCGAAATCACCTTGAAGCATGAAAACTACAACATTTCTAATTGTATTTCAGTCAATTGACATTCAGAAAATATCACTTGTATTTCAGATAAGGCAATTGTATTTCAGGAAACAAATAATATTCAGATTTTTCAATTGAATTTCAGATAATACCGAATGAAATTCAATTGAGTGATCCGAAATACATTCGATGTTTTCTGAAATTGAAGTGACTTATCTGAAATACACTTGACGGTTTCTGAATTACACTTTCAAATGGTGTAGACATGTAGCGACTATGACAATTTTAGGTATCCATTAATTTCTGATTCATGTTGTATGTGAAACTGAAAACTGAAGTGCGGAAGATTTGAAACTTTCGATGAATTACCACAGAATCATTTGAAATACAATGAGAAAACTATCTCAGAAAGAAGCAGATACTATTTTTATGAGAGAAAACGCAAACATATTTCATTTGTTAGTCTATATGAAAAAAACATATCTTCGCTTGCCGTTTTCCGCTAAAGTAGTCGACATATTAAATTTGTTCTACCCTAGTTTCCTATTTCAAACGTCAAGGAAGCAAAAACAATTTCAACTGCTAATTGAGTTACGTGTGCCACTCTCTGAGATTTCCTTGTGCGGCCTCATACATTGAGCCCTCTGGGTTGAAATTGTACATAGGGTTTCCGTTGATATAACAAGGGCCTAACGACACGCTCAGAGGATATTCTATTTGACCCCCCTAAGGAATAGAAGAAAGAGGGTCTTTTCAATTCCGCTAAATCAAATTCCTGTAGAAGTTTGCATTGCATTGTAGTCAGATACGTGCTCAGAGTATTCGACATGAGTATTACCAGCATGTTGAAGTGAGGGAATATTCACGTGGCGGGGCAAAACTCGATTCATGATTTGGGAGAACCCACTCATCTTTTTGAAGAATGTAGCAGATACTTTCACTCTACACCAGTGGCGTAGTGAGGGGGGGCAAGGGGGGGCATCATGCCCCGGGCGCTACTCATACAGGGGCGCCAAATGGTGAACAAATCAAAAAAATTGCTGGATTAAGTGGGAGTTACTGCAGCTAAACAAGACTCAATCGTTGTGATATTGGAATAATTGAAAACATATGTTTGTTTTCGTCACGATGGAAAAATAAAAATTGCCGTGAAAAAAACTGTCAAACGTGAATCTGAAACACAATGGGGCGCCAGAATATATATAAGTAGTTAGGAATATTGTCGATGAGCTAGGGAATATAGTAGAACTATTAGAAAAACTGGCAGAAGATACCACTACAAGTGACAACAGAAATGAAGCTACAGTTCAATTATAAAATAGACTTACTTTTAATTTCATAATTTTAGTTCATTTCTGATTTGAAATCTTAAGGAGATTTGATCGTGTACAGCTCAGATTACAAGGTCCTGGATCTGGATTGAATTTTAGATAAGCGTTTCATGATCTTGAATGATGACTGAACTAGCCGAAATTCGGGACAAGCTCTGTAAAGAGATCAATCTGTGAAAAATGGGATATTGACAAAACGTGTGATAAGACGCAGCAAAATACCCAGATGTTGGTTTTTCCTCCGAAAATGAAATTTTTTGCGTTATGGAGGGCATTCTTGATCATCTCCAATAAGAAATAAGTTCACGATTAAGTGACCCTTATATCAAATTTGGATTTTTACTAGATTTTGAAAATTCATAACAAGGATAATGCTGACAACGACCTTGAGGAAAATTGTGAAAATTTGGGTGAATTTTATATACCTAATACTGTTTCAACGGAATAGAATTCTCCAACGAATTAGGTGATACCATAGCAAAATGTAACTCCGCACTAGAAAAGAAATTAAATCTTGATTTCCTTTGGAATTTCTGAATTTTGTAAGCTCGCATGGAGAAGATATTGTTCCAAACCTGATGAGAGTTGCACTCTCTCAGATTCAATTGCTAGCTGCAACGAACAATTAAAATTACTTCTGACATATCTACGAGGCATTTTTAACTGATGAATTTGATTCATCAAAAGCAAGGAAAATTCATACATAGAAATAAAGTATATTAAATGTACCACTTGTATATTCTTATTAATATTAAATTTTTATCTCCCTGAAGATAATGAATATTAACTTTTTTTTTAAGTTTTGAAACTCCGTTTCTATCAATATTTCTTCATAAGTATATAAAACGAATGAATGAATGAAGTATATCTTGAAGTAATTCTAGATGGTCATATAAATATTTCAAAACCTATTCTTGTTTTCTTTACTGCTTTTTTTTTGTCCAAAACTTAAAGCCTTGCTTGAGACTATGACTTCATTCATTCGGTAGTTTGCGGGTGTATTTCACATATAATATTATATGCCATTATGAATTTAGAAGGGGGGCGCTAAAAAGGATTTGTGCCCCGGGCGCGAATTAAGCTCGCTACGCCACTGCTCTACACATAACATGTTGTCATTCTGATTATGCGTCAATGTCCATTCCAGAGCTAAAGAGGACTTTGCGAAATGCTTGAAAGACACTTCAAAGCTCAAATCAAATTGGAGGAGATTAATTTGATAATTTTCTGTTATAACATTTTTGATGTTCAAGGTGTGCTCGAAATTTTGGTGTATGTATAATGATTCCAACACTTCATATATATTTCGAAAAAAGAAAAATTGAAAGATATGAAATAATGAATTGGTTGAGGCTTTCGCGGCCATCGTTCAATGAGACATGTTCTTTCGAGCATTTAGGCCGTCGTCGTAGATTAGTTCTCGACGTTTCGCCAGTTCGAGTGCCTGTCATCTTCAGGAGTTATATTTCAGGAGATGTTCTCACTGGACTGGACTGCCTGAGTGTGACGGGGACGCAGATTGTACTTCCTTATATAACCTCGGTCGGGGGGCGTGGCTTCGCTTGACTGGTCTCGTCCCGATACCGAACGCGCGCCGGTGTCCGACCGGTTCACAACCGGTTCCCGATCTTCATTCACTTCATGAACCCGGTTATTATTATAGGGAAGTGGTTTTGTGTTTTTGAATACTGGCACCCATGTTCCATTGATTTGCAAAGATTCCTACGATTTATTGAAATTCGTTGGGTGTTTATGAATTTCGATTGCTTCCCTGTAAAGCCTGGGGTAGTATGCGGTAGTGGTGCACAACACTTGGGTTTTGTCGAATTGTATTGCATGATTTGTGTTGTTCAGTGTGTGCTCTGCGACGGCGGATTTCTCTGAATGACCCAGTCTACAATTGGCCTTGTGTTCCTTGATCCTCGTATTGATGGATCGCTTCGTTGTACCGAAGTATACACTCCCACAGCTGCACGGAATTCGGTATACACCTGGACTACTGAGTGTGTCCCTTCTGTCCTTGGGGGAGTTGAGATGGTCCTTGATCTTCTTCGACGGTTTGAATATTGTCTTAATGTTATGTTTCCCCAGAATTCGTCCGATTCTATCTGTCACCCGTGGGATAAACGGCGAGAATGCTTTTGTTACGATTCTTGGCGACGTGGTACATTGTCGTTGTTGTGTTGAGGCCTTTGTTTGATGTATCTATCGATGTCGTTTTTCGTGTAGCCGTTAGCCATGAGAACGCTCTTCAAGTGTTCTAACTCGGCTGCTAGTTGTTCTGGCTCACAAATTCTTCTCGCTCTGTCGACTAGCATTTTGATTATCCCTTTACGTTGGCATGGATGATGACTTGAGGTGTTGTGTAGATACAGATACAGTGTATTCTAGAATAGTTTCCGGCACGCTCCCCGACCTAGGTTATATAAGGAAGTACAATCTGCGTCCCCGTCACACTCAGGCAGTTCAGTCCAGTGAGAACATCTCCTGAAATATAATTCCTGGAGATGCCAGACACTCGAACTGGCGAAACGTCGAGAACTAATCTACGACGACGGCCTAAATGCTCGAAAGAACATGTCACATTGATATGAAATAACTTCCTAAAACACGAATCGTCGACAAAGATAAGATCTGAATGACCTTGAGGGAAAGAAACAGTTTTTAACAGAATTAAGAACAATGGAATTACACAATTTCGACACATAAAACTATTCCCAATTACTATTTCCAAATCGGATCAATTTATACCTTAGGTATCATGATCAATTCAGCAAAGAGAGAAAAAGCACTTGCGCCTCGTCAACAAAAGTTGATGAGGTAATATGCAATTCCAAATGAAAATACAATATCTGGGATATCTCAGGATATACAAGGTGAATGATGAGTGGGGCCAATTTTTTATCTTAGAGATACAACTTCATACATTAATTATTAGAAATGAATTTTCGGCTTATATTAGAATAGTGCGTACAATATATTTCTGGAATATGATTCATGAAAGACACGTTCATGTAATGGGGCCTCCTTACGCCTTTCTTCTTTCTCTCTTCTCTTGGGAAAAAAAAACATCAAAACTTTGAGAAACCTTCACTGTCAGGGGGACCTTTCCAACAACATATTGCATTACACATCTTCCCCATTCTCGTTTGGGGGATTGGAGTTGCAATTCAGAGAGATTAAATAAAATATTGATTCATTTTATAATTAAAAAATGTAATCTTCAAAAACCAAATTGACAGGTATGAGCTATTTCCGAAGTAATTCATTTTTCTACTAGAAAAATACGCTTTCCCCTCAACACAATACTATTGTGTCGGTAGTATTAGAAGTTATATTGTCAATTGCGTCTGGAATTTCAAGTATGTGATTAGGTGGATTCAAGTAATATCAATGTGGAATTGAGTATTTCTTTCAATCAATAGTTATTGGCAGTTAAACAAAAACTTTTCTAAATCGGGAAGACAGAAGAATGAAGAGAGAGATAATTGGTTGTCATAAACAGTGATAAACTGAATTAGGGGAGATATTGATTTCTCATAATTCAATTTTTTCATTCATCTTAGATATTCCTCTTTGAAAGCTTTCTATAAATAGAATTATAATAATAATAATAATAATAATAATAACCGTCTTTATTAGGCGAAAGTTTAGCTATAGCTATTCTTACACTTTTACCTATCTACAAAATGAACACATACTCAGATTTCCAAAAAATAAGGCTTACCACTATTAAAATAGAGACAATACTATACAATAGAATAATATTTCATTTACGACTATATCCTCTGGGATGTGGAAACCTGGCCGAATAAAATTAAGTTTTTGATATGAAGTCTAAAGCCACTCATTGATCTGATCTTTATGTTACTATCGATGGAATTATAAATGTGGGGTGCCTGGTATGAAAATGAACTATTAAACTTTGCGGTATAATGACGAGGAATATCAACATTTGACTGGTCTCTGATATTCACCGAGTGTATGTTATGTCTGAAATTTATTTTTCGGTATAAGTATGAAGGCTGTTTTAATTTAATTATTTTATGAACAAAGCACATGAAGTGCAATTTTCTGCGATTATTCATGTTGAGCCATTCTAAACTATTTATGTAGCTCGAAGTTGGGACAGACCTCCTTAAATCCAGAACCAGACGGCAACACCGATTCTGCACCGATTGAATTCTGGATGAATCGAACTTATCGAGAAAAGGACCATACACTACATCGCAATAATCAAAGCACGACAACACGAGTTGATTACACAGCATCGACCTCAAACCTCTATTCAAAAAGTGACGACAACTATACAGAAGTTTCAGTGCCATATAGGCTCTTTGAATACAGCCAGAAACATGGTTCGAAAATTTCAATCGGCTATCAACATATAAACCGAGGTTTCTCACCACTTCTTGAGGCTGTAAAACTGTACCCATAATAGTTATTGCCGGTATTTTAGCCTTAGAAAGAGCAGATTTACTGCCAAAAAAGATGAGGTTCGATTTGTTGGGATTGATATGGAGGTTGTGATTTTTGGCGAATTGCATGATCGAGAGCAGGTCACTGTTGATAAGAGAGCACGCAGCCGGAGCCTCATCCGGATGAAAACCACAATAAATCTGACTGTCATCAGCAAACAAATGATACCGACAATTCCTAACAGAATTCGCAAAATCCGCAGTATAAATAAGGAAGAGGAGCGGCCCCAAGATTGATCCCTGGGGAACTCCCTTGTTAACTTGGATGAGTGATGATCTATTTTCTCCAATCTTAACATATTGTTTTCTCCCATTCAAGAATGATTTAAAAAATTTAAGAGGTATATCGGAGAGGCCGTAATGTTCTAATTTGGCACAAAGGAGACTATGATTGATGGTATCAAAGGCTTTTGTAAAATCCAAGAGAACCTGGGCAGTAACACGACCATTATCCCAATCGCTCAGAACATCATCCAGAATGTGAGCAAGTGCCGCAGGAACACTGTGTCCGCTTCTGAAACCAGATTGGTGCATTGGTAGGATATTAAAAGATGTGCAGTACGAATAAAGTTCCTTGTACACCCATCTCTCCAAAATTTTCGATAAGAAAGGTCGTTGATAGATTTTGGTTGAGAAACCTTTGGTAGAGGACATATTACCGCATTTTTCCAAGACAAAGGGTAGTAACCGAGCTCTAAACAAGTATTTACGATGTGCGTTATGGGATTCAGTACCTGCGGCATGCACAAACGGATCATATTGCCAGATATTCCATCGTCACCAACAGCATTAGATTTTAATTTATTAATTATCGCGGAGATATCCTGAGGACTAGGAAGACGAAATTCAAAGGAACCGTCGAAATTGCATCTGGTGTTTTTATAATGTGATATCATCTCCGCACAATCCTCGTTCAAGCTGTCAGCAGCCGAAAGAAAATGTTTGTTAATTTCTTCGACATTATTAATGAGCTCAGGTGGCAAAGTATTCATTCTATTTGGTACTGCATTTAGATTTCTAAGTTGTTTCCATAAATTTCGCGAATTATCCTCGGATCTAGAGATGAAATCAATGTATGCCTTCTTTTCCCTACGAATAGCACTCAATGTATAATTCCTCAAATTCTTATACACTTCGAAATCTTCTCGAGTCTTCGAAATCTTGTAACGATCGAGTGCCTTCTTCCGTTCCCGAATCATAACTTTAATGACGTCAGTCATCCAAGGAGCCCTTTTTTTGGTAACTAGGACCGTCCTTACTGGTGCATATTGATTGAATAAAGAAGAGACTTTCGAGTTCAAATAAGTTATTTTATATTCGATAGATTTACTGGAATAAAGTGGATTCCAGTAAATTAAATTGAGCTCTCTCTTGAAATCATGTTCTGAAAAACAACGAAAATCTCTTAATGTTACGAATTTCTTAGTTTTCTCCAATTTGCTGACACGAATGTGACAAAATAATAATCGATGATCAGTGATACCCTCTGCATCCATCGTACCAGCGGCATCTATTTCGAAGGAGCCTGAAATAAATATTTGATCAATGATAGTTGAAGATCGGCCGGTTATCCTGGTAGGTTCATCGATATGATGTTTAAGTCCAAAACTCTCCATGACACCAACTAACTGCTCAACGGAAATACTCTTCCCCTCGGAGAAGTTTACATTAAAATCACCCATACAAACAATTCCATCAACTTCCGGAAAAACCTGTGACAATGCAGTTTCGATCTGATATATTGACTCAGAGATATAAGATCTGGGTTGTCTATATACAACTCCAATGGCCACAGATTTATCACCTATTTTACATTTCACCCAAAGTTGTTCCAAGTCACTATTGGAATGGGCGAATATCAGAGAAGATTTGATGCAATTTTTTACAAATAGAGCCACGCCTCCTCCCCTAGAACTCCTATCGCGTCGATACAACTGATATTCCTTTAAACCCACAATGTTATCAGATATAGAATCATTCAGCCAAGTTTCCGTCACACCCACTATAGAAAAGTCATTAGAACAAATCAAATTATCAAAAACAGAAAACCCAGACAATAGAGATCGTACATTTAAATTACATATCTTTAGAGACGCCATAAAATCAAAACAAACAATAATCGATTTATGAATGCAAGAAATCAATCAAATATTCCAAGTATGCAAAAAAGAAAATACAGATAAGGGGGGCATATGACCGTGCCGCTGCAGCTGTGCAGGTGAATAATGATAAGTTATCAGTGAATGAAAAATTAACATATACAGTAATGTATTAAGATCAAATTCATCGAAATCATGCTATCTGATTTTTACTATTTATAAAACTTTGTAGTTCATCAAAATCATCAAACTTGTAATTTTTATCATTGAAATGAATAAATATATCACCATTTATAGACCAAACACTTTTCGGATTGAACTCTTTTCCAGCCATCCTGAACATTTGATATCTTAATGGAGTAAGATCTTCCTTGATGATATATCCAGTTGACTTCAGTTTACTTTTTGAGTTGAAAATCAACTTACGGTCTCGATAATTGTAAAAATTCACCAAAATTCCTCTTGGTTTGGATGACTGAGGATTTTTCTTTCCAAGTCTTTGACATCTCTCAATTGCAGACGTGGGTAAATTTATGCCCAACTTCGATTCTAGAATGGAAACAACCTTCTCCTCCACTTTTTCCCCTTGGACTTCCTCGACACCGAAGATTCTCAAATTATTACGTCTGAAGTACTGACCTGTTTTCTCTGCTTCCGACTTCAATGATTTCAGATCGGATTTCAATTGGGCATTTTCCAAAAGTTTTTTCATTCGAGTTAATTTATTAAGAACCCCTGATGAAAGCAACGTCAGTAGAATGAAAATAAGAGAATCAAGAAGAAATAGATATTGCGGATATTTCGAATATGGGTACGACGTTCGATTATATAACAAAATTGGCGAAAATGGCAATGCTTTAATTGAAAAGCCTACTAATATTACGAATGCGAGAGTTTGTAAGGATGTGAAGATGTTTGTTACTCTTTCACATCAGTTTCTCTATCCGAGTAACATAATTTATAAAAAAATTGTGGTAGTTCAGCATAAAACAACAACAAAATATCAAGCGAATCGGAAAAATGCCCGGGTTTGGGAGCTATTTGGGCGAATCCATTATATCGATTTCGTCCATTCTTACGGTGATATGCAAGAATGACCCTTATGCTCTTTTCTGCTCGCACTGATCTAGTGGTCGTTGATAATGGATCTATGAATGCTGATAAGTATATAAGGAACATTCTTGAAGAGCATGTAGTGCCATTTGCCCCATACATTTGTGAAAATTCCGTTTTTATGGACGAAAATGCCAGACCCCATCGTTCGCGCATCGTTCAGCAGTACCTTGAAGAGGTTGAAGCTCTCGAATGGAATGGTCAGCAAGAAGTCCAGATCTCAATCCGATTGAGCAGGTTTGAGACAACCTCAATAGAAGGCTGAGAAGTTCAGAAAGTCATCCAGCCACTCTTAATGACTTAGGAATCCAACTCAGAGAAAACTAGAAAGGATTAGATCAGAACATTTTAAGATCACTCATTTTGAGTATGAACCGTCGTTGCCGAGGGGTGAAAATACCAAGTATTAAATCACTTATCAGCATTTCAGTATTTTGAAAATTGTTCATTTCTCTTCTTTCACACAAGACACTGACTTTTTCTTTCATTTAATTTGTATTGTTTCGTTCAAAAGCTTCCCGAGCGAACTTAAAAAATAAGTTATGAAGTCAATGTAGAGTTAACTTTTATTAAAATTGAGATTTTCAGAATGTGCGTTAATTTTTTTGAGCAGTGTATTCATTGCGTTTTTCAAACAGTCGTATTCATCTTCGTTTTGAAAGAAAAGATTTATTTCAACTGTCGTAGAGAAAGTATAGTCTGTTACTCGCTGTTTCTTTCAGACGTATACCACAATCTTAGTCTGATGAACAAATTTCTATCGCTGAATTGTTTATTCGTTATTGACCGCTGTGGAATAGTTTAGCCCGTGCGGCAGTGGTATTCAAACTTCAAGTAACCACATTTTTCACTGTGATTTTCGAGGCACCCTTCATACTAGTCCTCCTCTCCTTGTTTAGAAAACGCTGCCGTACGGTCATTTCCTAGCATTCATTAATTTTATTGGGACCTTCATACATATTTCATTGTGCCAAAAACTAATCAGCATCCCAAAATTCAAAAGTTTTATTCGCGTCGAACATTTCTAGCCAAACATACTTCAATTAACATCAAAGGGCCTCTTTATGTTCAA
Organism: Hippodamia convergens; assembly: GCA_038502775.1. Taxonomy (NCBI): domain Eukaryota; kingdom Metazoa; phylum Arthropoda; class Insecta; order Coleoptera; family Coccinellidae; genus Hippodamia; species Hippodamia convergens. Next base: position 140,281,056 of record CM076607.1, on the reverse strand, counting down.
TTTTAATTGGGAGAAGTACGATTTTGCGGGAAATATGCAATATGAAATTCAGTATGCTCTTGGGAATAGTTGAAATCGTTCAATTAATTGAGTCATACGGTTTTAAATTTGAATATTATGGTTAAATTTGGAAAAATGTAAGGGAGCACTTTAAGCTTATATGGTTTTGTCCCGACGAGCGATTTTCAATTGATTTCTTGAAAGAAATGAACACTGCTGTTTCCATAAACACAGTTTGGAATCGCTGCATATCGCAAACATGGTGTAACGTCCTGATCTGAATCTGAGAACCTCTCAGTTTTTTTCGAGCTTTCTAAAGGTTCCGTATGAGTATGAGTGCTGGTGGTGTCTGGCGATCAAAGATTATAGAGTATGAAGATATACGGGGTGCTCTAAGTTCAACGGCTTATTCGACGTTTTGGAGACCTGGACCTATTTTAAATCTGAAAATTGGGATTATGATATTTTTCGACATTATCAACCGAGCTGCAATGTTCTTGGAACCTGACCACTTTCATTTGTTCAGGGTCTGAAATTTTTTTTTTCTGTTTTCTCTTTTCAAATTTCGATAGAGTATTCAAACATTCTTCACGAAACCGTTGCATTCGTGGAATTATTCCTCAAAATATGTAGAAAAGACCGAAGAAAAAAGGGAGATTTTTTATTTCTTCTTCACACCCTGTATATGTGAAAGTGGTCAGGATTGAAGAATATTTTAGCTCGTTAGATAATGCCGAACAATATCATCATCCCAATTTTCAGATTTCAAATAATATAAGTTGTAACGGTTCAATTTACCAAATTCAAATCTCGAGAGTTTCAGGATCGTCTCTGATCGAGAACACGACATCGAGTAGTACGTGATCGATAGGTCAGTCAAGAACGTGCCACCTTAGACGCGAGACAAAAGATCCCCTCTCTGGTATCCCGCTGTTCTGGCGCTGCACCAGAAAAGGCAATAATTTATTCTCTTATTCTGGATTGAAATAGTTTGACTTTGGCAATTGTCAAGATTGGAAAATTAACGTAAATTATCTATCTCTTTGACCATACACAAGGTTAGACCCACGTGTGCGCCAATTGTGTAAGGTTAAAGAGATAGATAATTTACCTTAATTTACAGCCCCAATTGTGTGAGGTTAAGAAAGAGATATAAATTACATCATGTAATATATTAAGGATAGATGCTCCAGCTAGTCAGGACATGAGACCACCTTATGTTTATATGAGGTAAAAGAATATAATATGCTTCTACTCAGGGCTAATGATAATTAAAATTTGAAAAGTCGAGATTTATTCCTTTCCGATGACAATAGCTTTTTACAATATCTTTTATCACAAATTGAAAAATGTATCCAATTTTTTCAATAAAGATCTCATTTCTGATCCTTCCATCAGAGTTCCTGGTTATGACCTTCCCAGGAGAATATGGTCTGTTCTAAATCGCATTAGAACAGGCCATGGACGTTGCAATAGCATGCTCTTCCGATGGAATTCGGTCGAGAGTCCTAGTTGTGAGTGTGGGGAAAATGAGGAGACTATAGAACATCTTATGAATAGTTGTCCCATTTACAAATTTCAAGATGGTTTCGAGGCTATACATAAAGTAACAAATGCATTTCTAAAATGGGTGGTTAATTTCAAAATTATTTGATTTATTCTGAATATTCGGTTTCTTTTCTGCTTTTTTCTTTTTTCATTTCAGATTAAGAATTGCGAGCCGTTTTGGGAAGAATCTATCGACGGATAACATGAAAATGATCTCACACTGATGTCTTTCAAGATTTTTCCTGTTATTTAATATTTTGTTTTTTTTACGGGGTGGTGGGTTTTTTCGGCTGAGGTTTTTTTCCCCTGGCTCTATAGTATCGTATGATGCTAGTAATGATAGTATCGTATGATTCTATAGTATCATACGAAGAATGTTATGATACCCTGTTCTTTTTACCTCAGCTTAGGTACTTTTTATTTCAACATTTATTGTATTATTCTATCTCTCTATTTTCATGAAAAAAAAATATATATATATATATATATATATATATACAAGAAACAATTAGATATTATGACAAGAATATGTACAATTATGAACAATTCGTCGATAACACTATTCACGAGAGTTTTTCGTTCTTTGTTAACTTATCTTGTTATAACAATTCTGGGTAAGGGAAGTTACTATCTCTCGATTTTTCCCAACGTTCGAACTCCTGTATCTCCTGGAAGACGTTGCAGTAAGAGGTAAAGGTTTTACTCTTCCTCCAAGGTGCAGGTACTGAAGGATTTGAAGACTTGGCTCCCTCCAAAGAGGTTTCAGAAGTCTAGATCCCTCCGAAGAGGTGGCGGAGGCTTAGCTCTCTTCAAAAAGATAGTGGAGGCTTAGCTCTTTTCGAAAGATAGTTGCCGGAGACTTAGCTCCCTCCAAATAGATGCCGGAGACTTAGATCCCTCCAAATAGATGAAGGAGACTCAGCTCCCTCCAAATAGGCTATCAAAAGAAAACACTTGCATCAGTTCTCTGCATCGTCAAACTTCCACAATGCCACGAGATCTCTGATAATCTTAGTTTTCATAAAGAAAATTCAGGAAAGGAAAAATGTCCACGTGTTCACTGAGAGACTGGCACAGATAAATCGAGCAATTGAAAATCAGGGAGTCACGGAACCGTGAAATGTTCAAACTATAACACAGATAAACCAATCTAGAAGGAAGGTTGATTCATCGGATAGTTGAGGAAATCAGATGAAAAGTCGTACGATCCTCAAAATGGAGGAACCCAAGCGTCTCTCACCTCATATGAAACATATGAATCGTTAGCAAAAAATAGATATATGGTTGTCTGATCAACTTCGTACTCACCAATCTTAACAATGAGGAATGTTCACAGGTATGCAAAATCGATCGAAACTTCGTCACAGTATAACCTATATGTATATGAAATCACTAGTTTTTGTTTCAGTCGAAAAGACCTAGTAGTTCGAATTTTACAACCCCGTGAATATTCAATTCCTCGCGGCGATATGACGCCATACTACATTCGCAAATCGCACTCCGTGAGACGAAAGGTCCTTATATTGGACCCGGCTACGTACTGAACCTCGCAAGTCGTTGGATGTGAAGTGACGTCACACGGATCCATCGAACTCATGTTTATAACTCGATATCTCGGGCGCTATTTGAAGTATTCAAATAATTTTTGGACACAATATTTTCATTTTCTACGGAGAATAGGAATATATAGAAATTGAAAAATGTGAACATTTCCTATTGCCTAAGTCGAACTATTTCAATCCAGAATGAGAGAATAAATTATTGCCTTTTCCGGTGCAGCGCCAGAACAGCGGAATACCAGAGAGGGCATCTGAGGTGGCACGTTCTCGACTGACCTCGCGATAACGTACTACTCGATGTCGTGTTCTCGATCCGAGACAATCCGGAAACTCCCGAGATTTGAATTTGATAAATTGAACCGTTACAAAGTTTTCTCAACATAATATCGGGATATGCGTTCTCCTTGAGGATTCGAAGCAGTCTTTTCATTCCTTCTTCTTTGAATGATTCATGACTTATTTTTGGTATTCTTCAAGGAAAAAGGAATAAAAAGACTGCATCGAAGCCTCAAGGAGAACTTATATCCTGATAGTATGTTGAGAAAACTTTTATATGCTGCAAATGAAATTCAAGTCACCCAAACAGAAGACCAAAACAGACCGAACAATATGATCCACTATGCTTCGTACCCGAATGTCAGTAATTTAACTGGGAAGTTGAAAAACGGATTCAAATAAGATAATCTCAAGATTGCAGTGTACAAACAGAAAACAATAAAGTCATTGTACAGGGTGGGCAAAATTGCTGATACATGAACTACATTAAGAGAGTCTTCCGGGCTTATTGGCCGTGGTCTATTAGGAATTATTTCAGGTGAAATAATAATAAGCCCGGAAGACTCTCTTAATGTCAATATATCCGGTCGTGAAAGCCTGAAACTATTTACATGAACTACAACTTTTTAACCCAACGAGATAGAGAAAAATGAATGGAACGTTACGGTGGTCTTTTTTAGAGAAACTGAACTTTTTCCACAGCAATCCAGTAGAGTACTTTGTTTTTTCCCAAGAGGTTTCCTTGCTGAGCTATAACATAAAGTTGTGTTTTTTCTTATAGAAATAATAGTTTCAAATGGCTTAGGAAGAATCGCCATTTTTTTCCCGTTTCAGAAATATATCATAATCATACATCGCCCTCAGATTCATCCAGATATCATGAAAAATGCTAGGATGTTGAAATAAAAACATTATTGAGACACTTTTTTCATAGCAATCCAGTAGCGTACTTTGTTTTTTCCCAAGAGGTTTCCTTGCTGAGCTATAACATAAAGTTGTGTTTTTTCTCATGGAAATAATAGTTTCAAATGGCTAAGGAAGAATCGCCTTTTTTTTGCCGTTTCAGAAATATATCATACATCATACATCGCCCTCAGATTCATCCAGATATCATGAAAAATATAGTTTGTATGTGAAATTTGAATTATTGAGTATTGAGTAGGCTTAATCTCAGAATAATATGTCGCTACGCATGGTGTCGTAATTATTTTGTGATTGGATACTTGATTCAATTCTTCAAGGTTTGATCTCTGTTCAGAACAACTGTCAATAATTATTGAAATTCGAAGTCATTATTGCCGGCAATACGGAAATGTTCGAAAATTACGAAAAATCTGATATGTTAAAATTTTTTATTTTAGCGCATGAGGATAACGGCGCAGCAAGTGATGCATATTTTCATCTTTATCCCGAACGTAATCAGCAATGACTTCGAATTTCGATAATTATTGACAGTTGTTCTGAACAGAGATCAAACCACGGAGAATTGAATCAATTATGCAATCACAAAATAATAATGACACCATGCTTAGAGATTCTGTGATTAAGCCTACTCAATATTTCACATACAAACTATATTTTTCATGATATCTGAATGAATCTGGGAGTGATGTATGATGTATGATATATTTCTGAAACGGGAAAAAATGGCGACTCTTCCTAAGCCATTTGAAATTATTGTTTCCATAAGAAAAAACACAACTTTATGTTATAGCTCAGCAAGGAAACCTCTTGGGAAAAAACAAAGTACGCAACTGGATTGCTATGAAAAAAGTGTCTGCATAATGTTTTTATTTCAACATCCTAGCACAAACAGGAACGGAGATAATGACCAAAGTTGAAATCGCCCAGATTTCAATTTTGGTCTATAACTCGAAAACAAAAGAAAATAGAGGAATGCAGTTGATGGCATTATCAGTTTCTCTGAAAAAGACCACCGTTACGTGCCATTTATTTTTCTCCATCTCGTTGGGTTAAAAAGTTGTAGTTCATGTATCACCAATTTTGCCCACCCTGTACAGTAAAATGAAAGATTCTGTTCCAACACAATTCAAAAGTAATGTTCTATACAAAGTAAATTGTCAAAGCTGCAGGGGTTGTTGCATCGGACATACAACTCACAGTGTGTTAAAAACAGAATGGCTCTACACAAATCAGATATAAGACACCATTATGAAAGATGTGCCCAAGCCACCCATGCACACGATTTGGATCACCATCACCAGGCCTTTGAGAACGTTGAGATTTTAAAATCACAAAAGAATTACCATGAAAGATTGATATATGAAATGATTCATATCAACAAAGAAGAAGAAGAAGTCATAAATAAAAAACAGACAAATTGAGTAGTATTTATGGTTATTTGGAATTTTTATGACTGTCCTGTGGATGGATGACAAATGAAATCAACCTGACCACGAACAGACCATATTAAAAGAAGGAGTGATAAGAATTTGATCTTCATTCTGTTTCCAAAAGAGTTACTCTTTGTAGATTTAACGTTTCGTATGTCTGTGAGTATCAGAGCACTTTTGTTAATTGAAACAAGCGAAACAAATCTGGCGGGGTTCGAATAACAAGCTGAAATTAATAGTTGTATTCACAGACACAATCGTCTCTATAACTAATCGAGCTGCAAGCTCCAACAGCTCAGGAACAAAATTGTTCATTTAAGACGCATCGAAAGTAAACATCACGAAAGGGTCTTATGCTTTTACGCCTAATTCCTTCCGATTGCGGTAAGAGAATTCTTCTTTCTCTCCACTTAATTTCTTTCGCAGATGCTGAACCGAGCGGCTGCTCTTAATTCCGCGTTTCCCATGACCCAGTTGCAGGATTCGAAATACTATTCCGATTGTGGCGATTTCGGAGTTCGATCTACGATTCATTAAGAAATATCTTCAGACCGAGCGGATGCAGCAAACGATCCGGCCGCGAGGACCAAACCCGAAGCTATTCGCGCAATCCAACGAAGCGAACGAAGAATGGCGACATTCTTCAGAGTCCTCGCGGAACTGAATGAGTCTGTATCATAACTCTTGCTAATTACTGTTCTCGAGTTTCAGATGAGTGAATTGTTTAGGTAGGGCTGTCCAACTTCACGTTCCCCGAGGACACATTTTGAAAAATTTAGGTGCGGAGGTCTGCAAAAATAATTTGCAACTTCATGCTTTGGTTTTGATAGACTTGATTTATATATAAATTGGAAGATCGATAAATGTGGGTGACTCATCATGAAAAAAGGGAAATTTAGTCCTTCCTTCCCACAATCTTCATTTTGTGACGACTAGTTTCGAGACTTTTCTAAAATACCTAGTCTCATTTTCAAGTCTAAAGATACAAGCTACAGGGTAAAATTTTAAAAACGGTTATTGTCATATACGGTCTTCTCACCCAAATTAATTTCACTTTATTTGGGCGAGAAGACCGTATATATGACAATAACCGTTTTTAAATATTTTACCCTGTAGCTTGTATTTTTAGACTATGTTTCTAATATTGATAAAATCAATCAACTGGTATGATCCCCTCATTATAAACATGAATTCTTAAGTCCATCACTGGAATCATACAGCCAGAAATCTCGGCTGACATATGAATGCCGTAATACCATAAAGCAACTGGCCAGAGGCAACAAAGTGACTCTACTATGGATACCAGGACATTGTGGTATTGAGGGAAATGAAACAGCCGACGAACTGGCGAAGAAGGCTTCAAGCCTGTTGGACCTGAACCTTTTTGTGGGCTTGGAATAGACCAATACCAGAAAGCGGTCCAACAATGGGAAGCGGCAAACAAAATAACGCTTTGGAGAAATACTCCTGGACTTGCGCAAGCCAAGAGATTTGTGGAATTCTACACCTACACAAGGAAGTTCATAAAGCTGCCACGAGCTGAGCTTCGAGTAATGGCGGGTCTGCTGACGGGACACTGTCGATATGAAAATCATTTGTATCGCATGGCTATGTGGATCAGAGAAAGAAACGGCTGAACACATGGTATGCAAGTGTCCAGAGCTGGCGGAACTAAGAGCCATTCACATGGGGAAGTCGGCTCTGGATCCACATGAAATAACCGCCAAGGCTCCTAAGGATGTCGTTGGGTTCATCAATACCACTGATGGCCCCCTTGGGATTGAAATGAACGAGTAGGTTTAAACAAAAGATCCTTGCGGTCGAAGTTCCCGGGAGGCTGAACGAAGCCACAACGACCCCTGTTCATGTTAATAATAATAATAATAATAATAATAATAATAAGTCCATAAATCTGATTTTCTTAGCAAGTAAGATCTCAAGCCTTCTGCTTCCTCAAAACCAAAGAATTAGTGGTCTTGTTCATACATAATACAATTACAATTCTCATAATTTTTCAATTGTATCCTCTATTTTTCTGATGAACACTAATCCTATTTCCTCAGCAGTTTGTCACTGCTAATGTTGTAGCGATTGATTAATTTTGCACCAACGTAATAGATATTGATTATTTTATCATTCTTCTTTCATATTGCATTAATCTCAGTGATGAACAAACTTAGCTGATTAAGCTTTCAATACATGTATCTTCTGTAAAGCCTAATCTCATTTCATTTACAACGCATTCTACCCTGGTGATTCATGATTAACAAACAAACTTTCTGTTTTTTTGATTGAATAAGTAGGCGTAGATCGAATTTCGATGGATTTATTGAAAAAAGGACTGGTTTCAGGGAATTCTGAAAAAAAATAACGATATCACCAAATACACCATTTCCCATTATAATTCAGAAATCAATTTTCCCTTTCAGAAAACATCAAATGTTATTCAGATTCTTCAATTGAATTTTAGAAAATATCAAATGAAATTCAATTGAGTGATTCGAAATACATTTGATGTTTTCTGAAATTCAATTGACGCTTTCTGAAATTAAAGTGACTAATCTGGAATTCAATTGACGCTTTCTGAAATTAAAGTGACTAATCTGAAATACACTTGACGGTTTCTGAATTATACTTGAAAATGGTGTTGTAATCAGTATAAATTTATGTTCATCATGTTCTCGAATGTGAACCACAGATCACATTCAAGTTTGTTGTTTTTCGGAATTTTCACTAATAACTTTTTTCCGAAATCACTCGAGAAATAATCAAGCAGAATTCTTCCATATTATGACAATCCGGGAATTCTGAGGCAAAATTTCAGCTCCAGTGGTATAAATATAATATCGCAAAAGTTTAGTTAATTCACGTATATTTTCCTTCTGTTGAATGTTTTCACAAATTTGTTAGTTATGTTAGTTATGAGAGTGATTATCCAGTATTTAAAACATCGAAAAATTTTCTCTGCGAAATTCCAGCATCTGTAAATCCGACAAGAACGATCATTTGGACCGATTTCCGAAGGCAATTAAAGGCGGGTCGTTATTCGAAACGAGATAGGCCTATTCCATTGCCATCATAAAACGCGTTCATCGATGCCTAATATGACCGATATTCTTAAAACCTTCCAGATCATAAATTGAAATTGATGATCTATGCTGCTAGATTGATTCGAAATATCCGTCGGCAATAAAACTGTGATATCGTCTGTCCCATGTTTGGGGGATTTTCCCCCTTTACTTTGCTCATTCAGAGCACGTAACTGAATGAGACGAATGCTTATTTCAGCATGGGAGTCGATGAAAATAATGTTGGATTGCGACAGAAAATGTTTGGGATTACATCGGTATATACACGTTTTTAATAACTTGACCTATACGTATGTACCGGAATCTCCTAGTGTAATTTTCACTAATTTCTGAAAGCCTGAATTATTGGAAAATAAATCTCAGAGTTTGTTCCAATATAACATCCTCAGATTAATAAACAAACAGTTTTGGTGACCAGCTCCTTCGCCAATTCGTTACGAAACCACAAAAATTAGAAATGCCACTTCAAAACGTCAAATTTCGTAACAGTTTCACAAAACTATAAGAAAAATTTTACGTCAATTCAAACCAGACTGTATACCACATATACTACATACGGAATCAAGAAAATCGAATAAGGTAAATGGAACGGGTTTTGAAAACAATGAGCAGATCAAACCAAACCAAATCAAATATTAATAAATAGATCTAATATTTTATCATCAGCTTCTACACACAACTCAATAATTCTGTCTCTAATAGTATATTCTAAAACAAGTTGCAGAATGAGCTCCTATTTCAACACGAATGCGAAGTTCAAAAATGTGAAAACGGTTTGTGCTTAAGGTATCTAGATTAGGAATAACGAACATAATACCGAATACTCTTTTCTCTCTTTTTCTCCAGGTTTTTCTCGATATTTTTGAAAGTATTTCGACGAATGCAACGATTTGAGTACGAATGTATTCAGAATTGCATACTCTGTCAAATTCAAAAAGAAAAAACAGAAAAAAAAATTTTTGAAAATTTTTTTTCTCTCCCTGTATAACTGAAAGTGGTCAGGCTCCAAGAATATTTTAGCTCGGTAGATAATGTCAAACAATATCATAATCTCAATTTTCAGAATTCAAATAAGTCTAGTTCTCCAGAAACGTCTATATAATAGGCCGTCGAACTTGGAACACCATGTATAATTGGGTTCCCAATGATTCTGTTCTTAGATTGTAATCTACGGTATTGCCTGGTAACATATATTTAATTTTTGGTAGAAAGATGAGGCAACTGTGGACGAAATTGGATTATTCGTGTTTTCAAACATTTTTCAAAGAGTTTGAAACGAAGTTGACTTTGTTACATATTCTAACCAAAATCTTTCCTTAAGATTCCCAGTGACAAATTGTTAATCTCGTTTTTATTGTTCAGTTGAAATGTTAATTTCATCGAGGTTAGTGATTTTTTCTACTTTATCTCCCATTCTTACGAATATATTTTCATAACGAGTGAAAACCAGTCCCTTATCTCTTCTTTATTAGATCTTCTGCTATGCCTATTTTTGTTTCTTTCAATTCCCCACAGTTCTTCAATATTGATAGTTTCACATGGTATCTTTCAAAACGTATTATAACAGGACGGGGTTTATTTGATTTTGATCCGACTCTGTAACACTGAACCATGTCTTGCTTCGTTACCTTTGAATTCATTTCATCATTGAAAACTTGTAGAATATTCTCCCTCAAATTTCCTTCTTGTTCCTCCGACAAGTTGTTAACACAAATGTTATAAATTTTTTCGGCTTGTTGCAGGTTTGTTAATAAAATTTGTGAAGCAGCATTTATATCTTCCTAACATATTTAAATTCAAAGGAAAATATTGCACTGTCATACTGGGATAAACTAGATTCAGGATATCTTTCAGAAGTAATTATAAAATAGAGCTAACTTGGACCGAGAATAATTTTGCGAGGATTTAATAAAGGATACTAGGAGAGGAATGTTACCTGCCCCACACTGTAGGTATATCATTTCATTTCTATTGCTGCAATTACCTCAATCATCCTTCAAGCATCAACTCTGATATTCACCTAGAACTTGCTTCTTCCATGCAGTTTCAGAGCATGAAATTCGAAAATGAAATTAGCTCAAGGTTTGATATCAACATTGAAGTTTTGGAAACGAAATGAGTAGAGGCAGAGCAGCATTACACTCATATCATCAACATATCAATTGTGAATGCTATTGTGACATTTTCATTTGGAGACGTCTCATATACATTAAAGGGAATGATATCGAGATGATTCAAGAAAGGAATGAAGTCCTTTTCAGAATATGAAATTCCTAAGTTCAAAATTTCCTAGATGCATCCGAACATCAAGCTCTGAAACATCTCCCTCTCATTTGCAAGCCTCGAATCTTTGTAGATTTAAGAGCTAATTAGTCACTGATTTGACAAAACTGTTATTTCACTGTGAATGAATACTTGTTATTGAATTATTCATGTTTCAATATGATTTTAGTATTCAAAGAAAGAATGTTTTCATTTCACAGAAAGAATAACAACATATCAACAGATTGAAAAATAAATATTAGGGTGAAATCAATTTCATATGGTTTTGAATTGAAAACTGATCAATTTCGAATACACCTCGAAAAAGAAATATTTTTGCTGGTTTATTTTTTTCATTCAAGTGATGAGATACTGAAAATTTTAAATTATTTTAACGTTTCAGTCAAAAAGTTGAAAGTTATACAGTATGTTTCACGAGTCTAAAAATTGGTTGTTTCGTATCCTAAGCCCATTAGTTTCGGAGATACGGGGTGTTTCATGAACATTGGCCTAAATTTCAGATAGATAACTCTGCAACGTCCTCTTTCAATAAAATTTTATTCGTTTATTCACTTCAGACTTCATAGTCCAGTAAACGAAGGTCTGATATCACTTCTGCATTTTTGATATACATTGATTGTCACTAGAGTAGAAACGCATGGTCAAAAATGCAGGTTCCTGAATTTTCAGGAATGTTGGAATATTCGTGAAAATTTCGAAAAATTTAGTTATCTCCAAAACTAGAAGGTTTTTCCAGAAAAGTTACATACAAAAGTTATAGAGCCGAAAATTCTAGTAAGAATGATGCATTTACAGTTGCTAACTTTATTACGTACGAATTGCCGAAGACGCTGCAAGGGAGCTGGTAGTTTAACCATTCCCATTTTATTACGTTCATTTTTGTGAACCAAAATAACAAATACAGCCGTGGATGAAAAATCTATATATCTATATCAAGAGAATATGTTGGAAGGAATAATCATTTTTGTAGTTGCATTTTGAGTTTTGTGTGCATTCAATTTGGCCATATCTGATTAATCTTGTTTTTTTTTCATCGAAAGGTTGAAGTTTGCGAAATGCGAACCGAACCTTGAAATAGGGATTGAATGAAAATGTGGATTTATTCGATCAGCGTAGATTGAAATTTTCGTATAGAGCTTCCTGATCGAATGCTACCCTGATCTACTTATGAAACTAAAATTAATTCAATTGAAAATGTGTTATGAGTGAGAAACGTTTAGTTTTTCCCCTAAACAAAAGAACGATCTCCCATTCGAACAATAGTGTGGAAGTATAACGATTATAGATTGGAGATTCTCTTTTGCAATCATTGTAATATTTCGTACAACTCGTCGAGAGAAACTCAGAACTTCCAACAGGATGGTCCAGAGATCGATTATTGTTTCCAACTCGAATAATTTTAGTTTGGCCATTATATAACAACAGCTAATATTTGACGAACGAGTAGTTTTTCCAACGAAATCGATCAAAAAACATCGCTGCACTAATATAGTTCTTCGAAGTTTGGTTTTATATTGTATTTTCTACAATATTAGCGATGTCTCCACAGTAAAATCATTATCCCACCCACGCAAGTGCTTTTTCATGTCGTCGCTTGAATGCAGAACTACTTCAAGTTGAAAGAGCAATTTCTTTTGAATTTTTCCAGAAAAAAAACTTCTCTTATCACACTGCTAACCTTGGTAAAAATTCGAAAAAAAAAATTCATCTTGTAGAATGATTGTAGAACTTATATATTTCTTAAAAATTCTTGAGGGTGTGCCATCAACGATTTTTCTTTTATTCTCTTCATTTTTCAAAATTAAAAATGTCAGATATTTCGATGAAAATTTCGTACTCTTGCATGGAATGAAAACATCTGATTAGCTCGTAGCATCTGATTTGAAGAAATAATCAAGTGTAAAATATCAAGAGTAACAAGTAGTTGCAGTTTTCGGTCATATTAGAAGGGAAACGCTGCCATAACGAAATTGTCTCTTTTCTTGTACTCATAGCATTTTGCCTTGCTGTTCATAAACATATACATCATAAAAGGGAATAATAAAACCCTTTGTAAAATCACAAGCTCTCTTGGAGCGCCTTCGGCTCGGTCTTCGGCCATCCGAACGTAATGAAGTTAGCAACGGAGAACTCCATTACATAAATGCACCACTAATTAGTCAATATGAACACCACGACAATGCGAGCAGCCATCATGTGTACAAGAATTTTCCGCTCTACAACTTAGAATTGAAACTTTTTTCGACATTTTTACGAATTTTGCAAGGTTCCTGAAATTTGGGAACCTGCATTTTTGACCATGAGTTCCTACTCTAGTGACAATCATTATATCAAAAATGCAGCTCTTACCGCAAAAAAGTGATTTCAGACATTCCTTTACTGGACTTTTCAGGAAGCTCTTTCAAACAAATATCCATGATTTCAGGGCAGTACTTGATTCTACTTTCAAGGCCCAAAATCTATATTTTTACCATTACTCACAGAAATTTCGTTATTACCATGAGAAAACACAAAGTTATTCTTAAGAAATGAATTCTCACTTAGCACTTGTCACAAGAGAATAGGAATCGGATGAATTCAGGCTTTATATGAGTTTTCGAAAATGTTTTTATTCCTTTGGTGATAATATTTAATTCATTAAAAATTCAGCAAATTTTAACGATGTTGTTATCGATCAGTTTGCTGAAAAAAAAGAAAAAGATTTTATCCCAAAATCAAACATTTTACACAGAAGTGAACAATTATGTATTATTAAGCTGCAGACTGCGCTTCTATTCGAATGCGAATTGCCTTCTGCCAAGAGTATTAAACGATACCTATTCTCTCTATTTCAGTCAAGTTTTGTAAAATACTTTCGAAATTTAAATTGAAATTTTCAGAATTTGAATTTAGTTGATTTCAAAATTGATAGTATCGGAGGTCAGTACTGACAACCACACACCGGAAAATAAAACTGAAAATAATGCTCTGAGTTCATTACTGCTTGGCTTCTAGCACTGTAAGGAACTCAATATAATACTGAAATAGAGAAATATATGAACCTTTCTTGTTGAATAAAATTCTTAGATTATTGTGAACCCCTTCTCTAAGGCTTACTGGTAGCGAGGTCAATAAATTTTTCCGCGCTCTGACCGAGTTGTTTTCAAATTTCGGTCTAGAACACCAGTAAAATTAATCAATGAAGAAAATTGAATTTTGAGAGTGTAGGGAACAATTAAATCATAGGTATTTTAAATAAAATGATTTTTTTCCATTCAGTTCTTTATTACCATTGACAGTCAATGTTCAATGGGGAAACAATTTACGTAAAGAATTTGTATATAAACAATCACTATTATCACAATTGAACCCCTTATTCGAGAAAGGGTAAAATAGAATACAATCTCAAGAACTCATTCTTAATCGGATCTGCTGGCTCTATCAGTCTAACAGTGGTCTGAAACTACTTAATTACAATGAGTTTAACATCAATAAATCTGCAATATTACATATTTGATATAAAACATAGACCGGGACATAATCGATGTTATTTCAGGAACGATAAAATAGAATTCTTTCTCTGGTACTGGAGAAGTAAATATTCAGTCTAAGAAAATATGATACAATAGGCAATGTTTAAAACTAAGAACTTAAGAAAAATGTTCCGAATCAAAAGTTCATTTGAGCAAAAAAAATGGGATCATGAGTATAGTCAGAGGTACAGTATTTTCGACACATTTTCTCTTTTTCTCAGAAATCATAGGCCTCCTAAAAATGGTTGAATATACAGGAACTTTCATGATCAACCGGACAAAGCTGTATGATGGTGTAGAAGACTCTGGCATAATTATTTTTGCTTCATATAGGCTATGCATAAGCATAAGCAACGACATTTTCGAGAAAAATTCCACTGAGTGTGGTCAGTTATGTTCAGCTTATGAAATTCAGTTACTTTTTGGTCCTCGATTAAAAAGAGGCGTTGAACAATTTTCACCATAATATGATAATAACAATAATATGAGAAATTCGCTAACAACCCGAATAACCTCAACATAATTGAACCTTTGATTAGTATAGACCACAACCAGAACAGTAAACGGAAATATCCTATTAAAATCCTAGCTTCAGAACTTCAAGAATTAAGAAATTAAACTTTTCCTCTTAACTCTTTTTTTTTATTGATTCAATAAGTGTATTATATTTGATTTTTTTTCAATATGGAAATGTATATTTTATTAAACAGAATACTTGTTACCAAAATGTAATTATATTGTAAATGGGCAGAAAGACCTCGGTCGTTAGCCTATTGGTATACCCAATAAATATTATTATTATTATTAAGACGTTCATCTCGTACATAAGTGTCAAGAGCATACAAGTCGATGTTTAATGATAGAGGATAATGACAATGTGAAAAGTCACATAAATAGTTTTGTGCATTGTAGGTTTTGACATAAAAAAAACGGAGAACGTCTCGAAATCATTCGAGTGATACAATACTAAATAATCGGAATTTAAAATGGTTATGGGCTCAGTTCGTCTGAATATACTCTGGCGATTTTGTCATTGAACAATGAGTGACAAAAAAGACATCGGTAGCATCATGAAATTCACCTGGAAAAGCTATCGTCAAAGGATTTTTCAACCAAAATGTGCCCTGAAGGCAAAATGACTTTACATTCTTGTACAAGCAACAATAGTAAAACCAGCCGCCATCCAAGCTGCAGAATTGGATATTTGATTCAGAAAGAACGCAAAAGCAAATTTTCTGATTACATTAACAATGAAATTAGGAGAAGGAACTCGTGCCACACAGTTTGCTGTTCATTCTAGGAGGCAAATAAAAATAAGAACTTTCGGCTATCCATTTTCTTGACTTCGGTGTTTTGTCAGCATATTATTTAAGTCAACATCATATAAGTGAATTCGAACACACTCAGAATATTGCTCAAAAATGTATGTTGCTTCTTTGGAAACGGGGTATATCTCTTCTTCTTTCTTTGTCATTCAGCTCAAACCTTGTTCTTTTTCAAGGTGTCATCGGTCAAAATTGATTCTCCTGTAAAATTCTACAAGATCCTGAAGGGTGTGCGAGCTTAAGTAGTTGTGACGAACCCTGAGAACCATGTTCTTAATATGAGGTATGAAACCAAAAATGACCTACCCCTATGTCTCTTTAAAAACACAGGTTAAGGGTAGGTTTCGCAAAACTCATTGTGCGGTCAAAAATCTTACGTAAATGCGAACCAATCAAATCACTTGATTTGAAATTTCAACGAAGCTCGGTTGCTCCAATCAATTTGACAGTGCTTGATCGGGCAATCAATGTTTTGTGAAACGCAATTGGAAACTTTGAATTTTGGGATCGGTGTCCCTAAGGTTCAAGCATTCAAGAAGGAATTTTTAGTTGTGTTGAATTGAATATTGACAAAACGACCAGGAAAAAACTGAAATCTCATCCAACTACACTTATATAGTATAAAATTCGATCCATTCAAAACAATGACATATTTGAAAATGCTATAACTCGAATGGAGAGGCTGAATTATTTGAATTTTTCAGCAACTTTTAGATAAAATACTGTAGTTTCAAAGTTATTATTCGGACATCTAAAGGTAATTTAGTACTCGCCGCATATTCAGGGGAAAATAGAAAACAATTTTTTCCCCTACTTTTGACACAGTAGGTTAATTCTATATCAGAGCCGTATCCGAGGTAAATGGAGTATATTTATGGGTTTCACTCATTTTTTCTCGAAAATTACTGCCTCCCTAGAGCTGTCATTGAGACTGTAGTATCAGGAAGTCCTATAGATTCACTGTGCAAAATATTTTTAAAATCGGTGACGGGGCTATAAAATTTATAATAACCTTGTATCTCAATATTTGGACGAAATAGAGATTCAAAGGATGAACTGGCCATCATGTAGCCCAGACCTCAAACCAATTGAGCACGTCTGGGACGGGATGGGCAGAAGAGTTCGTAACCGAGTTCATTTTCCAATTAATTTAAATTATCTGATAGCTGCTTTGGTCCAAGAATAGGATCAGATTTACCAGATAAAGATTCGACATCTAATAGAAGGTATACCACGACGAATTTTGCTGTTTGGTTTGTTCATGAAATTTTGTATTAGCCTGCTAAAACTGAATAAAAAAAATAAAAATGTTAAATTTCGTTCAAAACGTCACATTTTACGAATAAATTGAGATATCGGGATAAATAAAAAACCGAATGTTGGAAACAAATCAATCTTCCTGATGAAGTTCATTGTGTGCAGATGTACTAGCAGAATTAACCTGTAGGGTGTGGCAAAAGAAAAGGAAACAATTGTTTTTTTCCCCTCTGTATCCAGGGAATACTGAATTACTTTTAGATGTCCGAATAATAAATAATCTTGAGACTACAGTATTTTATCTGAAAGTTGTTAAGTTAAAAAACCAAATGAATCAGCTGCCGCATTTGGAAGTAAGAACATTTTTAAATAAATCCAGACAGGCAAAATTTTGGTCAAATT
Source organism: Hippodamia convergens (assembly GCA_038502775.1). Taxonomy (NCBI): domain Eukaryota; kingdom Metazoa; phylum Arthropoda; class Insecta; order Coleoptera; family Coccinellidae; genus Hippodamia; species Hippodamia convergens. Next base: position 140,263,451 of record CM076607.1, on the reverse strand, counting down.
CAACACCCTGTATCTTTTTTCGTGATTCTCCGATTTTGTTGAGATTTCCACCAGGTATAGTACTGGGTCTTGTTATATTCACCTGAAATTTACTTTTCGAAAATACTTGTAGTTCATCCGTTATACAGGGTGAAACAAAAACTTGTTTTTTTACCCTCTATTTCCAAACACCCTGTGGTGAATTTGAGGAGTAAAATTTTATATCATTCAGTTTTAATTTGAATTAAGGCCCTTTCTTAACAAAATGTTTTTTGATTCACGTCAGTATGAGTTTTGACAAAAAGAGATACATTTTCAAAGAAAGTGTTGCATTTTTTCAATTTTTATAACAATTTAAAACATTACAATACCTTATCGACTAGTAAACATAAACAAACATCTGAAAGTTAATAGCGTGTATTTCCACCTCGCTTTCTCCTCACTCCTTTCATACGATGTGGCATACTTTCAATGCATTTCGAATTGCTTCTGGGGGAATATTTTCTCGTCCTTCAAGAAGGGCTGTTCGTAAATCGGGCTGCCGATTTTGAACATGTCTACCTAGCATATCTCAAACATGTTCAATTGGATTTAAATCCGGCCTTCTGACTGGTCAAACGAATCGTTGAATATTCGGCTCTTCAAAGTATCCTGTTACAACTCGTGTAACGTGAGGCCTAGCATTGTTCTCCATTAACAGAAATTGTTGCTTCTCCAGAAGCTTTTTCAAAGCAGATACTGACGTAAATCAAAAAACATTTTGGTAAGAAAGGGTCACACTTCAAATTAAAACTGAATGATATCAAATTTCTCGCCACGAAGTCACCACAGGGTGTTCAGAAATGACGGGTATAAAACAAGGTTTTGTTTCACCCTGTATAACGGATGAACTACAGATATTTTCTCAAAGTAAATTCCAGGTTAATATAACAAGACCCAATACTATATCTGTTGAAAATTAAAAGAAAATCGGAGAACCTCGAAAAAAGATACAGGGTGTTGAATTTGACAAAAATTTTGAAACGTCCTGTGGCATTCAGAATTCCTGACCTGAAAGACAAATGGTCGTATCCGGATCCCGGAGCAAATCAAAGCTCCAGCTCGGAAAAAAATTTCCATTTGCGTAAAGCAAAACAAAAATTTGAAATTTTTTTTCTTGCTTAATCTGAAGATTGCACGTCTACCAGTACTCCGAAATTGTAAACAAATAAATTCAGAGTCTTCAAGCTTCAAAAATACAGCCGGTTGAGAATCACCAGAAAATTCATGAAATTTTTTTGTTCCTTTAATTTTTCCAAACTAATCCGAAGATATCACACACTGAAAGGCGTGGGAAAATGCCTTCTTTTGTATCCTTTCATTTCAGTGGATATTTTGGTAATTAAATTTAGATCCCGACTACATCTGAATACAGACGAACCAGTATACAATTCATTCATTCATATTAGAGAGCGTTCGAATTTGGGACGTAGTCCGTTTCAAAATGATTATCATCAGAGCAAGCCATCAGCCGAGGCTTAATTTCTAGTAACAAAATGTTACTAAAAATTCCTGTGTACATAATGGATTGAAATATATCAATATAAGTTCGTTCTTTATGCAGACCCTTCGGCAATCTTTGCATTCTTGATGACTATCCAAAATTCAGCCAGGTTCTCGTCCTGTATTTTTTTTCTGAGTATTGTGGAACAAAAAGTATAAAGCTGACCTGACTTAACACTTTCATAGCAAAGTTTTTGACACAAATAGAAAATATTTGTTGATGAATTGAGAATCATTAGAAGTGTGAATGCTATAAAATAGGTCACTTATTATTTGTATTTATTGAAATGTACAGTCCATTTCATGATTCATTAAATAATATACCAAATGTTGATTTTGATTAAAATTCAGTTACTTTTCAAGCAGTTCAAAAAGATGGACAAACTGATTTATTCATTGTTTTTGATTTTAGAAAAAATAATGTCTGTTTGAAGGTATAATAATGTGGAATAGGTTTTCATCCACTGCTCACTTCTGATTGTTATGATTTGTCTTGCCTTCTTTTTCCTCAAAAATTCATCAGACAGGTCTAGGTGAAAACTGAAATTTTGAGACTCATTTATTTATCAGAAAACACCCCGAAATAGTAAATGATTGTAATAACTAGCAAAACGCGATCAATACTGGCAGAAATACCTGCTGAATTATTGAGAAAAACTCTCAGTCCCGACGATAAACTACTTCACGTTCCCTTGTAGTTAGGCGAGGCGAGAGGTTGATGAATTCCAGCCATCTTCAATTCGGTAATAATTGATAAATATTCCAATCCAACTAATTTGTCGATTTAATCAAGAACATAAGCATACAGAAATAAATCCGAAATATATTCAGGAGTTTAATTAAAACTCTGAAACGTCAAAACTTAATGTTTTCAATCAACACCAACCTATATCCCAAGACTCAAAAGTTACTGATGAGATATTACCAACATATTATCTGGATTCCACAGCCGCATGAGATGCCATTCATTTTGAAACGGACTATATTTTTGTGCGCGTTATATCTTTTGACTGTACTATTATTGAAGTTGGCTTTTGGAAAAATAACCTGAACCTTTAAGGTCCATCTACAACTTCAATTGTTCTTGCAATGGATGTTGTGCAAAGGTATGATTTCAGTCCTCGATTTGGTGCTCTGCCGGTTTGCCGTGAACCTGTAGATATAGGTGCTGGTCCGACCACCGTTGCCATCTGATTGCTTGTTCACGCTGCATTTCGAGAAAGAAGAGCGGAACTCCTTCCTGAATTTCCCTGAAAAAAGATTATATTATTTTTTTGGAAACAATCGGAACCGGATTTCGAGGGCAATTAAGAGTTGGAAAGGACAGAAGCGAGAGTTTTCAATAATTTCTGCGGAAAGGGTTTATTGTGGTGCTTTTGAATGGGGAACTTTTCCGGGCGGTTGTTCGAGTCTATAGAAATAAAAACGCTGAAAATTATCTCCATTTCTGGCCCTCGGAGGTTATCAATCAGAGTAGGGGTCTCGGAGTTTTGCTTTGACGGGTTCTCGTTTACAAACAAGTCTGATTTTCATGCGACCTATTCGTTTGGAAGAGAGGTTTTTGATAGGAGCCGTTCTGGTTCATTCTGATTTAGAGGTCAGTTTCCGCGCACTGAAATCCTTTGTGTCAGAACACATATTATTCGGTCGTCATCAGCGTTCTCGTGCGATTTACATGGAAAACCATGATATTTATCTGCCTACATTCAGTCCAAGAGCTAGCGACATTCATAAAGTACTCATTCGTATCGGAGAAATATTCTCTTCAATGCGGAGGTCTTCAAATGGCAAGTGCAGCTACTCTTATATTTCGAAAATTATTGTCCATTATTCAGGATTCTTTTTTTCTGAGAACGGGAAAATATCTAACCTTTCCATTTGTATTCTCATTCTAGAAAATAGTGCAGTAAAGGAAGGTCTGGAATCACTTTTTTGCTGCATTTTTTAAATGATGTTTGACACTAGAGTAGGCACTCAGAGACAAAAATGCAGGTTTCTGAATTTTCAGGAACCTTGAAAAGTTCGTGAAAATGTCGAAAAAATTACGTTTTCTCGAAATCTAGAAGAATTATAAAAAAAAATTTAAAACAAAATGTGTAGAACGGGAAATTCTTATACAAAAGTTGGCTTCTTGCATTCACGTGATGTTTATATTGACTAATTAGAGGTGCATTTATGTGGTGAAGTTCTCAGTTGCTAACTTCATCAGCTTCGGATAGCCGAAGACGCTTCAAGACAGCTTGTGGTTTTACCGAGGCTTTTATCATTCCCTTTTATGACGTGTTTATGAACAGCAATACGAAATGCCAGCACCCTCACCCAATGCTTAAGGTTCTAGAAAAGAAAGAGTAATTGAATTCGAAATCTGTTTAGACCGTATTCAGGGATTATTTTTAGTTTTTAGTGTCTGCCTAAAATTGTGTTATTAAAGGAGTTCTATAATTATACAAATAGCTGATTTTTCTGTAAGGTGTCTCTAGTATGTAATATTCTACTTTTTGCTTTTCATATCAATTTTCTAATAGATAATGAATTCAAAATATTGGGACCTCAAAATGAACTCATCAATGTGACGTTTCAACAATTAAATTTCAGTTTATTCATCAGTGTAAGAGAACAGAAACATCTTAGTCTTCGGAAACTGCCGATAGAAATGAAAAACAAGTAACTTGTGAATAGTAGTAGAGCGTCGAGCTATCAGATTATTTTTTTTGAATAATTTTTAGTGGGGAATGGACTAGTGGGGACCGTGTTTTGCAGATTCATCCGAGATGAGAAAATGTTGTCATCGAAGCTTCCCAAGTAACACAATATGGACAGCATTGCTCTTACAGCAAAAACTTATCTTTTTTGTTTAAAATAATGCTGCATCTTAGCTGTAGACCAGCATTTTCATTTTGTCTGCACCTTTGCTCATAATAATTGCATTTTTATTTTAATAAATGAAACGAACACAGCTTATTTGCTGCGACAGCATTATAGATATATATTCGTCTGCGGTTCAAGTTTTAATGCACTTCAAATAGCCATATAGCTTCAAAAGCTTTATCGCTTTCTGGTACGCTGTGATGTTTAAATTATGACTATGCGTTTGCATCGACAGCTTAAATACTGTTATCTTGTGTGTGTATATGTCAAAACCTTTTAAGTACTTAGGTTATGTTTCATTTTGATATTACTTATACGTTTTGATGAAAATGAATGGATCGTATATATATGTAGGTATAATATATTCACATTTATTCTTATAGTTTAACTAACTTTACCTTATCCAAATGTCCTCATTAAAATGTTACCTCTGAAGAGAGAAACAAAATAAGAAGTTTCGTGAGATGATATATCTAATTTTTTTATGTTAGTTTTCATCAATGAAGGAACTGACATAAAAATACAATACTCCCTCTGTGATAATATCCATTTTGTTAATCATATAGTTTGTACCTCGATTGTCATCTGACAACCTGGACAGTGTAGACGCGTGCGCACAACTGGCATTTTGGTGTGTTGGCTCCTACATGAAATATCAATGCTGCGTTAGCAGCAATAGAGCTGTCGCAGAAATACTGTACTACAATGCGTACAAAAATGCTAGGTAACTGCTATATCGCTTCCGAATGACTATTTATCGATCCTTCTTCGAATATGGTCGCTACCCTCACGAATTGGAAACAAAACAATTACATAAATAATTCAATTAGAGATAAAAAATATCAAATTCCCTATTTTAGCTGTTCTTTTATCAACGTGTCAACATTGAAAATATATCAAATGAAAAAAACTATTTTAAAAGTTCAGGTCTGTGTACCAACACGAATCACATGGAAACATAATTCAACCTAGTAAATGATACTGATTATTCGAATGTTGCCTGAAAAATCCAATTTTTTTTAAGTTTCGGAGTTTTGTTTTTTCCGAAATTGATAACTTTTTTTCAATCTTACGAATTTCGCAGGCCCCTTATTTTGTTCGAGGCAGATGGGTAGATTTCACGATGAATCTCTTTTGGCACAAGAAAATTTGGTATTGTTGCGAAGTATTCAACAAATCTTCAATCATAATTTCTGCTAACTTCAATGTAATAATGAAACAAATAGATCACATATGATAGGAAATTTGACATTGACATTGAGGGCACGAAATTGTGTCAGCTGAAAGTTTATCTAACCTTAAATATAATAAATGTTTGACATTTTCTATGTAAAACGTTAAACACAACCACCACCTTGGTTGGCAGAACTGGAAAGCTATGATGCTTCGAAATAGCATTATTGTTCAATGAAAAGAAGGATAACAGCGCTGTGAAATGCATTTTTTACACACATTAGTGCTATAAGCAACAATTTTTCGTTGATTACAGCAATGAATTATAGCTGCTATGACGTTGTCACAGACAAAAAAAAGTGCTCCAAATCTTCTGTCGCAACATTCCGGCAGCTATTTAGCAGACACTATATAGACTTCTGCGAATGCTAAATAGCATTTATTTTTTCTGCCGCAACGTTGCCGAAGAAGTTTCAAAGCACATTGTGTTACTTGGGTTAGCAGAGACAGACCGGTTTAGTCCTTCTTAGGACTCATCAGTGCCTCTCAGCCGGCAAAGATGAACGAGCACCCTAGAGATCAGAATTCGAGCAATGCGGGAAGACAAACCTCAGTGCTATAAAAAGGTTCGCCATGTAGCGGAGCGTAGCTGAACCTCCTCTGTTTGATGAGGAATTCCGGTGAGAGGAGGTTCAGCTACGCTCCGCTAGATGGAAAACCTTTGTATAGCACTGAGGTTTGTCTTCCCGCATTGCTCGAATTCTGATCTCTAGGGTGCTCGTTCATCTTTGCCGGCTGAGAGGCACTGATGAGTCCTAAGAAGGACTAAACCGGTCTGTCTCTGCTAAGCTTCGATGACAACATTTTCTCATCTCGGATGAATCTGCAAACGGGGTCTCCACTAGTCTATTCCCCATTTATATCCATCTTGGCCCATGATTAGGGTGCTAACTTTTCCTATCATAATTAATTTCAATTTATAAGGAATTATTAATGACTGATTTGAATTCCCTCAATCCTTGATCATGAACAGTTTTTTGTAAACCAAAAATAATTGGAAAATAATAATCGAATAGTTCGACGATACAAAACACAATTTACATGTTACTTAGATGTGGTTTTCGTCCCGGAAGATCCACTATCGACCAGATTTTTATACTACGACAAATAAAGATTTTAAACAGGCATATGACTCTGTCAGCAGGGAAGTGCTGTGGAGAGTCATGTTAGAGATGAGAGTCCCCAAAAAATTGATAAGCTTGGCACAGGTATGCGTGCAGAATTCAAGTGCGCAGGTTAGAGTTGGCAATATTACATCAGATGAATTCCAAATTGAAAACGGTCTTAGACAGGGAGATCCCCTTTCCCCGTTATTGTTCAACTTCGCCTTGGAATATGCAGTTAGAAAAGTACAATCAAACACAGGGTTCGAAGGTCCTACTGGCTTTTGCCGACGATGTGGACATAATCACACAGTCCATTAGAGACGCGAAAGAAGTTTTTACCCTGTTGGAAGAAGGAGCCAAGAAAGTAGGCCTCAGGATCAATGAAGAAAAGACCAAATATATGGTAATCACAAAAAACCCAAGATCACTTATCGGTCAAAATGTTACTATAAATGACTACAATTTTGAAGTAGTAAAAGAATTTAAATATTTGGGAGCAGTCATAATATGCTGATAACAAGAATGAAAGAGACGTGGAATCGAGAATTATGGTCGGAAACAGGGCATATTATTCCTTGGCGACGCTTTTGAAATCAAAATTAATTTCAAGAGAAGCGAAAATAAAAATCTACAGAACTATCATTCGTCCCGCAATAACTTATGGGAGTGAGACATGGATCCTGAATAAACGTGAGGCTGATAGATTGCTGGTACTGGAACGGAAGATCCTGAGGGCTATTTTTGGGCCTTGTAGAGACGAAATAACGGGAGAATAGAGAATAAGAAAGAATCAAGAACTACAGGCACTCTATGGGAACGAGAATATAGTGCGACACATCAAGTCCAATCGCATAAGATGGGCAGGACATGTCATGAGGTCACAAGATGGAAGACTCCTCAATACAGCATTCTGGGAAAGGCCTGAGGGTAGAAGAACGGTTGGTCGTCCAAGAAAACGGTGGAAAGACGCAGTGACCAGTGATTTGCAGAGACTGGGAGTAACACAATGGGAGCTAGCAGTACAAAATCGACTAGAGTGGAGAAGAATAGTAAATGCGGCCAAGACTCACCTTGAGTTTTAGAGCCATTGATGATGATGATGACTTAGATGTCACCCTATCGGCACCCCCAGACGACTATCTTCTTTTGTTGAGATTCATTTTGAGCTATGTTTATATTTTTATGTAAATTCACCTTTGAAAAATATCACTATTTTAAAATATTCAAGAGGAAATGAACTTCTCCAAAATAATTCAGCTACATACACAAATCTAGAGAGAGAAACAATACAAGAAGAATTTAGCGAACCAGACCGAGCAACAACTGCCTATGAATTCTGTAAAACTAACAGATATGCCTATCCCGTGGTATTACGATTCAGTATTTTTTTTTTCAGAATTAAAATATATAATAATATAATCTATATTCACCTCCGCAATACCTCTCAGTAGGCAAACAAAGAATTGCAACAGATAACCCAGATCAGAACAAATAATGATTACCAATAACCATCGAAGATCTCTCTGGGAGGTACTTATTACGTTTTGAAGAAAGTAAAGTGTGTTAGGTCACATTTTTTCAGACACGAATCATCTACAATATTGGATTCACATTAGTAAATTCTAGCTAGTGTAACAAATTTTTGACTCCCTAGGTATATTAACTCGCCTAATAATGGCAGTAAACATTCCTTAAAACAATAATCGAACTGAAAAATCTCTCTTTCGTCTTATTTTGATATTGTGACTTAACACACTTCACCTCTGGGGTGCTGATAGAGGATGTTTGGACTCGCTGTTTGGCTAATTCAGCTAGTCTTAAAATAAGCTCCATCCAACTTATTTTTTCATTGATTATTACCCAGTTATACTTTTAGTCCTCTTATATCTAGCCGGTTATTTCCCCTAAGAATTTTACAACGATCTTGAAATTAACGATGCCATAACCATAAAATAAATCTAACATAATTGATGCTTTTATATAAGGAACTTGATAACGCATCATCATAAATTTGCCAATTGTTGCACTAAATGATGCTGGAATTGGTTCAGAATATGATAATAAAAAAATCGAGGTAGGGGGAGAACCTCGTACCTTAGGACAACCATGATATGAACAAAATTTCAAGATCGAGTATTCTTCCATGTTGACAATATTGTTAAACTAAGCAAGTTCCATGGAACACAGTCAATAATTCTAGAAGAGCTCTAATCAAAATCACTAAGCAACAGGGATTTGTCACCATTTTGACTCATCCAATAGACTGAAAAAGTCGTTACTTCACAATATGGCTACTGGATCAAAACAAACATTTGTTTATATCCATTCAAATGTAATTGGCCATAAGAGGCGAGAGGCTCTCAGTAAAATGGAAATTTGATATTCTTATGGGTATATTCAAGTAACGAAATTGCAATATTTGGAATCTACAGAAGTTATAGAATATATGGTTGATCTTTTGTTCTTTGAGATCATCTGTAATGAATCTTCCAGATAAAATCATAAAATTATACCGAATGTTCATTATCGATATTAGTTGAATAATAGTTTTTTTATTTCAGAAATGATGTCTGTGGTATTTCTATCAGATATTCTCGATGAAATTCAAGGAAATATCTAGAAAGAGCAAAAATACTGTTCAGTGTGGCCACATAATTTCCTCAACCTACGATGGCTCTGTTGTGTTCGGGTTGTGAATGCCTGAGAGGACAGCATCTCTGTCACCGCATGGCTGCTATGATGAATTCATGGAAACAAAAATATGACCAAAACTGATTCAATCCTCCAGTGGAATAAGCCTTATACCTCTGCTGACAAATATTCGTTTACTGCGATCATACTTATATGATGATGATTTTTTACAACTCGCCTACGACCTTTTTACATATCTGTTCGAAACACATGGTCCATTGTTTGAATAGCGTATTATATTGATTTTCTTTTTTTTGGAAATATATATTTCATTTTTTTCTCATAAGGTAAAAATCATAGTGGCCCTCTTTTTTCTTTTTCTAATACATCAGACACATTTCAATTATTCAAAAAGTCACTCGACTTCAGTCGATATACAATATAATATAGCATGTCGATTTATAACAAATAAAAATGTTGAATTCATTGCCTGACCTTTCATTACATTGTATTAACCATATAAATCAATTACGAATCATTATTTCCATTTTTTATTCAGTTAAACGTAAGATCAAATTGAAAGTATTGAGCAGTAAGTACACCAGTGTACCTGAATACTGAATATAATGAAATAAAAGGGTATCATATATTCAATTCAAAAGGTGGTTTCCCATTTCTCCATTTTCTTGTGAAAGAAAATTATTCTCGGCTGAAAAAATATGACTTTTATTTACCAGCATCAATTTCTAACAATCGAGAAAAGGAGTATTGGAATGAAAAGATCTCAATTTACTGATTCCATTTTCTTTTCTCCTCAACAATACGTCTGAAAATGAATCTTTTGATCATATTGCTCTTGAAAATGCTCGGTTTAATGATGAATATAGCGTTATCTGATCGTTTGAAATATCGGGTTGGGCGTGAAAACGAAAAAACACTTTCTCGAACATAAGATGTTTGAAGGAGATGTTAAATGAACCTGAAAAAAGTCTCTAATTCAATAATCTGACGATATGGATGTGACGTGAACTCGCGGCCATAATGTGAGTTGTAAGAAAATTCGAAATTTTGACATACCTACACTCGGGCGCGTCAGATTAAGATATAATATAAATATATGGTTTATTTTCATGTCCCAGCTGTACCGTATTTCAATCTGAAGATTACCTTGAGGAATTCGCTAAATTTGACCATTCAAATTCTTACTTAATGAATTGGAAAGAACAAGAAATAACATGCGGATAAGGAACTTTATATATTATTTTCAATGAATAACTACTTGTATTCATAAAATGATTATTTAGTTAATCATTCGATCCAAAGCTACGCCACGCCACTTTATAATTTTAGGAAATATACAGAAGAATTCAGGAAAAACATCAACAACAAAAATTGTCTCAAACCATTTTGATAAATCAACAACTATTAAAGTTTATGAATATTCCCTATGAGTAATATCAATATAGATTGTGTTTTTTGTGATGAAATTACCTCACAAAAATCAATTAAATTCACGTAAGAAACATTGAAATGAAAGTACTGAAAATTGAGGACTACCGTCGGAGTGAACCGATTCTTCGAAAATTCCGAACAACATTCGGGATTGGAGAATCCAATCATCTTTAACGCAGCAATGAACCACCAAGGGATGTAAACTTTCCAGAAGAAAAAGATTCGCAGAATTTCAGGGTTGCGTTCATAAACTTACTCAGAGTAAACTCTCCTTATTCTAAATCGTTCACAAACTTACTTTGTCTTCCTCGGAATATACTCTGTGAGCGTTTATAAACTTCCTCTCAGTAAGCTCTGCATACTTTGCTATTTGGGAGAGTAAACACCATACTCTGACAGCTGTGACGTATGATTTTCAATCTGTCCTACTCCCGCAGACTGTTTGAAACTTGAATATTATTCGAATAAGTATTAATTTCTAGTTTCGTTTTATTTCAATATCGAAATACGAAACAATAAATTTTCCACGTGAAACAACTTTTCTGTGTAATAAAGAAATACAGGAAAGAGAAAGAATTACTTTAATGAGTAATAAATCTGATGAAATTGCTAGCAGTGAATTACCGAAGCACAAAGTGAACTCAAACTAAACAGGAGATAAGGGAGTTTCGAAAAGAGTTTCTCCCTGTATTGCAGAACCTAGACTGGTCCGTTCAAGTTCATATAAATCGAGACATAAGAAGTCCCACAATAACAGTCTTTTGTACCTGATTAGAAATCTACATTGATATTTGGTTATATTCAAGAATTGAGAAGGTTCATTCATATTTTGCTTTGTCTTTTATTCAATATTTTTTAACTTCCTTGAACAAAACTATTTCGTGTTACGAAGTATTTAATTTTTTCTGGCGTAAAGTCAATAAAGCAACAAAACATGTTATAATTTTTTCAATTTTCTGCTTGCAAGAAAAGATTACAGACACTAACATACTTTTTTATTGTTTCTGTCTCATTAGAAGTATTTCAACGTCCTGAGAACATTTATAAATTCCCTCAAAATCATCAAAAACACGATTCTGCTCTGCTTTTGAAATAAAAAAAAATAGACTTTACTTCGAAGACACAACTAAAAATTTACAACTAGAGAATTTTTTCCTCAAACTTCTATTATTCATTCAAGATAGCAACAATTCAATATTGAAATGATATAAAAATGTATATACAAAAGTATTTTTCATATGAACCTTTGTTCACAGGTTTGAATGACATTTGTCAGAGTAAGATTGTGAACGACGAGTGTGGAGTAAAGACCGGATTATATTTCTGATCTTATGGCCATACTCTTATTCTACTCTCTGAGTTTGTGAACGCAGCCCAGGCAAATAAACTATGTTTAGTGGACTTCCCTTCCCGATCTTTCATTCCATGAAAGCAACCAGGGTCTTGACACCTTCCTACCTCCACCCCAAATAGTATTTTTAATTGAGACAACAAATACTCGTGTCGCTGCATACGCCAATATTTAGTGATATCGTCAATAGATGACTCTGTTTCTGTTTGAGTCATGTTTCGTGTTTGTCAAACATATGTTTTATTGACATAATTCACACAATTATTGACCACATTAAGTATGTATTAACATTCACAAGATCAAATAGATATGAAGAAGATTGTTATTAGTTATTTATTGAATATTGGAGAGTTATTATCCACTTTCTTATCATTGTAAAACACAATCTGTGACAAAATTCCAAGAAATGAAAAAGAGAAGAATTTCTTAAGGTGAGTACAATTATAATTTTCCACATTCATTTCTTGTTCTTTTTTTATTGGCTCAATCTTTCAAATTTATTTTTTTTACTCAGTGATTGAGAAAAAATTTATTCTTTACAGGTAAAAGAGCTGTGATACTTTCTAAATTGAACTGTTTGAGGCGATCACACTTGAAGACACAGGAACAGATTCTCTACAACATGATTTACAAACTGAAAATACAATCAAACCAGAAGCAGTATCAAATCAAGAACTATCAAGAAAGATTAAGTGCTGCACTTGTGAACCCGAAAAAAATTCAGGCAAAAACTCTATGAGGAAAAAGGGAACAAGCAAATCTTGAGAAGCCAACTTTTTAAATGTACACTGTGTTCCAAATTGGGTGTGACTGCACTGTATCTCAGCTATTATTGAAGATAGAGACATGCATTTTTTGCGACCCTGTGTCACTTTTGGTAAAACTTTTAAATATACATATATGTTTATTTTTGGTAATTGTCTAGACTGATCCGAAAATTGACGAAAAATTCAGTAAGCACTAACCTTAATATGCAGAAGAGGAATCTTATTTCAGATTTATCTGGTCGGTCTTGGTTCTTCTAAAAAAAATCTCAAATTCATTGACGGTCAAATCAACACTTCAATTTTCAAGTTCGTTATAATATTTCAGTTTCGTGGCCTTTTTCTCATTATGAATACAAAATTCTCGATTTTTTCTTAATTTATAGCCTTCTTTATCATTGGATTTCCCTAAAATTTTATGATTTCTAAGTGTGTACAATCCGGTTATATGATGGCCATCTTCATTGCTACGTCATACGAATCACGTTATATTGCGCTGTTGACGTAGAAATGAAGATGAGTAGATGACAAATATCAATCATATCACCGGATTGTAAATACTTAGGAATCATCACATTTTAGGGAAATTCAGTAATAAAGAAGGCTATAAATTAAGAAAAAATCGAGAATTTTGTATTCATAATGACAAAAAGTCCACGTCACAGACTTGAAGAATGAAGTGTTCGTTTAGGATAACCCTCAATGAGTATTTTAGAAAAAAACCAAGATCTGAAAACAGATTCTGCATATCAAGGTTAGTGTTTACTGAATTTTTCGTCAATTTTTGAGATTTTTGGGTCAGTGCAGACAATTACCTCATTTTATGTATATTTATATTATATTTGTATATTTTTGTATAGAGAACAGTAATAAATATATATTTGTGAAGGACTATTGTTTTCAATTGATTGGAATTCAGAAAAGGTCAGCCTACTGAGAATCCAAAAATGCAAAATAAGAACGTTATTCGAATTTCGCGCCAAGCCTGCCGAAAAATGTGATTAAGTAGTAACTTGTACTATACTAGTTGAGACAACAACCGCTTGGGGTTTAAAAAAGTTGTTTTCATCATAGAACGTCAGTGTCCGATCTATTTTACTTTGTTATCTGTGAAAGCAACTTGACATCGCTTAAGACAACTTGAAACACGGCACGCAACTCATGTGAAATTTCGACCGTCAATTGTTTGTCTTAAACCCGAAGGAAATCGACGTTTAATCTCACAGGAGTTCCCAATGGACACGTTTCCAATCAATTTTTGATAGGGTTGAAATATTAACGATCCAAACTCACGCTTCTCGCTGTACGTTGGAATCGGCGTACGTAAGTCAGTATTCCGGCTTCAGGGAAACGTTTTCTGTTGTGACGTCGTTTCTCATTCTATTGCTAGCGGACCTGGAGCTCTTGTTCGTCTTGCGGTAGATGGCGCTAAATTGATAGCTGTCGGTCCGGCTCCCCTGGCAGCTATGTTCGAAAGCCCGTCGGAATTCTTTTCGAAATTTACCTGCGTCAATAGAAAAAAACTGTTAGTGTCCACTAGACTAACATTCTGCAACTATCTAAGTTTCTATTCTATCTATCACTAACGAGATTTGGGGAAATTCTTTCGGGCAAAACAGTTAACGCACATTATGGAAATCTCAAATTTATTATACAACTGAAGGTGTCCTCAATGATAATTATTTTTATCAGAATCATGTATGCATCTGTTATCCACTTTCAACGTTTTTCTTCAATACAGATGTTTTTCCCAGCAGGAATAAAAACAAACATGATATTCTAAAATCAGTTGTTCTCGATCAATTCTAGTGATCAATAGTTTTTCTTTCGTTTGATTTTCTACACTCGATCGCTATGAAACGCGAAACACGCAATTTGACCCAAGAGGAATGTGCCCAAGCGGTAGTTTTGCGAGAAGAAGGGTGGACATACGCAAGAATTGCAGAAAGGTTAGGAGTTTCCCATACAAGTGTGTACAGAATGTTGCAGCGATTCCGGAAGACAGGTATGAATGTCCGAAGATCAGAACAGGGTAGACCACGGGTAACAACTACCATTCAAGAACGTTATACTAGAGAATTTTTTCGTTGAGACAACGGTTTGCAACCGCTCGCTTCCTTCTAAATCAGCGTGAGCAAACACATGGGGTGCAAATTAGCACTCAGACAAAAAGAAATTGCCTCAGAGAATATAATTTAAGTCCTCGTGTCGCGGCAAGAGGCCCAGCTCTTACACCATCCCATCGAAAGACGCGTTTGGATATAGCGAGAGAGCATATCCATTGGGAAGAGGCCGATTGGAAAAGAGTTCTCTTCACAAATCAGTCTAGATTCAGCCTCTTCCATTGTGATCAACGCTCCCTTGTATACAGAAGTTCACATGAAAGATATGCTCAGTGCAATTTCCTGAATACTACTAGTTTCGGGGAAGGATCGATTATGGTATGGGGTGGAATATCTTTGACTGCACCAACCTAGTAGTTGGTGATGATTGAGTATGAATGCTGATAAGTATATAAGGATCATTCTTGAAGAGCATGTTGTGCAAGTTGCCATGTCAAGTCTTTGGAAAATTCAAAGTTGATCATCCCTCCTTAGAAGCTAGAAAATCATGTATATGAGACCATTGGCCAAGTTGTTGTCAGTATTTGGATCTGCTTAAAAACAAGAAGGGATTATTGAGGGACATCCACGAATCCATGGAAATGTAATTTCGAAAACCTATACGTCTATACACCCTTTTAGGTTGTCTCCTGCAATGAGTATCAGATGATTTTTCTCTATTTCAGTCAAGTTTTGTGAAATATCGTCGAAATTCAAGGAAAATTTCGAATAATATATCCAAGTAATTTCTGTACAGAGCTGGACTTATCATGTGGGGGGCCTTTAAATAGTGCATTTTACGAGGCTTTTTTTCAAGCCGTAGGCGATCGCCTGATCTGCCTAATAGTTCATTAGTTAATCTAGCTCTGTTTTTGTATAGTCTTAGCAGCTGGTGTGACTGTTATGAAAATTGACAGATTACGAAATTTGAATTCACAACAGACAACATTGACAACCTCGAAACGTCTGATTTCAGTTCATTTTGTAATGAACTGATTACGCTAGTGATATAGAATAGTATATTCTAAAACAAGTTGCGGAATGCTCCTATTCCAACACGAATGCGATGTGCATAAGTGTTGGAATTGCCTTCTGCAACAAGTATTAGACGGTATTTTCTCTATTTCAGTCAATTTATGTGAAATACTCTCGAAATTCAATTGAAAATTCAGATTAGTGACTGATGTTTTGTATCTTGGCAGTTGGTGTGACATACGAAATCTGACAGATCACGGAATTTGAATTGATTTGATCGAAACTTGATTCGATCGGAGGGCAGTAGTGACAACCATAAAACGAAAAATATAACTGAAAACAATGCTATAATGAGTTTCATTACAGCACTACTTTTAGTACTGTAATGAACGCATTACGATACTGAAATAGAGAAAAATAACAATTACATTGGTTGATTCATGACCGGCGTGTACGCCATTTTGCAACAAAGATCAAAATAGCATTCGAATCGCCATCCGTCTTGATCAAAGATTCTTCCATGAAAATAAGGTCTCTTCTGAATCGCATGCTTTTCGAATTGAGTTCAGCAGAAAACCCTTTTTGTAATTGCTTTCAAACAGTTCAGATATCCATAAATAACTGTTAGCAACGAGCATATCATAATATGTGAGGTATCAATTATGATCTATGTTCACCCTTTCATAAGAATCTTTATGACTTTATTCCAAAATAATCCAGGTTAGTTCCAACTGGAGAATTTATCGTGCAATGTATTAGCAGAGTTCTGTTCCAGAATGAATGAGGAAATCTACCAACCAAGAAATATTGAGGAGGTGCGAAAAATGTTTGGAAGTAGGTGGGGGAAATTTTGAAAATGTGTTAGGATTCAATTTTCTATTCTGATATATCTGAATGAAAGTTCGGGAAGTTTTATGACTGGTTTTTATAAGTTTTGCATTACAATTTAGGCTTTCGATATTTTCATTTTGAGCATTAAAAAAACCAGTGCTCGTTTTCTTTGAAAAATGAAATAAGTTTTGAGGAATATGAACAACAGAGGCTTGGAAAAATATTCTGAATAAAGTCAAAGATTATGAAAGGGCGAAAATAGATCATTTTATAATAATGTTAAGCTCGTAGCAGTTATTTCTGAATATCTCGAAAATGGTACATTTTAGATATAGGGAACCATGATAACACTCCTCTCATTTTTAGTCCACAAATTCATATGTGAGTAAAAAAAAATACGGTTTCCATTTGAAAAAAATCGAGTTTTTGACTATTTTGGATTCCAACTCTGACACTCTCATTTTACCTCCCAGTATATCAAAACGTTATTTTCTCTACAGGTTGAAGTCGAATATCGTTTCGGTAACTCATTTCAAAAAACCGATCAGAATCATTGAATTTTCAGTATTTTACAAGCCTCAATTTGTATTATTTTTTTCACAAAACAGTGAATAACTCGAAAAAGGCTCTAGATGGCTATAGGGCATGATACATAAAATGGATGTGGCATTCGAAGATCTATCTGAAAAACACATAATTAACCATTTGAAACAAATTGATACCATTTCCGGTGAAAGCGGAAGTCATTGATATTTGAAAATATATCATAAATTAAGATATAGTTGACTTATATATCCACTCAAAATTTGAAATTGATCGAATAAATATTTCTCCACAATTTCTAATGGGCACTCCCGGTGGGACAGTCTGTTAAATTGAATGCACTTCTGAGCAGCCGTTGGAGTGAATCATTAGTTGATCTTGTAACTTTTAGCCCACTTATGTGATTTTATTTCACCTCAAACTATATGGCATAGTGACACAAAAAAAATTGTGATTCCAGACAAAATATGTCCAACAACTATGGAAATCATGATATAAGCTCGAATTGTGATATCACTCCAATTCTTCGCATGATTGATATGAGAATGCCTGACAGGCATAGTATAATAGTTGAATGATAACTCCTGAATATGACGCCAAGGGGACTGAATTAACTGCCAGCAAATCGATTCGTAATGAGATAAGCTGCAGGTTATAAATTTTGGGCTTGTACTACAATACACAGGAAGGAATCCGACTCCATTCAATAAAATATTTTTTCCATTCACTGTAGCAGGGTGAGTCTCCAACCTCTCAAAATATCACTTGATATTGTTTATTATTTCCGTAAAACTAAGAGGAGGAAAGTTATCCAGCGAAGTCTATTTGTAGCTGATATTCAACTTCAATTCTTTCAGAAAAAAAAAACAGTTTTCGAATGTTTTTCAGTCTAAAGGAACCAATCATTTCTATTAGACCCTCTCTGAGATAATAAGAGATTTCATTTGAAATTGTATTTAACGAATCAATATTGAGACTACGAAAAATAGTAACGAGTTATACTTTCAGGAGATGTTCTCGCTGAATGAGCTGTCTGAATATGACGGGGATGCAGATTGTACGTGGTTATACACTGCGCAAACAAATTAACAGCTCATCGAAGGGTGCATTCGGATTTTGCGAGAGAACATATCCATTGGAGAGAGGCTGATTGGGAAAGAGTTCTCTTCACAGGTGAGTCTAGATTCTGCCTCTACCATTGTGATTGATGTTCCCTTGTGTACAGGCATTCACATGAAAGATATGCTAGTGCAATTTACTGAATACTATTGGTTTCGGGGCAGGATCGATTATGGTATGGGGTGGAATATCAATGACTGCACGCTCAGACCTAGTGGTCGTTGATGATAGAGCTATGAATGCTGATAAGTATATAAGAAACATTCTTGGAGAGCATGTAGAGCCATTTGCCCTATACTTTGGTGAAAATTTGCCAGACCCCATTTTGCACGCATTGTTCATGAGTACCTTGAAGAGGTTGAAGTCTCTCGAATGGAATGGCCAGGAATAAAACCAGATCTCAATCCGATTGAGCACGTTTGGGACAACCTCAATAGAAGGCTGAGAAGTTCAGAAAATCTTCCAACTACTCCTAATGACTTAAGAATCCAACTCGGAGAAATCTGGGAAGGATTAGATCAGAACATTTTAAGATTACTCATTTTGAGTATGAAACTTCGCTGCCGAATTGTAATTAACGCAAGGGGTGGAAATGCCAAGCATTGAATCACTTATCAGCATTTCAGTATTTAGAAAATTTTTCATTTCTCTTCGTTCACATCAGATTCGGTGAAATCCTGAATGTTTATTCCATAATGTGTCTTGTTTCGTTCAAAACCTTCCCGAAAGAGCATGAAGAATAAGTTATCAAGTCAATGTAGAGTTAACTTTCATTAAAATTGAGATTTTCAAAATGTGCGTTAATTTTTTTGCGCAGTGTATATATTCCCTGAACATCTCCTGAAAGTGTAACTCCTGAAGATGCCAAACACTCGAACTGGAGAAACGTCTGAATTTATCCACGCTGCCAGCCGAAATGCTCGAAAAAACAAGTGACATTGAGCGATGGCGGCAAAAGCCTCAATCAATTCATCAACGATAGAATGACTTCGTCTTAGAACAGAGTAAATTCACTAAATTACATGAAATGAAATGCAGTTGGGTTAAAAAGAACTTGCTAATTAGAGTCTGAATAAATGTCGTTTTGAGACTCAATTATTCATTGCTATCTTCATACAACAACTCCTTGATTAATGAATTTTCCTGAGAGTTTAAAAACCTCTCTCGTCAAACCAATTTGTAAAAAGAGTTATCGTATTCTATTCCAGAGCTTTCAGTTTTGTTTACTCTTTTTCAAGAACTCATTTGGCGACTGCCAGCATGGACTCAAAACTGAGCTATAAACACAACCATCGGGAAAACAGAATTGGAAAAATCACAGTCATATTCTGGTTGAACATTGGCAGAATCAAAACCTCAGAGGAAAGTGACATCGAAAAAAAGGCTGAGACGACAGATTCGGTTAGGTGGGAATGTAGAGCACAACGTATCGAAACAGTAACACTCCAAACGCGGTATGTGTGATTTCATATCTGTTGTAAAAGAATACAACAGTTTCATTCAAGTTTCTTCTACCCGAAACTGGTTTGAATATATGTAGAATAAATAAAAAAAAAAATGAAAAAACAAAAATACATTTTACGAGAAAAATTCAAAAAACAGAAACTTTTTCTATCAAAATAAAAAAGGAAATCGAAAACGAATTCTAAAACATGTGAAATTGGAGATCGACAAATTCAAATTAAATGTTCAAATAATCCTCCTTGTGGTGCCAAACAGTAGCCAAATCTATTATAAAGAGATGATCTCATATCTCTGAAAAAATAAGGCATACTTACTATTTTGGCACAAATTTGGAAAGCCGAACGTGAAGTTATCGGCCCATTTTCAAAGGCAACAATGAAAGAAGCTATTGTATCCGCAATAGATTGACCATCGAAGTACCATTTTATGATTTGAATTTTCTCTTTAACCGTGAACATTTTGATTTGAGAGAATCTCATTTATTTTCAAACCGTCTAGCTTTCACATCTGACCTTGGATGCGACTAATGTACATTGCAATTCGCGGCAGCCGAGATCACCTCCTCCTGCCGAGATCAGGCCTCCTTGTCATTCCCACAATCCACTCCTCCATTTGTTATGGGGAGGCATGTTCTAAACAGAAAACGAAAGGACAACAGGTGTGAAAGAAAATCATGGGCATTGACCACAGAATATCGGAAGGCTACTTATTTGATTTTTTTTAACAATAAAAATTGAAATTAGCTACGAAACACAAATCCAACAAAACAAAAATCATTCGAAACACTAAATATATCCTCAATTGCAAACACAAATTGCACAAAACGCTGCAAAGAGTTCGAAATCGTAAACTCAAATCAGAAAATGATGTTCAGAATTGTTTTTTCAATCTAACTGATTTACGCCAAAACCATTACCCTACTAAATTGAAAATCTGTTTTTTTTTCAGAAATATCTTGATTTATGGAGGTTTGGGCGTTGGGTCAGCAACCCAACACCAAATAAAATGACCAAGTTGTTGAATTTCTCATTCAACAAGCCTTGGAATAACAGTGGTGGTATACAACGATGAACGAGTGAATGGACTGAGTATGAGAATAAGAACTTGAAATGTATAGGGAATCTCAAGCACCAGGGGATCATTATTGCTGAAGAGTTGGAGGATTTAAGATTGAAAATAAAATAGAGGAGCAGTTCAGAGAAATGCAAAGACTTGAGAGGCTTGGTGAAGAGAACTGGGTATACGGCATAAGGCTGTTTCTTAATGATATGTTCTATATATTGCAATCATATTGTTATTAAGCCCAGAATACATACATACATACATCTTGATTTATGACACACACTTTGACACGCATTTTATGTTTTATTCCTTAGTTATGTTGATCTTCTTTGTTTCATGGAATCTAAAAGCAACAGTTAGGCTCATTTTCATCAAACGAAATATATTCTCTGAAAAGTTTGTTCCTATTATTCTGTGGAATTCTCTAAGGAATCTTCCCCAACTTTTTGTATCTTGAATACGGATGGCGTCACGAAAATTTTTTACTGAACAAACCCCCATTATTTTTATTCTAGAGAGATGGTCAAATTTTTTGGAAAACCTTGTATAAATATCAACAAAGTATATAACAAAAAATTTTATGGTTAGTACTAATTTCTCATGTACAGGGTGGGCATGTTTCGATATTTTAGCACTACAACTTTTGAACCAGAGGAGATAGACAAAATCTGATACCCCATTCTCGATCTCTTTTTCGGAGAAACTGACAAGAGTAGTATTCATTTTTGGCTACCTTCTTTTATTTTCGAGTTATAGGCGAAAATTGGAAAAATGGCGATATCGAAAAAAATTTATATCTCCGCCACTACTGATGATAGAGCTCTGAAATTAAAACATTATATAGGCACTTTTCTACGTAGAATCCAGTGGCATGCTCGCCTTTTTTGCAGCATTTTCAATTACGAAGCTATGACACAAAGTAATGTTTTTTTGAATAGGAACACTAGATTTCCGTGCCATTTTCTGAAAGCTTAATTTTTTCTGATTTCAAACATATATAACATCGTATGGTTCGGTTCAATAAATCAATATGAGTATAGAAATTGGTCAAGAACATCTGAGTCTCAATACTTTCTATGGTTTCAATTGTCGATAAGCACGAAAAATTTAGTATCCTATAATTACCACAATTTCTTTCTAGTAGTCTTTTCATTTCTATGCTCTTGTTATAGGAAGCTACATTTTTCTGTGCTCATCAACAGCTGAAACCATAGAAAGTATTGAAACTCACATGAAAATAGGTTTTTGACCAATTTCTATACTCATACTGATACAAACTTCACGATGTTATATATTTTTGAAATCAGAAAAAATTAAGCTTTCAGAAAATGGCAAAAAAATCTAGTGTTTCTCTTCAAAAAAACATAACTTTGTGTCATAGCTTCGTTATTGAAAATGGTGCAGGAAAGACGAGCATGCCACTGGATTCTACGTAAAAAAGTGCCTGTAGAATGTTTTAATTTCAGAGCTCTATCATCAGTATTAGCGGAGATATAAATTTTTTCGATGTCGCCATTTTTCCAATTTTCGTTTATAACTCGAAAACAAAAGAAGGTAGCCAAAAATGAATAAAACTCTTGTAAGTTTCTCCGAAAAAGAGATCGAGAATGGGGTATCAGATTTTGTCTCCTCTGGTTCAAAAGTTGTAGTGCGAAAACATTGAAATATGCCCACCCTGTACTTGTTATCGATACATGTCGGGATCATAGAACTCTTTGATGAAACCATAGAATTTGTTGGACAAATATGGTTTCAAATAATTCAAATAATTAGAAGAATATTCGCCAGAGAATCATCTGTTTGACATATTTTCCCCTTGCTACCCCTGTTCGCTACCATAATGGAGAGGTTCGAAGAGAATATTGTTGTCAGTCTTATCAAATATAAGCTACTCACGGAAAATCACCTTGATTGAAATCAACTTTCTCTATTTCAGTATAGTAATTAGTTCATTACAGTCCTGAAAGTAGTGCTGTAATGAAAGACATTACAGCATTATATTCAGTTAAATTTTTCGTTTAGAGGTTGTCAGTACTGACCTCCGATCCTCTAAATTTTCAAATCATATCAATTCGGTGATCTGTCAAATTTCGTAAGTCACACCAACTGCCAAGCTACAATACAAAAGTCAGTGATCTGAATTTTCATTTGAATTTCGAAAGTATTTCATGAAACTTGACTGAAATAGAGAAATAATTGTCTAATACTCGTTGCAGAAGGCAATCCCAATACTCATGCTTTCGAATTTCGCATTCGTGTTGGAATAGGAGCTCGTTTTAAAATATGACATGAATTTCAAGCTTTTTCACAGAGTGTATTATTAAAGTCATATTTATTCCTCCTAGGAGTAACTTTTCTTGGAATTTCATCAAACAAGTGTAATGCTAGTGTCAAATTTTCACTCTCATAATAATGTATGTGGTTGTAATATCTGAAATGAAGGAAATGTAGGTTATATGTAAGAATAGCTTTAACTGATTATAGCCTGTTTATAAATGATGATACTCTTTCATCTTCAATAAAGACGGTTATTATTATTTTTAAAAACGAAATTGGAGGAAAGCTCTATTTTTATTTAATTTCCATGGTTTCGTTTGACACTTCATTGCGGTGGTCAAATTCAACCTACCGAAACACTAACGGGAGCGGGGTTCCAAGGCCTTTGGCGAATGGCGCCATCAAAAAAAGATAGTTTCGTTACGACAAACTTTGACATTACAGAATGGCACCACAGCTTCCTTTGCTGGGTCGTGGCTTCTGAGCTTTGGCTTTTCAGAAAGTGAAAATTCCATGATGTAAGCCCATTAATAATGGCGTAATTAGACCGGGCAATCACATTAGTTGTGATAACCTAGTTATAATCTCGTATGCTGGTAAGGCCTTAGGCAGGCGTTCCCAAGTTGGAGCAGTTAAACTGTTACCGGAGTTTGAACAGATTGATTTATACCGAGTTCTCCGTGCTGAGTCACGCCTATTTCTCGTCTGCAGATTGAAACGACAAACTGTTAATCTGTTAAGGCTCATGTAAGAGTCTTTTGGTTTTACCGAACGAGGTTTACAAGAATACATCTCTAGAGGATTTGCGATTTCCGTCTTATGAAACATTTTCAAATTGAGCTATATTGAATTTTTTACAGGGTGATCGTTGGGCAACTGGGATTTTGGTATGTTACGGCTTATTCTGGAACCACCGAATTCTTATAGAAGTTTGATATCAGCGTTCTCTTCTGATCCCTTACGCCTAGGTCATCTTTTGGGATCACGCAATTGATTAACGTTCTTCAGTACAATAACTGCAACTCTTCATAACATATGCTGTACTATCAATTCACGAAGTTGCTGATGATGAATCTTGATATAATGAGGCCATCAAATCAGGCCATATTAATATAAAACCTCGAAATAATAATCGAGTTTGAGATACACGAAATCATCCAATAATGACCTCTATAAATGCTTGATTTCGAAGATATGCTCAATGTCCTATATGTAGTAAACCTCAAGAACGTCATTTGTTGGCTATGACCGGCGACATATCGAAAAAGAAATAGCTTCATCGATTACAATCTGCTGGTTGAATTTCCAGGAAAAAAGAAGCTGAAAAGAAAGATTTCTTGAAGATGGCGGAACTCGGCATTAAATTTGTGAGCTGAGTTGTTTTTTGAGTTATTTCCAGTAAATGAGTTATTTTCCCGAAATGAGATTACATAGTTTATAGTATAGGCACCTACCTATACTCAAAAGAAAATGACGAATTTTCAATATGTGAAGAAGGACTTGGTCCCTAAGAATATTTCATTCAGAATTCGGAAGATTATATCGTAACTATATATGTAAAAAGAAATGGTTTTTTCTATTAATTTCTTATTGCATTGACATGGCAGTCGGTACAAAATGCTTGGCAGATCCACAAAAATAATGGGGGTTCAATGGATCAATTATTGTTCAAAAGAACTATCGCCAATGTATCATTATTGTCTCAAAATATAAGATGGTGTATCAAAAAGGTCATGAGTCAAAAAATTCACATTTAGAACTGACATATAATAGGCTTAACCATATGGTGATTCCACAGAATATTCAAACAAGGTGAGCCGAATGTCATCTGAAAACAACAGCAAGATGCAAAAAATGTGATTTAGGTTTACATGTCAAGTATTTCTTGATGTATCGTTCTATGTGAAAATTTCTAATAGATACTGATTTTCCCATTGTCCTATATGAAGGACGGTCTCAAAATGACCCCACAAAATAATTTCTCTTTTCAAAAACAACATGGATGTGTTTTATTTGATGTTCTGAATAAGTAAATGACGAAAAAAAGTTAAAAAATCGTCTGAATTTTTGTGTGCATATCTGGGTTTCAATGCGTAATTGTCATGGGCAACCAAACATAGAAAATTCAGAAATATCACAAATATGATTGCATCTCTGAACAAAATTTTGCAACCTACTCGTTTATTGATCAAATGATTAATGATCTATCAAATCTACACCTACTCCTTGGTTAACAGTCCCATTCATCATCATATTCACATTCATTTCTGAATTATTTAAAGTCGGGAATATGTTTTCAGCGATATTTTGTAGAGAAACGTCGACGTTGCTGAAACATCGCTTGGTGGATTCACTCGGGATATTTTCAACATGAGTTATAAGGAAATTTCATGTTGGTGATAAGCCAGATATCCATGATTCCTAATTCCTATTCACACTGTTTCGGGAGCTGCATTCCACCATATCTCATTTTCTATATCGGATACAGTGGGTTCTGTATGAGAGTAATTCGTTTTATTATGTAACATTCATAGCACCATATTAGAGCGTCAAATCTTCTATACATCTATACGACCTTAATACGACCAGTTGGTCATATTGTGTTTAGTTGCGACGGAAACACTCTTAGGGCACCTGCAAACGTTTAAAGAACAACCTGCGGAAAGGTTGTATAACTGTCCTTTAATATTGTTGTGAGAATCGTTATACGATAATTTTATACAACTATTTAGTTCTCACAACAGAACGATTTTCATCAGACTACTGACATGACAAAAAAGTATTCGTGGGACAATATAACAACAATAACAAGACCGAATTGTCGTACGAGAAAAAAACTTATGGGACCATTTTGTCAGTTGGGATTATTATTACACACTCTCCTGAATATGCTAAATGTTTAAATCTAGATCTATCAGAACCTGTCGAAAAATAATACGCTATTGTAACCGAAACTAGAGTGTACAAGGTTGGGATAACGTACGGAACCGAGTAAATATCTTTTAGACGGAAAGAACGATATTTACGAAAATTTACAGGTAAGTGCAATGAAACAAAACGCATCTGATGTACTTTTTTTGATAATAATATACTTCCGGTTTAACCGGAAATGCCATCAACTTATTTAATTTAAATGGGACACCCTATATATTTTTACAGATTTGGAAAGAGCTTGTTATTTTGAATTCATACATACCTATGGAGTTTAGTGTAAAAAAATTTGTAAAAACTAGGAATAACTCCCTGTTAGGAGTACAATAGATGTACATTTCATTATTTTAGAATAATGAGAAACAAAATTACTTCAAATGTTCAAAATACTCGTCGTTTACTTGCTGACAATATGCCATCCTATTAACAAATTCTTGAGTCACTCTTTCCAAGACTTCTTCACGTATTAGTTCACATTCATCAATAATTCTTTGTCTCAATTCCTGTAAGTTTATTGGTCGTCTAACGTAAACACGTGATTTTAGATAACCCCAAAGAAAAAAATCTAACGGGCTAAGATCCGGAGAACGAGCAGGCCACTCTATGAATCCTCTACGTCCAATCCATCGATTTGGAAAATTCGCATCCTGAAAATCCCTAACCCGTCTATCATAGTGGGGAGGTGCTCCATCTTGTTGAAACAAAATATTTTGTGGTAATTGCCCATTCTGTTGAAGTGCAGGAATAATTTCGTTATTTAGTAGATCCAAATACTTGTCACCATTCAAGTTTCCGTCGATAAAAAATGGGCCTATAAGCTTATTTTCGACAATTCCCATCCAAACATTTAACTTCTGTGGATGCTGGGTATGTGCTTCATGAATCCAATGAGGATTCTCATTTGACCAATACCTTGAGTTGTGGCGATTAACTGTTCCATTTAAACAAAAAGTTGCCTCATCGGAAAAAACTATGCTAGAAGCAAAATTTTCGTCGACATTACAATCGGTCAAAATCATCGTATGACAATTCTTGAACCAACTGTACCTTATACGGATGATACTTTTCACTTTTTAATATTTTTCCTACAGAACGTCGACTGATACCATGGTTTAGTGCCAAATTCGTGGTGGAAGTTTGACGTGATTCTTCTAAATCGATTGCAATATTTTGTTTAACAGTTGCGTTAATTTCAGTCCGCGGTCTTCCAGGTTTTAGCAAATTTTTTACCATCCCAGTAGTATTGAAACGTTTTAATGTTTTAGTTACTGTTGAGCGTGATATAGGATTTCTCTCCGGATGCAAATTATTAAAAATATGACACACTTCTTCATGAGTTCTAACACGATCACCATAACCGATCCTCATTAAAATTTCAATACGCTCTTTTTCACTTAATTGAAAAATTGTAAATTGTTCAATTTGATTCCGTCAATTAGAATTTGACACTTGAAGAACAAAAGACTTACTAAACAGCACTTGTTTATTTATTACTATGCATACAAACAACATCCTTTAGTTTATCTGAATAGTTTTTTGCTCTAATGCAAAAAACTCAAAGGAGGTTGGTTAAAGTGCTCTATTCGTCGTTTTTACAAATTTTTTTACACTAAATTCAGTATGTATGAATTCAGAATAACAAGCTCTTTCAAAATCTGTAAAAATAAATAGGGTGTCCCATTTAAATCAGAGAAGTTGATATTGTTTCCGGTTAAACCGGAAGTATATTATTATCAAAAAAATGTACATCAGATGCGTTTTGTTCCATTACACTTACCTGCAAATTTTCATAAATATGGTTTTTTTCGTTTAAAAGATATTTACTTGGTTCCATACTTTATCCCAACCCTGTAAAAAGTCATTGTAAGTTCGGTGATAGTACGGGACTGTTGAAATGCTGAGTGATGATCAAATTACGATACACAAGTCACAAATTGTATGTATTCTTAATTGAAGTATGGAAGTTTTGAATTCTTGATAACTCAGGAGCAACTTCATTTCATAATCAAGTCAAGCAATCCCATAAACCTATTGCAAAAACCCTAAATTTAATCGGGAAACATCATGCCATCATCCTATGATGGCTATGTGTGCTGAAATAACGTCAACTTACCGCTCATAAAGTTGTATATAATGGGATTAACAGCGCTGTTGGCGTAGCACAGCCAGTGGGAGATCATCGCAGCTGCCCTGTTTGCCTCGCTGTTCCTCAGTTCCACCGTTAAACTGCGATAGAAATATCATACGATCAGTTAATTTATACAAATATCTACTCCAATCGGGTTCGACTTTGTTAGATCATCGCAAATACACCTGTATCCAATTAAAATTATGATGGAGGAATATTCGAATGTTTGTACGAAGGAAATCGTAAATAAATTGAGATATGTATGATACCTACATGAATAGTTTCTACCTCATTACCAAACTAACCATTTCATTTCTACGAAAACAAACAAAGAAAAAATTAATAATCACAAGTGATATAGTTCTTATAAGTTAACTCAAATGTTCACGTGAACTGAAGTCGTTGGGGAATCTACATGAGTTGAGATCAGATTGAGTGATGACGTTTGAAGATCCTGAGGTAATTAATGATTATTTTAAAAACATTCCCATTAATAAATACACAAAATATTGGGAAATTGGACAATTTATTAACCTTATTTTTCTCACGAAGCCGACGTTTCGAGGTTGGTTTTCCTCTTTCTCAAGGCTAAAATAAAAACAATCAACAATAAGATAGAAATATGGCTTCACAAAAGTGTGCATCTCTTACCTAGTCAGTAAATAAAGGTTTTTGTCAAAATATATAAAATCAATTTAGAGTAAGGTAATTTAGAGCAACAATTCATGAAACAATATCAGATTTAAATAAATAATAGGTTAACATTGAAACATTTCTTTGACAAGACCACAGACTATTATCAAAACTACACAATTGTAAACAATAACATTGAAAATGGAAAACGTACCTGAACTAATGAATTTATATAAAAAACATTTATAACAATTGACTATATAATGTACTGAGACCCTGTACATCCTCCCTATGATTAACTGTTTGATTCTTTTTTATGAAAATCATTTCACTGATATTTCTCGCATATCTGTTCTTTTCATAATCTAAAATTTTAACGTTATCAAAATTGAACTTATGACCTGTCGTGTGTGTATGTGTGGCTAACGCTGTTTTGCCACTATTTGATGGGTTGTTGCAATCATTTTTAGTATATTATATAGTCAATTGTTATAAATGTTTTTTATATAAATTCATTAGTTCAGGTACGTTTTCCATTTTCAATGTTATTGTTTACAATTGTGTAGTTTTGATAATAGTCTGTGGTCTTGTCAAAGAAATGTTTCAATGTTAACCTATTATTTATTTAAATCTGATATTGTTTCATGAATTGTTGCTCTAGATTACCTTACTCTAAATTGATTTTATATATTTTGACAAAAACTTTTATTTACTGACTAGGTAAGAGATGCACACTTTTGTGAAGCCATATTTCTATCTTATTGTTGATTGTTTTTATTTTAGCCTTGAGAAAGAGGAAAACCAACTTCGAAACGTCGGCTTCGTGAGAAAAATAAGGTTAATAAATTGTCCAATTTCCCAATATTTTGTGTATTTATTCAAATATAATGGATGATAACCTTCCACTTACAATTCCCATTAATCTTTCAGATCAATCGGTAATTGATTATAACAGAGTGAACCCAATAAATTCTGAACGTTTTTAGCTTCCGCCTAGTAGGTAAAAATGACATAACTACAGAGCTGAAAAAGATGAAAAAATAGTGCTCCAGGTTCTCTATATCCTATCCTACTAATTCTACTTCTTACTAATATTGAAAATGCGAAAGTTTGTGAGGATGTGAAGATGTTTGTTACTCTTTCACGGTAGAACTGAAGAACGGATTCAGATGAAACTTCTCATCAATATGGTTTCTATATTCGATTAACATAACTTATGACAAATTTTTTATTTCAGCATAAAACAACCACAAAATATCAAGCGAATAGGAAAAATGCCCAGGTTTGGGAGCTATTTGGGCGATTCCATTATGTCGACATTGTCGATACGTTGCGTAGTCGCGAAACATCCAAGTTATTGTTACAAAATATCATTCCAAAAATCAGAAAAATTGTCACGATTCTGCAAAGTTGAATGAAAATCAGTTATAGCCTGACGAAGGAGTCTGATTTAGACTCCGAAACGTTACGCTAAAGATTGTTAGGCAACAATTTCTTCTCGTGAAGTTTTGGCCCCTGACAAATTTGTACTCAAATTTTTACGCAGAGGCCTTTCTTATATTATCAAAAAAAATTTCCAATTGTTTCTTGTTTCAGAGACTGGGAGAGAAAACCCAAATTAAGTCTTAAGGAAAATTAGTGATCAAATCATAGTTCGTGAAATATCGCTTACCTATAAGTATAGTGAGAGGTTCGAGACAAACCGAATGAGACAACCGAGAACTGACAACGCCACCTGACTCCCTCAATTCGTAACTTTCAAGACACACACCTCTTTAATTAAATTGTTTTTATTGTACCGTTGTGGAAAACCTGTCATAACATGTCAAATCAGAGTTTCTAGTTGAACCCGTATCCGTGGATCCACACCGTGAGAAGTTTTACGGTGCGCTGAGATATACGAAAGTTTGTGAAAATCTGAAACACTATGTAAAGGTTGTGTCACGAATTTGGTCGGTTAAAATATTCTCAAGAAGGAATGATAAGTTTTGGTGTATGTGTGAATTTTTTTTTGTCAGAGCACTTTCTCATATGTATTTTGCGAACTTGTCCGGACCTGTCAGTACGTTTTATGCAAATGCGTAGGCACTAAAATGTGGGAACAATACCATTTTCATCGTGTTCGAAAAAACCGATGATGATTCCCCGTATACGGGTGAAAGTATTATTGAATATGGTTGATTATAGGTTTGTGTCATTGATAATAACACCCAGTGAGGTCAAAGTGATGTTAATTGAAACCCTTATAAATTCGTGCATCCGCAAATATAATCTAAATACCAATTTCATTTTGCGTCAGAGGTTCGGTACAGGGACGGGCCCAAGGAAGGGGATGGGGGGGGATGATCCCCCCCCAATGTTGAACGAAGTTGGCAAATTTTCAAAGTAGTTGGAAAATTTTCAAAGCGGTTGGAAAAATTTCGACCAGTTGGAAAAAATTTCAGAGCAGTTGGCAAAATTTCAAAGCAGTTGGAAAAAATTCCGAAGCAGTTGGAAAAAGTTCAAAGCAGTTGGTAAAATTTCAAAGCAGTTTAAATACATAATTCCGAGAGAGTTATGAAATTAGAAGGAATCTGAATTAGAACAAACAAGTTTGCAATCAGTACTTAGCAACATATGTATAGCCGGCAATAAATGGTATTTAACCCAATGTTTTTACCATCAAGTATTGGGAGACATGCGGCCTCAAGAGGTAGTTGTATATTTTCAGTTTCGTCGAATGGACTGTGTCATAAAAAACCATCTGGTATCATAAATTTAAGCTGTTACTTTAGGCGTTTCTGGAGAACTGGACCTATTTTAATCTGAAAATGGGGATTATCATATTGTGCGACATTATCTACCGAGCTAGAATATTCTTGCAGCCTGACAACTTTCAGTTATACAGGGGATGGAAAAAAAATTTCGTATTCCAATCTATGCATTTGTCATAACAATTTTCAAAATATCGAGAAAAAACTGAAGAAAAAAAGGGAGATAAGAGTATTCGGTATTATGTTTGTATTTATAATCTAGACATCTCAAGCACAAACCGTGTTCACATTTTTGAAGTAGAAAACTGTGGAAATATTGTACATTTTTAAAATTTTGAAAAACTCGTCACAGGGGGTTCCAAATGTTGGGTCAAAAATTTTGATCAAGATTGGCCCATAACTATCGTTTTTCAAATTAGAACCCTATTTTTTCATGATTGCTTTGGATTGTGCGAAGAAAAATTAAGATAATGTTCTAACATATTAATGCTCCTAAAATTAATAATTTTTGAAGTATTCAAAAGAATATTTAAATTTAGGAGCATCAACATGAGAGAACATTATCATAATTTTTCTTCGCACACTCCAACGCAATCATAAAAAAATAGGGTTACAATTTGAAAAAAGAAAGTTATAGGTCAATCTTGATCCCAATTTTTGACCCAACATTTGGATCACCCTGTGACGAATTTTTCGAAATTCAGCAAATGTACAATATTTCTACAATGTTCGACTTCGAAACTGTGAAAACGGTTTGTGCTCAAGATACTTAGAATAGGAATAACAAATATGATACCGAATACTCTTATCTCTTTCTTTTCTTCAGTTTTTTCTCGATATTTTGGAAACTATTTTGACAAATGCAACTTTACGAGTACGAATGTATTCAGAATTGCATACTCTATCCAATCCGAAAACAAAAACCAAAAAAAAAATTTGAAATTTTTTTTTCCACTCCATGTATAACTGAAAGTGGTCAGTCTCCAATAATATTTTAGCTTGGTAGATAATGTCAAACAATAACATAATCCCAATTTTCAGATTTCAAATAGGTCCAGTTCTCCAGAAACGCTAATAGGCCGTATGTGTAAATAAATTTGAATAATGAACCAAAAAAGATTCAAAGTGAAGATGGAGTTAGTTATGTAGTGCCTTATGAAAATTAAAAAAAAAAATTATGAACAGAAAATGCACGAAGGACAACAAGTGTGAGAGAAAATTATAGGTATAGTGACCACAGAATTCTGTTCAACTGCAGCAACCCTAATGAGTTAAGGTCAACACACCTAGAAAACCCTACACCCAATATTTCCCTGTTGACTCGCGACATTTTTGTTGACGTGTCTAAGGGATTGTGTCTCTTATTGTTCTACATTCTACAGGCGGATGAACAATGGCCTACCAGGCCTCGATTCTGCCAGAAAAAGCACCACAGATGAAGAAGAAGAAGACCAGAATATCGGAATTCACAACAAAAATCATTCAAAACACTAAATACATCCTCAATTCCAAACACTAATTGCAATAAACGCTGCAAAGAGATCGAAATCGCCAACTCAAATTAGGAAATTTTGTTCAAAACTGTTTCATCAATATGACTGATTTAGGCATGAGCAGTTTCAATATTATGAATCACATCAAAGTGGACAATAATTAACTTTGATTTTTCATCTACCCAACATTCAATCATGTATATTTCTTTATTTTATGGAATCTGCTTTTTTCGTGAAAAATACCTTGTTTTATGATGTTTGAAATTTTGAGATACACCAGAGAATGAAACTGAACTAAATTAAAGAATGAAACAAAAATGTGTCTCAAAGTTTCAAACATACTTCAAGGTATTCGCCACGAAAAAAAAAAAACGATTCCCTAAAGAAACTCAGATTATTAAAGAAAAGCTACGAAACTGAAGGAACAAACAAGTACCTAGTGTTTCTCAAAGTTTCGAGCAACATCAAGATACTCCCCATGAAAAAAACAACCTCCTTCAAATCTACTTAATTGAATGTTCGGTAGATGGAAAAAAAAGTTAATTACTCCTCACTCTGTTGAAATTCATCATTTTGAATTTTTTTCACCGAAACAAATATTATACCATAATATGTTTAGCAGTTTCCTGTTAATTCAATGTCGATTTCCCCCCCCAAAAATTTGGCTTCGGCCCGTCCCTGGTTCGGTATTGCAATTAACTGATTGCATATACAAAAGCACTTCATAAAAGCGAGTCAATATGAATTATAATCGATTTATCGAAGGTACTCAACACAATTGTACAGTCCAGTGGGTTAGACACTCTGGAGAAGATTGGTATGACGGAAGAACATTCATATGCCGACAGCCAGATCTATCGTATGATAAGATAAGATTTTGAAGAAATAAACAGCTGTATGTAATTTCTCATGCATTCCCATGACAAGGGCTAGAAAGCGACGTTTGTACACACTCTTTCACTAAACGAGATTTCTTGTACAAATAATGTGTGATTTGTTGAATGAGACTTCAGAAGGTTTTCTTGTATTAGCTGAAGGTGTGATCATATAAGTTTCAATTTCATAGCCATTATCTTTTGCTTAAACAGTGTGAGGAAAATCCCTTCTATCAAATGATCCGCAAAGCGTAGAATTCTGAAAAATAATATCATGTGCTGAACCTGGCCATTTTGCATCAATGTTTGTAATTTTCAGAGATGGATTAGTTACAGTTCGCACATTCTAGGAAAAAAACTGCTAATGGTTCCTGAATTTCCTTAACCTAAAGTTAGCCTTCAATTGTAAAACCAGGCTTGAAGTCCAACCTAACTCGCTTATTCCATTTGCACCGCTTCGATTCAGATGTTAACTGTCACCTAAAGGGCCGAAAAAAATAAGCCAAAAAATTTACAGCTCAAGTATTACTCATCGTTACAGTTACCTATATTATATTCTGGCGTCGGTCTAGAATTAAAGATGTTGTTTGTAGTGAAGTAAATAGTTTTTATTTGGGAGGTGAAATATTGAACGGAGATGTTTTAATTGATGATGGGTGATGGAATTTCAAGAACATTGAAAAGACAAACTTTTTCGAATCCTTTGATTAGCTTACGTTCTATGAAAAATCAATAAATTTCAGCTCATTTTCTTCGGAATCGGAGGATTTCCTCGTACGATTGGTGATGTAAATAGAATACATAGAAAAATTTCATCGCGGGGAGCTGAATGAAGAAATTTCTAAAAATAGAATGTGCTTTTTTCTATCAATAGCCAAATACTCTGCAGCACTGACCCTCATTATGACAAATCTTATATTTTCATGATATTATTAATGAAATATTATATTCAAGACTACACTCGTCAGTGCGATAATATGTTTCAGAAAACTTGAAATTTCTCAAAAAGAGATCGGATTAAACAATTGGATCGTTGAAGACCAATATTTTGATGACAATATCAAATTCAAATGAAAAATTGGTAGAGAATTCATTATATTTATTTTATAATACATATATATATATATATATATATATATATATATATATATATATATATATATATATATATATTAACATTACATTGAGTGCAAAATATTATCTTTATCAAAACTTCAGAGTATTTTTCGAATCAGAGTCGTTCAAAATCAGGAAAATGAGTTACGAAAAATAAATAAATTATTGCTAAATTCCTAGCTAAATCAATTCAATTACCAAAGCTGCTCTGAAAACCGGCTTATATAAAGAAATGCACTGGAAACTATAACTTAAATAAAACAGGAATCAGGAATCAGCAATGAGTTCCACAATATGAATCAATTATTGGAACCTAGCAAAGGGAAACTGTTAAGGGTGAGCCGTGCAAACGGGCTTTAGAAGATCTCAACTCCATATTCAAATTTGAATTCTCACTCTGACGTTGATCTGATCTTTCGAACCAGGTACGACCATCCTAGTGATGATAATAATACTTAATGACTTACACAGTATCAAGTTTTATCAAGAATCCTTATTTGGTGTGAAAATGAATGATGTTCAATTTCGCTCAACATTTAGATTTGAAAATTTAAAAGCATAAAAGTTCTATTCGTTGTACATAATTATAAGTACAACGAATATAATTGAAATATTGTTATGTTTGATTTTCAGCATATGGAACAGTTTTTTTTTAATTATGTGTCAAATCCTTCAATTCCGACACATCTGGTGGAACAAAACAATGTTGGAATATTTCATTCTTACACTGTTTTTAGTAATTTTCATTGATGACATGTTAGCCTCCTGTCAAGAATTTATTGAACATCTGTCGAATTTTATGAGATGGAATACAGTTCTGCCAATTAATATTATTCAATGCAAAAATATCTAAATGATTTTCAAGGCAATTTTTAATCAATTTCGATAATTATTAAGCGGATTAGAGAAAACAATGTATCGTTGGGTTACTAGCTAAAAGCACTGGGTCAAAAATTTAGAAGAACGTCTTTTCATTAATTTTTGGGGATTGCAATAATTTTTAAATAATGTAAAACTATGGCATGCATGGTATTCCTAAGGTGTATCTCTTCTATTTGAAATACTTTTTAACGCCTACAATATTTATACAAATTTTTTAAACACATTCAAACTTCAAATTGCTCGTAACTCCTAAACATGTTTTTAGACTTAGTGCTTTTTGCTTGTAACCCCACGGTATGATACTCGTATAGAAGACTCATTTTGAAAATCGTTCATTCGTGTAAGAATATCAATGCTTTTTGTAGTTGCTTCATGATAATTACTACAGTAGGCGCTCTATAATCCGGTACCCGATTTTTTCCCTTGCCGGATTATCGGAAATGCCGGATTATCGAATTTTTACATGAAAAAAAACGTTAATTTGATTTTCCCACTATCCAACATTGGCCAAATTTGACCGCTATTTTGAAAAGGGACGTTGTGAAACAAGAGAAAACAAATACGTGACATCACTGTCGAGCGGGAGAAACTACTATTATCGCTCGGTAATCCGGCGTTCAGCTGTATAAAATGCCGGATTATAGAGCGGGTTACCTGAGTCCCAAAGTGCCGGACTACCAAACGTGCCGGTTTGGCGAGCGCCCGATTATCGAGTTCAATACGAGAGAACAGGGAACTTCGAAATTGAATAATCGAGAATCTAATGGATCGAGTTATCAATACATTTATACCTTTCCAACGCAATGGGAATAGAGGATATTCCCATTTTCCGAGTTTCAACGTTGTATTAGATTTCGTTTCGCCAATTAATTTCATCTCCCTGCAATCCAGCTGCTTTTCTCATATCAGTTGGTCAGTTGGTGCAGCAATCGAGTTAATCCGAACTTCTAACAACAGAACTTTTTCCATGTTCCTATCTCCTCATCTTCCTCGAGAAAAAAGTCTCGAACGTCCGAATACATTGCGAGTATTTCGGGTTACATCCTCAAGTGGAACAAAAATTTGGGCATTGCTTTTCAAGTTATTCTGAATCTGTATCTACTAAAGTTATAAGAGGAGGGGAGATAAATTTTGGTAGAGAGCTATATAGTTCACCATGAAGTTTTAAAAGTTCCTATCGATCCTATATGTGTTTGACATAAATTATTCGGGGTCAGAGGTCGAAATTTGAGGTTTTTAGATCTGTTTCGAAAACAAACTTCAAACAAATGTTGTAGATCTGAAAATTCTTTACCTATTTGAAATTTGAAAATTTGGGTTATGTTGATGATTTACATTATCTACCAAGCTAAAATATTCTTGTAGCGTGACCACTGTCAGTTATACATCTATGTATATTATATTGTTTTAGAATTTGATAGAGTATGCAATTCTGAATATATTCGTACTCAAGTCATTGCATTCGTCTAAATACTTTCCAAAATATCGAGAAAAAAACTGAATGAAGAAGGGATTTACGAGTATTCGGTATCATGTTTATTATGCCTATTCTGAATATCTTGAGAACAAACCTTTCTCACATTTTTGAAAAAGATGATTCTGGAAATATGGTACATTTCTGAAATTTCGAAGAATTCGTAACAGAGTGTTCGAAATGTTGGAAAAAAATTTTGATCGATATTGGCTCATTACTTTTGTTTTTCAAATTATAACTGTATTTTTCAATGATTGCGTTGGATTCTGCAAAGAAAAATGATAATTTTTCAGTTACTAAGGATTTTCTGATTTTATGTCGTAGATAGCGTCCAATTTATGAAATCTGTTCCATCTCAACAGTGAAAAATGAATTGAGAAAAGAGACTTGTCACTAGTGAGTCATTGTTGATATGAAACAGATTTCATGAATTTGACGCTGAGTACGACATGAAATCAGGAAATCCTGAATAACTCTAAAATAATTAATTTTAGGGGCATTAACATGTTGGAACATTATCATCATTTTTCTTCACACAATCCAACGCAATCATAAAAAAAAAACTTGTCGGCCAATCTTGATCCCAAATTTTGACCCAAAATTTGGAACACCTGTGACGTTTTTTTCGAAATTCTAGAAATTTTCCACAGTCTTCGACTTCAAACATAGTTTGTGCTTTAAATATCTGCATTATGAATATCAAACATAATAACGATTACTCTTATCGCTTTTTCAGTTTTTTTCTCGATATCATATAAAGTTTTATGATTAATGCAACGATTTGAATACAAATGAATTCACAATTGAATATTCAATCGAATTTGAAAACGAGAAAATAGAAAAAAAATTAGAATCTTGGTTATTTGACCACCAAAAAAAACCTTTTATCAATGTTACTGGTAGTGAATATTTAGAAACTTCGATATTCACCCAACTTAAGATAAGCCAAAACGTTTTGTGTTGTTTGTTCATAAACTGTGATATCGTCATGGCAACAAAAACCAGAGTAGCTCGGAGGAAGAGGAATGCAAATGCGGAGCGGGTAAAATAGGCAAAATGCAAATGCACGTAATGAACTTTTTCGATGAAATTCTGTTACTTCAGCTTAAGGAAATTGCAGATTATATGATTTTCATTTACCTTGAATTATTCACTTATTCGTCACTCTGAATTTGTCATCTTAGTGGTATACAGGGTGTCCGGGGAATAACTGTACATACTCTTACCAGAGATAGAGTGGACTAGGTGATTACTCATTGACTATAAAAAATTAATTTCTGGATTTCCCTAGGAAGCTACAGGGTGCTTTTCCAAGTTCATGTAAATACTTAGACCATCATAAAATCCAAACTTATTGACGGATATCATTGAAACTTGGGAGGTTATTTGCACATGCTAGGGTCGAGTCAGAAAGATATCAATTATTTTATATTCCAGGGCCGGACTCATTAATATTCATTTGAACTGTTCAGGGTAAAACAAACACTTTGTGTTTCGAATTACAAATAGTTGATCCGCTTCTTAAAAAGAAGCTAAATGATGCATCAATTTGTAATATCGCTCAAAGTTGTCACATCAACAATTAATTTTTTACTAATTTTCGAATTAGGATGAAGTTCGAAAAATTGAAATTTTCCTCATGAAGAGAACTGCAAATCTCATGTTCGTGTATAATATGCGAAAGTATTAGTAGACAATTTTCAAAAAAGTTCAGAGCTTTAATGAGCACATTCCATTACGAAACAATGACAAATGAAAGCAACTAAAATGCAGTAGAGCCTACCTGATAAATATGAAAATAGGTACGAATGAATTGCTGAGTCAACGTTCTTGCAGAAGTGGTTCGAAATGAAAACCATTAGCTTGTATACATTTCTCTTGCCGAATATTCAAATTGGATACAGTCTCGCGAATCATATCGCCATTATTTCTTAAAATATCGCAACAGTTGTTAATTCTGTTCATCAGCTGTTCTCTTGACTGGATTTCTTCAAAATATCATATCCTTCAATTTTTTCCATGAAAAATAATCTAGCGAAATGAAATCTGGAGATACTCCTCGATTCACTAATTCAGTTAGATGTTTTTACATTGGAAGAAGTGTCACTTTGGTCTATATCTTTGTTTTCGAACACCCGGTATACATACGAATGATTTTGAAATATGCCTATGTATACCCTAAACACTTCAATTTTATTTTCGAAATAAACCTTCATTTAGTACATCGCAATGATATCCGCGTCTGTTCAGGTGAATAAATTCAATTTTTCGAACTTCATCCAAATTAAAAAAATAATAAAAAATTATTGTTGATGTGACATCTTTAAGCAATATCACAAATTGAAACATAATGTAGCTTCTTTTCAAGAAGAGAATCAATTATTTGTAATTCGAAATACAAAGTGTTTGTTTTACCCTGAACAGTTTGAATGAAGATTAATGAGTCCGGCCCTGGAACAATGAAATAATTGATATCTTTCTGACTCGTCCTCAGCATGTGCCAATAACCTCTCATATTTCAATAATATCCGTCAATACGTTTGGATTTTATGATAGTCTAGGTATTTCCATGAAGTTGGAAAATCACCCTGTAGCTTTATAGGGAAATCCAGAAATTAATTTTTTATAGTCAATCAGTATGTACAGTTATTCCCCAGACACCCTGTATATACACTTTTGAGCATTTAATTGACTCACCCTATCTATCTGACGCGCTCGAGAATGTCCGATGTTCAGTGTTTTTTTTACTTATCTGATCCTTTATCCAGAACGGGCGACCATAATGTACAAGGAATCCCTCTGCCAAGCCTGAGTAAATCCAGAAATCCTCGCTTGGCATCCCCTTCTATTTTGACTGTGGCTCATGTTTAAATCCACCTATCATGAAGCTTTCCTATTTAATTTTCCCATGAAATAATTATATTCAATTCACTAGTTTCTTTCATGAGAAGAAAAAGTGTTATTGCAAATTTTTTAATAATAGCACATGATAGATTTTTGACTTAAAGGAAATAGATTATTCGACCCTCGCTTATTCCAATCATGTGCATATTTAATAGTTATTATTGTTATGGCAATGTATGCTATGAGAGTATGTACCGGAATGAGTGCATTACAGCACTCTAGTGCTTTAATGAAACCCATTAGAAAATTGTTTTCAGTTATATGTTTTGGTTGTCAGTAGTAGGTACTGTTATGGTTCCTTTTATTTATATTTGAAATTTTTGAATTTAATTTGAATTTTAAGGAACCAAAATTATAAAAAAATAGAGAATTTTGAATTTTGAAAATTTTACCTGGCCTTAACTTTCATCTCATTTGAGGGTTAAAATAATTGATAACTCTTTCGAAAGGTATTTTTATACTGATTTCAGCACAGTAATTGTTTTTTCATTTTATGCATTAGTTCTCGAAATATTCTTGACTAGGCATTTGAAAATGAAGTGGTGTTTTCATGGCACTTGAAGTGTTTTTTTGTGAAAAAACTTTCAAATGAGGTATCACTCACCCCATCTTCCCTATTCAAAAATTGGGGGTGAGGGTTGTAGTAGCAAGGGTTGAAGCGCTATGCGTCCGTAACCTACATCTTAAGTTGTCCCCCTCGAAACAGAAATCGACCTGTCCGAGCATTTTTCTATCGAAAAAATGTATTTCGTCTGTAATCTCGTCTGTTTCGTTTTCAAATGGCCACCCTGTATTTCGAGAACTAATGCATAAAATGAAAAAACAATTACTGTGCTGAAATCAGTATAAAAATACCTTTCAAATGAGGTATCACTCATCCCATCTTCCCTATTCAAAAATTGGGGGTGATGGTTGCAGTCGCAAGGGATGAAGCGCTATGCGTCCGTAACCTACATCTTAAGTTGTCCCCCTCGAAACAGAAATCGACCTGTCCGAGCATTTCTATCGAAAAAATTTATTTCGTCTGTAATCTCGTCTGTTTCGTTTTCAAATGGCCACCCTGTATATCGGTCTCAACTTCTTAAGATTGTGTTGTGTCCGGACATATGTTTGAAGCTTTCGAGTCCAAATCTCAGCTTTTAGTTTCACTTTTAAAAAACTGTCAATAATGACTGTCTTTCGGATCATTTCTTCTTATTCTCCTCTTCTTATTTTTGCCAGGAATTTATTTCGGATGGGTTTTGAAATTTTTTGCATTTAACTTTGAAAGTGACTGGGGGAGTGAGAGTCAGTTCCTGAAGCAAGTATTTGTTGTTTTTAAAAATGTACTGTTTCAGTTTTAAGAACCCTTTGTTGCTGAACCGATTTCGACCGACAAATAGTTGAAATACCTTCATGAAATGGTTCCCTATATTCACCTAGAAAAACAATGCGGAGCATTCCTTGTGCACTGTCGATCTATAATTTGTGAAATTTGTATTTTGTGAATGCATAATAATTTTTTTCAATATTTAGTTGAAACAAAAAATTCATGAACCAAATTTGCTGCCCCTTGAAATTTGCCGCCCAAGGCTCCAGCCTACTTACTCGAATGAATCACAAAAGCGTGTAACAATAATTTCCGAGTACGTGTTGGAACAAGTGAGCAATTCAGCAACAATGAAAATGACAATTTCTCAATTTTCGTTTTTAACTTGAAATCTATAAATAATAGGCCGTTTCTGTTTTCAGAATTGGATTCACCAAGAAATTAAGCTTGAGAATGTATCTCCGTTTTTCATCTAGTCTCGTCTAGTTCCCTCGTTCAGAGAGAATTTCAGGTTAATTTTCTTGTGGAACAGAATGGGTCCAAAAACACCAAGACTTATTTTTCTCAATTCTAGCTGGCAAGTGACGAAATTTATGGTCGAAAGAACATCTCTTGGCAAACTTAATTACATTCGAGGGCGAGGAATTATCAAACAGGGAAACAGGTGTCAACTCATTGAAAGTTTTTTCATTAGAAATTATTCTCTCGACTGTTTATTCTCTTTTGGAAGTGAATGAGGAGTTCTTGGCAATAAGATTCCCTGGCGGTTATCATTCTTAAGGCAAATGAAATAATTTTATAATGGTGAACATATCATACATAAACAATATAGTTGGATATATTTAGTATATGCAGTTAGTATAAAAGGCGTTTCTTCACTCCTACACGTTTTTTGACTAAAGCATCGTATCCTTAGACTAATAATGGCAATGCATTTCCTGACTAGGTGAATAGGTGTTTCTCCTTTTTTTTTAGTGATCCATTCTTCGAAGATTCCGCCAGATTGTTTCCACCTCAGCTTTCTCCTCATGTAAAAACATATTTTCACGACTACTAGAGGATATAGCTCTTATCACATCAAATTTGATGACAAGATTTCAGTATTCTATGATGTGATATACCATCACTCAATATTATAAAAGTTAAAATTTGTAAGGATGTGAGAATATGTGGGTGTTTGTTTCTGTCTCACCAGAAAACTACCTCACAAATAAATAAGACACAAAATATCTTAGTAACATATAAAATATACATGCTACTATTAAAAGCGCCACGAGATGAAAGAACAAGACAGGACACACACAATGTTCTGCTGAAGTTCAAAACAATGACACAAATGACAAGACAGCACTCACTTAACGAAACGAAAATAATAATGCAAACAAACAATTATATTGTCACAGGATAGCGGCTTCATTTTATTAATTCATTTTCAATTTCAGATGTCAATATATTATTTATGTTCATACTGAAGAAGCAGGATGAACCGAAACGTTTATACGAAATAAATGATTTTCATCCCAAGAGTGAAAAGAAAGAAGTTGAACTAATCTCGAACATAAAGTATTTAAAAATAAATGAATTGGGGAAAAAGGAAAAAATGACCAAACTCACTGATTAGGTCGGAAGATGAAAACATGCAATCATTTACCTGAGCAAAGAAAGTAGGTGAACTGGAAAGTAGCAGATGGCAAACATGACGACCACTACTACCAACATTTTGGCAGCTTTTTTTCTGCTCTTCAGTTGGCCCTCCGTGCTCGCATTCATGTTCATAGCGAAAGAGTGCACGTGTCTGCCAGACACATCTGAAAAAAAAAAACATAAATTTCAGAGAAAATGGTGAGACTTAAATAAAAGTATCATTTTCAATTCACTGTGATGTTCTGAAATACTACAAAGGTAAGTTTCACAAAGTGTCATGTCGAGAAAAGTAACACTGAAAAGAGGCTTTATTAAAAAGTAAACTGTGGAGAACGTTTTGACACCGAACACGAGCGTAGAAGACAGGCTGGTTCTGACTTGTTAACATTCATCAATGCCGCTTAACGCAATAGTCCACGTCAAACAAAATAAAATTCGGTGCAAGCTGCATATCATTATTAATATCTTAGTTGGACCCTCCAGCATAGAATATAAGATCTAAATTCCATTTTCATTCATACGACGATTTAGTCAAGCTTACTTACTGATGGAAGGCTAAGAGCGGCTTTCACAAAGCTTTAATTATACCAGGGCTGTCCAACTTCACGTATCCCAAGGGCCACATTTTGAAAAATTCAGGTACGGAGGGCCGCAAAAATAATTTGCAACTCCGTGATTTTGTTTTGATAGACGTGATTTATATATGGAAGGAAAAACGGGTTCTCATTATTTTTGGAAAAAATATCAAATTACAAAAAAATTGATGCGAGATTTGAGGATTTTGAATTTCACTTACTAATTCATCAATACTGACTTCTATATTTGTTGTTGATGAACAAAGCAGCTGAGTAAGTGACTCATCAGATAGAGAATATCTACCTAAATTTTGACTTCCCAG
This sequence comes from Hippodamia convergens, assembly GCA_038502775.1. Classification (NCBI taxonomy): domain Eukaryota; kingdom Metazoa; phylum Arthropoda; class Insecta; order Coleoptera; family Coccinellidae; genus Hippodamia; species Hippodamia convergens. Next base: position 140,219,112 of record CM076607.1, on the reverse strand, counting down.
AGATATATTTGCTTCCCAGCATTGAACCCACTTTGAGCCTCAAGTTTCGCATGTTGGGGTATCTTTTTTCTGGCAGCAAATTGGAAAATTCCAATTCAGTTTATGTTCTTTCTTGGTAAAAATGATGTGATTGCAAGTGACAAAATTCCAGTTGAAGGTGTGCTCTATCTACATTTACAAATGAACTTTTAAAGGGCCGAAAAAAACTGAAATCTTCCTTTCAATTTTTTTAAATTTTTTGAAGCTATTGTCGACTTCTCTGCAATATTTTTGATGTATTTCATTCGAGGTTGATGCTCCTTTTTTGTCAAACGGATGGTGGATGTGGTGGGGAAAAAATTCATTGTAGCTTCTACTTGAGCTTGAAAATCTCGATTGTTTCTGTGAGTCTAAGCGAGATTTCCCCCTCTGATAATGTTAAATATTTCAATAACCACTTTCATGATATGCATTTGATGTGAAGATATACCTTTTTTATTATGTAATTCGAGAGATAATTTCATTCTAAATTTTTTTCTATTTTTAACCGTCAGCGATCCGCAGCGTGTTTTATGTTAATTCTATTCCATTTATTTTTTCTGTATTGTGGTAGTATGCCTTGATTTGGAGACATTGACATGATTGTGTGCCTTGAATTCAAGAAGGCTAGTTTTCTAAACAATCTCCTCCTTTAAATAAGATTATATATGTGGATACAGCAGGATGGGGCTCCATGTCACAACGGTGCCGTTGTGAAGAGATATTGAGATTAAGAATTCGAAAATAAATGGACCCTTATGTTTTGACCAAAGTATCTTATAATAAAATAGGGGAAAGATATAACTTGTATGGATAATAGTGGCTAGATTACCTCTAGATATGAATTGGTTTCTTAAAATGACGGAAGCTTTTTAACAAACTATTTATCTATATTATATTCATTAAATATTATTTCTTATAACAAAGAACAATTTATTTAATAACAAACGAAACATTTCGAATCATATGATCTTTATACCGGCCCTTATGATTCATACATAACGTATATCATTCCCCTAGTTCATTATGAGTTACTTTGGTCAAAATATAAGGGTCTACTTGGGCACATGTGTTTATTGTGTTCGTTTTCAAATAGTCCAAGTTATTAGAATCAGTTTAGTATGCCATATTTTGCATGGTATCTCTAAGAAAGTAATCCATGAGCGTTAGTTCTGGCGATATCTGATGGGTCCATTGGTTCCAATCCATTCATTTTAGAATTCTTTATCTAATTATTTCTTCACAATGGCAGCGTTGTGACTTGGATATTTCATCTTATTTGAAGAGTCACATTGACTAGAAAACTAACCTTATTGATTCAAAGGCACAAAATCATATCTATGTCTCCAAATGAAGGCATACTACCAAAATATAGATAAAAATAAATGGAATAGAATTAACATAAAACACGCTGCAGATCGCTATTCGGAAAAAAGTTCAGAATGAAATTATCTTTCGAATTGACAAATTCAGGTATGTAATAACATATTTCTTATGACTCTCATACTTTCTATGTGTTTCACTATTTGAATATGTAACATTTTTTTTGGATACGTGGGATATTGAGATATAAGAAATATCAAGAAACATTGTTGATCCCTTTTATTCATTTTGTTTTTTATAGGGGACAATGCCGTATGACTGTTCTCCGACAGTCCCACATCGCATAAAAGATGAAACAACAACAAATGAAATAATGATAATAATTTCGATAATAATTTCAGAGAGAATAGACCCAACAGAACTATGAAGATGAAAAATCCTCGAGGTATTTCCGCTTCATTTCCTTCACTGACCTTTTGAAGAGTTGTAACTGTTGAGGCTTTTATTATGAGAATGGTGTTTTAATTTAAAAAATGAAGATCTGCTTCTGCACTGAATTAGTTACTAAATATATATATATATATATATATATATATATATATATATATATTAGACTGTTTCAAAAAAATCGACATTTTTTGTTTTCACGAAACCCCCCCCTAATTATCTTCAGGGTATCGAAAAGAGACCTCTATGAAAATATCAGCTTCAAATAATAATATTTAGAGGTCGCTCATCAATTATTTCTATTTTCCCTACTAATAGCAGGGAAAAAATTTCTTTTTTCAATAAAAAATTCCTAGAGCAGAAACCAATAGACGGATTTCATTGTGTGATACATTTTCGTGTAGACAATCAGATACTCTACAAATATGTCCCTTACGATATTTCAGTAAAACGGCCGCTTCAAAAGTTATTCGTTTCGATGCTAATATTGAGGTATTTTCGAAGAAAAAAATTATTCAAAAAAAATCGATTCTGTTTGTTTTCACGAAACTCTATTTCTAATTATCTTCAGGGTATCGAAAAAAGGCGCCTGTGAAAATATTAGCTTTGAATATTAATATTTAGAGGTCGCTCAGCGATGATTTCTATTTCCGTTGTTGCAGAAAAAAAATTTTCTTTTTTTAATAAAAATTTTTCTCTTCACGAACCAATTGACGGATTCCACTGTGTAATACATTTTCGTGTAGGGAAGTAGATGCTCTACGAAAATGTCTTATACGATATTTCGATAAAACCGCTCGTTCAAAAGTGATTCGAACTTTTTCTTCAAAAATACCTCTATATTAATACCTTATATTGAGGTATTTTGGAAAAAAAAGTTCAAATAACTTTTGAACGAATGGTTTTTTCGAGATATCGTATGGAACATTTTCGTTGAGTATCTAGTTCTCTACACCAAAATGTATCATACAGTGGAATCCGTCTATTGGTTCGTGAACAAAAAATTTTTTATTGAAAAAAGAATTTTTTTCCTGCCATCAGCAGCGAAAATAGAAACCATCGATGAGCGACCTCTAAATATTAATATTCAAAGCTAATATTTTCACAGACGCCTTTTGTCGATCCCTGAAGATGATTAGAAGGCGGGTTGCGTGAAAACAAGAAAAGTCGATTTTTTTGAAGATTTTTTTTCTTCAAAAATACCTCAATATTAGCATCGAATCGAATAACTTTTGAAGAGGCCGTTTTATCGAAATATCGTAAGGGACATATTTGTAGTGTATCTGATTGCCTACACGAAAATGTATCACACAAAGAAATCCGTCAATTGGTTTGTGTTCTAGGAATTTTTTATTGAAAAAAGAAATTTTTCCCTTGCTATTAGTAGGCAAAATAGAAATAATTGATGAGCGACCTCTTAATGTTATTATTTGGAGCTGATATTTTCACCGAAGTCTTTTTTCGATACCCTGAAGATAGTTAGGGGGGGGTTTCGTGAAAACAAAAAAAGTCGATTTTTTTGAATCGGTCTAATATATATATATTCTTTTGAATAAGAGAGCTAAAATAATACAATAAATGTTGAAACAAAAAGAACCTAAGCTGAGGTAAAAAAAGGAACGGGGTACCACAACATTCTTCGTATGATACTATAGTATCATACGATACTTTCATCACCAGTATCATACGATACTATAGAGCCAGGGGAAAAAACCTCAGCCGAAAAAACCTGTCTCCCCGTTAAAAAAATAAAATAAAATTGTTGTATCTGAATATTCTATATAGAAGGACACGATCAGCGGGACGGCTCTTCGGAGGAAGGATTTCCAAACACAAACTCCAACCTGAAAATAAAAAAAGCCAGAACAGCAAGATAATTCAATTTCTACTTCATCAAATTGATCTGAAATTTTCAACCCATTGCAAAAATGAGTTTGATATATTGTGTATGGCTCTAATGCCATCTTGGAATTTATAAATCGAACAATTATTAATTAGGTGTTCAACTGTTTCCTCTGATTCGCCACATTCACAATTAGGACTATCAACCGAATTCCACTTGAAAAGCATGCTGTTGGTACGACCATGACCTGTTCTTATTCGATTAAGAAGGGACCATATTCTCCGGGAAGGTTGAAACCAGGAACTTTATTCGATGGATCAGATATTAGATCTTTATTAGATAAAGAACATACATCCCATTCGGATTTCCAGATTTCGTTGTAGCTGAAGTTCGAATTCAGGAAGTTATTCGACCAAATAGGTTTACGAGATTTCAGTCTTGGAATTATATTTTCTGGAACGTAGGAACGTATCGGAAAAGAATCCGGAAATGAATTGAATTTATTCCAAGAATTCTAAGTTGCAGACTGTCTTCGAATATGGGGAGGGACTATATTCGATAGCACTGGTAGCCATTGGATAGGTGTAGATCGGATGGTTCCAGTAATTATTCTCATTGAAAAATTGAGCTGTGCATCGATTTTCTGAACATGAACACTATTGAGCCAAACAGGGCAACAATATTCAGCGGTGGAAAAAACTAGGGCCCTAAGTATATGGGGGTAAAATTATGTTTCAAAGGAAAGTTCCCGAAAAGGACATTTAATTTTCTGAATTTTTGATGGTTATTCAAATGAAATAACGAAACCTCGGTTTTATTTGGATTTGGACACAAACGCCATTCGAAAAAATAATTTTTCAAAATTTTCAGATCAGAAGTTAAATTTTCCTCAATACTTCTAAAATCAGAATGACGGAAAGCGAGTGCAATATCGTCGGCGTAAATGAATTTTTCAGATGAAGTACAAGGAATATCGCATAAATATAAATTGAATAGAAGGGGTGCTAAAACAGATCTTTGTGGAAGACCTTTGTTCAATATTTTGAATTTACCACTATTATCATCAACAAAAACACGAAATCTTCTATCCGACAACATATTCTCTAATAAGCGAATCATCTATCCACATTTAAGATGTGTATAAAGTTTATAGATCAAACCATCTTTCCATACCGTGTCGTAGGCAGACGATAAATCTATGAAAGCTGAACCTGTTTTTAATTTATTATCGAAACCTAATAATATTCATTGAAATGAATATCGAAAATTTGCTAGGATAGGCATAAATCCATTCATGGTTGAATTTAACAGTTATCGACCAAAAATTACTTTCCTCCTAAACAGACTTCTTCTGCAGAATCTAATTTGCTGAAATTCTCAGAGATGAAAATATTCTGCACTGAAACCATCGTGGGATGAATTATATTAGAACGTCGCATAAAACATATTGATATATCAAGCCCATTCCCCCAATGCAATTTCAATTCTGGCCTTCGAGAATTCGTCAAAATTACGTGTCAACGTCTCAAGCAATATTTTTTTTGTATTCGAGGAGGCTTGTGAAATAGAACCGCTAACCAGCCAATGGCAGTTTCCTGAGAAAGCAGTGAACGTTAAACTCCTTCTCGGGCAGAAAAATAAACTCCGAATATGATGCACGTGACAGCTCCTCTAATGCCGATGAAGTATGAAGTGAGGAAAACGGTTGAGTAATACGAAGTATGACGCGCCACATGCTGCAGAAATAACACAGGTTAGACCTCCAGTCACGTGGACCCCCACCCCCTGCAGCAATAATACACTCCGGAATTGAAAGCAACTCGACGAGATGAACACCCAGTGGCGTAGCGCAAAATTCGCCCCCCCCCCCTGCAAGATTTCAGTCGGGGCCCCTTTAGATCTATAATATTTATGACAAATTTCCCCTGACGTTTTTTGAAGAAAAATATTGAAGAAAATGAAAGAAGAAGAAGAAAATATATTCAATAAATAGAATTCCTAAACAAAATAATACAAACTCTGATATAAAAATAACTAAGAAAGAAATCAATGTGATACAAAACTTGATGAATTATTTAACAAAAATGCATAAATCTTTTTTAATTTTTTTGTTCAAACAGATGTATTCATCATCTTGTCGATTTCCAAGCCTCAGGCTACCTACTTCTTGTTCAAAGCTGGAGTAGGCTCAAAAGTCTGATAGACGTGTTTACCCCAATGAATTCCTAAAATAATTCTTGGTTATCTCAAACCCAATAAAACGATCATTTGGCGATGTTCAAAGAGAGTCCCGAAAAGTTTGACGTTATATCGAGTGTTATATTGAAAAACTGTTGAAACAGGGTAGCACAGGGAGTAATTGAGTGATAATTCGAATTTTGAATGGAATTATTGGAAACCTTATATGTTCTTTTTATAACATTTTTTAAGTTTTGTTCATTATATCATATGAAAAATATAGGGAATTGGCAAGTTCTATAGAATGTAATTATTCGGGCCCCTTTTGAAGCTTTTTGTTTGGCTTGGGTGTCCCTTTAGTGCCGGGGCCCTCTGATACGCCACTGTGCTGAATAATTGATTGTGACTCTGGCATTGGCTTATTGCAATTTTAAAAACTCAAATATTTTCTTTTCCGCTTTGACATTTTTTCTAATATCTGAAAAATAATAATATATTCAAATTGCCGATTCTAATTTGCGCATTTAACTTTTTTTTTTCAATATTAAGAATGAAAAAATACGAGAAACGTTTCTTAACGGAAAGATAAGCTACGCAATTAATTCTAGAACTACAATGAAATTTTAATCCTGAAACTGCAGGTACTTAAAAAGTAAGAATATTGAAAACTTTGTCTTTGATTCTAAACAAACTCACAACGTGGTTTCGTATTCAAACACTTGTTGTACTTGCTTCTCTCACCACTAGAATGGAAATGCAAATCAAAAGATATCATAATACTTTCCCATTCTTCATAAAAATATCCAGATTGGGGAATTCACAATAATTTCTGCAATATCAAATAAGCCGCAAGCCGCCCGAAGAACAACACGTCAAATAAGCCGCCGAGCCCTCAATAAAAGGTCCATGCGGCGATGTTCAAAGAGAAATACCGAAAAACTTGACGCTATATGAAAAACTCTTAGAAATAGGGTAGCACAGAATGTGATTCAGTAATATATCGAGTCGAATTACTGTTAACGTTATATGTGTTTTGAATATAATTCAGTAATTTTTCTCTATTTTTCGAGAATAATAACTGTACCTTCATTGTTAAGGTTTTGTTTATTATTTCATGGGAAAAATGTCGCGAGTCGGCAAGTTCAATAGTTATTGGAGCCCCATTTCGAGCTTTTCGTTTGTCTTGGGGGCCCCCTTAGTGCCGGGGCCCCCCCGCACTGCGGGGTCTACGGGGCCCTCTGCTACGCCACTGTGAACACCTTTGAGGAAATTCGGATTATTTTATAACTGATATTGTTAATATTCTCTGAGTAATAGAAGGAAGGCCCCTGAGTTGAAATGTTCATGTACTTTTTTCTCGAAGATTTTGAAGTATCTAAGAATTTTTCTGATGAAGGAGTCTGAGAAAGTTTCCAAACGTTGCAAATATGAAATTTCGACGTGTTATTTCTTTTTTCATTGTTAGGCAACAATTTTTATGCGAGGAGTGCACATGTTAGTGTACAAATTTTTAAGCAATAGTCTTTCTTCTATTATACAGGGTGACACGGAATCATGGTACACCCCCAGAAACTCCCTTGTTTCTGAAGCTATATTTCTGGAATTTGGAACATTGAATATACTCACTATAGTGCACTTTTCGACATATTTAGAAAAAATCCAATTTCCAGTTTTTCCGGAAATGACATCCACCTTGGATTGAACCGAGAAGCTACTCAACTTGTCTAAACTCCATTATCGTGTTCGTATTGGTTAAACAGAAAAATAGTTGATATGGATGGATACCCCACCGATGGTACGTCAGAGTACCATTATGCTACCATTTGACAAAACGGAGCTTCGAGTGAAAAATGGTTTTGGTTTACTCTTTTGGCACTTATTTCGAACCACGATACTTTTCAAATCGAAATTACTATAGTGATAGTGTAACATTATTTTGATTATTTGGAATAATTTTAGGGAGTTCAAGGCTCTCTAGATCGAAAAATAAAATGGGCGTTCTGACGAATGAAATATCAACTATGAGATATAATTAGATTGAGAAATTTATAGTGATTTCAAAAATGTAATAATATACCGGGTGTCCCATTTAAAAATCGAAAGTTGATGCGATTTCCGGTAAAACCAGGAGTTAGATTTTTTTCTGAATATCTCAAAAAGTGCCCCATAGTGAGTATATTCAATGTTTCAAATTCAGAAATATAGCTACAGAAACAAGGGAGTCTGTGTAACCGGTATATTGATGCCTAGGCAGGAAAAGTAATATATTTTTGATTGATATGTTTCTACGAAGTTTATTTTTGCTGTCAATTGGACAAAAAAATTTGTTATCTTACTTTTGGGTGAGATTTTTCCAACGCAACGAAATCAATCAGATTGTTAGTCAATTCAAAAAATCTTCTTGTTTCTTGTAGTTCTCAAAAATTGCACCCACAAATTGATTTGCGTACCAACTATAAATATTTTAAGAAATCTTAATTTGCATCAGTATCGGTATTTGCCATTGATAAAAAATTTAATTTGAGGACCAACTTACATTTTTCATAAGAATCATTCAATAAGTTCAGGAGAATGGACAACATGAAAGATTTTGTGGATAAGGTGACATCATTTTTTCATGGAAATGGTCCATTTTTGCTAAACAATTGAAAATCTTTTGTGATCGACGTTCCCTTGTATACAGACGTCCACATGATAGATATGCTCAGTGCAATTTCCTGAATACTACTGGTTTCGGGAGAGGATCGATTATAGTATGGGGTGGAATATCTTTGACTGCTCGTACATATCTAGTGGTCCTTGATAATGGAGCTATGAATGCTGATAGGTATATAAGGAACATTCTTGAATAGCATGTAGTGCCATTCACTCCATACATTGTTCATTATTATGGACGAAAATGCCAGACCCCATCGTGCTCGCATCGTTCAGAAGTATCTCGAAGAGGTTAAAGTCTCTCGAATGGAATGGCTAGCAAGGTATCCAGATCTCAATCCGATTGAGCAGGTTTGGAACAAACTCAATAGAAGGCTGAGAAGTTCAGAAAATCATCCAGCTACTCTTAATGACTTAGTAATCCAACTCGGAGAAATATGGGAAGGATTAGATCAAAACATTTTAAGATCACTCATTGTGAGTAAAAATCGTCGTTGCTGAGCTATAATTAACGCAAGGGGTGGATATACCAAGTATTAAATCACTTATCAGCATTTCAGTATTTCGAAAATGGTTCATTTCTCTTATTTCACATAAGATTCGGTGAAATCCTGAATATTTCTCCCATTTAATGTGTCTTGTTTTGTTCAAAACCTTCCCGAGAAAACACGAAGAATTAGTTATAAAGTCAATATAGAGTTAACTTTCATTAAAATTGAGATTTTCGGAATGTGCGTTAATTTTTTGAGCAGTGTATATAAAAATCAGTTCTTCGAATTTAACTGAATCTGGCTATTTCGCAGCAATGTTTCTACTGTCATTTTTTAAATTGAAATTTAAAGCGTCTGAGAGGAATAACGGCCCACGGAAACGATCTGGCACTATGAAATATTTATTTTTTATAATATTCTGAGTGACACATATGAAAATGAGTACTTCAAATTCAACAAAAGTGCTGAATCTGGCCATTTCGGAACAATGTTTCTAACTGTGATTTTTTTTATTGAAATTTAAAGCGTCTGGGAGGAATTTCTGCCCACGAAAACGGTCTGGCAATATGAAATTTTATTTTTCAAAATATTCTGCGCGACATAAATAAAAATCAGTTCTTCGAATTTGTGAAAAGTTCGGTATGTTTTTGTCCACCTTTTCTACCTGCTACCTGTGAACAGGTCGCCTAGACAAACTAGCCAGATGCACGCACTATTAATTAAACACATATAAGACTGTCTATACTGTAAAATTAGATACTTCAGAAATAAGTAACGTCTGGGGGCCCTGGGATCTTACTCTATAATGCCTGCGTATTCAAGTCGCCGATCGCGACATATAAGCTGATAAGTCATAAGTCATTAACAATAATGAGGAACAGGACTAGTCCGATGATGGGTCCCTGAGCCTCTCTCATCGGGGAACTTGGTGGAACTCCACCTGAATTGACTACCAGGTATCTTTCGCTCAGAAAAGAACTCACTATATACCTATTGCCTATTCTTAGTTTCTAAAATAATTCATCATTGGGTACACATTCAAATGGCTTCGTCAGATCGAAGAATGTGGCCAGAAGATAGTCCTTATTCTCGAAGCTTTCGATAGTACAGTTGACAAAATCGATAATAGTCTCGATTGTGCTCCTATTCCTACGAAAACAGAACAGACTATCTGTTAGCAGAGGGTGAGTATTCCCTCATCAATGATGTATTCGCCTGAGCCACTTTGACGACGAATTTTTTCCCGAAGGAAAGGTTCCAACCGGTTGAGTATTATGCCTCGTAAGCCCATAAACGGAATCTTCTCTAGAATGAATTCGAAATTAAGGGTGTTGATAGATCAAAGAAGATCCACACTGTGAATTCTCCTTTTCCCATTTCGTCATTCATTCGATGAACAAACTTCAGTTTCTGTTGGCCGATTCTTTTGAAAACCCTCGCGATCTTCATTAATGACATTAAAAATACTAAGAAAATTTCGAATTCGATAACAAACCGCCTTCTTCCAAAATTTCCGAGAAGAACTGCAGATTGATCTGCAGTTCAGGACACAAAGGTCAGCTTCTCCTTTATGAACAAGCGAGACAAGTGAACATTTCTGTCCTGATGGGAATTGAGTATACTCTACATTATGATAGTGGAACATTTTTTGAAAAGAAATATTAGAACTTCGTCCAAAGACATGAATACGGTAACGTTTTATTTTCTATGCGGTGTTGAGTTTTAAACATTCCAATCATCTTACTTTTATTTTTCGATTATTCTATATTGATGTGTTGAGAAAAAATCCTGTTTTGCTTTTATAACGTTTCTGTTACAACCTTTTTTGTATTCTTTGAATCTGTTCTGCCGTCGATTATCTTGATATGCTGTTTGAGTCCAACTAGAACACAACTAGAAATATTGCATTTTTGGCTGATAAGAATAAGAATAATATATATTCATGCTATTATATAAGTGTTAACATACGTCAGATACACAAAAGAGAAAAAATAAAAATTAAATTCACAGGATATACAAATTATCATCTAGGAGAAACTCACTCATAGAATAGTAACATTTTATGCTAAAATAATCTTTAATCTTACGCTTAAACTCTTTTATAGGCAAAACCCTCACAGTAGATGGCAACTTATTGAATAGCTTCGGACCGAAGAATGTCAGACCACACTTCATCCTGTCACTACGATGAAAATCAGTATAAATATGATCCTTGTGGCGGGTATTATGTTGATGTACATCCTAGTGCGTTAGATAATCCCCCACATGCATTCTCACGTATTAACGACAGTGTAACATAAATATACAGGGGACAGTAAATAACTTTTTTTCAATGAATGCAAATTCTCAATCATCTCTATAACAAAGATTACTTTTTATTCTGACCGATTTTTTCTGTAAACTAAAGATACGTTTCGTATTAGGATCATGACCTCAGCATAGAATTCCATATGAGATTTTAGATTCGATAAAAAGCGTGATTCACTGTCAGTAGGACAACACCCACCAAAGACCTTAAAGCAAACACACTGGAGGATTTACACTTACATATCCTATCTATATGAGAAACCCAGGACAGCTTAGGATCAACAGAAACACCCAGAAAATCTATCGAGCCAGAAGAGTTCTGACCTACCAAATCTCTCATAGAAAAATCCAAGAAGTTAGTCTTGGACTCATTAAGGTTTAGTTGATTACTGAAAAACCATTGAGAAGTCAATGAAAGGGTATCTCTCATCATACACTCTAGATGGTCTTTACATGCTGCTCTCTTCAAAACTGTGGTGTCGTTAGCAAAAAGCACAAGATCAGCGTTTGGATTACAACTGTTAACGTCATTGATGTATATAAGAAATAGAAGTGGCCCCAGAATGGAACCCTGAGGTACACCAAATACAACATTTAATGAAATGGACAAAACACCATCAAAATCAACACATTGTTTTCTGTTGCATAAATAAGAACTAATCAAATCAATCGCTCCCTGATGAAATTTTTATCGTTTGAGCTTGTGTAGAAGAATGTCAACGGAGACACAATCGAAGGCTTTGCTCAAATAGCAAAATAACGCACCGACAAACTGTCCTTCTTCAAACCCTTCGTTTATAACTTTCATTTGTTCTATTATGGCAGATGTTGTCGAGAGGGAGTTCCAAAAGCCAAATTGCGATTTATTAAAAAATTTTTTTTTATCAAAGTACGAGGTTATTTGTACTGAGTAACTTTTTCGAGAATTTTTGAGAAGATAGGTACTATTGATATTGCTGAAGTTATCGGCAGAGCTATTGGGTCCCTTTTTGCGAACAGGCTTGACCCTCGAAATCTTTGAAATATTGGTGAAAATGCTTTTTTGAAGGCACAGATTCAACAACTTAGTGAGTGCACAAACAATTTCATCAGTTGAGCACTTGACAATTTTACTGGAAAAGCCATAATAATCACGACTCACCGTATTTTTCAGTTTTCCCATAATGTCTCTCACAGATGCTTCCGATACTGGAGAAAATCTAAGTTGTAATCGATTCAGATCAGTTTCAATCATGGAGCAATAGTCATCCATAAAATCAGCCGAAGACTTTTTGGTTGGCGGTATATTATCTACAATGTTACGTGGTATATCTACTAAAAAGTTGTTGAAATCGTTTGCGGTAGTTGTACCGCTTCAAGATCTTTGTACTCTCTATAACGTATCCCAAACTACTCTGTTCAAACGTGGACTTTAAACTTTGTCGGATTAATTGAAGTGGCTTAAGACCAAAGGATCTGTGAGGAAAATCTTGAGTTTTGTCGAGAGCGAGTGTCCATGAGTTAAAGCATCTGTAATAAATGGGGAAATTGGTAATTTCCTCATTAACAATGCAATACTGAAACCTCTTAATACGGCACTGTATCCGAGGAATGCATATCGATTCCACAGCTACGTTATCATCATTCAATCAGCACGCATTAAAATAAATCCGGTCAGCGCAGTCTAACTACGAGACGCAAAGAAATCAAACTGTGACAAATACAGTTCATGATCTTCAAACTCATCAAAACTAACACTTCCACACTGAAGAAAAACATAAGAAGGTATTATTTATGATTATGGGTCAAAAAGGGTTTCTAGAACCGTGGGACTTGAAAAAGGCCAAATGGCATCTTTTTTTGGGATACTCCCACAAAGAGAAAGAACCTTTAAAAAAAAGAATCTTATTGGTGATGCCAACTTTTGAAGGGGGAAAGAAACACCCACAAGTAGAGGAATAGTTCATTTTTATCGTCAAGGGATAATCAGTACCATCGGGGATAAGAACCAAAGGGGTTCATCGACGTGCTCGCGAAGTTCGGCTCGCGGTTTATTTTTGGGAGTGAAATAGAAAATTTCACAGTCAGTTCTAAGTCTCAAGCGGAGACTTGTAGATTTTGTATTGTAAAGTCACGTTCTCGTCGGTAAATCACGAAACCGAAACGGAAGTGCGTGTAGCGAAGACGGTGTAGGGAAGTTGATCAAAGAGGAAGGATCGTTTCGTGGATACCAGTGGAGAAAGGCCAAATTATAAGAAAAAGATCAAGGTCAGAATTTTCCAATTTTTTTTTTATGAGAATAGTCAAGTCCAAAAGTCTTGTCATCTCTCATCTCCTATCTGCTCACAACTTACATTTCATAGTATTACGTTATTTTAGATTTTGGGTAATTAAGTACCCCAGGGAACAGGGAAACTCATATTTTCTTCATTAAAGTTTCTTATACAATCTGAGGTACAGACGTAGGGATTACTTTGTTACCTCATTATATTTTGTAGGATTTTGGAACAATATATTTTTTTTGTTAAGTTACTTCCGTGGTTTCAATTATCCCTAAAACTCAGAACTCTCTGGAAGAAAAATAACAGTAAGACCTTCTTATTTCTGCAGAAGGCCGTATCCACTCAAATTTTCTTTATTGGGTTGACATGAAGCCGCTCTCATTCGTCAACCCCCCTTAACATCTAGACAATCCCTTATGAACAAAGTCACTTTTTATACGAAAAGGACAATGCTCATTTAAAGGAGTCTATTATACATCCTCAGACTAGCATTAGCCTACAAGACTGAACATGACCACTGGATCGAATACACATATTTTGAAACACTCATCTACACATTGAATCCGCTTTCCATTTGGATAAATTTGCAAATGGTCAATTGCCGCACTCTTATTCCTCGTAAAAAATCATTATTTTAATCTTCAGAGAGAGAGAGATGATTGCAAATACTCGGTGTCATCAGCATACCTGAATTGCTTACAAAATTTCATATCACATGTTATAAAATTAATTGTATGAATACTGTCTGAATAATTGTGGGAAACCTGTTCCTGAAACCTGTTGTTCCATTGAGGATGCAAAAAAGAAATATTTTTCTGTTTCCTTGAGCGCAAGGTTCGCAAAAATAGACCTCGAAATATTCTGCTGAAAAAAAGATGGCTGTTGTAAAATTCAATCATAAGGTCTGCCAGACCTCGATGGACGGATAAAAAATTCCCAACATGTAAAAATTCAATTGACTAGACGCAAACACATGATATTCCACCAAAAAACCCGTTTTTATTAGAAGTCATAATCTGAAGTCGTCTAGACCCTTCAAGCATTTAGCCCAGCCATATCACGGTTTAATCCCCTTCTTTCGCATGAAAGCGACGTCCTTTCTTGAATGGGCCCATTCTCGATAATCTTGAAAATGATTTAATAGCGATTCTAAGCACGTGCCAGGAGTATGTTCTGAAGATGCGGATTACATCTATTGGAATAACATGATACACCCCTGCCATTGATCAAAGACCTCCGTAATGGAGAAACCGAAGAGCTATACGAAATGGGTTAGGAGAGAATTAGCATAAAAGAGAAGCCAGGCCTACTCAGGTCAAGATTATTTCAAAAAAGGTCTTAATTTGATGAAATTGAAAGACTGAATATTTCGTTCCCCTTATAAGAGAGTAAAACGACGATTGCAGTGATTTTCAGTGCCACGTACCTTGAAATGGGTATTGAATCGAAGAGATTTTTATGTGGTTATAAAATACCAATTCAATAAGGGATTTCTATCTGAATTTTTTTCAGACAATCATCATAAATTGACTAGTTTCGGTTGATTTAAATGTAGACGGAGGAAAATGTATTAGCTTACTCAGCTAACTTTGAGGAACGATAGCAGAGCTGCAATTTTTTTCAGCTAATTAGGAACTACAGCTATTTGTTATAGTTATACATAGGTAGATACTTAGCTTTTCCTTATTCGAAACTGCTGTTGATTAAATTATTGGTGAGGAGAAAATGTGTAGTAGACTGTTTCGAAAAAATCGACATTTTTTGTTTTCACGAAACCCCCCCTAATTATCTTCAGGGTATCGAAAAGAGACCTCTATGGAAATATCAGCTTCAAATAATAATATTTAGAGGTCGCTCATCAATTTTTTTCATTTTCCCTACTAATAGCAGGGAAAAAAACTTCTTTTTTCAATAAAAAATTTTCCATCAACGAACCAACTGACGGATTCCACTGTGTAATACACTTTCGTGTAGGGAACTACATGCTCTACGAAAATGTCTAATACGATATTTCGATAAGACCGCTCGTTCAAAAGTTATTCGAACATTTTCTTCAAAAATACCTCCATATTAATACCTTATATTGAGGTATTTTGGGAAAAAAAGTTCAAATAACTTTTGAACGAGTGGTTTTATCGAGATATCGTATGGAACATTTTCGTAGAGTATCTAGTTCTCTACACCAAAATGTATCATACAGTCTCATACCTCTAAATATTAATATTCAAAGCTAATATTTTCACAGACGCCTTTTGTCGTTGCCCTGAAGATGATTAGAAGGCGGGTTGCGTGAAAACAAGTAAAGTCGATTTTTTTGAATATTTTTTTCTTCAAAAATACCTCAATATTAGCATCGAATCGAATAACTTTTGAAGAGGCCGTTTTATCGAAATATCGTAATGGACATATTTGTAGTGTATCTGATTGCCTACACGAAAATGTATCACACAAAGAAATCCGTCAATGGGTTTGTGTTCTAGGAATTTTTTATTGAAAAAAGAAATTTTTCCCCTGCAATTAGTAGGCAAAATGGAAATAATTGATGAGCGACCTCTAAATGTTATTATTTGGAGCTGATATTTTCACAGAGGTCTTTTTTCGATACCCTGAAGATAATCAGGGGGGGGGTTTCGGGAAAACAAAAAAAGTCGATTTTTTTGAATCAGTCTAAATGTGTAGTGAATGGTTTACATGGAATATTGAATTTGAATAAGAAAATAATCCTGATTGTAAGCTTCTGGAGAAATCACAAAGAGTGAAAGAGGATGTGAGCATTTTTTTCACTTTCGTTTTGAGGCTAGTAGATGTCTATTCCTCCTGTAACCATAACTTTTCACATCAAGCATTTTTACATCTTAAAAATCGAAATTATGATTCTCATCGAACACATGATAGGTCAGGGCCATCTTTTCTTTGTTGTTAATGTTCCTCCTATCTTATGCATGTCGTTTTATTTTATTCTCCAGATATTATCGAGTATTATTCAACTTCTGTTACAATCCATGCACAATATCTTATAAACTGCATAATACAGAGCATAAATTCAATTTTCTTCTGAACGATCGCCCTTTTCGAAATATTTCAGCAATTTCACAAACAAACTCATCTGAGCTTGATCTAAAATATATCATGAGCACTATTTCAACATCATGAAAACTCTCAGAAGTGAAGCCTCACAACCTCCACCTAAAAATCAGGAAACAGAAAATCTAGAGTAAGATCCCAGAGTGATCTGATGTAACTTTTTTTCACATGGATGATTTTTATATGATTATGTTTTGTGGAATATTATTTTTGAAATAGTATCATAAGTGTCAGACTTTTTTCATGTTATTCATATTTTAATTTCACCTTGAATAATTAAGTTTGAAGTAATTTGTGATTGTGATTATTTTTAAATTTTCGAATTAATATCTACTCGTTATGCATGCAGAATAATCTGTAACTCATAAAATAGTACTGTTCTTCTATTTGGGCATCTTATTTTTCCTGTGAAAAAATCAATGAGGAATGCGAATGCATTGCAAAGAAATATTTTTCGAAAGACGGCATTCATGCTGTTGAAAATTGAGCATTGCACTCCTCAGACCTCATCCTCAGCTACGCTCATGGTTGGATCGAAGCGCCACGCCCACTTCACTCCTACAGCTCTATGGTGAGCTGATTGACTGCTCGCGTCAAATTCGTCTCCTCTATGTATTAATCAGCTGACAGATTAACTTATATTCATAAATTGAATTATGAGGATTATAACATGAGGGTTCTATGTATGAATTAAAACCACCAACCCTTTGGTTCGAGAAAGCAGAAGCACTTAGTGCTTCAGATGAATGAAATTGAGAAGTTCTTATGTATAATGAGGAGATCATTCCAGTTGAATGGTTTTATCAATATTTGACCGCTCAAGGTGGAGCATGGATTTAGACTGTCAATCAGGTTCAATGTTTGAGCTACTTGATCGTTCAAATACTTCCGAGAAGTTCACTTGGTTTCATTGAGAGAGAAGACTGATTCCATGATTCACCTTTGCGTTTGAGGATTTTCATCAAAATGAATTTCGAGAACGATAATTAGAAAGTGTTTTGAGGAGTGAACAGTTGAGAAATGAGATGAATGGAATAAGATAATGAGATGCACATGAGGATATAACAAATCAGTATTTATTACCACAGGGAATGTTTATTCTTGGAGTAAGTAATGGCTTCCATGTGAGAAGTACAGAGATATCTGAAAAATCTATGAGAACTGCAAAAATATACCAAAATATATATCTTAGAGAAGTACAATGCATTAATTTAACGCAATAGAGATCTTATTAGAATAAAGTATGAGAGGATTACCAATATTTTTTTAGATTTTCATGATCTGAAACGTGGACAAATTTTCAAACTTTATAAAAAGCTTTTTGTTTGAATATTATTTAGCAAAGTGAATTTTTGATTTTCTCAGGAAAAATTCGATGCCCTTTTGATATTACTCACGACTGAACAATTCAGTTGAAGTAAATAAAAAACTAGTTCACTTTACATTAATGAAAAACCTGTAAGTTGTCTCTTTTTATGTTCTGCTTAGAGTAATTACCCTCTATATTTCGATACGGTAGAGTGACTGTAAACAGTTTTTCATCAAAGTTTTTTTATTAATTTCAGGATTAACTTCGTTCTTCCTTTCTCGGAAGCAAATTTCATGCATTTGAATGAACGCAATGCAGGGACGGGCCCAAGGGGGGGGATGGGGGGGATGAGGGGGGATGATCCCCCCCCAATGTTGAACGAAGTTGGCAAATTTTCAAAGCAGTTGGAAAAATTTCAAAGCAGTTGGCAAAATTTCAAAGCAGTTGGAAAAAAGTTCCATAGCAGTTGGAAAAAGTTCAAAGCAGTTGGTAAAATTTCAAAGCAGTTGAAATACATAATTCCGAGAGAGTTATGAAATACGAAGGAATCTGAATTAGAAAAAACAAGTTTGCAATCAGTACTTGGCAATATATATATATAGCCGGCAATAAATGGCATTTATCCCAATATTTTTACCATCAAGTGTTGGGAGAGATGTCGCCTAAAGAAGTAGATACCTAGTTGTAAATTTTTTAGTTACGTCGCATGGAGTGTGTCATAAAAAAAACCATCTGGTATCATAAATTTAAGCTGTTACTTTCAGATGTACCAAGTGCGACGGCCTATTAGGCGTTTCTGGAGAACTGGACCTATTTTAATCTGAAAATGGGGATTATGATATTGGTCGACATTATCTACCGAGCTAGAATATTCTTGCAGCTTGACAACTTTCAGTTATACAGGGGATGAAAAAAATTCAATAATTTTTTTCTATTTTTTTGTTTTCGAATTGGATAGAGTATGCAATCCTGAATACATTGGTACTCGTATAGTTGCATTCGTCAAAATTGTTTCCAAAATTTTGAGAAAAAACTGAAGAAGAAAGATAGATCAGAGTATTCGGTATCATATATGTTATTCCTATTCTAAATGTCTTAAGCACAAACCATTTTCACATTTTTGAACTCGAAGACTGTTGAAATATTGTACATTTTTAGAATTTTTAAAAACTCGTCATAGGGTGTTCCAAATGTTGGGTCAAAAATTGGGATCAAGATTGGCCCATAACTTTTGTTTTTCAAATTAGAACCCTATTTTTTATGATTGCGTTGGATTGTGCGGAGAAAAATTAAGATAATGTTCCAACATGTTAATGCTCATAAAATTAATAATTCTTGAGGTATTCAGGATTTCCTGATTTCATGTCGTACGTAGCGTCAAATTCATCTGTTTCATATCAAAAATGATCTTGGTCATAGAAAATAAATTATTCCAATAACTCACTAGTGACACACCACTTTTCTGAATTCATTTATCATTGTTTATATGGAACAGATGACATAAAATCGGAATTCCTGAATAACTCAAAAATTATTTAATTCAGGAGCATCAACATCATAGAACATTATCATAATTAGGGTTTCAATTTGAAAAAAGAAAGTTATCGGTCAATCTTGATCCCAATTTTTGACCCAACATTTGGAACACCCTGCGACGAATTTTTCAAAATTCAGCAAATGTACAATATTTCTACAATCTTCGACTTCAAAAATGTTAAAACGGTTTGTGCTCGAGATATTTAGAATAGGAATAACAAATATGATACCAAGTACTCTTATCTCTTTTTTGCTCAAAATTTTGGAAACTATTTTGACGAATGCAACTAAACGAATACGAATGTATTCGGGATTGCATACTCTATCCAATTCGAAAACAAAAAAATAAAATTTTTGAAATTTTTTCACTCCCTGTATAACTGAAATATAATAATAAAAATAATATTTTAGCTCGGTAGATAATGTCAAACAATAACATAATCCCAATTTTCAGATTTCAAATATGTCCAGTTCTCCAGAAACGCCTAATAGGCCGTCTCTTCGTACATTGCGTTATAGTTTCACGAATAAACAATATGTGGAAATAAATTTGAATAATTAACCAGAAAAGATTCAAAGTGAAGTTTGAGTTATGCGGTGCCTTATAAAAATTATAAAACAACGACAAGTGTGGGAGAAAATTATGGATATAGTGACCACAGAATTTTGTTCAACTGCGGAATCCTTAATGAGTTAAGGTCAACACACCAAGGAAACCCTACACCCAATATTTCCATGGTGAGAGGGACCCCTCCCTGTCGACTCGCGACATTTTTGTTGACAACAAAAATCGTTCAAAACACTAAATACATCCTCAATTCCAAACACTAATTGCAATAAACGCTGCAAAGAGATCGAAATTGCCAACTCAAATTAGGAAATTTTGGTCAAAATTGTTTCTTCAATATGACTGATTTGGGTCAAAACCGTTTCCCTACAAAATTGGGAATATGTTTTTTTTTTTAGTATCCTGATTTATGACACACACTTTGACATACATTTTCTGTTTTATTCCCTAGTTATGTTGCTTTTCTTTATTTCATGGAATCTGTAAGCAAAAGTACGGTTCATTTTTTATCAAACGAAATATATTTTCTCAAAATTTTGTCCTTTCATTCTGTAAAATGGACCCATGTTAGGCATGAGCAGTTTCAATATTATGAATCTCATCAAAGTGGTCAGTAATTAATTCTTTACTGAACTAAATTAAAGAATGAAACAAAAAATGTGTCTCAAAGTTTCAAACCAACTTCAAGGTATTCCTCCAAAAAAAACGATTCCATAAAATAAAGAACCTCACATTATTGAATATTGGGTAATTGGAAAATTAACGTTAATTTCTCATAACTTTGATTTCCAATATTTACTCCTTTCGAGGAATAAAAAGAATGGATTTTTCAGAAAAAATATTTTCTCTGATGAAAATGAGCCATGCCCTCGCTTCCAGATTCCATGAAATAAAGAAAAGCTACAAAACTGAAGAAACAAACAAGTAGTGTTTCTCAAAGTTTCAAGCAACATCAAGATACTCTTCATAAAAAAACAAACTCCATAAAATCTACTTAATTGAATGTTCGGTAGATGGAAAAAAGTTAATTACTCCTCACTCTGTTGAAATTCATCATTTTGAATTTTTTTTGCCGAAACAAATATTATACCATAATATGTATAACGGTCCAGTTGGAAAATTTTCGATGGATTTCCCCCCCCAAAAATTTGGCTTCGGCCCGTCCCTGACGCAATGAATTTTGTTTCACGCTGGCCTTGGCTTTAATTTCGAATCCTGAAGAGTTGGTGAGACTTCCTCGAAATTTACTCATCTAACTGGGATGCATAAAGGGAAAAGCAGTGGCGGCTAGTTCCAGAGATCTAAAAGACTGGTGTTGATGATATTGCTTCCATGTTTGAATATTAATTTCGAAAATCGGAAATCAGTCAATTCAGGAAGTTCATATTCACGTTGGTTACAGGGTACGTGGAATATTATTCTGCAGTTAGGAAGAATAAAACCAGCGTATAAATTAAATGCATCTATTTGACATCAAGAGAGTCATCCGGGCTTTTTGGCCGTGGTCTATTAGGAATTATTTCACCTATAAATATACATCTGCATTTTCAGAGAACTATTGGTGCTGAATTCCAGAGAATTTCATCGCATTCATTCGAGTGCGCTTCTGGGAAACATCTCACAACAAAAATCTCTCTGAAGATGCCTACCGCAGATGTAGGCAGGACGTTAGGTGAGATAATTCCTAATATACCACGATTTATTAGCCTCGAAGACTCTCTCAATTTCAGTTAATCCGGCCGTGAAAGCCTTAAACTATTTATAGATAGTTTTGTTTACGTCATTGCTACGATTCACATCATTAAGACGCTCTCACTTACTACATCTGTATGCGAAATCCCACGGTAATAGTAGTTTACCAAGATACTAGCTGAACGGCAGACTACGTACTGCCTCAATCGATGAATAAAATGGCAGATTTTTTTCCGATATCTATTGAAATATTGTCTGGGAGGTCTCTGCATTTTCCTGAAAACTTAATTCGGGTTTTCTCACCCAGTCTCTGAAACAAGAAACAACTAGAATTTTTTTTTCTCATAATATGATACAGGCTCCTGTCACGATTCTACAAAGTTGAATGAAAAATAGATATTGTCTTACGAAGGAGTCAGATTTAGACTCGGAAACGTTACGTTTGAGAATTCAAAAGGTTTTTTTGTTGTTCATTGTAAGGCAACCATTTCTTCTCGTAAAGTTTTGTCCCCTGACAAATTAGTGCTCAAATTTTTACGCAGAGGCCTTTCCTAACTTAAGATAAAAATTTAGACTGGAAGAGAAATTAAGTTCTCACGAAAATGCAGATTATTTCTATTCAGATTGATGAATGTTTTGTCACAAATCAAATTTCTGAATGCAAACATAATATTTGGAAAGACAACCAACAAATAGGTCGTTCCTTTATGTCGATCGGTACCCGCGCACATACGATTTTTTGTTGCGCGATCGTTTAGTCGCAAAAATCCGACTAAACGCATTTAAATGGGAATGCGACTAAATAATCGCCGCGACTAAACAGTGGCGTTTTTGAAGCCACCCAGAATGAGTCAGACTTGCGACAATTCAATCGCAATTCAGTGTCTGTCGAAGTCCGAACTTCTTTGGGTGAGTGCAAAAGCTCTTTTTTATCCTATTGTTGATATAATTTGGCTCGTATTAGTAGAACTAAACGGTTTTCAGGAAAATCCATGTTATAACTGAATGTAGTTGCAATTTATAAGTCGCAAGTGGGCGCATAAAACATTTTTGAATTTCTTTCTTGGTGATTGCGATTATTCAGTCGCACGACAAGAAATCGCAAGTGCATACCTAGGCAAAGGGTTCATCTTTCTTTCTTTGTGAGTGACGATTACCTCTACGTGCGCGAGAACTTTCTTCACTTCGGTAATGCTCCGTGATAGTGACATCAAATTTGTGACACAACTTGTTAAAAATTGAGCCCCTCAGACGTCATCCTCAACTACGCCTATGGTCCGAACGCACCGAAACGTCAACTCGATCTCTGCAACTCTATGAACAGCTGATTGATATCAGAACTGACCTACCTCTATGGACTAACCTAGTGACAGATCAACTCATGCTCGTTATTAATAATTGTAATAATCAATTAATCAAATCCTTTTCTGTATCGACATTCTCTGAAGATCAGACCTCTCTTGTGAAATTTAGAATTCTCAAAAGTCACCTCGCAAATTAATTGTACATCTCATTCATTTTTGGAAGTATTCATTTAGGTAAGTGAACCTTTCTCAAAGTCATCTCTCATTAATGCATATTTAATGTTATTTTCCTACTTTTACAAAGTTTGAAAATGTGTCCACGTTTTAGATCATAAAATCTATAAAAATACTGGTAATCCTCTATCATTTTACTCTCAGAAAATCTCTATTGCATTTAACTAATGGAATTGACTCCTCTAAGATACATATTTTGATATATTTTGCTGTTCTCATGATTTTTCAGATTTCTCTAGACTTTTCACAATGGAAATACTAGTTGAATGCTTCCAAACATGAACATTATTTGTGGTAATGAGTTTTGATTCATTATATTCTCATGTGCACCTCATTATCTCAGTGTAGTCATCTCATTTCTCAATCATGCACTTCTCATTAAATTTGCTAATTATTTTCTCGAGTTTCAGATGAATGAACGATCTCAAGCATAAGGGTGAATCATGGAATCAGTCTTCTCTCTCAATAAACTCAACTCAACTTCTCTGAAATATTTGAACGATCAAATAATTCACACATTGAACCTGATTGACAGTCTCAATCCCTGCTTCACCTTGAGCAGTCTCCTCAAGTACTGCCCATATGATTAGATTGGGATGAACTCCTCAGTATATTTAAGAAATTCTCAAGTTCATTCTTCGGAAACTTTAGCAAGTGGCAAATCAAGCCTTCAGCTCCAAACAAATCAAAGGGTTGGTGATTTACACTCATACAATGTACTCTCATATTGTCCTTCTCATAATTATCAATTGTAACTCTTATTTTTCTGATGAACACTAACCCTGCTTGCTAAAAGTAGTTTGTCACTGTAAATTTTGTCTCAATTGATTAATTAGCCTTCTCGTTACAGAACTACGTTATAGATCATAATTATTGATTTCTCAACTTTGATATTCTCATATTGTAATGCTCTCAATGAAGACCAGACTTAGACTATTAAGTTTTCAATACATGTACTCCTCTAAGGCCTAATCTCACTTTATTACAACTCAGACTACTCTAACAATTCACTATTGAACCTTTTGTTTTTCTGATGAGTTAAGAGGCTCTCGCAATAAATTTCAGTTGCATCATCACTGTAAACTCTGTGTTTAATTTTGAATTAATGGAACTCTCTCAAAATCTAAGTCTGACTTCATCTGACCTCTCATTTTGAACTTCTCTAGATTACCTCTGTTTTTAGTTGAATAAAATCACTCTGAGTTTATAGATGACTTTAATATTGTATTTTTTACTGTATTAACTTCATGCGGGTGACTTATTCATTTTATGATTGTGAATGATGTCAATAAATGTTTTTACAATACCATCTCTAACTCAATTATCTGGATACAGTCCTAAACTTTATTTTCCAAAATCAGAACATCCCCGATTTTGTACATTTTGGTCCTTCGGGCCGGATGATTGAGTTGGAATTTCAGTACCATTCACAATCATATTTCTCAGTACCTGATCATAGTTTTCATACATCTCAAATATTTCATATTTCTCGAATTTCTCATACCCCTCAAATTTCTCAGACTCCTCAACTTTATCCTACTCCTCAAATTTATCGTTCTCCTCAAATTTCTTATACCTCTAAAATCTCCTTTACCTCACAGGCCCCTCATATCTTTCAAATTTCCTGAACTCCTTAGATTTCTCTCACTTTGTAAATTCCTCAGACCTCTCAA
Source organism: Hippodamia convergens (assembly GCA_038502775.1). Lineage (NCBI taxonomy): Eukaryota > Metazoa > Arthropoda > Insecta > Coleoptera > Coccinellidae > Hippodamia > Hippodamia convergens. Next base: position 140,194,189 of record CM076607.1, on the reverse strand, counting down.
ATTTCTGATACCTCTCAAATTTATCATACCTCTTATATTTCTTATACTCATCAGATTTCTCGTACCTCTCAAACTCCTCATACCTCTCAATTTTCTACTACCTCTGGAACTTCTCATAACTCCCATATTCCTCATACCTCTAGAATTTCTCGTACCTCTCAAATTTCTCATACATCTCAAATTCCTTATTCTCCTCAGATTTCTTGTACCTCTCATACTCCTCATACCTCGCGAATTTCTCATACCTCTCATATTTTTTATACTCTTCAGATTTCTCGTGCCTCTCAGACTCCTCATACCTCTCAGGTTTCTGTTACCTCTGGAACTTCTCATAGCTCTCATGTTCCTCATACCTCTCGAATTTCTCGTACCTCTCGAATTTCTTGTACCTCTCAAGTGTCTCATACCTCTGAAAGTTCTCATCCCTCTCAAGTTTCTCGTCTCTTTCACATTTGTTATACTCCTCAAATTACTCATACCTTTTGAATTCCCCAAATTCCTCCTAGTTCTCAAGTAATAGTATCTCATATCAATTTTTGTTCATCTCAAAGAAAGAACACCTCAGAGAAGAACAGCTCAAATCAGCTCTCCTATGAAAAGTGCAGCTATGATCAGGTACTCTCGCTCCTCCTCTATTAATGTAGTCTCCTCCGATTTCTAATGATTCCTCATATGTCGTCCTCTGCGTTCTCCGACCTAAATGGCGTCAAGATCAACTGAAGTTTCCTCATCCAATCCTCTCCATGACAACCTCACTAGGGCCACCTCAACAAGTTCAGCCACCTCTTCGAAGACTCCTCAAGAAGTCAGCAAGCCCGCCGCCTCCAAGAAGGCCTGAAGCCTTCAGGCAGTCGTCAAGGCCCCTCCAAGAGTCAACGCCTCCGAAAGACAGCTCACTCTCCTCGCCAACGCTCTGGCCACCATCATCACTCTAGTGACCTCGCACAGTAAGACTTCTCGTCGACTCCGGATCAGAACTCTCGTTCATCTCTGAAGACCTCGTTCATCAACTCAGTCTTCCTCGAAGCCAGTCCAATCTCACCATCGTTGGAATTGGTGGAGTCACCTCAAGATCAAGAGGATCAGTTTCAATTACGTTGAAACCTCTTCACTCTCAAAAAACCGTGAATATAAATGCCTATATTTTGTCATCTCTTTGTACTAATCTACCATCTGTTAACTGCTCTACAAGACCTTCTCTGCCTCATCTCTACAATTTGAAGCTCGCTGATCCAGACTTCCTCACTTCAAGGCCAATCGACATTCTACTGGGTGCTGATGTCTATGGTGCCATAATTCTTCCTCAACTCCGAACAGGGCCGAATGATTCAACTCCAATAGCCCAGTTATCTATATTTGGATGGTTGGTCCTAGGTCCAATATGCTCTCCTCAAGAAGTCTCCTCAAGTAAGCCACATATATATCATGCCAGTCAAGACTCCGACCTTCACCGTCTACTCGCAAAGTTCTGGGAACAAGAAGAAGTCAAGTCCTCCTCCATCGCTCACCTCACTCCTGATGAACAGGAATGTGAAGACCACTTCAAGGCTACTCATTCTCGGCTTTCTTCTGGCAAATACATGGTAAGACTCCCATTAAAGTCATCTCCTAATATTTTGGGATCTTCCAGACAACGTGCCTATCGATGCCTCCAAGGACTCCTCCGCAAGTTCGAGGGAAACCAAGAATATTGCCGCCTCTACAAAGAATTCCTCTCCGAATATGAACAGCTCAGGCATATGAAGAAAGCTCCAACTGTCATCTCGCCTCCCAAGTACTTTTTGCCACATCATGGTGTCCTCAAACCCGACAGCGCATCCACCAAACTGCGGGTCGTGTTCAATGGTTCCAGTCCCACCTCAACCGGTTCGTCTCTGAACGATATAATGCATACAGGAGCGAAACTACAATTAGACGTCATTGATGTATTATGTTGGGTACGTCGTTTTAAATTTGTCTTCTCCACAGACATCACGAAGATGTACAGGCAGATCCTGGTGCATCCAGACGATTGGGATCTCCAAAGTATTCTCTGGTTCGACTCAAATGATGAGATAGCGACGTACCACCTCACCACTGTCACCTATGGAACCAAGGCAGCTCCGTTTTTGGCCATTAGAGTCCTCCTCCAACTCATCGAAGATGAAGGTCACAAGTTTCCACTCGCCATTCCTCCTCTCACCAAAGGTCGTTATGTTGATGACATTTATGGTGGAGCCGACACGAAAGAAGAACTCTCAGATATCGCTCAAGAATTGAAAAATCTCTGCATGGCTGGCGGCCTCCCTCTAGCAAAGTGGCAATCGAACGCTCCAAGTATTCTCAAGATGGTAACCGGGGAAGAAATGGTTCCCTCTCCGATCTCATTTGACGACTGTCCTACTTCGACGAAATTACTTGGCCTCCTCTGGTATCCTCAAGATGATTACTTCTCATTTAAGATACAGTCTTCCTCATCTGGGTCTGTGGTAACTAAACGTATTATGTTATCTCATATTGCTCAACTCTTTGATCCACTTGGTTTAGTATCCCCTGTCACGATCAGGGCCAAAATGTTGTTGCAGGAACTCTGGCTGCAGAGACTGACATGGGACGAACTGTTATCGCCTCCAATTATCAATAGATGGTGCAACATCAGAGAAGATCTCAAATCATTAGCTAATGTACGAGTCCCTCGTTGGGTAGGCACCCAACAAGACACCTCCATAGAACTTCACGGCTTCTCTGATGCTTCTCAACTTGCCATGGCTGCCGTTCTCTACCTCGTAGTCCGCTCTCCGTCCACAGGATCCAAAGTCACCCTGTTCTCCTCCAAGACTAAAGTAACGCCTTTGAAACGCCTCTCAATCCCGAGACTTGAACTCTCTGCATCTCTAATTTTGGCCAAATTAACTAAGTACGCTCTTAGTATTCTAGATACCAAGGTACACTCAACGACTTTGTGGACGGACTCAACTGTGTCTCTATCGTGGATCAAATCTCATCCATCACGCTGGAAGGACTTTGTTCGAAACCGAGTAGAGCTCATCCAAGACCTGACTCCAAATGCGCAATGGAGATACGTTCCCGGCAAAGAAAATCCAGCTGATTGTGCTTCTCGTGGCCTCTCCTCATCTCAACTACTGAACAGCTCTCTATGGTGGACGGGACCACCATGGATTTCCAAGTCACCAGATTCCTGGCCAAATCGTCAGCCGGCACCGACTATTGACCCCGAATCTGAAGCAAGACCCACAAAGACCATCCTCGCAGCTGCAAAACAAGACTACTCGTGGGATCTTATATACAGGTATTCTTCTTTATATAAACTCTTAAGAATTACCTCTATTTGTTCAAGAGTCCTCGCCCGACTCAGATGCTCCTCAAGTCCGAATATGTCATCTCCGCTCACCTCAGCTGACTTGGAAAAATCAAGGATCTATTGGATCAAGGCAACTCAAGAAGTTTATTTTCCTCAAGAACTCAAGGCTCTTCAAAATGGTACAACTCTATCCTCTTCTCATGTGTTCAGTAGACTCACAGCATTCCTCGACCAAGAAGGTGTTATTCGTGTAGGCGGACGAATCCACCACGCTCTCTCAGACCCAGAAAGCAAACATCCTGCAATAATTCCTCGATTTTCTCAATTGACTTCTCTAATAATTGATTCAGCTCACAGACGAACGATGCATGGAGGCTCGCAACTCACACTGTCGACCATCCGACAACAGTACTGGATTATTGGTGGAAGAGCCCAGTGAAATCCCACATCCTGAAGTGCGTTGCTTGTGCACGGCAAAGAGGTATTCGAGCTCAACAACTCATGGGACAATTACCAGAACCACGAGTAAGGCCATCTCGTCCCTTCTCTCATACTGGTGTAGACTACGCAGGCCCACTCACGATCAAAACTTGGAAAGGAAGAGGAGCAAAGACACACAAAGGTTGGGTTTGTGTTTTTGTCTGCTTCCCCACCTCAGCAGTACATCTCGAAGCTGTAAGTGACTATTCCTCTGACTCTTTTATTGCTGCTTTTCGAAGATTTACAGCTCGACGAGGCATCTGTCATTCTCTATATTCAGACTGCGGAACCAACTTCATTGGGGCAGATGCAACCCTCAAGAACATGTTCTCAAAAGCCTCCTCAGAAAGCCAGGTCATCGCCAGACTCCTCATGAATGAAGGTACAAACTGGTGTTTCAATCCTCCAGCTGCTCCTCATATGGGAGGAAAATGGGAAGCTGCAGTGAAGTCCTTCAAGTACCACCTCTCTCGAATAACGAAAGATCAGCCCTTCACCATGGAAGAACTGATGACCCTTCTCGCCCAAATCGAAGCCATTCTCAATTCAAGGCCTCTAGAACCACTCAGTGATGATCCTGAAGACTGCTCTGTATTAACTCCTGGTCATTTTTTAACAGGTACTGCTCTGACTACTCTACCTGAGCCATCTCTCGAAGAACTCCCAACATCTCGGCTGTCAAAATGGCAGTTCATCCAGCAGCGAACCCAACAGTTTTGGTCAAAATGGTCTACTCAGTATCTACAACGTCACCTCTCCATATCCAAGTGGCATCATCCATCCCACGACATAAAGGTTGGATCTCTAGTTCTCCTCACCGATGAGCGACTACCTCCTTGCAAGTGGCCATTAGGGCGAGTAATGGCAGTGCACCCAGGGTTAGACGGCCTTGTTCGAGTCGTTACCCTCAAGACCTCCACGTCCACGTTGACAAGACCTATCTCAAAGCTAGCCATACTACCAGTCATCTCTACAAGCGAAAGAAACCAATCTCAAAGCTAGCCATACTACCAGTCATCTCTACAAGTAAAGAACCCAATCTCAAAGCTAGCCAGCCTACCAGTCCTCTCTACATATGAAGCTACTCCGTAAGATCTCTAATTCTAAAATTCAATAATCAATTTCATTGCTTATTGGCTGGCGGAATGTTAAAAATTGAGCCCCTCAGACGTCATCCTCAACTACGCCTATGGTCCGAACGCACCGAAACGTCAACTCGATCTCTGCAACTCTATGAACAGCTGATTGATATCAGAACTGACCTACCTCTATGGACTAACCTAGTGACAGATCAACTCATGCTCGTTATTAATAATTGTAATAATCAATTAATCAAATCCTTTTCTGTATCGACATTCTCTGAAGATCAGACCTCTCTTGTGAAATTTAGAATTCTCAAAAGTCACCTCGCAAATTAATTGTACATCTCATTCATTTTTGGAAGTATTCATTTAGGTAAGTGAACCTTTCTCAAAGTCATCTCTCATTAATGCATATTTAATGTTATTTTCCTACTTTTACAAAGTTTGAAAATGTGTCCACGTTTTAGATCATAAAATCTATAAAAATACTGGTAATCCTCTATCATTTTACTCTCAGAAAATCTCTATTGCATTTAACTAATGGAATTGACTCCTCTAAGATACATATTTTGATATATTTTGCTGTTCTCATGATTTTTCAGATTTCTCTAGACTTTTCACAATGGAAATACTAGTTGAATGCTTCCAAACATGAACATTATTTGTGGTAATGAGTTTTGATTCATTATATTCTCATGTGCACCTCATTATCTCAGTGTAGTCATCTCATTTCTCAATCATGCACTTCTCATTAAATTTGCTAATTATTTTCTCGAGTTTCAGATGAATGAACGATCTCAAGCATAAGGGTGAATCATGGAATCAGTCTTCTCTCTCAATAAACTCAACTCAACTTCTCTGAAATATTTGAACGATCAAATAATTCACACATTGAACCTGATTGACAGTCTCAATCCCTGCTTCACCTTGAGCAGTCTCCTCAAGTACTGCCCATATGATTAGATTGGGATGAACTCCTCAGTATATTTAAGAAATTCTCAAGTTCATTCTTCGGAAACTTTAGCAAGTGGCAAATCAAGCCTTCAGCTCCAAACAAATCAAAGGGTTGGTGATTTACACTCATACAATGTACTCTCATATTGTCCTTCTCATAATTATCAATTGTAACTCTTATTTTTCTGATGAACACTAACCCTGCTTGCTAAAAGTAGTTTGTCACTGTAAATTTTGTCTCAATTGATTAATTAGCCTTCTCGTTACAGAACTACGTTATAGATCATAATTATTGATTTCTCAACTTTGATATTCTCATATTGTAATGCTCTCAATGAAGACCAGACTTAGACTATTAAGTTTTCAATACATGTACTCCTCTAAGGCCTAATCTCACTTTATTACAACTCAGACTACTCTAACAATTCACTATTGAACCTTTTGTTTTTCTGATGAGTTAAGAGGCTCTCGCAATAAATTTCAGTTGCATCATCACTGTAAACTCTGTGTTTAATTTTGAATTAATGGAACTCTCTCAAAATCTAAGTCTGACTTCATCTGACCTCTCATTTTGAACTTCTCTAGATTACCTCTGTTTTTAGTTGAATAAAATCACTCTGAGTTTATAGATGACTTTAATATTGTATTTTTTACTGTATTAACTTCATGCGGGTGACTTATTCATTTTATGATTGTGAATGATGTCAATAAATGTTTTTACAATACCATCTCTAACTCAATTATCTGGATACAGTCCTAAACTTTATTTTCCAAAATCAGAACATCCCCGATTTTGTACACAACTTAACATATAATTATAATTTTACATTATAATGAACTATCATGGATAAATTATAATAATAATGATGCTAATAATAATATTTATCCACCTGGAAAGCATAATACAGTGAACAATTATAACCCATCAAAAATTACATGGGGTGTCAGAATTATAACTGAGCTTCGTTCCATAAAATTAGCAATTAGGTATATATAACGAAAGACAGTAAATGACACTTTCTACAAACTCCTGGGTTATCTCTCCAGAGGTCTTCCATTGTGTAGTACTCTTTCTGTTCACTCTCATGTGTTTCACCCCAGAACAGTATTCCGTAGCTTAAAATACTGTAGAAGTATCCGAAATGAGCATGTCTGTCCGCTTGCTTCCCTGATATCTGTTTGATTCTTCTGATGATAAAAAATGTAATTGATGATTTTTTGACTAGGTTATCTATATGGAGTTGGAATTTTTATATTTGATTGCAGGATAACACCTACTAAGTTCAAACATACCTTGAAAGTGGTGTTGAAATTAGTCTGTAAAATATGTGTTGCACCAAACTATGTATCCTGAAAGCAGATGTTATATTTCCGAATGGTGCCCAAAAAGATTTTGGAATCATTTCTTATCCCACACTGAGAGAAGTATTCACTTGATATTATCGATCATGCGTTAAAGTTAATAAATCATTTATTGGCTAAATGGACAAATAAATATTTCTTTCATGGAAATAAAGAATTTATTTAAGTTTTCGCAAATCACCTTCACTCAATATTATATCACATTTATTTATGAATAATAACATTCAATAATACCGAATAAAGACGCATTACACTGAAATAAATATATTTAGTAATAATTAACAAACTGCATGAATTATGAATGAATGTTAACGTCTGATATAGCAAAACTAAAAATTAATGGCTTTGTAGACGGAATTGAATTCTGGAATAATGACCAGTCCGTGCAGGATTTGAACCTGCGACCCTCGAAATACTAGTCCAATGCGCTAACCAACTGTGCCATTGGGAAGGTTGAAGGTTTAATCTGACCTTCGGTTGGCGACTCTCCCAGAATTCGATGTTAGTTTGTTAGTTTTAATTCTTCATGAACTATGACGCTCGTGAAGAATTCTTTGGGGAGTTAGGGTTGGAAGGGGTACTCATTCGCTATCGGTGGTCATCGATGATTCGATTTTCACCTTTCATCCGATTGCGTCATTCGCGATTTATCGGCATCAGAAACTAAATAACATAAGGGATCGGGTGGTGGAACCAATTGTGGCAATTTTACTTTGTCTTCAGCACAATTAAATCCAGTAGATTCACCACTATATTTCAACGCCCTACAATATATGCACATGAGCATCCGAGAAACAGCAAAAAGTGGACGTAACCTGAATGTCATTTTCACAAATGATCACCTAAGGCAATAATGGCATAGATAACCGAACGTAATGTTAATAGAATTATTATAATTCATCATTTATTATTGATTGATAACATTGGTGTTTTGTTCAAACATTATACATATCGTCCTCACTTGAAGAAATGATTGCAATCGAGAAATAGATGTAAGAATGTTATAAATAATGCAAATCGATTTCCAAACATCGATGTTTAATAATTATCAAAAATCGATGATCATCGAAAATAAATGATAATCGATCACCTATATTCCTAAGGGACAATCATATTAAATAATTCTCATTTTTATATTTCCTCGCCTTTTAAACTTTCCCTGGAATTCCACGAATAAGTCAAGACCAAAATTACCCAAATTGGTCCAGCAGTTTTCAAATTTTAGCTTACCTAACGCACAGCAATTCATTTTTATATATACAGATTATTGCAATATACCATTTGAAGAAATATACAGTTTTGGAGACCGGCTCATTCACCATTCAGTAGAAAATTCTGGGCAAACATAATTCGTATAGGATGGGACGCTAATATCACACCTGTTGAATAATGAGAAGAATTGGGGCGCCTTTGTCAAACTGAACGGAGTGTTCAAATTGGGTCATTCCAATTTGTCTGACATTTTGACAAATGTATGTTACCGATCTTTCTAACAGAGCAGAAACTCTCAGTCTCATGAAGCAGTCTGAAAATGAACTGCTCCACATCAGTTACATATATTGACTTGAATTGCAAAAAAAATAGTTTGAATGAGATGTTGTGATGGAAATTTATATTATTATGATTTCAAGTTGCAGGAAAAAAAATTAATTTTAGCCTATATTTCTGCAGCGTATACAGAGTGGTTAAGAAAAATCTAGTAAAATAACAAGATTTTATTCCCAAAGAATTAAAGCATTTTGAGACTTTCCGTACATTGTATGGCTTCCACGGGCATCAACAACAGCTTTACATCTTCTTTACATACTACACATGAGGTTGTTGAACATTTCTTGAAGAATTTGGTTCCATAAACTCAGTAGAAGCTCTCTCAGATCAGGGTAGGTTGATGATTATTCAATCTTCTTGCGCAAATTTGATCATATTTTACATGCAATGTCTGACATTGGGTGGCTCAATGTGAGGAATCGAAGGAAACTACACTTGGCTAACTTCACTCAACGATTTCTAAATTCTGCAAATTCTCGTGATAGGTTTGTTACCGTGGGTTGCAAACATGGATGAGGAACAAGGTTTGGAGAGCAGTTTCTTATTCCATGTCATCGGACTGCTATGTTCTGCAGATCATTTGTCTATTCTGCGGTATCTATTTAAAATATGATTCCGAATGAGTTCAAAACTATAAGTAATAGTAGGTTTGTTACTAATCATAAAGCATATCTCTTGAACAGACAGAACCAGATAAATGAATGAGAGGATGTTTAAGTGAGCATTACCACTATGTTGAGAGTTGAATGGTTGATCAATTTAGTTATCGGGTGCCATTGTAAATTTCAAATTTGAAATTTGAATTTGAACTTACTGTATTTTTTTTCTGTGGTGTTTGAGTAAGAAGAGCTAGACTCCGCCACCAAATGATCTGTGAAAATTTTCAAGGAAAGCATACGTATTTTTTCAATTACGACGTTAATAATAATAATATAATAGGATTTGAACCAAGAGCAGTTTACATATCGATCCTGACCCTTTTTCCCGAAGACAGAATTTTTGATGAGCAACTAAAAAAGATGGCATTAATTGCTGACGCAATTTTAAATTAGAATGGGCCAGGCTAGGATTGCTCAAGGACGCTGGATGAAAAAGACTCTGGAGTGGAGGCCTCGAAAGGAGGATGCTCTACAACGACTTGATCCGACCAATGAATGAAGAAGGAAAGGAAAGAAGGAGGGATAGAAGTCGATTGCATTGCTTGACTTGGGTCCATATGAAAATATGAAGGCATTTTTTAGGACCTACTATACAGGTACTTCGAACGAGGTTATCGAAAACATACCCTAATTTAATGGACTACTCATTGGTGTAGAGCCTTTTCTGAATAATTCCAATATGATTATATTGGCGATTCTTTCAGATTCCTCCCGATTGATTTAAGTTTGTGTTCTGGTATTTCCGAGGGTATTTCATGAATGTGTAGGTATATAAAGTGAAACTTGGGTCTTCTATTCCAAATTTTCATAGCTTATTAGAATAATTGCACTTTTTATTCATTCAGCTTCATAATAATATATCGTACAGTGTCTAATTTATAGTAATTAAGATTATGAAAAGTGGAAAACATGTTGTAGAACTGTTCGTGACTTACAGAAGGCATACAATACACCAGCAAACAAGATTAAGGCTAAGTTCACATGATCGCGTACAACGCACGTTTGGTCAACCCATTAGCGCCTACGGTTGCCATATGGCAACGCATTCGGGGTGTTTTTCAAATGGTTCTCAGATGCGCAGATTTGTAGCTAGAAAGTTGGCGATTGGTTTACTTTATACACAAAAATGTACCTTATTTTACCAGTAAAAAATTTTTTTTGTATAAACTCACTCGTTCCGCCTCCAGAAGTTGTGAAACTTTGAGTTCTTCGTGAATCGTTAAAAACATGGAACCTAAGTTCTTGTAAATATTTTCTATTTGCGCACTGGTTTTGTCATAATTTTTTTATATATGAATCTTGAAACTTCAATTCATGATCCTAACAGGCTAAATATAATCACAAAAAAATATTAGTAGGAAAAATTTTCAGTTAATTTCGTGGGTTGCCGTATGGCAACCCTAGGCTCTTATACTCAGTGATAATGCTGACCGGATAGGAGTAGTGAGAAATGGTATTGGCCGATTGTTTCATGGTTGCTAGACGTAGCTATGCAAATTATCTGGATTCTGTACAATTAAACAGAAAGACCAAAATATTCGCAACTCGAATTCGAACGAGAAGTGGTCAACAGCTATTTGAAAAAGTATGGGGTAACACCGAAAGGACAAGGGAGCCGGTCATCCTCTTGTTCTTCTTGCAGAGATAGTCGAATTTCCCATTCCGTAAGATTCGATGAACTCAATCATCTCGTGAAATACACAGAAGACAAAAAGAGTGCGCTGGACGTGGATGTGAGTCGATCATGAGGACAATGTGTTCAAAATGGGATGTTGGACTTTGCATAAATTTTTTTTTTTCGTTTCATACCGCATGATATTTGTATTATGACATTGTATATATTTTATGCTTGAATAAAATGTTTGAAATTTGCAAAATTTCATGTATATTTTCAGTAAAATAGTATTTCCTCTAAAAATTAAAATATTCCCGAGGAGTGATCACAAGCGCCTAGGGTTGCCATATGGCAACCACCAATTTTGAAAAAACTAGAGGGCGTATAAAATTATTTTTCCGTCTCTACAGAGCGAAAAAAAAAAATTAATTCCGGCGCTAATGGGTTAACGAGCGTTGATTTATTCAGTTGGTTGAGCGTTGATAGCGTGAATTTTTTGATTCCGAGCACAGAAAACTTCATTGATATATCTGTCAATATTTCAGCTCTGTAACAGTTGTACAGGGTGTACAGGGTTGGTAATCCCAATTTTCTCCAAAATTTCGGTGAATTCAATTCTGGCTATTATCTCCGTTTCTCATATCAATCGAAAAGTGTAATATATTTTTTCCCAAGGGAGGGCAAAATAATAAGGAAACTTTTCCTACACATAATATATTCTTCTGTATTTCAGCCTACTCAATACTTAATAATTGTAATTTCCAACTCAAACTATCTTTTTCATGATATCTGAATGAGTCTGAGGTCGATGTATGATATATTAGTGGAACAAAAAATAAATGGCGATTCTTTCTGAGCCATATTTCAAACTATTGTTTTCGGTTTCCTATTTTTTCCATTTCATAAAATTTTTCAGAGTTCTTATTTATTTTATGTTAACCCCGCTGTAGGAGAATCCAACAAAAAATCTTTCATAAGAAACATCTCATCCAATCTTGAGTTATAAACGGCGTAACCAACAAGATGGCCTATTGAGTTTTATATATTAAAATGTGAAATGTGTTGGAAAATTCATGAGTCGTTGAAATTCTGCAAAACAAACAGAAAATTCCACAAAAGACCCAATTTGAAAAAACACTTATTCAGGGCCAATGCTCTGTAGATCATTCAGCCTAATAGAAGGTAATAGTAGAATTCCTTTCAGATGTATTTTCCCGTAATGAAAATTCATGTTACGCCACTGCAAATCAGAAACCTTTGGCCTATGGCAGCCATTTTTCTGGACCCTAGTGGCCTCTTCATATTTCACCAATGCTCCCTCCCTTACTTCATTCAATGAGTCCGACGACGTAAAGAGAATCTGTACAAATTGGATTAATGCTGCACAGGATCGACAAACAGGGTTTGGGTTGAAGAAAAATGTTGATGCACTCTGACCAGAACATTGCACTTCATCATTACTTAGGACTGAAAACTTTACATCCATTCCTGTGTTCCTCTCAGTGAAATCGAAATTTTGATATTCTTATCGGTATATTTAAGGAACGAAATTGCGATATTTCGAATCTATACAAGTTATTAATATTCTAATATATCTTCATCCAACATATTTAACAGTATTGATCTCCTTTTAGATGCATTTTCCTCATTATCCAAATCATTCGCGGCGGAATAATTATTTAATCTTGCTTTGTAGATTGACCAATCTGAAGTTACTAGATTAAATTTTCCCAATGTGCCCACAATTGCTGCTGCCATATCTCATCGCTACTGTTACGTTTCGTTCACTCGGGATAAATAATGAAACTCTGTTTTCAACGGCTATATTACAACGACTGCTCCCAAATTCTCATCTACTCTTATAAATTACCCAACTATAATACATTACTTATACTAATTGACCTTATACACTACAAATGTATTAGTGGATATTTAGGTCTTTATAACATGAATCATTTTTCGAGCACAAAGGCAGAGGTCTCAAAATAGAGCAAATGTTTTGAAGACTCATTATCCACGAATACATAACAGTATTTTCTTTATTGGTAGAATTTGAAATCATATGAATACTGATTTAAAAATAACAGAAATAGCAAGAAACACCTAGTAATTCAGTGGTTAATATCGTGACGTTATAATTCTATGCTCTGTCACATTATTACATAATGTTAATTTATTTTTCGAACTATTGTCATCAGTTGTATTCGTTTAAAAATCCAGTGGCCGTATTGTGACGTCACTCATTACTTACGCAAAGATCTCAAGCATAAAAATTGTGAGGATGTTTGTAGTGTGTAGCCGCTTAAAGTTTCATTTGAAATCAAAGAAAAATATTGTACCGTCTGAATCATACTGTAATATACTAGATCTTTACCATTTCCAATTGTCAATAGACATTCCGAGAACATCAATTGTATTTCAGAAAGTATCAAATGAAATTCAATTGCGTGATCCGAAAAACTCTTGATGTTTTCTGAAAATTAAATGACGAATCTGGAATTCAATTGGCGCTATCTGAAATTAAAGTGACAAATCTGAAATAAACTTGACGGTTTCTGAATTACACTTGGAAAAGCTGAAGAATATATTCAGTTGCGGTATCGTGAGCCTTAGAAGCAGGGGTTAAGAAAAATCAAAGAAAGCTATTGATTTTATTCAACATGTAAAATACATGCAGTTCTGTATTTCGGTATAGGATTGATTTCATAACAGTACTAGAAGCATTGCATTGTTTTCAGTTATATTTTTCGTTTTGTGGTTTTCAGTACTGATGTCCGATCCTATCAATTTACTAATCGTTCTTTCTCTACGGCAAACCCATATTAAAATTTTTGGTAAATTTCAATTTTCTCTAGTTATCAACGTAAGTCATTTTCATTAATCGAATTTCTTAAAAGGGTTTTAATTCTCTAAAAACTTCTTTCTGCTTCTGTTGTCGTCACCGGAATTTTCACAAGTATTTGGAGAAGGGAAGAAATGGCAGAAAATATCACATAATATCCCAAACTGCTTGATTTTGGCTGTTCCTGGTACTTCTATACTAGATAGGTAAAATCGTTGAAAAAAGTCTTGTGCTCGATTCTTGTGAAAATCACAGTAGTGGAAACCGATTGACGATATCTTTCATCTATCGAAAAACCAAGTATTGAACACTGATCGCTATTAGCAACTGTACAATGTGTTCGCGAAGCTGAACGAAGTCATAAGTTGAGTTTTTTCAACAAATGCCAACCGGTATCTCCTACAATAGTGAAAGATGCACCTGAGTTTAATAAGCACATTTACTTTTTATAGTGAATGGAAACCTGCAAATAGGGCAATTTGAGAGGTCTTATCCGAAACAGGAACATCGAGTCAACCACCAAATGCTTCCAACCTGAGTTTCCCGAAGACCGAGATGTATTTTCTGAATACGATGGACAAGTTGAAACTGTGTTATTCGTTTTTTTACACCTGAAATATCTTTTTCTTTTTGGTTCCTTACATACGTTGGACTTATGACCAAGCTGACCACAATTGAAGCACTTGTTTCAAGAACTCATAAAAAAATGAAATCAAGTATTCCAACTCCAGAATGTGCCTTCTGGAAATTCAGAATCAAATGGAAAAAACTCCCAAACTTGCAGAATTTCTGAATTCTATTCGAAAATTTGAAGTGAAGAGGGCCCCACGTTGGGCGCCAAATTCGTGAGATTTGGAATTTCGGGTACATTGGTGAACACTTTGTTTTTCTCTACTGCCAATGAAAACTTACGAAAGGATGCTTTTTTGATAACGTACATGTCCACCAAGATTCTCTTATACAGGGTGTACCGAGTTCGACGGCCCATCAGGCGTTTCTGGAGAACTGGACTTAATTGGAAACTGAAAACTGGGATTATGTTATTGTTTGACATCATCTACCGATCTAAAATATTTTTGGAGTCTGTTCACTTTCAGCTATACAGGGAGTGAAAAAAATGCTCAAAAAATTTTTTTTTCAATTTTTTTTTTCCAATTTGATAGAGTATGCGATTCTGTATCTATTGATACTCAAATTGTTGCATTCGTCAAAATACACTCCAAAATATAGAGAAAAAACTGAATAAGAAGGGAGATAAGAGTATTCGGTATTATGTTTGTTATTTTTTACCTAGATAGCGTAGGCACAAACTGTTTTCACATTTCTGAAAGCTGAGACTGGAAATATTATACATTCTCAGAAGTGTGAATAACCCTTCACAGGGTGTTCTAAATGTTGGGATCAAGATTGGCTCATAACTTTCGTTTTTCAAATGAAAACCCTATTTTGCATGATTGTTCTGGATTCTGCGAAAAAAATGATGATGATATTTTAACATGTTAATGCTCCTAAAATCATTAATTCTTGAGTTTTTCAGGATTTTCTGATTTTATGTCGTACGTAGCGTCAAATTCATGAAACCTGTTCCATATAAACAATAATAAATGAATTTAGAGAAGAGGTAGTCACTAGTGATTTATTTGAATAATTTTTCTTGTACTCGTTTGACCAAGGTCATTGTTGATATGGAACAGATTCGATGTAATTGACAGTACGTACTACATATCAGGAAATCCTGAATAACTCAAGAATTATTGATTTTAGAAGCATTAACATGTAAGAACATTATCATCATTTTTCTCAGCACAATCCAACGCAATCATAAAAAATAGCGTTCTAATTTGGAAAACGAAATATTTGGGCCAATCCTGATCACAATTTTCAAGTCGACTGTCGGAATACCTTGTGACAGGTTTTTCAAAATTCTGAAAATGTAACGGTTTTTGCTTACGATATCTAGGTTAGGAATAACAGACATAATACCGAATACTTTTATCTCCTTCTCTTCTTCTGTTGTTTCTACATATTTTGAAAAGTATTCTGAAAATTGCACGCTCTACCAAATTCGAAAAAAAAATTCCAAAAAATTTTTAGAATTTTTTTCATACTCCCTGTATAAGTCAGACTCCAAGAATATTTATGATAGATAGATGATGTCAAAAAATACCATAATCCCAATTTTCAGATTTTAAATAGGTCCAGTTCTCCAGGAACGCCTAACAGGCCGTCGGACTTGGTATGTTTTAAGGGTTTTTTCCTTGGTGCTCAGCTAAGTTGTGATCCTCTTTTAGTTCAAAAGGCGTTCACCCCCCTACACCTGCTTACAGAAGCTGCCTAGCAATTCGTCGTAAGCCAATCCTACTCGATCCCACGTGCGATCTACGTAGACTAAATGTCAAGATAGGTAAAGTAAAGCACATTATTCAATTCATAGATGAAAAAAGTTGGCGAATGAGAATGCAGAACACAGAAAAATCCTGAAGAGAATATTTTTAATCCAGATTATACGAAATTTTTTTATATACGATGAATCTCGTCTTTTCGTTTGTAGAACCTGCACTTCGAATACGAATAATGCAAAATGGAAATTAAGTGTTTTGACTCTGTGCCCCCTTATTTAAGAATTCACGAACCGCCATTTTCGATATGCAAAATAAGCGAAAAGAATAGACTGGAAGTTTTCAAGTTAATCATCCAACTGGTTCATTCCGCCGGCTCTTCCCACGAAAAGTTCATCCCACAGAAGTGAAGTTCTCCGCAAAATAAATACGGTCTTGGGCTTTGTTACTGAAGAACAGTTCTCCTGAGTTGTATTCCCCCATGTTCTTCCCTGGACTCTAGGCTGGGAGATTATTCGACAGGCTGTCAGAGTGAACTTCAGTTGTGTCAGTTGAAAAACTTATTCATACTTGTTTCCATGAACCGTTGGTGGTATTTAAAACGACCTCTAGTCCTAACCGGTTCTATTATCGTGTGAGGGACACCTTGAGCGATTTCAATGTTGTGTGTAGTACAAGTGAAGAATGTCCCAAACGCAATATTCGTGCTGATTTAGATCGGGTGAGGACAGCGGCCATATTTCACTGTCGATCAAATCCAATCAAATTTTATTCGGGAAGATCCCAATACAAAACAGTCTGAGGCCCGGTTTTACAATCGAAGGTTAACTTTTGGTTACGAAAATTTTGTAGGTTAGGCGTTTTAGAATCCCACGAAACGTGGTCAACTATCAGTTAACTTAACCAACACCGAAAGTGTGGGTAAACCTGAAGTTAATTCAAGAATAATGTATATGTATATAACTGTCTTTGTACCATTCGAAAATTATTGTTTTGGAGAAATTCAATTCCCACTAAAGACTTGTTTATATTGATTTGATTTGAACGCTTTTAGCAGTGATGGAGAGGAATGTCTTAGACCTGTATTGATGCGTCTTAAATCAAATATTTTCCGAAATTAACGACGATTATGATTTTTTTAAAGATTTAGATTATCGAGAAGCTGCGTTTTATTATTATTTATTCAGCGTATGCTGTGTATTCTAAACCAAATAGAACATTGGATAGCTCGTCCAACTAGAAGGTTTCCAAAGTGCATTAGGTGCTATTGACAGCACACATAAAAATTCAATTTTCAGGTGATTGAGACGAATTATTCAGGAACCATACACAGTTTTTTACCTTCGTTTGATTTTCTTCACTCGATCGCTATGCAACGCGAAACACGCAATTTGACTCAAGAGGAATGTACCCAAGCGGTACTTTTGCGAGAAGAAGGGTAGATATACACAAGAATTGCTGGAAGGTTTGGAGTTTCCCATACAAGTGTGTCCAGAATTTTGCAGCGATTCAGAGAGACAGGTATGAATGTCTGAAGACCAAAAAAGGGTAGACCACGTTTAACAACTGTCATTCAAGAACGATACTTGAGAGTTTCTTCGTTGAGATAACAGTTTGCAACCGCCCGCCTCCTTCAAAATCAGCTTGAGGAAACTCATGGGGTGCAAGTTAGCACTCAGACAATAAGAAATTGCCTCGGAGAATACGCTTTAAGGCCTCCTGTCGCGGCAAGAGGCCCAGCTCTTACTCCAGCCTATCGAAGGGCGCGTTTGAATTTTGCGAGAGAGCATATACATTGGGAAAGAGTTCTCTGCACAGATCAGTCTAGATTCTGCCTCTACCATTGTGATAGACGTCCTCTTGAATACAGACGTCAACATGAAAGATATGCTCAGTGCAGTTTCCCGAATGCGACTGGTTTCGGGGGAGGATCGATTATGGTATGAGGTGGAATATATTAGACTGCTCGCACATACCTAGTGGTCGTTGATAATGGAGCTATGAATGCTGATAAGTATATAAGGAACATTCTTGAAGAGCATGTAGTGCCATTTGCCCCATACATTGGCGAAAATTTCATTTTTTTGGACGATAATGCCGGACCTCATCGTGTGCGCATCGTTCAGGAGTACCTTGAAGAGGTTGAAGTCTCTCGGATGGAATGGCCAACAAGAAGTCCAGATCTCAATCCGATTGAGCAGGTTGGGTAAAAACCAATAGAAAGCTGAGAATTTCAGAAAATCATCCAGCCACTCTCAATGACTCAGGAATTCAACTCGGAAAAATCTGGGAAGGATTAGATCAGAACATTTTAAGATCACTCATTTCGAGTATGAACCGTCGTTGCCATTTCAGTATTATGAAAATTGTTTTTTTCTCTTCTTTCACATAAGATTCGGTGAAATCCTGAATTTTTCTTTCATTTAATGTGTCATGTTTCGTTCAAAACCTTCCCGAGAGAACATAAAATATAAGTTATAAAGTCAATGTAGAGTTTACTTTCATCAAAATTGGGATTTTCAGAATGTGCGCTAATTTTTTTGCGCAGTGTATATTTATTTCAAAGCAGTAGACTCCTTCCGAACGAAAGCGAGCTCGCACAATGCGAATTCATCGCGATAAGTTCATTTCAGGCAGCTATAGTGATTCAGCCTCGCCCTTAACACGGTTTTCGGAGAAAAGTTCGTATCGCAAACCCGTGTGCGATCGGGTGATGCATGCCTCGAATCAAGCACGAGTTTGAGAATGGAATTAGCGTACCAAACCGGTGCGCGTTCGAACTCGGTGCTGATTCCAATTGTACTCGGAATCGGGAAAACGCGGCCGTCCGAGAGCTACCATCACCGCTGTTCAATAAACTCATACGTCTAACGACGTTATCCTCCTTTTGCATCGTTCATTCGTGAGCGACGCAATATCCAGTGCAGTGACACATGATGTCATAGAAGAATTTCAAACCAACTCGAGTCGTGAACGCTCTGAAAGCCTCGCCTCATTTGAAGTCATACACTGTATCGCTCGATTACGAAAGTAAGTAGTGTTGGGGTTGGGAAGTACACATTTTAAAATTGAGTTTGTAAGAGGAGCCTCACTTATGTTCTTAAGCGGTACAATGAGGCGAGGCATTCCGGGCGTTCATGACGCGATAGACAGTCGAGACAGAATTTGTTCCACTACTAACTATATCGCTCGCAACCTGGACCGATGCAAAATTGGAATAACTCGTTACGGTAGACGTTAGAGTTGAACCGCTCATTGTAGTACAAATTCCCTGTATATTCGGTCGGTAAGAACGGTCAAAGGAGGAATCTTTAAAAAAATATCCCTAATTTTTTCATGAGGAATAACCACAAATCCGGTGATTTATGACAAGACACACTAGTGAATCAACATGAAAGGGTCACCGTATTTTTATTACTTCAGTTAGGACGTTCGGCAGAATACATCTGATTATCAGATCGCCCGGATTGTGCTCCCGCTCTGGCCCAGATACTACTTTACAAGTGCCGCCGTTCATGTTACATGAAGGTAGAGAATTCCGACTACCTGATCTGGGTCGGTCTCGCGTCTTTCGGCTCTCCTCAATCGCCCCACCGATGCGTAGTGGGACTTTCGAAATGAGGTGATACAGTTTTTCGAAGTGAGCCGCTTTACATTTCTGCGTCGTGTCGGGGACACATGAACCGCCTCTTACAAGAGTTACCCAAAACATCGAAGAGTACTCTTTTATATAACGAAGTCTGCGCCAAATGGCCGATATCATTCGGTGTTTCTTAGAATCATGCGATTTTATAACTGGCATATAAGCAACATAGACGTCTTCAACGTCAGCATGAATTGTTTCAAAAAATCGGTGATAAGATACTTGAAATCATCATATTTTTGAGAGTTAGGATGTGATGTATGAATAATGGTCCCTTTTACTCATTGGCGATAGAGAGAGTTTGTCAACTTTGTAAATATTAATTTTGTTAGATGTTAAGAAACCACATATATTTTGTTATTTTAATTTAATTCAAAATTCCTGTTGAGGTTCCTGTTCAAATAAATAAATTAATAAATAAAATAAAAAAAACTGAAAGTAAGGCACTTTACAAAATCATTTTTAAAACTTGTACTACCCAATACTACGTAGTTAATAGTGAATAGTTCAAAAGGGGTTACAATCCACTGCGACCTAATGGTCTATTGTGCCCTCTGACAAAACTTTACAGCTCCCCTTCCAGTCCTAGAGATCTCATGAAATCCAATATCTCGGAAGGCTTCAGTGAGGCTAATTCTTCACTCCTACAGGTCTCTTGATCAAAGTATTGTTTCTTCGGCTTACAATACCAAAGCATTCTGTGACTAGGTGAATAGGAGTTTTTTCCTCCTCCCCACAAAATCTACTCTCGTCTGTGTCCGATACGCCATTCTCAGCAACTGCTTTCTGAGGCGACAATGCCCTGTAAGAAAGCCAGTGGGGAGGTAGTTGGTTCTTACTGAGATCCAAATATTTTTTGGTTCTTGCAAAATTCCGAAGCAACCCTTTAGAGGGATCCAACTCTGGGCGATTCTGCCACAGTGTTTTTCTTTCAATTTCCTTCTTCTCCAGAAATTCCCTTATATGTACATTTTCCTATATCGAAAAGAGGTTCTAGGCCAGTGAGTGGTTACCGAGCACCCTCTCTGGAAAGTTTATTGGCCTCTCCGTTACCTGTGATGCCCGAATGACCAGGAACCCAGATCAAAAAGATCTTATTATTCTTGCCTACCTCATTGAGTTTGTTCCGGCATTCCCATGTCGACTTTGAGTCGATGATATAGGAGTTCAGTGCTTAAATAGCAGCTTCACTATCTGAGTGATTAGCTATGTTGCAATTCTGATAGTTTCTCACGAGATTAATATCTAGACATCTTTCGATTGCTAATATTTCTGCTTGCAGAACACTCACACATGAGCCTAACGATAGTGCACACTTGGCTTTGGCCCCGTGAACCCCAGCGCCAGCTCCCGTGTTGTCTTTAGAACCATCTGTATACCATTTAACAGTATTTCCTTTGAAATTTTGGTCGGTGTATTCCCGCTCCCATTTCTCTACTGAAGTTTTTCTCAGTACCTACTTTCTTGACCATTACATCACTAGGAAGGCCCGCAGAAGATATTTAGTTACTCAGAGAGCACCAGACTCTCTGACACCTAATTTTCTCATGACCTGCGCCTTCTCTAGATATCACCAGATGTAGGGGTGTGAGATCTGTTTTGATCTCAAGTGCTCTGGTTGGGCACGTTCTCATGGCATTTTTCTCGTACTTTTCTGACTTGCTTTAGGTCGTTCTTATTTCAATGCGAGTGGTTTTGAGAACTCGCAAATATTTGACAGTTCAAATGATATCATTGACATTGAATTTGAAAGTAAGGTGTTGGATTTCACCGATATTTACCTATATTGTGCTCATATCTCGAAATTTGAGCTTACAGTAGTGCTGATATATAAATCTATGCCATAAACCTTCCGAAGTTGTCAAGAATGCCGTTTTTGAAAATAAAATCGCCATTCGTAAAAATTCGTATGCGTGGAGTTGCGAATGATTTCGAGAATAGGTCCCCAGGGTTATTCCCAGATATTTAACTTCAGACTTCCACTCCAGGATATTTCGGTTCAATGATAAAGATTTCATGGCTGGAAGTTTTTTTTTCCGAGTTGACGGAATTACTGTGGTCTTGGTTGGCCCCACTGACAAGAACAATTGCTCAATGATTCCAAGGCCATACTGCAGTAAATCGCAGACAGCGCCTTCGAATTTGCCCCTAACCATAAGGACTATGTCATCAGCATATTCCACACAGTCGAAGCCTACATCTATTACAAGGCTCCATAATAGGGGGAATAGCACCCTTCCCTAAGGTGTACCCCGAGTAGCTTTAATACTGACGTATTTATCGCCCATCATTGCTTCAGCAATTCTCGTAGTTGATACCTCAAACATCCATATTACAATAGTTTCATTCGCTCCTAGCCTTTCAAGTGCATCTCTGACAGACAAGTGTGTTGTATTGTCAAAGGCCTCAGATATATCTAGGAAGGCAGAGATGGCGATCTCTTTGTTATTCAGAGTTTTCTGAATAGTTTCAGTTAGCTGATACAGGGTGGTTTCTGTTGAAC
The DNA here is from genome assembly GCA_038502775.1 of Hippodamia convergens. Lineage (NCBI taxonomy): Eukaryota > Metazoa > Arthropoda > Insecta > Coleoptera > Coccinellidae > Hippodamia > Hippodamia convergens. Next base: position 140,171,861 of record CM076607.1, on the reverse strand, counting down.
ATCCCGCACTTTATGCATGCTGACAACTGTGGAGTGGTGTGCACTCCAGATTCTCCGTTCTCAGGTAGTAGTCAACTACTTTCTCCACCGCTTTGAGTAAGAAAGATGTTAAACAAATGGGTCTGAAGGATCATGGGTCAATCCCATCCTTCTTCCGTACCTTTGTAATGAAGGTTACTTTTGCCCTTCTCCATATTTCAGGGATTTGGCCCATTGCTAAACTGCTTCTTGTGATCTTCAGCAGATCAGGAAGGATCTTTTCCACATCTTTCCACTTTTGTATTGTATCTTGGCAGTTGGTGTCACTAACGAAATTTGACAGATTGCGGACTTTGAATTGATTTGATTCGAATATTGAGTGGATCGGAGGTGAGTACTGACAACCATGAAACGAAAAATATAACTGAAAAATATTCTGTAATGAGTTTCATTACAGTACTACTTTCAGAACTGTAATGAACTCATTACGATACTGAAATAGAGAAATATATATTAATACTCAATGATGTTACCTTAATTGAAATATCATACGAGATGGTGGCAGGTGTATTCGTCGACCTAAAATATGCGTGCATTAGGAATATGCATTTTGGCAGGGTCTCTACCGTGTCCTCCGACTGTTGAGCAAAATCACAAAAAAATTTATTTTAACTTGTTTGGAAGACCGCCGAATATCAATCATTCCGGGTGACTATTATTGAGTGTTGCACCTTTCACGATTTCATCTTGTTTCATATTAAATGCAAGATATTTATTTCCCGGAAATTGTACTCCAATGAGAAAGGCATATAAATATCACCTCATATTACATCTGAATTTCCATCAAAACGCATCACATTCAACATCACTGCGTATGGGGAATATCATCAAGAGTATCTCAGAGACAAAAAAACTTTCTGATAGAGGGAGAATTCATTAAATAAGTGCCAACTCATTTCCAGTTTTATGACTATGGAAAATATCTAACAAGCAATCTGAAATGCTGTTTCCATTGATGAGTTGTCAACTGAAATATTTGAACATTGCTTCTAATTTTTGTTCATACTGCTCCACAAAAAATAGGAATATCATATTCAATCATTTCGAAAAGTATGTCATCTTCGTGAAATTCTCTGAAGAAACATTAAAAAAGAAATTACAACTTGAATCGACCCAATCAAAATCAGTATGGACATTTCGTTAATCTGGTCTTTTTTTTTCTGAAGTTCAGTTCTTCGCATATGTTTCATGAATGTTGTGTCATTTCGAGATGCAGTCAGTTTATCAACAATCGATTTGAAAAAAGTTTTTTGAAAATGCTAAGACGTGAATTAACAAACGCTGAGACTAATAGGGCTATCGGAATGCTACAGGGTGGCGTTGCTCAGGTTGTTGTAGAGGAAAGGCTTCAAGTCAGCCAAAGTTTGATATGTCCACTTCGGAATATGTTCAGGGAGACATGTTCTGTATTGGAAAGACCAAGACTTGATGAGCGACGAACAACAACACCTGCTCAGGATAGTTTCATCACCGTTTCGGTTAGAAGGAAGCATACATCTACGTGTAGAATGCTACGGAATACTCTTCAAAATGCAGATGGGTCCAAGTTTCCATCGAAACCATAAGACGACGTTTGAGAGAGGTGATTCTAGGTTATAGACGTCCATTAAGAGGAGTTTCATTAACACGTGACCATTAGCATCAAAGACTGGAATGGGCATGGCAACAAGATCAATGGCGTAGTGTCCTTTTCACTGATGAATCCAGATATGGACGATTTTCAGATTCTCGAAGAAAAAGAATATGGGCAATACGACGCACACCGCGTTATCGTCTCTATTCAATTTCTGGACGATAACGCTAGACCGCACCGTGTAGTCATTGCTGAGAATGCGCGAAGGAGCTTGGTATTCCACATACACCATTCACCAATACCTATACACTCACCAGATTTGAAATACAAAGAACATGCATGGGAAATGCTCCAAAGAAGATTAGATAATCATCAACCACCCCAGAATCCTTAATAGATCTGAGAGAGCTTCTGCCCCGTTTATGGAACCAAATTCCTCAATAAATGTTCAACAACCTCGTGTGTAGTATGCAGAGAAGTCTTTGCTGCCTGTGAAGGCCATATATTGTATTGATGATATCAAAAATGCTTGAATTCTCTGAGAAGAAAATTTTGTTGTTTTACTCGATTTTTCGCTGTAGATCTACAGAATAATAGTTATTCATGATAATACCATAATATCATAATACAGTTTTTTATTCCTCGAAATTTACGGGTATGTCACAAACATATACACATATATACACACAAATATACCAACTTAATACAAATGAAATGAATGAATTATTGAATATATGAGATGACTAGAATTTGTGGCACATAAATTCATTCATAGAATAGAAGGCATTCATCCTAAGTATATGTTTTATTTCCCTCTTAAATGCTAGGTATCGAAGTGATGTTATGTTCTCTGGGAGTTCATGGAACATTTTCAATTCATTAGATGTCCATATTCTGTGTTCTCTTCAGTCGGTGCAGCGGAATCACCAATCTATCCCAAAAACGCGTCTGATGGGAGTGAACGTTCTGGTGTGTTTGAAAATGATCTCTTTTCTTATGAATATATAGAAGGCACTCAAAAATATAACAGCATGGAACAGTAAGTACTCCATATTTTTTCAAAAGTTGTCTACAGCGTATGGCTTTTTTTTGTTTCAGGAAGATCCTGTGTGCCTCCGAAGATGCCATACATCATTCTCCCATGAAAATGCGAATGATACACAACGAGTGCTTCCTTTTCAGAGAGTAATGCCCACTTGCACCGTCAAATATATGTCTGACTTACGTCCAACTCAAATTTTAAGTTAGGTTTGAGACGCCGATTCTCTTGCACCACAGTTTAAGTGCCACATAAATTATGACTATTTTGAGCAGCGAATATTCATGGCTTAAACAAGACTTTAGCCCGTCTCAAATATTCAAACGTCAAAAACGAACTTCAATTTTGACGTGTTGTTTCTGATTGCGTGAATTTAATAATTATTATGGATAGAACTTTATTGAATGAAATATTGACTATGGTTTTCCTAGAAGTCTAGAATTCAATAGGGCCGATCACTACCATGATATGGACGAATTCGCATTTTTTCGGCGATTTCGTTTGACCAAAACACACTACTTTGCAACTGCTAAGATTGATTGAGGACGATTTAGAATTTCCAAGTGATATGTAAGTATAATTCTTATTATATCTTATGTATGATAATGTCAGACCTCAAAGAAGGGAGTTACAGCCTTGATGATTTCAGAAATCTGAGTGTATCACCGATGAGTCAACTCCTTTCGTGCCTGCGATTTTACGCAAGACATTCATTGGCTGTAGCTGATTTGATGATAATCCACGAATCTACAGTATCAAGAATATAGTTGTTTGAGTTTCAGTATTCATGAAAATTCAGCAGACAGAAGCCGAATTGCGTTCCACCCGAACCCAATTTTACCAAATTGCTGGATTTCCTCATGTTATTGGATCAATTGATTGTACCCATGTAATTTTTAATTCTGCAGGTACTATTTACTCTGGTTAATGTGAAAAGTATTACTTCGATGATATTCCACATGTGGAGAATTATGTCATTCAAGTTACAAATATATATATATATTCTTATGAAAAAGAGAGCTAAAATAATACAATAAATGTTGAAACAAAAAGTACCTAAGCTGAGGTAAAAAAAGAACGGGGTATCATAACATTCTTTGTATGATACTATAGAATCATACGATACTATCAACACTAGTATCATACGATACTATACAGCCAGGGGAAAAAACCTCAGCCGAAAAAACCTGCCTCCCCGTAAACAAAATAACATAAAATATCAAATATCAGGAAAATCTTGAAAGACATCAGTGTGATCTTCATGTTATCCGTCGATGGGATGGGATACACAGATTCTTCCCAAAACGACTCGTAATTCTCAATCTGAAATGAAAAAAGACAAAAGCAAAAAAGAAACCGATTATTCAGAATAAATCGAAAGCATTTTGGAAATGCATCAACATTAAGATTTCTTGAAAAAAAATGTTCGGAGGTTTATGAATATTTATGACAGAAATGTCACAAAATTTGAAAGAAATGACAAAAAACTCCATCAATTTCTCCTTTCCGAATCTGTTGAAAGCTACGAAACTGAAAATTTTTCAACATAATAAGCTAAACTTGTAAAAAGTCAATTAATACATAACTTTCAAGTGTTCTCTTTCACGAGGATTTTTTTCTGTTGTCGTATGGGTTTCTTGCAGAAGAATCACTTCGATACCATGTTCATCAGCTAATTTGGAGACGTAATCACACTTTCCTTTCGAAATTCCTTCGATATTCAAATTCAAAATCCACAAATTGTTGCTCTCTGGTCGTGAGGGTTTTTTCAAACCAGATACGACCTTCCAGGTGATGATTTTTCGGCACTTCAAATGTTTGAAGACCGCTACGGGACCCCAATGAAAGGCAATCATCTCCCATAGATAAACCAAACATGTTATAACACAAGAAAACTGAATATTTTTCAGGACCGAAAACTGAGACATATTACGAGAATTGTCATTCTGACACTTTTATTACAAATAAATTGTTGAAATCAAATCAAATCATCTGCTTCAAATAAAAAAATAGGTTGTACGGTTGGACTGTCCCTGTTCGTCAGCGGCCCAATGTATATGTCGTTCAGTGAATCCGAATACTGACAAGGGAAATGCATAGACAAAATATCTTGTTTGTCTATGCATTCGCGTGTTTTTCTTACTTCGCTGTGCTTAGTGCCGACACAAAACTATATGGTCGTATCGCATTTCTAAGTCAAAACAAACAAATTCACTGATTTATACAGATTTGGCATTGCTTAGCGAGTGCTTAACAAATTTGTTTTTATTAGATATGCGGTGCAAGATCTGATCCGTTAAGGCAGGGAAAAGCATGACTCAAAATTTAAGGGCGCCTTAGATAAGAGTGCCTTAACCAGAAAACGGTGCAAGTGGACATAAGTATTTTATTTGTCTTATTGAGAACAAGGCAGTGGAGAGCGTTTTACATAAAACATCGCCATCCGCAACTACGTTGTACACCAAGTCGTCGACATTCATTACGAAATTGGTCCCAGTACAGATCCCTGGGGCAGAAGGCATTGACATTCTTACACGAGTTCAAAATTTCAAAACTCGCCACTCGAGTGTTAAAATGAGCCTTCTGTACAAACATCATACATTATTATCTCTAATTCGCTGAATTTTTATCGAATTCAATGAAATATTATCGCGAATATCCTCTAGTAATTTTTGCTTTGAAAAAATATTGATTGGCAGAACTGTTTTTTATCTCATGAAATTTGACAGATGTTGAATAAATCCGTGACAGAAGGACAACCTGTCATCAATAAATATTACTGAAAACAGAGTTGAAATGAATTTGGAATCAAATATTCTAACATTATTTTGTTCTACGAGATGTGGCGGAATGAACGGATTTGACCCATATTTAGAGAAGATTTATTAAATTTCCTGCCACTTCAAAACATATTTTCATGAATTTTCATCACAAAACCTGTTCTAAACTTTCCTGTTATCGGAGTTATCAAAGCTGTTAATCATTATTCTGAAGAGCTTCACGAATCTATGTTTAAAACTGATCAAACTCAATCAGAAGACCGTGAGGAATGTTTCAATGCTGATGGAGATCCTGTGGAGAAAACTTTTTTTTTTAATATCGGTTTTCTTGGTAGGGCCGCAAACTTTTCACCCAACCCTCGTATGTATGAGACACGTCAACATAGCTTAAAAGAAAAATCATAGGAAAAATTATTCGTGTTACACATTAAAGAGGAAAAATCACACTCTGAATAGAGTCGACAGTGAAACGTGAAAAATTTCTGTGAAGAGATAGTGGGATTATTAGATTATTAGACCGTGGTGGAATGGGCCAGCCGCTTGGAGCAGGCCGGCCAGGAGCTAACATCACCGCGGTTCGATGAACTCAGACGTCTAACGACGTTATCATCCTTTCGCATCGGCTCACTCGTGAGCGTCACAGTGACACACGATGTAATAGAAAAAATTTTAACCCGACTGTCTATTGAGTCATGAAAGGTCGGAACGCCTCGCCTCATTTGAAGTGATACACTGTATTGCTTGATTAAGAAAGAAGGCACCTCAGAGATGGCTAAATGCCGCTCTACCAGAAAAAAGGATTGATTGAATACTCGGAGTACTCTTATTTATCACCATAGAATTACAAACTCATTTTCAAAAGTGGTAGTACCTAACCTACTTTCTGGACGGACAACATAAATAGAATATCGAATAACTAGATTCAGACAGCACAAAAAAAAATGCGAGTGGAGAAGAAAAGGAGCCATTTGAACAGAAGTAGACAAAACTGCCACGACTGTGATGCCCCACACATAGGACGAACTTGTAGACCATTGAAGGTTAGAGTCTCAGAACATCTGATATATCCAGATAAGGCTATCTTTGGACACCACATTAGTTTCAACTCTGATTTATCCCTCAGAATAACTCGAAGATTATACTAAACACTAATAGTGAAAATTAAACAAAGTTGGATTTCCTTGAGAACAAACACATAAAAGATGATTAAAAAAAACTCTCATTGCTTGAATATACATCCATACTTATTTTATAAATGTGAATGTCCGTGTGTTTGTTTGTCCTCTATAGACTCAGGAACCAAATCACCGATTTTGATGAAACCGAGGATGAAACTTACATTATTATGAAGAATTATTCTGGAGGTTTACTTACATATTATAGGGTTTCCTATATTTCCTATTTTTCATGAGAAATCCCGGTTTTTTCCGGCTTTTACATGCGACGCCGCGTAAACTAACAGAGATAGAGAAACATGGTCAGAGACAATTTTGTAGTGCTCGAAACGTTATATTAGAACGTCATTGAATCTATAAGCGACATCGTTTTGTAATGTATACAAGTGCTGTCTTTTCTTCGATACGAGGTTATGAATGTGGGGTTGCGGACCTATCAGTACCGTTTGAAATTAAAATATAACGCGAGCGGAGCCGCGGGTATGAGCTTGTTTGAATATGAATCTGAACAAACCCTTTGTTTGAGATACACTAAAATATGAATTGTTGAACTGTTTTTTTGTCCCTCTAATCAATTTTTATGTATTGTCGGTTCAAAAGAAATTTTCAAAAATAAAATAGAATTTGAACAGTTGTTAGGTGAATGGTACTATGTGTTCACATTCTATGACAGCATTCTGTAATCTTGACTTATCACTGCCACTTTTCTACATAACACTATTGTTTTTATTCACATGAATTTCACATTTCCTAACAAAGAAAGATTCTCAGAAGAAGTCAACGTCTTTTGTTCATGTTGTTGATTTTATGACTGTGTCTCTTTCATATTGATTTTGACAAGTACAATCTAGTTTTTGCACACGGAAGAAGAGGAGAAACTGACCAGCTGAGATAACACATTTCAAATTCATAGTAAGTACCCGTTTCCAAGCAGAACGCTCGGAAAGCATAACACTAGTATTTTTTCACAAGAATTTTGACCAATAGAATCACTTAATTTTTATTGAATCTCGGTTGCTCTATTTGAATTGGCAGTTTTTGGTTAGACAATCAAAGTTTCATGAAACCCACCCTCAGTTGTGACAATGTTATACAACATTTCCAAGTTGGAGATTCATCGGTCGGATGCCAAATCCCAGACGGCACCCTATATTCCCGGAATATTCCTCCAATCTGCCATTAAGCCAAAAGATATTGCAATATGCGAGGCATATGCCAGATATATATCAAATATATGTGCTCTCAAAGGAATATTCCAAATATATGCCATCCCAGATATGTCTGGTATATGCTATGGGAATATCTATATGATATGCGTTTAGAATATTATTCAATAGTATTCATTGGTATATATACATGAATCTTCATGGAATATTACAAACGTTACAAAACCCTTTTTGAACGATAATTGTGTGTAGGCACTACCACTACCTCGATTTTGCTTTTGTTCCGAACTCATCAATAATTGATGAGTTTGCTATTTTCCAGTAAACTGTTAAAGAACTACAAACTTTCTATATAGATTATATTTTCGAGGAATCGCAGTTATCATCAAGTTAATTATAGTTGGATTCAAGTTAAAAAATAACACTTTCATTCGCTTAATAATTTGATCTTATTTATTAAACTGAGTAAACAATGGAATCAATGATTTGTAATTTATTTATATGATTGATACAATGAAATGAAAGAGCAGGCAACAAATTAAACGTTTTTATTTGTGAAAAATGGACATGCTATACTATATCGTCTATCGACTGAGAGTCGAGTGACTTTTTAAATAATTGAAATGTTCGATGAAACAGAAAAAGAGGTCCATTATGATTTTGATCTTATAGGAAAGAGATCAAATATATATTTTCAATAAATGGAAAAACAATATATGATATTCGAGCAGATATGTGAAAAGGGCGTAGACAAGTTGTCAAAAATCATATATGATAATCAAATATTAGTCAGCAGAGGTGAGAGTAGCTTATTCCACTGGAGGATCGAATCACTTTTGCTCATATTTTTGTTTCCATGAAGCTGCCATGTGGTGAGAGATGTCTGGAACTTAGAATCTTTCTAGTTCAACTTAATACTTCTTGCTTTTCATTGAACCAAATACATTGCATTTCAAACATTTCAGAACCATTGTAGGTTGAGGAAGTTATGTGGCCACTTCGAACCATATTTTCGCCCTTTCTAGATATTTCCTTGAATTTTATCAAAATATCTGACAGAAATACCAATGACATTATTTCTTTACAGGAATAAAACTACTTCTTTATAAATAAAAAATTAACTATTTTCTGGCCTCTACCCATTCTTAACTCCTGCAATTTCGTTCCCTGAATTTACCGATATGAATATCAAATTTCGATTGAGATTTGACTTTTTCTTATGGATGTAAACATTACGTCACGACGTTTTCAGTCAAAATATTCATATTTTTGTTTTGTGGTCTTGGATTGAGGTTATTTGTGTTCTGTGATTAGCAGTTTCACTTTGGCGTTCCAAACTTCCAAAATGGTCGTCACTCATGGTGGTGTTGAAAGAGTCTTATTGAAAAATTATTAAATTGTTTGTGGAGTTGAAAATATGTTATTGTTTGAGTATTATGTGATAAATAGTTTGTGATGCAGCCGAGCACATGATAAAAGATAAGACAGGCAGACAAGAGCATGACTGTAGCGTGAATATCAAATCAGCGTTGGTAGGTACTCTTATATATTTGGAATGCTTGAAAAAGGTTTTCGTAATATGCCAATCACTTGTCAGTGCTTTATCTTTGGTTATGTGTATTTACGTTTTTTCAGGTCAAAGAATTGAGGACTTTACAGTGAGGAAGTGATAGAAAGGATATTTCCTATATTTTAGTTGGGTTGGGAAAAAGGCAAAAACTAACTTTTCATCTCTAATAAAATTGTGCAATGTTCTCAAAGGTATAATATAAATAATTTCAGTGATCATAAAACCCATTTTATGTTTTATTAATATTTTCAGAGGTTCTTAAACAGAATGAAAATACTAAATTTGTTACTGAAAAATGGCTCCACGTTGTGCAGATAGCTTAACCAAAATTTTGCTTTCAATCCAAACGTAAAAACTACAAGAGCATGAGTGGAGGAGCTTCTCAGGTGTAGTAAGTCTCACCCAAGCTGTATATCGTAATTTTGTTCCTGCAAGCAAAAAGGCTGTACAGGTCGAAAATATTAGTGGCATCAATACGGATTTAGGCCCTAAAAATCAAAAAGAGGGATCGTCTTCGAGAAGGAAGGTTGCCTCGATATAAATTGCCAACACTGCCTACTAAAATTCAAAGTAAGTTTATAAATATTAAATAATCAGAACAGATTCCACTATTACTATAGCAGTAGACAGCCTCTTATCTTGAAAATCTTAGAATCACTGGTTTTTTTCAGGGCCAAAATCAAAGAATTCCCAACCTGCTGTGAAATAGGTACCAAGAGAAGGAAAAAGGCTACCTGGATGAGCGGCATACAAAAGACGATGTCTGAGAGACCGGGAGAATGGGTGTTGATAGAAGGGAATGGAGACGGGGAATTGGAAGGCCTGGGATGTTATAAACACGGATATCTATATCAGCACCCCAAAGGTAAAGTGTGTCAAGTCACAATATCAAAATTAGACAAATGAGAGATTTTTCAGTTCGATAATTGTTTCAAAGAATGTGTACTGCCATTACTTGGCGTCTTCATAAACCTAGGGAGTCAAAAATGTGTTCCACTAGCTAGAATTTACTAATGTGAATCCAATATTCTAGATAGGTTGTGTCTGAAAAAATGTGACTTAACACACTTTACCTCTGAGGTGCTGATATATAGATATAAGGTTGGTTTCACAAAACTTTGTTAGTACCGTTTAATTAACTGGAGCCACCACAATTCGTAGAAATTTCAAAACGAGTAATTCGATTTGTGAAACCGACCCATAATCTGATGAGTCGATTTCGAATAGCTGTTTTGGTTGGTTAACGGTTGACCGCTCGGTTCATAAATGACAACGTCAAACGAACTGCGCTTTCGAATTCTGTTCAAATTTTGGAGAAACATCTGATTTGAGACGTCACCAGAATGTCATTCGAATGCGGTTGGTCCAAAACTGACAGACCAATCTATGAACCAACCAAGAACCAGTCAATCGAAATCGCCTCTAGTTCACAAACCAAATAATTGAAGTTCACAGTTCAATATTTATATCATTTAAAATATTACCTCATTGTGTTTTCCCTATTTTTTAGTTTATTTCATCAAATGTTAATTTTTTCTTATTCTTAGTATTGTTTTGTAAAATACCTAGTTGATTTATATTTATATTTTTACTTTATGTTCATTTTTATGATTTAATGTGATAATTTTGTTAATTATTGTTATTGTACAAAATATTCTTAAAACTGTAATAAATTTTTTTGAAACAATCTAATCAATGCATTATTATTTAGTACCGCTACAAAAATTTACATATATTTAAATATATACAAAGATATTACCAGCATATGGCATGGACAAATCAGGAGATAAAAAGATATTGCCAGCATATATGTAAGGGAGATATTCATAGATGAATCTGTATAGCATATGCCATGGATATATTTTTGAAGATTATGGGATATTCCTGGCAGATGTTTCATGGTGACCTTGGATATTCCTGCTATCTGCCAGGCTTATGCCCTGGGAGATTTGGAATATGTTTGGAATATCTCAATATGCCAGCGGTATATTCATTGAATATGCATGGAATATTTCTGTGCCGTCTGGGATTCACAGTGGCGTAGAGCAAATTTCGGCCCCCCCCCCGCAAGATTTTAGTCGGGGGCCCCCTCCTCAATTTTATGTTATTACTGATGAGTTTTCCTTGACGTTTTTCGAAGAAAAATATTCAAGAAAATTTATATATAGGTACGTATACAATATATTGAATCACAAAAATTTGTAAACAAAATAACATAGAGTCTGATATAAAAATAACTGGAAAGAAATCACTGTGATAAAAAAGTTGAAAAATTATTTAACATAAATGCATTTATCTTTGCTAATTTTCTTGTTCAAACATATCTATCAACTTGTCGATGGCCAAGCTTCAGGCTACTTCTCGTTCAAAGCTGTAGTAGGCTCAAAAGTCTGATAGACGTGTTTGCTTTATTGAATTCCTAAGATTATTAAAAAACTAGTTGAGTGATAATTCGAATTTCGAACCATTTAGAAACATTATTCTATTTTTCGGAAGTAATAATAATTGTATATCCATTGTTTCAGTTTCATTCATTACATCCCAGAAAAATAAAGCGAATCTGCAAGTTCGATAGAATGAAATAATTGGGGCCCTATCTGAAGCTTTTCGTTTGACTTGACCCCTTTAGTGCCGGGGACCTCTGATAGGCCACTGTGCTGAATAATTGATTATGACTCAGGCATTGGCTTATTAAAATATCAAAAAAAACTTTCGTCGCGCAGAAAATGCATTTTCTTTTTCTCTCTGGAGTTTTTTTTTGCAAGCTCCACTCAAATATTATCTTCTCCGATCTGCCCTTTTTCTCATTTCTGAAAAATTTCAAGACATTCGAACTGCCGTTTCTAATTGGCTCATTCAATAACTTTTCTCTTTAATATTGAAAATGAAAAAATACGAGTGACGTTTCTTAACGGATGAATAAGCTACGCAATTAATTCTAGAACTAACCTTGAATGAAATTGTAATCCTGAAACCAAAGGCATTAAAAGAGTCGAAACATCGGAAACTTTATCGTTGTTTGTAAACAAACTCACAACGTAGTTTCGTATTAAATCACTTGTTTCTCTCACTACTAGAATGAAAATGAAAATAAGAAGATTTCATAATATTTTCCCCTTCTTCATAAAACTATCCTGATTGGGGAATTGATAATAATTTCTGTAATAACAGACGCAAGCCGCCTGAAGAACAACATGACAAATAAGCCGCCGAGCCCCCAATAAAAGGATCATGTGGCGACTTTCAAAGAGAAATACCGAAAAGCTTGACGCTATGAAAATCTCTTCAGAATAGGGTAGCACAGGGTGTGACTGAGGGATATGTCGAATCGAATTACTGTTAACCTTCTAAGTGTTCTGAATATAATTCAGGAATATTTCTCTATTTTTCGATAATATATAATTGTACCATCATTGTCAGGTTTTGTTCGTTATACCATCAGAAAAATATCGCGACTAGGCAAGTCCAATAGTTTCTGGGGCCCCATTCAAAGCTTCGGCTCGGGGGCCCCCTTAGTGCCGGGGCACTGCGTGGTCTGCGGGGCCCTCTGCTACGCCACTGCAAATTCATGAAGGATAGTGTTTAAATTGAGATTGAATTTTCGACACTATGTTAGAAGGAGAAGGATTTTGCCTTTGATAATTTGCCTACTGCACGTAGGCGAAATAAAACATTCGTTACTTCAGCATTGGACCGACGATATAACATCATCGATACTATTTTGTACCGGCATTTCCCTATTTCAACGACGATTCATGAATGGTAGCACTTCAATTGAAAAATTGGGAAATTGAGCAATATCACAACATAATGTCCACATGCCTACATATTTTTTGAATTTTTTTCCTAACATTCTCGATGAAAATAAAGTTGATCGAATATAAATACGACCAACTTAATATGGCATCAGCTGATATTTGGTTTGTCTTCCGGCTCGAGTCAATCGGTGACGAAATCTTCGTATTACCTAATTTGATGAATGTACCTCATTAGATGGCGGCACTTCTGTGCTATTCAAGTCGAATCATTGACTCTACCGCGTCCCTAGATCTTTTCAGTTCCGGTCCTAGCATTTGAATTCACGAGACAATCCTCAGACTGTCGAAAAAAAAAATTTTTTTGACTTATTTAGAAGACCGCCGAAATAAAGTCAATTCCGGCGACTATTCGTTAGTGTTTACCCTTCACTATTTCATTATATTCCATATTAAATGCAATTATGATACGAGATATTAATTTCTCGGAAATTGTACTTGAATGAGAAAGGTATATCACCCCATATCACATCTGAATTTCCATGAAAATGAATCATATTTAACATCACTGCGTATGGGAAATATCATCAAAAGTATCTCAGAGACAAAAGCCAATGAAACAACCCTTTGGTAGAGGGAAAATTCATTAAATAAGTTCCAACTCATTTCCAGTTATATGACTTGTCTAAAGGAAATATCAAACAAGCAATCTGAAATGCGTCTTCCATTGATAAGTTGGCAAATGAAATATTTAAAAATTGCTGCTGTACTTTGAATAGATATTACTTATGTTTATTGATACTGCTCCACAACAGTTTGGGATTTCGTATTCAATCGTTTTGAAAGATATGTAATCTTCTCGTTGAAAAATAATTCAAAACTCAATTACAACTCGAATCGATCCAATCAGAATCCATATGGGAAATTTCGTCAATCTGATCGTCTTTTTCTTTGAAGTTTGGTTATTTGCATATGCTTATGAATGTCCTGATTTCAAAATGCGATCAGTTTATCAACGCTTTCATTTTGAAACGAGATTTTTGAAAATTCCAAGACGTAAATAATCAGACGCTGAGACTAAGGCTTCGAGTCAGCCAAAGGACTTTGAAATAGGTTCAGGGAAACAGGTTTCGTGTTGGGAAGACCAAGGCGTGGTTGTCGACGAAAAACAACACCTTTTCAGGATCGTTTCATCACCATTCCGGTAAGAAGAAATCCTACATCTACTTATAGATTTCAACGGAATAATCTTCAAAATGCAAAGTTCCCATTGAAACCATCAGACGACGTTCGCGAGAGGTGGATATAAATATGTTCTAGAAGTCCATTCAAAGGTGTTTTATTAACACGTGACCATAAGCTTCAAAGACTCGAATGAGAAAGGCAACATATCAATTGGAACGATCAATGGCGCAGGATAAAATTAATTTCATTTACTCGAAAACATATTTAAAAAAAATGCAAATTATAATGAATACACTAATCTCATAATTCGAGCAGACCTAACTATGTACCAAAGATATGTCACCGACAAATTTGGAGCGATTTTAAAGCTCGACAAAAAAAAATTTTGTGAGCTTTACTAATGATGTTCCCATAATACGTGAAAAAAACCGGTCATTTCATCCAGTGGGCGGAATTTAACCCTGGATACTTATCTATCTATATATTATCAAAACTCTAGAGGACTGAATTAAGTAGTATATCGCAGGGATAGATCATACGGTGTCAGAGGGGGTGGTGTTTCACTTGCTATAGAGAGTGATTGTTGAGTATCTGAACTTTGCGACGTTCTTTTGCAATGTATTGATTTAATTTTTATTAAAATAATTTTTTCAGCAAATGTGTCAGTTCATTCAATATTGTTGAATATTCCTCCTGAGACAAATTATGTGAAGTTTGATGAACTATTTGAATTTTTGGAAAGCTTCGATAACATTGATAATATTGTTGTAGCCGGCGATTTCAATATTCTCTGAATTGCAGAACTTTTACGAAACTAACGAGTCGTCTAATTTGGTTCTCAGATGCAATTCATTTGTGAGCCTCTGTGATTTCGCCCAGAAAAATTTCATTAAAAACAGCAATAACAGTCTAGGCGTAATGTCATTCTCACTGATGAATCCAGATATAGAAGAAAGGAATGGACAATCCCAAGCAATTATCGTTATGTCCAAGATTTTCATGATTTCCGAGGTGTAAGTGTAATGGTATTGGTCGGGATATGTTTCAATGAGGGCACAAATCTACACAGAAACTTTTCAATTTCTAGACGATAAAGCAGGAACCCATCGTGCAGCCAAAGTTGAGAATGCGCGAGAGGAGCTTGGTATTCCCCATTTACCTCCGCACTCACCAGATTTGAATTACGTAGAACATACATGGGATATGCTCCAAAGAAGGTTCGATAATCATCAACCGACCCTAGAATCCTCAAATGATCTGAGAGAGCTTCAATGCCGTATACGGAACCAAATTTCTCGTGTGTAGTATTAAAAAAAAAATCAAGCTTTTATTGATGCCGGTGAAGTCCTTACATTGTATTGATAGTCTTTAAATGCTTGAATTCTCTGGGAGTGAAATTTCGTTATTTTACTCAATTCTTCTGAACCACCCTGTATACGCTGCAGACCTACAGGCTGAAATCAATATTATTTCCTGCAATTTGAAATCATATGAATATGACCTTAGTAGTCGGTGACAATGGAATAATAAAAAAATGATTTTTCATCATGAAATCTCATTAAAACTATATTTATTTTGCAATTCAAGTCAATTTTCCTTACCTGTGGAGCAGTTTACAATATTCAATCTGAAATATCTAGAGGTTGACATGAGAAAGACCCCACCAGTCATTCGTGACAAGGTAGAGGATAAACGTTCATGATATTGTCACAGTTTTCGATAGAGAATTCGATGTTATCGATTCATGATTTTACAGGACAAAAACGTCCTCATCAAAATCTGTAAGAAGAACTGAAAACTTACCGAGGACTTGATGAGGGATCTTTCCCGACCTCCACAGCACCCTTATGATCTGGATGTAAGCAAAGGACATGAACAGTAGTGGAAGAGCATACGAGTAGATCATTCTGACTATTGTGAAGTAGGTGTCAGTCTTAATTGACCAGCTAGGCTTGCACTGAGTAAAATACACGGTGTCGAAACCCAGACTGTCCATGGGTATCGTAGTTGAGTAGATCATTTCTGGCAATGCTGAAATGGAAATAATTGAAAATTGAAGAGAATGTTCTACTTCACGATATGTAGATATGTGTTGAATGCCTGACCAATCCGACATTGGCTACTACACAAAACTAGACGTCACCTGGTGGCAACAAATTGCTCTAGGAAGGAGAGTAACCTAGTAAATGTATTGGTTTGTTACATCCATGTTTCTCATTCAGGAACTTTTTACAGGAATGTGGACAATAAGCAGTTCTTTTTCTCTAAATTTTTTATTGACAATTTCGCCGACGTTTCGGAGACTAGTTTCTCCTTTATCAAGGCTGTAAACAAGTATAATGTTAATGTATTTCATTGTTTCTGGAGTCGTGATAACCTACTAACCTCGTTGTTTTATAAATTTAGATTTATGTTGCTTGGAGAACACATAGTTAATTATGGTGTGATGTAAATTATTTTCTTTAATTGTCGAATTGTAATTGTTTATTTTCTTGAGCAGGTTTTGGAATGAAATGTGACTCCTATTGTTGAGGCTATGTAGTCTATGGTTTGGGAGTGAGTACTATAAACAAGTAGACGGGACAGCCATGGGTTCACCCATAAGCCCCACATTTGCAAACATAGTAATGCATGCATGTGTCAAATTTGTCCGATCAAAACTAACGTTCGAAGTTCCCTTACTCAAATTATATGTGGATGATACTCTACTTTTAGTTCCAACAAACGAAATTCATACAACTTTAGACACATTCAACAAATTCCATCCAAAAATAAAATTTACAGTAGAAAAGGAACATAACAACAGCATAACATTTTTGGATCTGCTCATTATTAGAGATAACAACAAACTCAAAACAAGTTGGTACATGAAACCCACTCACTCAGGAAGGTGCATTAATTATTTATCAAATCACAGTGTGCAACAAAAGAAGAATGTGGCAATGAACTTGATTCATAGAGCAACATCCTTATGTGACGAAGAATTCATTCCAGAAAATGTTATTAAAATATTACAAGAAACTGGATACCTGAAACATTGCATAAGAACACTCATCAACAAACACAACATAGAAGTGGAAAGAAGACCAGTTCAAACCTCAACATCTCTCATACAGAACTCTACCACTATAAACACTCTTCTACAAAGTAACACCAAAACATTCTTTAAATTGGTTTTCTACCCATGTCTCTCATATAAGATCAATAGAATATTCAAGGATTATGATTGCACAGCAGCCTTTTACAACATTACAACTAATAAGAAAAAAATTTTTCACAAGCCTTAAAGATAAAACACCTATACTAAAACAATCGGAGTTGGTATACAAGATTCCATGTAACAACTGTGACATGTTGGACAAACCAAACAACTACTTCAAGAAACAATTAGACAACATAAATATGACAGAAGAAAACCAAAGAGTTCACAAAACACAGCTCTCACTGTCCACACTTTAACAGAAAAACATACATTCGAATTTGAAAATGTTACTATACTAGACATGGAACCACATTACAGCAGAAGGATAGTAAGTGAAATGATACACATAAAGACCGAAAACACAGTCAACTTCAGAGAGGACACTCAACATTTAAGCATAATATACAATAGCCTAATTGAGCAGACATGAAGAAAATAAGGGACCAGTCATAGGGATGACTCATGATCTAGGTCAGATTTTATACTTTAATTTATTTATATTATTTATTTCAGTGTTTTAATATTTGTACCTAGAAAAAAAATTTTAACATGTCTTTGTGTCTAGTTGGCAGTACTGTCTTGACGATATTTGTAAAAATTTCAATGTCTCTAAAGCTGGAGTCGCGACATCAACATACCTACAAGAAAGAAGAAGAAGAAAAAATTAAATGCAATTTCAAACCATAGACTAAATAACCTCAACAATAGGAGTCACATTTCATTCCAAAACCTGCTCAAGAAAATAAGCAATTACAATTCGACAATTAAAGAAAATAATTTACATCACACCATAATTAACTATGTGTTCTCCAAGCAACATAAATCTAAATTTATAAAACAACGAGGTTAGTAGGTTATCACGACTCCAGAAACAATGAAATACATTAACATTATACTTGTTTACAGCCTTGATAAAGGAGAAAGTAGTCTCCGAAACGTCGGCGAAATTGTCAATAAAAAATTTAGAGAAAAAGAACTGCTTATTGTCCACATTCCTGTAAAAAGTTCGATTGACTTTGGTTCTTGGTTGGTTCATAGATTGGTCTGTCGTTTTTGGACCAACCGCATTCGAAGGACATATTGGTGACGTCTCGAATGAGCTGTTTCGCCGAAATTTGAACCGTTTTCGAAAGCGCGGTTCGTTTGACGTTGTCATTCATGAACCGAGCGGTCAACCGTTAATCAACCAAAACAGCCATTCGAAATCGACTCAAATGTCTGTGTAACGAAGCGAACTTCGTCACTAAGAACATACTGTATATTTTCCAAATATTTCTAACTTCATACACGAAATTATTGCTAATTTCGTATTGTGACGAGGTGAACTTCGTTACTCTAATCATCCTGTATAATTTCCAACAATTTTACATTCAAACATAAAATTATTTCGAGTTTCATATCGTGAAAATCTAATAAGCCAATTTCGTATTCCTACCTATGTAGAAAAACTTACGTTCGCCGTAGTCGGCGACGTTATCTGTACCATATGTGTTTTTTATGCACAGCGGCAATTGTTTTCACGATATCCGAGACTCGAAATATTCCCCCTCCAACCGACCTTATAAATTCGGCAGTAATCAGGCGGACAGTCAGTTCTTCGAGTTCTCCGATAGTTTTTCGAATTTTGAATTTTCCGATAGCTAGTTCGCAAATTTCCAATTTTCAGCCCTAAGAGTTCTAGAATATTCCGATGGTTGAGTTTCGAAAGTTTTCCGAGTGGTTAATTCCGAGGAGTTTTGTGCCATTTTTAATTCCTCACATTTCGAGCGTGAAATTCTTCAGACTGCGATTTCGGTGTTCCCAACGAACGAGATAGGACTCAAGTGTTGTGTCGAGACCAGGAATCCACAGGATTGGTAAGACCCATCTTATTCACCTGTCTACGTGGCCGGCAGGTTTTCCTGTGCTGTTCGACAGGGGGGTTTTCGCTTGGTTGTTTCCCCCTTTCGGAGGATCACCAGACAGACTCTTCAATCTTAAGGAAAAGGGACCGGTGTTCATCTCGCCAGATATACGCATCTTCG
Source organism: Hippodamia convergens (assembly GCA_038502775.1). Taxonomy (NCBI): domain Eukaryota; kingdom Metazoa; phylum Arthropoda; class Insecta; order Coleoptera; family Coccinellidae; genus Hippodamia; species Hippodamia convergens. The sequence goes on along the minus strand of CM076607.1, from coordinate 140,152,353 downwards.
GTTCCCCAACTCATTTTTGGTAGGTGCGCCAATACGCGCTAGACCCAGGATACTGCTACGCTGCTGGTGGTAGAGGTATCATTGAGTTGATACTCTTTCACCCCTCAGTAAGAGTCAGCCTGGGGGTTTTCGCTTGGTTGCTTCACCCTTTCAGAGGATCACCAGACAGACTCTCCAATCCTGAGGACAGGGGTAAATTGCCCTATCTTTCCCCACTACAGCTGTCATCTGGCCAGCGAATTTCGTAACGTTCGTTCAAACTCCATTTTGGAAGGCGCGCCGACGTGCGCAGTCCTGGGTTTTCTTTGCGCCTGTCTGGGGGGATATTGGACAGAACTCCTCGAGTCAAGGGGGAGGGGACAGTAGATCGCGTGCACACGCAGGACAGGACAACTTGTTGACAGGTAGACAGTGTGTACCGCCTTTCACCCACTACATTATATGCTTCTCACTGGTAATCAAGATAATTAAGTTACCGGCTGTCGCTCTCTTACTAAACTGCTTTCAAATCACGCATTTTAACAGCTTTACATACGCCGCCCGCTCACCTCGCTTCATTTTATTCCGTCCGTCATTTCTGTTGAATTTTCTTTGTAGCTATTTTGTGTATATTGTTTACTTTGCTGCTTTTTACCTCATTCGTTTTATTGTAGCACCGTCAATAAATTGCAGCATTGCACGTGACATCAAAGAGTTTATATTTAACAATATATTGTGTCTCGTCGAAGTGCGTTTTATTTATTTAGCTCAAAGTCGCTCCTCTTCAGTAGAAGAAATAATATCATATCAATCGATACCACCCCAGATTGAATCGAACCTTGTCTCCAACTGTAGAAAAGCTACCCAGGTGGACAACTGTGAGCGACGTAAGGAATTGCGACCTTATAAAACCCATCGCAATTGACGCCCGAGTGAGCTTAGAAAGGTAGTGGTAGGTGTAAGTCGCAATCCAGAGAAAAACGCCGTCACAAATTTCACTTTCACAAATGATCACCGAAGCCGATATTGACATAGATAATTAATCGAACATGATACCCGATATTTATCGAAATATTATTTGATTATTTATGTATTATTAGTTGATAACATTGGTATTTTGTGCAAACTTTGCGTAGTCCTCAATCGAAAAAAAATCATTGAAATCGAGAAGTGAATGTAAAGCAAAAATTAATTTTATTAATGCAAAATCAATTTTAAACCTTCGATGTTCAATTGTCAAATATCGATGATCATCGAAAATCAGTCATAATCGATCTAAGGAAAAACCATATCAAAATACCATGCATTTTTATATTTTCTCACCTTTCAAACCTCCCCTGGAATTCCACGCGTAAGTCAAGACCAAAATTAGGCAAATTGGTCGAGTCGTTTTCAAGTTTAAGCTTACCTAACTCACATCAATTCATTTTTAAAAATACAGATTTTGCACTGATTATCGCTGTTCACGAAGCTACTTCACATGTCATTCGAAACTTGGTGAAACAAATTGTTGGGTATATTCGAAAATTTTGCGAAGATAATTCGTACGGTTTTGTTTGCTTTTCAGGTGACGTTACACCAAGATGTATTACTTGTATCATGGACACAGTGTACAAGGTGGACAGGCGATGCCTGAACAACAACTTTCTTACCGGAAGATATAAAGGAAAATGAATAATAAATTACGGTCGTCTTTCTAAGGGAACTGATGATGCCATCAACTGCATTCCTCCATCTTCTATCGATTTCAAGTTAGAGGCCAGAATTGAAATTTCAGCGATTTCAGCGCACTCTAGGGTTCTTCTTTCGAAAGGTATGAGCCAATAACTCACATATTATAGCTTAGCCTAATATTTGCAATTTTGAATCCCATTGAAAAAACCGCATTTTGACCTCGTTTTTGGACACTTTCTACACCTTTTACAGTTGTAATTCAGAAAATCAAAGTTGAATTTCAGGAAACATGTATTTCAGCATAGAAATATGTAATTCAGAAAATAGAAATTGAATTTCAGAATAGTTAATTCAATTTCAGAAAAGCGAAATTGAAATTAAGATCAGGAAATTGGAATTCAGAAAATCAAAGTTGTAATTCAGAATAGTGAATTGAAATTCAGAAATGGCAAATTCAAGTTCAGAAAAGGAAAATTGTAATTCAGAAGTTATCAATTGAATTTCAGAAAATGTAATATGTCATTCAGAATAGTATCGAGTGATCTATAACAATGTGACACCGAACTTACCCTAATGACATAACTTTCTTGCAAGTTATTATCGAGAAATAAAAAAATGGAATTGAAAGATAATTGTGCTATTTTCAAAATATCAATGACTATGTAGAAACAAAGTGGTTAAATTATTGCCATGTAGACATTTTTTACACGAAAAATGTGCAGAGCCTTCGAGAGAACCAAATTGTCCTTTTTGCAGAAATGAATTAACGGAAAAATTTGAAGTTGCCAGGACCATATACAAAAAAAAAAACACAAGTCAAGACAGACAGCGTATAACAGCATGTGCCAATAAAGGGGACGATTGGGTATCCTCAGCAGAAACTTTGGGGGTCAAATACATGCAACCAATTCTGAATTACAATTTGCTTTTTCTGAATTACAATTTTCCATTTCCGAATTTCAAATCACCAATTCTGAATTACAATTTATATTTTCTGAAATTCAAATTACCCTTTCTGAATTACATATCACTATTCTGAAATTCAAATTACCATATCTGAATATCAATTTACTATTCTGAAGTATAATTTCCATCTTCTGAAATTCAATTTGTTATTCTGAATTACATTTTACGTTTTATGAATTACAATTGGAAAAGGTGTAGAAAAGTGCTCAGGACTTAATGCTCGAAATATTGAATGCTATTCACGAAGTGCTTAGTAATCCGGAGCATTTTGTGGAAACCAGTTCCTAGTGCTCGCGACTCGGGAGACTTTTTCCCAGTGCTTAATGCCTAGTGCTCAGTGCTCGAGGCACTAATATTCAGTGCTCGGCACAGCTATGAGTTTAACTGAAGTTGAATTAGATGATGAATTTTCAACGTCAATGTGAAGGCATTTGCATAATTGAAATGGCACCTTTTACAAGAGAACCATACCGAAGAATATCCAGAATTCGCCTATCCTTGAATTATTCATTCTCGTTCGTATATTTGTATACCATTTTCCTTCCTAATTCACTAATTTCCAGAAACAAAGACGACGTCTAAGTAGCATTGGGAGGGGGCTTGTCTGGAGGCGTTGAATTCGCCGCCCCTCAAAGAACTCTAGCGGCTGTAAAGTTTTATCACCTGTCCCGCTACGTAATTGATCAATACTGGAGGAAAATTACTACCGGAACACCTCTTAACCTAACAATTAAATCCATAATTTCCCATCTTAATCATTATCCTTTCGCGCGGCTTGGGTAACCCGAGATAGAGACAAATTGGTGCACATCCATCTTGAATGAATGCTTTCAACACGAAGTTGATGTAGAAGTTTTCGATGAGCATATCAATTATATATTATTCATTAAAACTTTCTAAATGCGTTTTGGAGTGGCGTGAAATAACTCTTCGTTCATCAAGACAAAAAAATCAGATCTCTGCTCTGATGATTCGGTTCAAATTTGTGGAAAATATTTTCGAATCAATCTCATTCTAGGACGCAAACTTAGTCACATGGGAAACCCGAAAAATTCAACGTAATGGGTGACTCAAACCAGAGCAGTGTCGAGCACTGAAAACTAGTGCATTAAGCACTAAGATCCGTTTGCACCATCCTTCCTTAAATATTTAAGTGACGTTTCGATCCTTAAACCTAACCTCAAATTTAAGGATGGGATTATAACCTGAAATAATTTGTCAAACTGACTGAACATTTGTTGTTTTCTATGAAATTATAGCAAAAAATTTGAAATTTCAACTAGCATGAAATCGTCAACATGACAGTAAAGCTAGGTTAAGGAAATGACAACTATCATCTGTATCCGGCCAGCCAATGAAAAGGCTTTATTGAACTAGGGTGAAGTTAAACAACATGAAAAACTGAAATATCACTAGATAGAACTATTTAAGGGTCCCTACATAGATAATAAAGTATTGTTCTATATTCTAAGGTCCCTTACGTAAGAATTCCATTTGAGTGACAGTCGTGCAACTGTCAATACTTAAGGGATCCTTAACTTTAAGGAACGATGGTGCAAACGGATCTAAGATCCGTTTGCACCATCGTTCCTTAAATATTTAAGTGACGTTTCGATCCTTAAACCTAACCTCAAGTTCAAGGATGGGATTAAAACCTAAAATAATTTGTCAAACTGACTGCACATTTGTTGTTTTCTATGAAATTATAGAAAAAAATTTGAATTTTTAAATAGCATGAAATCGTCAAAATGACAGTAAAGCTAAAGGTTAAGGAAATGACAACTATCATCTGTATCCGGCCAGCCAATGAAAAGGCTTTATTGAACTAGGGTGAAGTTGAACAATATGAAAAACTGAAATATCACTAGATAGAACTATTTAAGGGTCCCCACATAGATAAAAAAATATTGTTCTATATTCTAACGTCCGTTACGTAAGAATTCCATTTGAGTGACAGTCTTGCAACTGTCAATATTTAAGGGATCCTTAACTTTAAGGAACGATGGTGCAAACGGATCTAAGTCCTTTTCTAGAAAGTGCAGTTTTTTCAATAGGAATGGAAATTTCAATTATTTAGCTGTCATATTTGACATTATTTGCATATCAGAATGGATGATGTACAGGACGCTTCCGTGGCTTGTAACTTCTGATAAGAGAACCCTAGAGTGATATTTCATATATTATCAAAATTTTTTTGGGAGATGAGCTCTACCTCTCGAGAAATTCATGACAAGATTCAAATTTGCAACAAAAAGTGGTTTTTCTATATGTCCAGAAAAAATGTATCTTGTTGTGGCTAGATAAATTTTTTTTCGGATTATAAAGGAGACAATATTTCATTAAATGGTCCCAAAAACATCTGACTTCGAATTTTCCACAGACATGGAAAAATTCTCATTAACAGATAATCTCGATGTTATTTCCAATGATGAAAGCATGATGGCTGAAAAAAGGATAGAGGATGTCAAGGAGAAAGACGTGATGTTGAGCGTCATGTAAAGTTGTTGTCCTATGGAGTGCTATACCTATAGAACTCTATGCGACACCGCCGGCGTTAGCTGGAACTAAGCCCGAAAAGAGTATTCGTTTCGACAGTTAGTACGTCAAAGGTATGTTTATTTGTTTATTCTTACGTTTTTATTGAGATAAAAAAGATATGCCTAAGGAATGAACTGTAGAAAACACTAATTGATGTGTTTATGGATGTAACCCAAAAATTCTAGGAATCCATTTTTATTATTTCCGTGGTAAAAATCAAAATGTTTACGTAATCAACAAACTAGAAATCGTAGAGGATATCAATGGACGTAAATTCTGAAAGCATGTTTCAATAATGGAAAAAACTGTATCCAAACATATTAGAGTATGCTCATACTATTTCCTACCAGAATATTATAGAATGAAAACAGGCAACAGTGGAAACTGACATCAATTGAAAACAATGTTTTATAAGTGTCGAAATGAAAATATTTCTGCTACTGTAGAAGGAAGCTGTTAGTTCATAAGAACTACCAGAAAAGTTGAAGTCAAGACATTTTAACTTGTTGTTCAGATCGTTCTTGTGAAATAATTTTCATTCTTATCGAAATAAATCACTGAGTCTACTTGATATTTTGGATATATAGAAGTCCCGACAATTCAAGGAGCCTAGTTGAAAGTGAAAAAGTGGCTGAATGCAGGACATATGCTAATAAGCATATAAAATGAAACTGGAGGCAATCTCAGTATGATTCACTTGACTATTGCAAAAATGAACTTATGTTCAGCAACGATCAATTATTATACAGATAGTGTCGTTCATTGAGGAACGGAAAAGGTGCAATCAATCGATAGATAAGTGAATCCTCTGGTTTCGAAACCCGATAACTTCATTTTTGGTGAAAAATGAGATAAATAAATAAATGGATTAGTTTTCAACTCGTGCACAATCCAGTAAAATATTATAATCCAGAATTCAATAAATCCGACAGAAATTGGCTTTGAAATATGAATTTGGTTTCCAAACCCGACAAATCCAACATTGGGGTGAAGATTGGCGTACACTGGATAAACTACGGTGGTCCTGAAAAAATACCCTAATTCCTCAGAAAATGTCAGTATTTCCTAACCGGCAAACCTATGCGAGCAAGCCGAAGAAGTATCAGATTTTTTAATAGTCTGAATATATTGTTTCAATATTTTGTTTATATTTTAAATGGAGCAATAAAAATGAGAAACCGATAACTGAATATAATTGTAACCATCATCATGATCTCTGATGGAAAATTTCAAACTTCTGCCCATGCAATTAAGTTTCAATTCCCGACAAATCCAAACGTCAAAGCCAAAATCCGACAATTACATTTTATTTATTCGATTTATCGCGATATTTACTGATTTTTTTTAAATACAGGGTTGTTTTTCAAATGAAAGACCTAATGTTCAAACAAATGCGGCGTTTTTTCAGGAAAAAAGCGATTCAAACATATCGAAACAGTTTTTTGAGGTTTTCCAACATTTGTCCTAAACGGATTTGTCGGGTTTTGAAATTAGAGGATTCAAGTATGAGTTGAATAATTTCATTTTATAATAACTGCAGCCTAAAACACCAGTGAGATGCACTCAATGAATAATACATTAAAATCTAGGGAAACATTCAACATGATGAATCGATGATAACATCATGATCTGCATACATTTTTATTCGAAATTCATCACCCATTTTCTTGTCATAATTTTTTTTCCCTTTCTTCACAGACAAAAAACTTATAGCTTTTATCGAATGAATATATTGCTCATGCTGATATGTTCGATTATATTAGAATAATGCATGTTTTCATATTGTGTTAGGTCACAAACTGATTTCCACCTTCTGCTTTCTGTTTTGTTAATTTCATTGTTATGGAAAAAAAGAAAAACAGAAGAGACAAAACTATAGTTTTGTCTCTTCTGTTATGTGGAATTTGCAAGCATATTTCAGCCCTGCTACTTTACTGTACAAGGTTCATTGTATACAATGAATTTCAACTTTCGAATCAGTAGAATTGTCAAGATATTTTGAAGTAAGTACAACCTTGTACAGTAAAGTAGCAGGGCTGAAATATGCTTGCAAATTCCAGATAATCTTGCTTGGTATGTGTATATAATCTTGATATAATCTTACCAACCTTCACACCATAACTTTTATAAGACATTATTTCCTCAATATGATGGGGTTGCCAATGTTTCGAAATAATTGTTTCACCACATAGAATCAAATGATTGCATTGCAACACTTGCTGACCCTCTACACACACCATCTATGAGCATGTAAATTTTGAAAAATATCCTTTAATTTGAGGATGTTAAAACATTAATATCCCATAGATCCCAAATGGAAAGCTAATGTTGCCACAAAACAATACTCTTTCCAGTAAACAACTGATCGGTGAATGCAGCGCCACCATCGGTAATTATTTTGTCCAATTGCACTTGCAAGTAGGTCACCTCCAATTTTAGTTTTTATTCGGGGTAACATGACAGCCATGCGTTACCTTCAAGAAAAAGTGGAGCCATATCTTCTCGCTCACTTTAACCGGCTCAGAAATTCAATATTTCAGCAAGATAATGCTGAACCTTGACTTGCCAGGGTTAGTGTATAGTGTAATCGTTTTTGAACCGACCTTGCGAATCAATTGCCATGGCCATCCGGAACTCCCGATCTTCGGCTCATATAGCATGTTTGAAACCCTGTAAGATCCAATTGCTGATATTATTCGGCTCGTTACATAAAAGCAATAACGCAAGTGGATTTTCTGTAAATCCATTAATATTGTTGCAATTGGGATTAATTTGTTGCAAGAAGGCGCATGGAAAATTTTGAGTTGCTTTATTGGGATTTAGGATTATTCAGTCGTGAGACAAGAAACCTTTGATTACAGGTACAGGAAGGGAAGCATTAGTAATATACGAAGGTCTACCAATATGGCTGCCAGTTATTTCCAGTTCGCAGTAGAAAAGGAATAATAGTACAAATCGCCGGAGGAGTATGACTTCTATCATCTATGAGACTGACGTATCAAGATCCTCAGTTCTAAAATTTTTGGTTTGTTTTCATTTCCAGATTGATTTCCTTTTATCAATTTTTTTTCGACGAGACATCTGAATTCCACAACACATGACAGCAATTAAATGTAATTAGATCCCTTTGTCGTATTCTAATATAATAATAAACATATGTATGATTGTGAAATATATTATATAGCTGATATAATTAATTGTAATTGCTATTATTAGTACTTCATGAATTATTGCCCTGAATTTAGTTTAATTCAATTTGGGAATAAATGCTCGTAACAATCGCGAGTGAAATGATTGTATTAATTTTGTAGGTTCGGTTTCATTTTGAATGGCTTCCATAGGGTAAAGATAAATTTTCTCCTTTTTGAGACAAACCAGTCCCTGGCGAAAAATTTACAGATTAGTTCTTGTATCATGTATCACACATAATTCACATTCTGACAGATAAACCACATTACTGTTTCATCTGAATCCATTTGTTAGTTTTCACCTAAAAAGGTTACAAATACCCACACATCCTCAAAATATTCGCATTTATAATAGAAGGATAATAGATTCTAAAATGGAATCCTGCGGCACCCCCTTCAATATTCTCAGAAATAATGATATTTTTTCATGAAAACAGTTTAGAATCGACGCATGAGATATGTAAGAAGCAGAAACATTGCCCCACTAGACTATCGCTCTAAAAAAACCATGAAAGGGAATGATTGAGGAAAATAACACTGATGTATGTGAAATAAAACCCATCCAAACGCGATTCGCCATGTCTGTGAGGTACAAAAAGTAGTACAATCAACATAAAGTTCTGTTGCAAATGGACCCTCCATAGGTTAGGGCAGTTTTCAATCCATATAAGCAACGAAAGTAGGATATATTATCGCCTGTTAAATCCGCTACGTTCGGATACTTTCGAGGATCGTTCCTGCATTTATAGCACTATTTTCTCACTACGGCATCATTTAGCATTAACCTCCGTTATCGTTATCCAACAGCAGTGTGTGTGTGCTGTGGATGGTTATGAAGCCAATGTAGATTTGTGATCGTTCAATAGCCCCTGCATTGTCCTAACATGGAAATTGATAATCAATGGTTGTTTGGAACTGCAATATTTTTGTATCATATGAAGGGAGCTCTATGACAAACTTTGACAGAAGGTGTGCTTCTTTCGAACATTTTTGTTTCTATGATCATAGGTCCAATTCATTTTCGTTTCGGAGTTACAATCATTTGTTGGTTCACAATTACCTACATAGAGGTATTCAAGTATTCAGATTGCTGAATGAACATTTCTACAATAAATGGAACGTTGAGTAGGACTTGAACACTGGCCACCTCGTTCCCCTGATCTGAATCACTTAGAATTTTATTCATGGGGACATTTGCAGAAGCTTGTTCGTCATGTTGAAATTCAATTCCAACAACAATCTTGATACATAATTTATTTGGTTACACCATTTATAACTCAAAATTGGATGATCTGTTTGATATGAAAAATTTCTCTTTGGATTTTCCTACGGCAAAGTTAACATAAAATAATTTAAAACTCTGAAAAAATTGATGAAATGGAAAAAAAATTTGAAATAGCTTTCCTTCCATACGGTAAAGATAAATTTTCTCACTTTTGAGACAAAGAAGTCCCTGGCGAGAAATTCACGGATGAGTTCTTGTATTATGGCTAAATCACACATATTTCATATTCTGACAGATAAACTACATTACTGTTTCATCTGAATCCATTTGTTAGTTTTCACCTGGAAAAGTTACAAACCCTCACAAATCCCCAAAATATTCGCATTTAGAATAGAAGAATAATAGATTTCAAAATGGAATCCTGTGGCATCCCTTTCAGTATTCTCAGAAATAAAGATATTTCTTCATGAAAACAGTTCAGAATCGACTCATGAGATATGGAGGGAGCAGAAACATTGCCCCACTAGACTATCGCTCTAAAAAAACCATGAAAGGAAATGATTGAGGAAAATAACACTGATGTATGTGAAATAAAACCCATCCAAACGCGATTCGCCATGTCTGTGAGGTACAAAAAGTAGTACAATCAACATAAAGTTCCGTTGCAAATGGACCCTCCATAGGTTAAGGCAGTTTTCAATCCATATAAGCAACGAAAGTAGGATATATTATCGCCTGTTAAATCCGCTACGTTCGGATACTTTCGAGGACCGTTCCTGCATTTATAGCACTATTTTCTCACTACGGCATCATTTAGCATTAACCTGTGGATGGTTATGACGCCAATGTAGATTTGTGATCGTTCAATAGCCCCTGCATTGTCCTAACATGGAAATTGATAATCAATGGTTGTTTGGAACTGCAATATTTTTGTATCATATGAAGGAAGCTCTATGACAAACTTTGACAGAAGGTGTGCTTCTTACGAACATTTTTGTTTCTATGAACATAGGTCCAATTCATTTTCGTTTCGGAGTTACAATAATTTGTTGGTTCAGTATAACCTACATAAAGGCAGACAAGTATTCAGATTGCTAAATGAACATTTCTACAATAAATGGAACGTTGAGTAGGACCAGTACAATGGCCACCTCGTTCCTCTGATCTAAATCACTTAGAATTTTATTCATAGGAACATTTGCAGAAGCTTGTTCGTCATGTTGAAATTCAATCTCAACAACAATCTTGATATATAATTTTGTTGGTTACACCATTTATAACTCAAAATTGGATGATCTGTTTGATATGAAAAATTTCTCTTTGGATTTTCCTACGGCAAAGTTAACATAAAATAATTTAAAACTCTGAAAAAATTGATGAAATGGAAAAAAAATTTGGAATAGCTTTCCTTCCATATGGTAAAGATAAATTTTCTCACTTTTGAGACAAACAAGTCCCTGGCGAGAAATTCACGGATGAGTTCTTGTATTATGGCTAAATCACACATAATTCATATTCTGACAGATAAACTACATTACTGTTTCATCTGAATCCATTTGTTAGTTTTCACCTGGAAAACTTACAAACCCTCACAAATCCCCAAAATATTCGCATTTAGAATAGAAGAATAATAGATTTGAAAATGGAATCCTGTGGCATCCCTTTCAGTATTCTCAGAAATAAAGATATTTCTTCATGAAAACAGTTCAGAATCGACGCATGAGATATGGAGGGAGCAGAAACATTGCCCCACTAGACTATCGCTCTAAAAAAACCATGAAAGGGAATGATTGAGGAAAATAACACTGATGTATGTGAAATAAAACCCATCCAAATGCGATTCGCCATGTCTGTGAGGTACAAAAAGTAGTACAATCAACATAAAGTTCCGTTGCAAATGGACCCTCCATAGGTTAAGGCAGTTTTCAATCCATATAAGCAACGAAAGTAGGATATATTATCGCCTGTTAAATCCGCTACGTTCGGATACTTTCGAGGATCGTTCCTGCATTTATAGCACTATTTTCTCACTACGACATCATTTAGCATTAACCTCTGTTATCGTTATCCAACAGCAGTGTGTGGTGTGGATGGTTATGAAGCCAATATGTATATTTGTGATCGTTCAAGAGCCCCTGCATTGTCCTAATATGGAAATTGATAATCAATGGTTTTTTTGGAACTGCAATATTTCTGTATTATATAAAGGGTGTTCTATGAGTTCTATGACAAACTTTGACAAAAGGTTGCTGTGCTTCTCTTGAACATTTTTGTTCCTATGAACATAGGTCAGACCCATTCTCGTTCCGGAGTTACAATCATTTGTTGGTGCACCATTACATAGAGGGGGACAAGTGTTCAGATTGCTGAATGAACATTTCTAGAAAGAATGAAACGTCAATTAGGACAAATGATTAAGTTTTCCACCTCAACATTTTTTTAAGTTCAACAATATAAGGCAATATGTATAAGATAATACGGTAACTGTTTTCTAAACAAATCACAATCCATGAAAGAATATTAACAGGAAAATGAAATATAAATAATATGAAGAAATGAAATGAATTGTATGATTGCTAAAAACTACAGATACATCAACCAGTAATAACGAAATAAAAACAAATATACATATACGCTCGATAAAATGATATTCATAAAAACCATACATGAATAATAGTGAAATATGAAATATAAATTGAATGAAACAAACCATAAATTCAAAACTAGAAACTCAGAGATTATTCGAAATAACACAATATAAATATATTATCAAAATGAATCAATTATAAAAAAATAAAAAAGACATAACACACACAAAAATAATAATAATAATTCTGAAAATAAAATACCAGAATCGTAATACCACGCATATTTTATTCTGAACTAACAACCAGCCTTCTGTTAGTCTCAAGAAATTCAATAGGAAGTTAATTCCTATATTGTTTCTTTATCAGTACACGAGGAATGAGTCTGCATTTATGTATAAAGTTTTTTTTTGGGTGTCTTATAGAGATCGTCATCGGCGTTCGATCTCCTTTGAAAAAATTTTAGAATATCCATATTTTCCAATGGTAAATTCATCAAATTATAAAAATATATCAAATACATATCTATCCGCAGACCCCAAAGGCTGCCACATTTCGATTTTTTACAGTTCTTATCAATAATCCACAATTATAATAGTTGAAATTTCACATTGAGAGGCGCCGAACGAAAAAATCCCTCGATAACAAAATTTGGAGTCAAAGACACTAAAAACGAAGAATACTCTCTGAATAGGATTGTTTCGAATTCGAATACATCTTTCTCTAGAATGAAAATACTATTGAAAAGATTCTATATTTCTCGGAAAAAAATATTCTGATTGGAGAATGGACAATAATTATTGAAATATGAGACTAGTCCCACTAGTCGCAGGAAGAATCCCCCATCAAAGAAGCCGCCTAAAAAAACCGGTCATAAACCGAAAATCTGGTAGCGATTGAAGAGAATGCCGATAAGCATGGGGTAGTTTATTATTGCTTCGTTTTAGGTAAACAAAAACATGAAATTCATCGTCTTCGAAAACTTTCCATGATTTTTTTCACCCAAAAAGTGCTCAACACGCCTCAGGGAGTTATCAATTCGATAGAGGATTAAAATCTCAGGGGGGACCACGGCCCCCTCTGGCCCCCTCCTGCGGGTACCCATGCAAAAACTTGTTCGTCATGTTGAAATTCAATCTCATCAACAATTTTAATATTTAATTTTGTTGGTTACACCATTTAAAACTCAAAATTGAATGAACTGTTTGATATGAAAGATTTCTTGGTGGATTTTACTACGGCAAGGTTAACATAAAACAATTTAAAACTTGATGAAATGGAAAAAAAAATTGGAAATAAGTTTCCTTCTTGCGAATAACGCCAGTAGTTGTCGCTACGGTTAAATTTCGTGAAAGTATTAAACAATTATTGTGTATTTTGAGTTGCCTAAACGTCCTAGCTATGGAATTCTGAGGTCCCCTGAAAACGTTCGTACACATAATTATGTTTATAATTTGAAATAACGATAACTGCGGTAAGCCGTGATCAGACATTGAAATTGAACTCATAAATTCAATAGTCCAAAATTATAATCACAATTATACGTACGAACTTTGACTGGAGTTTCTCGGTTAAGTGCATTTGGAAAAATCACTAAAGAAAAATTTTAACGTTTCTGTCAAAGAGGTAGCTCCAGGTTGATCTTTGGTTATGTGAAGTGAAAGTATCACAGGACTAAACAAAGGTCATTTCTGTTTCTTGTGAAAGTATCAGAGACCTACTATTTATGGACGTCTTTCTAGAGAGAGACTGTGGACATGCGAATGAGATGAAGTAATTTACGAAACGTTTCAGGCATTGTCACCCGCCCATTTATTTTGTTTGGAACGTATGATTTTGACAGTGCCTCAACTTGGTCCCTCTCTGTTCGTTTCAAGGGATCCTAATAAGTCCTTCCTTCTCTCATGTATATTGTCTCGGAATTCTTTAGTTACTTGACAATGAGAACAACTTTCGATTATTTTAATTCGAAGTTATCATTTCCTGCAAAATAGAAATGTTTGAAAACTACAAGAAATATGATATATTAAAATGTTTTATTTTAGCGACAATGTTCAACGACATGACAAATCTCACATACAAACTTTATTTCTCTTGATATATAAATGAATCTGAGGGCCTTGTTTGATGTATGATATATTTCTGGGGAAAAAAAATTATAGATTCTTCCTGAGCCATTTCAAACTATTGTTCAAGTAAGAAATTACACAATTTTATGTTATAGCTCAGCAAGGAAACCTATTGGCGAAAAACAAATTACACTACTGGATTGCTATAAAAAAGTGCCTGTATAATGTTTTCATTTCAACATCTTAGCACAAACAGAAACGGAGATAATGGCCAAAGTTTAAATCGCCCAAATTTCAATTTTGGTCTATAACTCGAAAAGAAAAGAAGATAGAGGAATGCGGTTGATGGATGGCATTATCAGTTGCTCCAAGAAAGACCAATGTAACGTGTCATTCATTTTTCGCTATCTCTCACGGTTGAAAAGTTGTAGTTCAAGTATTACCAATTTTGCGCCACCCTGAAGATGTCCATTTCAAAGCAATTAAATTTTGTGTTCATTTTATACTTTTGAATTTTCTTTGTATTTCACCTTATGTATTTCTTCTGAAAACAAAAAACAGTGGTAAGTACAGAGTGATTCACTTATCTTGGTAACCCCAATTTTCTCTGTTTGAATATTCTTTCATTCTGTGGATGGCGTTTTGAACAAGTCAAGGTCTACTTGAGATGCGCATAAAAATCTGTTGAATGAATGAAGACGCTAGGCGTCTTGGCGCTATCAAAAACTTTTTCTCCAGGGACATACCTTTTTTATCATGTCATTTGAAAGATAATTTTATTTTGAATTTTTTTTTAATACAATTTTTTTCCATTTCTAACCGTTAGCGATCTGCAGCGTGTTTTATGTTGATTCTATTCCATTTATTTTTTTCTGTATTGTGATATTGTGATAGTATGCCTTTATTTGGAGACATAGATGTGATTTTGTGATTTGAATTCAAGAAGACTGGTTTTCTAGTCAATGGGCCTCTTCAAATAAGATGAAATATGTGGCTACAGCAAGATGGGGCTTCATGCCACAACGCTGCTATTGTACTTTTTCAAAATGCAGTAAATTGAACAAAAAAGAAATACTATATTTTGTTCTGACATTCTGCGACTGCAGTATCTTATGACGCAAACACTTCGGATTGAGGATAGTACACATCTGGAACGTTTGGCCCAAAGATTATAGAGTACTTTATAATCTTTGGTTTGGCCAAGAACATCCGATCTGTCTGATGATGATCTATTCGCTCGGTCAGTTTCAACTTCAACGGAGGAGAGAGATTTTCTTCATGGTGGTAGGTAATGTTATGCGGCGCAAGCGTATCCCATATATTACTGGCGATATCTTGACTCAACAATCTGTACCGTTTGTTTATCCATTCAAATATTATGAATGTGACTGTCCCTGTATTTGTTTGCGTGTTAGTTTGTCCTTAGACTCAGGAATCAGATGAACGATTTTGATGAACAGATGACAGTCTCATTCATTTCATAATTATTCATTTCCTCTTCAAATTCACAATTATTTTGGATTGAATTGAAAATGTTAAAAATGGCTACCGTGTGTTGTCTTCGGCAGTTAGACATATGCCGTCGAGGACTTCTTATACAACTTTTCGGGCACTACAAATGCCCATGTTCCTCTCTCTCTCTCTCATAGCTCACACAACGTTGCTCGTAAAGGCTGGAGAGTACCATGATTTTTCATGAAAAATCGATATCTTTTCTTATCCCTTCGTTATATCTGGATGAACCCTGTATGTCAACCTCCAGAAAAATATTCTTCATAATATAGTGAAAGTTTCATCAAAATCGATCATCTGGTTCCTGAGTCCATAAAGGACAAACAGTATGGATAGTAAATTGGCAACCTCAATAGATGTGAATTGAAAGAATTCATTCGTCATCACAGTGAATGAATTTTCTCTAATTCGAAAGAATGATAATTTTTTTTTTGCGAACACTTTCAGAAACTACCTAATTTTCTGGAGATACACCAACGTCGCCAAATTTGACATTTGACAATTATATTCGTCTCGAATGGAATGGGTTCATTGAAGCCAGCTGTGCATAATTAATTTAAAAGACCAACACAGAGGTGATCATGAGAAAAGGACTATCAAGAAATATGTTCGAGAAGGACTCTGAACGACTTATCACAATTGTTCGCTATAACTGTGATCTTGTGTAATATTTATTAGTCCGGATTTATAACGAACTCCATTCCTTCATTTTTTGCCAATTTCAACCCTCACCTACGCCCAATCAAATGGTGAGATTAAGCTATATTCATCATGAGAAATAAGCAGGCCATGTATGCTATCTTAATCTGTCGCACACGAGTATGTCTATGTAACAGTTTCTTTTACATGTTTGGAAGCCTATTGCTGCTCCCTCCATCGATGAAAAGGTATACATTATATATAACATTTTTTCTTGTTATCATGTAAGCTTTCCAACTCAATAGGTCTCTATGAAGCTCGAGTAAATCCAAATTAAACATTGTGGGCTTCCCTAATAATTCTTCTAATTACACTGTTCTGATACGATCGGAACTAAGGCCGAAGTCTCCGAAGGCTCGATATTAAATCTCCATCGAACTTTCAGCCATTAGGAGTAAAAAACAGAACCTTGCAGTCGGATACAATCTCGTGGGAACTCCAATAAACGTCGTAATCGAACAACTAATAGTGTGGGTTTCGGTGCTTAAGAACTAAGATCGACGAATAGATCGCCTACTTACAGATTGAGAGCGAAAGCAGCCAGATGATCCAGATGGCGGTTTTTGCCCTACCCGTAGTCGATTTGAATTTCAAAGGAAAGCAGATGGCATACCAGCGGTCTATGGAGATGAACGTGAGGGTGAGGACGCTAACTGTCACTGAGACACTCTGCAATATAAAGGAAACTCATTAGTCGATGAAAGGATTAACGAATGTGTGATCGAACGAGCACCTACGACAAAATCTTCGTCATTTATAGTAGAAGATTTGAACCTTCATCTACCTTCACCGAGCTGATCATGAAATGAAATTGATTTTATGATAAATTTCGTAATTAGGAAATATATATAAAAAAAAGTTACCAAGAAAAACTCACATATTATATATTTGAATATTTTTCGGAAAAATTATTGGATTTGAAAATCGATAGAATTGCTAATTCGTAAGTTTTTTGTGTGCTTCAGAAGTTTGAAAATATCATCATCATCATCAATGGTTCTACAACTCAAGTTCAGTCTTGGCCGCATTTACTATTCTTCTCTACATTTGTCGATTTTGTACTGCTAGCTCCCATTGTGTTACTCCCAGTCTCTGCAAATCACTGGTCACTGCGTCTTTCCACGGTTTTCTTGGACGACCAACCGTCCTTCTACCCTCAGGCCTTTCCCAGAATGCTGTATTGAGGAGTCTTCCATCTTGTGACCTCATGACATGTCCTGCCCATCTTATGCGATTGGACTTGATGTGTCGCACTATATTCTCGTTCTATAGAGTGCCTGTAGTTCTTGATTCTTTCTTATTCTCCATTCTCCCGTTATTTCGTCTCTACAAGGCCCAAAAATAGCCCTCAGGATCTTCCGTTCCAGTACCAGTAATCTATCAGCCTCACGTTTATTCAGGATCCATGTCTCACTCTTATAAGTTATTGCGGGACGAATGATAGTTCTGTAGATTTTTATTTTCGCTTCTCTTGAAATTAATTTTGATTTTAAAAGCGTCGCCAAGGAATAATATGCCCTGTTTCCGACCATAATTCTCGATTCCACGTCTCTTTCATTCTTGTTATCAGCTGTTATGACTGCTCCCAAATATTTAAATTCTTTTACTACTTAGCAGTATTTGATTTCCGTCCACTATTTCATTTCACTTTTCGAAGAACAGCTCCTGTATCGGCCAAGAGAGAAGTTGAGGACCTCCGGAAGCAATGCCCAGTATATCCCCTTGAATTAGGCAATTGCAGAAATTGTGCAATTAGGCTTGGAACACTACCTATAGTATTCACACCAACAGGCTCTTTCGTGCACTTTCCAGCTTCATAAAAAATGAAAAATCGTTCATGATCGCATTTTTTTGGTCTCAATATGATAGATTCTCGGATAAATTCCACGTGATTCAACCGTTCATTGTTTCTTGGCTTCACAAAAAACTCTCTTGTCGTCTTTGTCTTGTGAGTTGGGATGATGATATCAAAACGTAATCCGGGAGCAGTGCACTTAGCGTCCACTTACCATCGTTGGATTTTTTTGATATTTTACTGCTTCAGATTGATATCAATGTTGTCCTGAAGTCGTTATCACGTATATGGATACAAAATACTGAAGGGTAATATTATATTTTCGCCTTTAAAAATTGGTTATTATGACATACGATTCAACTGATTCGCCATTTTGGGAATCGTTTCCTTTATCCCCGCACCTTATTTCCGATCATGAATGTCATTCAACATATATTTGGCGGCAGATTTGAATTATTGTGGTGGTCAAAACATATTCAATATTTTACATAGAAATGGAACTACAGAACTTATAACATTATTCATGAGTTTTTGATTTCTGAATATCTTGTGACTGAAAAATTATAATTTTTGTTTAACTTCATTGAAATAAAAATTATTCATAATTAATGGATAATCGTTTATCATCAATAAAACTTTAAGGGGGGTCCGGGGGTCCTCCCCCGGAAATTTTTAGATTTTTAAAGCAATTTGGCCATTTCAAGCTATTGAGCTACTTTAAAACCTTAACTACTCTTTTGACTCGAAATCAAAACTACAACAGAACCTCAATTTATTATCCAGAAGCTGACTAACTATTGTTAACTGTGGTTATGGTTGTTGACTGATAAAAAAATAGGTTTTTATAAATTTTATAGGCCCCGTCACCAATTTTAAAAATATTTTGCACAGTGAACATATAGGACTTCCTGATACTACTGTCTCAATTACAGCTCTTGGGAGACATTAATTTTCGGGAAAAAAATAAATGAAACTCATAATGGAGCAAATACTCCATTTACCTCGGATACGGCTCTGATATAGTCTTATATAGTTTAGTTTTACAAGGTCAGGTTAGGTAAGGTTCATTTTCCCTACTGAAAGTTGAAAAAAAAATTGTGAAAAATAAGAAAAAATTGGATAAAAAAAGAAAACATCGATCCGCATTCAGGTTAGGTTAAGTTAGGTTAGGTTAGGTTCATTTTGCCCTCTGGGTACCCGGTAAACTGTGTTTTTTTAGTCGGTGCGCCCTGGTGATGCGGTTGGTGAGGGAGCCATTTCGACAGAACCTACAACGAAGGCCAACCCGACACTACCTACAACTACGGCGTTGTAGGCGTCTGAATTGAATTGATTAATAAATTAATCAATTCATGAGCAGATTTTTTACACAGTCGCAAAAAAAAAGAGGTTCATTTTGCCCACCTCAAGATCACAAAAAAAAATTTTTGAAAATACAACTGGGCAAGATACTTCATAATTACCAAAAAATACCATATACCAAGGAGGTGCGGCCGCACTACCCTTAATCCGCGGTTGCTTGGATGTTCAAAAACTGTGCATTCAAATTGTTAGAAGTCAAAACAGGAATGAGAGGCTCTTCTCTTGAGATTCGATGAAGGCAATTCAATCAAATCGTCTATTTAATTTATTATTCATATTTTTTTTATAACTGCTATTACAACCCATAAGAAATTTGAACATTATCGTCTACTCACACTACTAAAATTAATTTTGATATTAAAAATTTTAGTAAGTTTGAGGTTAATTATGCGGAAATGTTTGGCGACTTTGTCTGTGCCAAGACCAGTGACGTCTATGGACAATCTATGTTCACAAAATCCACAAATTTTACGTGCAACCATGACAGTTCTACTTCAAATTCTTAACGAAATGATGCATTTTCAATATTGATTTTTTCGAGAACTACTGCGTATTCTCCGAAAATACTTCGGATTCGGGTATTTTAGAGCATTTTTTCATCATCTGTTAAAGGAAAAATTTATATTTTTAGTGGACGTTATCTGGACTATCCCGTCTTTTACATTTTCTACAAGTGGGGGATCAATAATCAAAATGATGTGAAATAACTACTGCATATTCTTTTCTCGGAAGAATATCGAAAGGTTACCTTCATGCATAGAAATCTCTCGGCAGGAGCCTCCAATAATCTTGCTATTTCCTCCTTGGTAAATACAGTGCATATTCTAGGCTTGTACCCTTCTAATTTTCGTTTTAAGAATGCAACTAAATTGATATCGATATTCTTTTTTATCGATATTATTGTACCCAACATTGAATTATAAAACCAAAGTGATGAAGGCTTTCATGTTCCTCTCGATTCCTTGAATTAAACCAACAAAACCTTTTCGCTTGTTATATGTTTGATATTCTTCTCGCTACACCATTTTTCATATCGATCAAATGCTTCATCTTCATATTTCTTGTGTGATGTAGATGGCACCAGATCCGTTATGACATAATGCGCTTCGTTTTCTTTATCAGAAGGAAGTTCATCACTTGAGCTCATTATTCAGATTGAAAGAAGCGGCATTTATATCTGTTGTTAAATGTGTGTAGCCATAGCAACGCATATAGACGACTTTCCCCAGCAAGCATAGACAAACTCTCGTTGTTCAATTTTGACATTCGTGCTTCAATGATATCTGTATCCAACTCGTTACGTAAATACCTATTAATTTCAATAGCGAGGCTGAGGATATTTGGCTGCTCTTGTATATAAACAATGCTGAAGTGTACCTTTGTTGTATATATATTCCTTCTTCGAATCAGGACGCCGCTGTATCGTTTATAAACAAACTCGATATAAATAAAAATAAAAGTAAAACAGGTGATGAATTAGTAATATAGTTTCTCTATTTCAGTATCGTAATGGGTTCATTACAGTACTAAAAGTAGTGCTGTAATGAAACTCATTACAGCATTGTTTTCAGTAATATGTTTCGTTTTATGGTTGTCAGTACTGACCTCCGATCGAATTAAGTTCCGAATCAAAACAATTCAAATTCCGTGAACTGTCAAATTTCGTATGTCACACCAACTGCCAAGATACAAAACAAAAGTCACTAATCTGAATTTTCATTTGAATTTCGAGAATATTTCACAAAAATTGACTGAAATAGAGAAAATACCGTCTAATACTCGTTGCAGAAGGCAATTCCAACACTCATGCTATCGAAAACGTCGCTCGTTTTCGAACTTCGCATTCGTGTTGGAATAGGAGCTCATTCTGCAACTTGTTTTAGAATATACTATTCTCTATCTCATTGTGATAGCCCATTTGTCCGGGAGAATAGTCACCATCCATGCATTGAATTTTCATTGAACTATTGTCAGCATAGTTCTCTCACGTACGATAGTGACGTTTTCACATTTAATTTCTAGAAGGCAAATTATGATACCATTAATGAGCGCTTATTAAATATTGATTGGGATGCAGTATTATCTAGTGAAAATGTGGATAGAGATTGAAATTTATATTATACTGCCATTGCAGATATTGTGTCCAAAAATGTTCCTTTGAGGAAAATAGACAAAAAATTTCCCAATTACTTTTCTCCCGAAACCTCAAGAGTAATTAAGCTCAAGATGAAATTTCATAAAAGGTGGGAGCTACATATATCGAAATAATCCCGATTTCGAATAGTTTGAAGCGTTAAGATCAAGCTCTGAAAGGATGATCCAGAGAGATTTGAAAAATTATTAAAAAAAATCGAACTCGAAATATCTAAAGACGCGAGAGGATTCTTCAAACATAAACTCCCAGTCAATAAATTCCGAACAGGCAAAACCTTTGTCAAATTCAACACCCTGTATTTTTTTTCGTAGTGTTGCAATTTTGTTGAAATTATCACCATGTGAAGTATTTGATCTTGTTATATAAACCTGAAATTTACTTTGCAAAAATATATGTATTTTATCCCTTATACAATTAGACACAAAATCTTGGTTTATACCCTCCATTTCTAAACACCCTGTGGTGAATTTGAGGCAGAAGATTTCTTATCATTGAATTTTGATTTGAAGTGTAATCATTTTTCAACGAATTCTTTATTAATTTATGATAGTATATGCTTTTGAAAAGAAGATATAGTTTTTCAAAGAAAGTGCTGCATTTTCTCTATTTTCAAAACACTTGAAAACATTACAATACCTTATAGACTAGCGAACATACACAAACATCTGAAAATTAATAGCGTGTATTTCCACCTCGCTTTCTCATCACTTTCTCCATACGACGTGGCATACGTTCAATGCATTTCCAAATTGCTTCTGGGGGAATACACCTATTGATTTTCAGATGTTTTTTTTATGATTGCTAGTCGATAAGGTATTGTAATGTTTCAAATTGTTATAAAATTAAAAAAATGCAACAATTTCTTTGAAAATGTGTTTCTTTTTTTTAAGCAGATACCTCGGCAGATACCGACTTAAATCAAGAAGCATTCTGTTAAGAAAGGTTCACACTTCAAATTAAAACTCAATGATATAAAATTTTCCGCCTTAAATTCACCACAGGGTGTTTAGGAATGGAGCGTATAAAACGAGGTTTTGTTTCTCCCTCTATGACGGATATGCTACAGGTATTTTTGCAAAGTTAATATCAGATAGATATAACAAGTCCCAATACATCACCTGAAGAAAATTTCAACAAAATCAGAGAACCACGAAAAATGTGTCTCATGGCGTACTCAAGAAACCATTCTTACTGTGAATTATATTACGAAAATAATTTAAATTTGAAACAAATTATTGGCGTACAAATTTTTGTTACCGAATTTGTTGGGACAGAAGTCTGTACGGACGCCACTGGAGAAAATTAAACATCGTTTCGTATCGGAAAAATGTGTCTTAATGCGTGCTCATTACGTGCTAGAACATAAAAAAAGATCGTGTACGGTGTAAAAAATAATTACATTAAACCAATTTTTTTTATTTCCACAACCTGTATCTCAGAGACCCATAAATCATAGAAACTTTATATCATAAAATCGTCGGAGAATGAGAACTATAATTTACGGAACCTCATTCTGAAACACCCTGTATACTAATGATATTTGAGATTGTTTTAGTCATGTCATGCCAGCTATTTACTTCACGCTGATGACTGGAAAGTTACATTGATGGTCCGGATGCTATCGCTAATTTTCAGTCTGACCTAGATTGACTTTCGGCTAATTGCAACTGTCTGCATCTATATTATGAAAAGGTATAGAAATAACATTTAGTCGTAATATCACATTATTCAGAGTACACTGTGTAATAGACGATGTTGTATCGAAGAAGTTTGATACAAAACGTAATTGAGGGGTAGTTTTTTACTCCAAACTGTTGTTCTCACATCATGTTGATGATATTGTAAATGCAGTCAATAAGATGCTCGGCTACACCGCATTTTTGAAATTGTATTTTTCCTTTATTAATAGTCGTTTAGTTTGGTCGCTGTAATTTGGCTTGGCACCCACAATATAAATGTTGTATTGAGAGATTGCAGAGGGTTCAGAATAAATTTATGCGTTTTATGGCTTTCAAAAATGGTATCATAATTGTGAATCACGATCATTCTCACATTTGAAGATTTTTTGGAATGCCCTCTCATAGAATTGCTGATTAATTTCAGGTTTTTCTAATGCTTCATAAGATTGTTAACTGGGGATTGTGAAGTACGGATTTATTATATTTGCCGTTTAGAAAAACAAATCTTTCTCAGAACTTGCCCATTTGTAGGATGTTCGAATGATGCAACGAGCTGAATGAGGAGATTGATTTTTTCAATATGTCAGTTTTGTCGGCTAAAAATATATTGAAATCATGTTTGATGCATGGATCAGCGTAATTCTATAAATCAATTATTCTGTTTTTATCTCTCTTTATTCTAAATGTTTCCTTTTCTTTTCTATCTCAGTTTATTTCAGCTCTTATAGTCAGTACAAGAAAATAAGAAAAATTCTGTTTTGGATTTGCTGTGCAAAAAAAATTTACGCATATTCTGAACATCTCAATTTTAATGGGAGTTAACTCTACATTGACTTTATAACTTAACACATTAAATGGACGAAAAAATTCGGGATTTCATCGCATCTTATGTGAAAGAAGAGAAATGAATTTTCAAAATACTGAAATGCTAATAAGTGATTTAATACTTGGTATATTCACCCCTTGTGTTTATTACAGCTCGACAACAACGGTTCATACTCAAAATGAGTGAACTTAAGATCTAATCCTTCCCAGATTTCTCCGAGTTGGATGCAAAAGTCATCAAGAGTAACTGCATAATTTTCTGAACTTCTCAGCCTTTTATTGAGGTTTTCGCAAACCTGCTCAATGGGATTGAGATCTTGACTTCCTACTGGCCATTCCATTCGAGAGACTTCAACCTCTGCAAGGTACTCCTGAACGATGCGCGCACGATGGGTCTAGCATTATGGCCTATAAAAATGAAATTTTCACAAATGTATAGGGCAAATGGCACTACATGCTCTTTAAAAATGTTCCTCATATACTTATCAGCATTCATAGCTCCATTATCAACGACCACTATGTCTGTGCGAGCAGTCAAAGATATTCCACCCCATACCATAATCGATCCTCTCACGAATCCAGTATTATTCAGGAAATTTCACTGAGCATATCTTTCACATGGATGTCTGTATACAAAAGAACATCGATCACCATGGAAGAGGCAGAATCTAGACTCACCTGTGAAGAGAACTTTTTTCCAATCGGCCTCTTCTCAATGGATATGTTCTCTCGCAAAATCCAAACGTGCCCTACGATGGGATGGGGTAAGAGCTGGGCCTCTTGCCGCGACACGAGGCCTTAAATCATATTCTCTGAGGGGATTTGTCTGGTGCTAATTTGCACTCCATGAGTTTGCTCAAGTTGATTTTGAAGAAGGCGAGCAGTTGCAAACCGTTGTCTCAACGAAGAAACTTTAAAGTAACGTTCTTGTTACCCGTGGTCTACCTGTTCTGGTCTTCGGACATTCATACCTGTCTCCCTGAAGCGCTGCAACATTCTGGACTCACTTGTATGGGAAACTGCAATTCTTCTGTATTTCCACCCTTCTCGCAAAACTACCGTTGGGCACATTTCTCTTGGGTCAAATTGCGTGTTTCACGTTGCATAGAGATCGAGTGTAGAAAATCAAATTGATCACAAGAATTGATCGAGAACAACCGATTATAGAATGAAACCAATACATTCAAAATCTCATAATATCATTTTTTTTATTCCTGCTGGGAAAGAACATATGTATTGAAGGAAAACGTTGAAAGTGGATAACATATGCATGCATAATTCTGATGAAAATAATTATCATTGAGATCACCTTCACTTGTAGAATAATTTTGAGATTTTCACAATGTGCCTTAATTTTTTTGGGCAGTGTAATAATAACATTGTAGTTTGATAATGCAATTCTGGGCTTCCGCCTGTTGCATTCCTGTATGTAATAATGCATTAATGTATTTTATAGCGTGTAAAGCTAGTTCGCCTCTTGGTGGTGCCCCCTAGGTTACTCTTAATGAACTAGCAAATACTGGCGGTCAGGCAAACCCTTACGGTTCTCCTGGCCATGCAAGACAATACCAATTATTTGGTTACAATTCAGGATGACACATTCCAGTAATGCAAAACAGATCTAGTCAGCATACCTGGATACATTGTGGGAAAATGTCCTAAGTGAGCCTATGCAGAGACATATTGATTTTGTGATGGAATGTTTGATATAATATTATTATTAATTATTGTCTTGATGCCATACGCTGAATGAATAATGAATGTATTTTATGTATTCACAGAAACTTGAGTGTTAACTGAATTAATGCTTTTTTTTGTGCAAACAGTGGATACTGTTTTGTACTCGTTTTTTCGTTACCCGTTTTTCTGAATAAATAAATAAATTTCGAAAGGGTTTTTACAGATTTAAGTCTCCGTCATCCTGCCAAGCTAGAGCTCGATTCCACACGTATTACTAGACCGGTGCTGAATCTACATCCCCCGAAACATTCTTCTTTATGTTTCGTTTTCGAGGAAGGCTTATGATAAGTCCTCTTGCTACAAACCGGCGATTATATGAAACAATTAAAAACAAATGCAGTAGTAAACAGTGGGTGCAATTCGTGTTGGGTTTTTTCTTTGACCGATCAGAAAAATTCATAAATGTCCGACACAAGGTATAAAACTGACATCCACAATAAAAAATAATTCCCCCCAAAACCCATATCATGTTCTACCATGATATTTGAAAACAAATATAAGATATCCAACAGAGAAGTTGTTCAATGAAACGGGTATATGGAATCTGGGAAAACTGTATTGTTCGTCATTACTGAACCACGTCAAGCTGATTATAACGGAACAATATATGGTTTCACATGGACAGTGCACAAGATACGTTGATCTTTCCATTTTGGTACCAAAAGTTCATAAAACTATATGACAGAGATCGCATTTATACCTTGAACCTAGAATATATAAAAAGTTGTCAAGTCATTTAAAAACCATTTTATGAACATGAAAAAATTTAAAAACGAAATGAAAAAATGGATAAGTACTAGTGGTAGGAGTATGGTTGATATGAAAAATTTTTCATGGATAATGTGAGAGTTTTTTTTGTTTTTTTCTTGTTGAAGCTGTTGATTGTGTAAGCTACATTTATTTTTAAGTTAATTTCAGTTTGAATAGCTGTTCAGGTGGTTTCATAAATGAATGCTCCCCACAAGTAATTCCTTTGTGGGTGTTGATCATTTGGTAATTATGGTTTCTTCTGTTGTATGGGATTTGTTTCCAAATATATTTTACATTAAGAAATTGCTCCTCAATGAAAATCTTTGTGAATATCTGTATATTTTGTTACACAATGAAAGATATCATTATTATTAATCCAGTTTCGTAATGAGTTCATTACAGTACTAAAAGTAGTGCTGTAATGAAACTTGTTACAGCATTGTTTCAGTTATATTTTTCGTTTCGTAGTTGTCAGTACTGACATTCGATCGAATCAAGGTTCGAATCGAATCGATTGAAATCCCGTATTCTGTCAAATTTCGAAAGTCACACCAATTAGCAAGAAGAATTATAAAAGTCACTAACCTAAATTTTTATTTGACTTCAGAGAGTATTTCACAAAACTTGACTGAAATAGGCAATTCCAATACTCATGCTATCGAAAACTTGCTCCTTCGTCGCTCGTTCTTGAAATTCGTGTTAGAATAGGAGCTCATTCTGCAACTTGTTTCAGAATATACTATTTCGCATTATTCACTCGCGTACGGGTGAAGTGTAGAGGTCGGAATTAGCATGAACGAAACGGGACCGTATAATGAAGTTCCCAGGAACCTTTCACGTCTGCACCGCCCAACATGAATAAAGAATGTTTCCTATTCGGTAAAATCCAGTGCATCGCATTCTACGATTCTTCTGAGTTCCCCGAGCAAAGGCTGCTCAATAGGGGCTCCATCATCTCCAAAAACTAAGAACCGCGCACGTTCTTAACTCTAGCAACGGAAGCAAAAATTACCAGACCCTCTCTGCTTATGGTTCCCCTTACATATAATAAATGTGTTCCAGCAGAATCCCAAGGCACCAAAATCTAGTAAACCGTTCTGATAGCTGTCACTCTGCCGGAAACACTCGAAGACGATTTCCAGTGAAGTGTGGGAGACAATCAAATCTCCTATGAAACAAAACCTCAGCATACGAATTTTTAACTAGGTGACTTTTGATTCGATGAAATTTTCATTGAATCCGCTAGTTCTGATTTTTTGCAGACTCATTGATGATGTTAGCCTCATCAATAATCCGACGTTGTGACCTCGAACGTTGAACGCGACTTTGTCAAAAGTGGAAGAAACAGTGAAAAAAAGTTTTTTTTTCACATTTTGGCAATTATAACCCTGAAGGACTAGTTTGTGAGAAAAATTGTTCGAATTGTTTTCCAAGAAGACTTAATTTCCTTTAATATTATACTAGAACAGTTCCTGTACACCTAGTAGTCTTTTATATACAGTCTCTCAAAATTCATTATTTTTGTAAAATTTCACAGTTTTTGCCAATTATATTCTGAAAGTTTGAAACGTTCGAATTTACCGCCTTTGATCTCGTGGGTTTCCGGATTATTCCGAGTCAGTTGAGACGCAAGTTAAAGTTACCCCGCAGTCCTGACGTTGTATCGAGAAAAGCAGTAATTTATTCCCTTGTTCTGACTTGAAATAGTTTACTTAGGCAACTAAAAGGATTGGTGAGTACCAAGTTGATCAGACGACCATATATCTGTTTTTATTAACGATTCATGTGTTTCATATGAGATGAGAGAACGCTTGGGATCCGCCATTTTGAGGATCGTACGACTTTCCATCTGAATTCTTCAACTATCTGAGGAACAACCTTTCTTCTGGATTATTTTACCTATGTTGTAGTTAAATAACTGAATTTAAACATTTCACGGTTCCATGACTCTCTGATTTTCGATTTCTCGATATATCTGTGCCAGTGTTTCAGTGAACACGTGGATATTTTTCCTTATCTGAATTGTCTTTGTGTAGGCAAAGATTATCAGAGATCTAGGGGAATTGTGGAAGTTTTGCGATGCAAAGAACTGATGTAAATGTTTTTTTGATAGCCTATTTGGATGGAGCTGAGTCTCCAAAATCTTTTTGGAAGAAACAGAATCTTTTCTGGAGGGAGCTGAATCTCCAGCATCTCTTTGTGGAGGAATATAGACATCTGAAGCCTCTTTGGAAAGACCAAAGTCTTCAGATCCTTCAATACCTGCACCCTGGAGAAAATTGAAACCTCGACGTTTCTGTCTGATAGAATACAACCTTCGCCTTTTGCTACAAAGTCTTCCAGGAGATCCAGGAGTTCGAACCTTGGAGAGATTCGAGAGATAGTTGCTTCCCTTATCCAGCACCGTTATAGATAAGTTAACAACCAACGAAAATGCTTGTGAATTGTGCCTCGGACGAATTGTTCATGATTGTACATATTCTTATCCTCGTATAAAATTATTTTAATCCTTGATACTAGACATTGTATATAGCTATTGTCATTAGAGAGGAATAAATCTCGACTGTTCAAGTTTTGGTTGTCATTAGCCTGAGTAGAAGCATATTGTCTCCTTTTACCTCATCTAAATGTAAGGTGGTCTCATGCCCTGACTAGCTGGAGCATCTATCGTTAAATAATTAATTATCTATCTTAACCTTACAAGTTATTTGGTTTCCCTGCGTATGAGGGGGCAGATGTATAAAACTAAGCAGGGACACGATCAGCTTTAATTGGTCCGGAGTCAGCGCTTTACATCTGTTGTAAAACTTTCGAGAGTTCTTCAGAAGATGGCTTGACAGAAAATTTTTCTCTGCATGGAGCACTGAAAGTGCCGAGGTTTCTCTTGGGATTTATTCTTCTTGGTCTGAGGTCGAACAACTCCTGAACCTTGAGGGGTAACAGCTGTGACTGGAGATTGGTGTATTGAGTGATAACCTGTTTGATAAACATTAAAATCGTTGGTCTCTGACTGGCCTCTGAACCGTTGGTGAAGGAACATAGATGTTGCTGTTGAAAACACCCTGTTTACCTGGGGAAACCTGTATGAGTTGAAGACAACACGTCTGGAAAACCCAATACCCACTTTTCCTATGGCGACAGGAATTCCTCATCTACTTGCGACATTTTTGACAGCATGTCTTGAAGTTTGATTTTATTATCCTGCATGCGGATTAACACCAGGCCACTAGATCTTAATTCAGCCCGGAGGAAAAGAACCTATTCCTTCATCTCACAGCAATAATATAAATATAATAAAGCATCATCAACATGATCCCAATTTACTCAACAATATATTACAATGGCCGGCAATTCCACAGAGAAAACGAACAACAAATATCGTCCACCTCGAAAAAACTTACAGAAAAATATAGAAAAGAAGGTGTAATATAGTCATACGCATCCTGAAAATAAGTTATCTATAATGATATCGCCGTATGCTACATATTTATTTTTCATTGTATTGTATTTCTCGATCATTCTAATAAACGTGAAACAATATTTTTCCTTATTTCAATTACGAATATGTAGCAGAAGGAAAAATAGCCAGCTGTATAGGAGAGAAGAAGACTATAGCTCAAAAACGAAACTGACGTCGAAGAGAAGAAAAAACTGTAAATATTGACTGAAGATAAATAAAAGAACCTGAAATCAAATCGATTTGTGATGTCAACATTATTTAATCAGTGATTTATCAAACCGAGCAGATCCACAGATTCTGTAAGTGTGAAGAATTATTAACACACCGAAGTGGAAATGAGAAAAGAAAGAAAATACTCAGTTCCTGCAAATTTGTAGCTTGAAGATGATGCTTTTATAGAGGACATTTCTGTATTTTCCTATTGTTATTTTATCTGCTGCAACAAGGTTACCAAAATTATAAGTGCAAACGATGTTTATCATCATGTTGAAGAGAAAACCATAGAACATGCCTTCTGGAAATATTCAAATAGAAAATTGTTACTTTTGCTACATGAAAAAGAAGCATGAGAATACACAGCTCTCCAAATGTGTATCTTTATTTCTTTTTTTTTATTGAATATAATGGAGGACATTATGAAAAATTCCCAGCATCTTCATTATTCGTTCGTTCTACCTTATGTACAAGAGTGTAAGTGAATGATATGAACGATGTCAATCACTATCATTTCGTATGTCAATGATTATCGAAGTATGTCAATCACTATCAGTTTTAACACTTAGAAAAGAAATCATTCTCTCTCAATTTTCAAACAACATATATCAAAAGTTCCGAGAGTTTACCGAAGAAGTATAATTGAACAGTAATATTGTCAGGGTCTCCACATTGTTGTAAGAAATTAGCAAATTGAAATCATATATCGAAAATTTTTATGCGCTCAAGGTGTCAATCACTATACGAGTTACCCTATGTTCCGAAAAATACTTCTCGAGATATTGAATTTTCAGAGTTGAAGGTTGAAAAAACAACCTCGTGATCCCACGGGAAGACGATAATTTTTTTAGTATATATTGATATTGATAGAATCAACCCTCATGCGGAGTTTGTATGTGTTCCGAAGAATAGTTTCCGAGATATTAAATTTTCAGTGTTAAGGGTGGAAAAAACAGTCTCGTCATCCGACGAGAAGTCTATCATTTTCTGGTAATATCGATATTGGAAATATAATCTCGCATGCAAAATATTAATATGCTCCAACATATACATTGTGTATCAAGTTCGACGGCCTATTAGGAGTTTCTGAAGAACTGGACCTATTTGAAATATGAAAATTAGGATTATATTATTGATTGACAATATCTACCGATCTAAAATATACTTGGAGTCTGACAACTTTCAGTTATATAGGAAGTGAAATAAAATTTTCTTCAGTTTTTTGTTTTCGAATTTGATAGAGTAAGCAATTTTCAATATATTCGTACTCAAATCGTTGCATTCATAAATATACTTTCCAAAATATCGAGAAAAAAGGGAAATAAGTGTATTCAGTATTATGTTTGTTATTCCTAACCTAGATATCGTAAGCACAAACTGTTTTCACATTTTTGAAGGCAAAGACAGTGGAGATATTGTACAATTTCAGAATTTTGAATGACTCGTCACAGGGTGTCCCAAATGTTGTATCAAAAATTGGAATCAGAATCATAACTTTCGTTTTTCAAATTAGAACTCAATTTTTTCATGATTGCGTTGGATTCTGCGTAGAATAATGATGATAATATTCGAACATGTGATGCTCCTAAAATTACTAATTCTTGGGTAATTTAGGATTTGTTTTTTTATGAAATCTGTTTAGCATCAACAATAATGAATGAATTCAGAAAAGGGGAAGTCACTAGTGAGTTATTTGAGTTATTTATCTTCTATGACCAAGGTCATTGTTGATATGAAACAGATTAACGGTACGTACGACATGAAATCAGGAAATCCTGAATATCTCAAGAATGATCAATTTTAGGGGCATTATCATGTTAGAACATTATCATCATTCTGCGCACAATCCATCGCAATCATAAAAAATAGGGTTCTAATTTGGAAAACGAAAGTTATTGGTCAATCTTGCTCCTAATTTTTGAACCAACATTTGGAACACACTGTGACGGGTTTTTCAAAATTCTGAAAATGTACAATATTTCTATAGTCTTCGCCTTCAAAAATGTGAAAACGGTTTGTGTTTACAATATCTAGGTTAGGACTAACAAACATAATACCAAATACACTTATCTCCCTTTTTTATTCAGTTTTTTCGACATTTTGGAAAGTATTTTGACGCATGCAACGATTTGAGTACGAATGTATTCAGAATTGCATACTCTATCAAATTCGAAAACGAAAAAACAGAAAAAAAAATTTGAAAATTTTCACTCCCTGTATAACTGAAAGTGGTCAGGCTCCAAGAATATTTTAGATCGGTAGATAATGTCAAACAATAATATAATGCCAATTTTCAGATTTCAAATAGGTCCAGTTCTCCAGAAACGCCTAACAGGCCGTCGAACTTGGTACACCCTGTATTCTCCGAGATATCGAAATCTCATAAATTTCAGTTAATAATGTACGATCTGCCGTTTGGGTGTTCACGTCAAACTGGCCGCTGGAATCATTCTGCAAAGTTAACAATTGAAGAGTGAATCCACTTCCTCCAATTGAAAACAACTAAAAAAAAATTTCTCCAACGAGTACGAGTGGAATAAAAGCATCCAGAATTCCAGCTTCTGCCAGTATTACGAGGAAAAATCCAATGCCCGCGTCGAACCCATTATCAGTAAATATAAAGGAATTTTAAAAAAATAACACACGAGAGAGGGTCAAATCCGTATCTAACGAAAAAAATTGTCAGTAGTTCCTGTGGCTCATTCGACCACCATTCGGAAATATGCAAGGGTTAATATTGAAGGTGAAAAATGTTCGCTTCTAGACCTAATTAGTGGAAGCATGAAGGAACAAGCACAATCTGAAGAGGTAAATGAAGGGCACCATGCAGAACCATGAATTAGAGATGTCATTGCTAGTTTAGGGCTAATTTTCTGATTCCTCCATCACCTACTTCGCCTCTGTTGAATAGAATATCCAGGAATATTTTACGGGGTTTTTTAGTTAAAGAAAGACATACAAAAAAAAGTCAAGATGAAAGATATTATCTATCCGACAACCCCGTCTTCTCAGATGAACATCTTTAAATGTGGAGAAGATTTTGAATGATCTGGGGCACGGTAATGGCCCTGCCAAGACGGGCTGAGCAAAGCGACACGACGGAGCACTACCTATATTTTCTCGAAGTGTTTGAAGTATATCCAGCGAGAACTGATAGGGCCAGTAATAGTACGAGAGCTACCTTTTGAGTAACGGTTTGCCTGTAAGGCTAGAAATTTTTATAGCGATAGTTCCTAACATGCTGAGGACGAAAATCATCGCCTGGCACCCCTCACCCCTTTTGAGTAACGGTTTGCCTGTAAGGCTAGAAATTTTTATAGCGATAGTTCCTAACATGCTGAGGACGGAAATCATCGCCTGGCACCCCTCACCCCTGCACGTCATCAAGATCTATATCTTTGAAAGTGTTAAAAAAATTAAAAAAATAAACTTGTTCCTGTAAGCTTGAAACTTTCATACGATTTTGTTCGTTCATTGTGAAGTTCAAAAAAAAATTGACAGGCGATTTCGACGAGCACAAGTACCTGCCAGGCGACTCGAAAAGGGTGTAAAATACGAATAAAATGAATTTTTTTCGTAAGGCTGAAATTTATATATGTGTTCGTCTGAGGGAATGAAAAAATAAGTTTTATTATTAATCTTCATCATCTGATATGTTATCATTAATTTCTACATCATATAGTACAACCGTTTCAAGCGTAGTATACTGTGTC
The DNA here is from genome assembly GCA_038502775.1 of Hippodamia convergens. Classification (NCBI taxonomy): domain Eukaryota; kingdom Metazoa; phylum Arthropoda; class Insecta; order Coleoptera; family Coccinellidae; genus Hippodamia; species Hippodamia convergens. Next base: position 140,118,226 of record CM076607.1, on the reverse strand, counting down.
TTAAATTGGTTGAGACTGCATTATATCTCAGCTATTATTGAAAATAGAGTCATGCGGTTTTCCAGACCCCTGTGTCACTTTTTTGTGAAACTTTTAAATCCACAAACAGAAATATTCCTTTTTTTTTTGTTTCTGGAATACAGTGCGAAAATGGAAATGTTCACTTTTCGAAGATGTTATTATTTCTCGGGCCCTGCATAAGAAAGAAAAAAAAATTAAAACTTCTTATAATGATAATTTTACGAAGAAGTCAGTGGCGTAGCAAAACATTTTATCAAATCATTGTTTTTGAGATTGAATTGGAACGGAATGCAATTTTTCATATGGAATACCATGTTTATTTCAACGTCAAACTGTATCACGACCTATGCTTCAATAAATTTCAGTTGAAAAAAATATCCCACGCATTTAATTAATATTCACAAGCATTTAATCATTACTTTTTCAAAAAGCCATGTGATCTAAACAGACTTATTTTATCCTATTTTGAAAATAATTTCAGAATATCAACTGAAAAATGGTTTTTTGATGCATGTGTGGAAGAATTCATGTATCACTTAAAAAAAAAACAAACAGAAATACAGTAGGCGCTTGATGCCGGATTATCGGAAATGCCGAATTATCGAATTTGTACAGGAAAAAAAAGGTAACTTCATATTATTTTCACCACTATCCAACTTTCGCAAAATTAGATCGCTATTTTGTCAAGGTACTCTATGAAACAAGAGAAAACAAATACATAACATCACTGTCGAGGTTAGGTCCGGACTGCCGAGCGGGAAAAACTACTCTCGGTGATCCGGCGTTCAGCTGTATAAAACGCCGGATTATAGAGCGAGTTACCTGGTTCCCTAAGTGGACTACCGAGCGTATCGGATTGGCAAGCGCCGGATTATCGAGCGACGACTGTATACATTTTTCGGATGGTTGACGCTCAAATTTATTAGAAGTAAGGTTGTGATACATCGATGTATTCAGAAAAAAATAAGAAGATTTGAGACGTTAAAACATACGAGGTGTTCCATTTGAAACATTTCAAGTTTGTGCTATATCTCAAAAACATTTATTAGATAAAAATTTTAAGCTACGCCACTGACTTCTACGTAAGAATATTATTATAAACATTTCCATACTTTTTTTCCCATACAGGGTCCGAGAAATAATAACATCTTCAAAAAGTGAACATTTTCCTTTTCGCACTGTATTCCAGAAACAAAAGAAGATGGAATATTTCTGTTTGTGGATTTAAAAGTTTTACAAAAAAGTGACACAGGGTCTCGAAAACCGCATGACTCTATTTTCAATAATAGCTGTGATATAATGCAGTCTCAACCAATTTAAGACACAGTGTACTACGCTCGAAACGATTGTACTATATGATGAAGAAATTAATGATAACATATCAGATGATGAAGATTAATAATAAAACTCATTTTTTCATTCCCTCAGACGAACACATATATAAATTTCTAGCCTTACAGGCAAACAGTTACTCAAAACGTTCACCAGCTCTTGGACTTTAAACAACTTAATGTACGTCTACAAGTTTATGAATATTTTCATTGGCTCCCGTTTAGTGCTTTCTCCGACTTCTTTTGATCTGCATTAGGTACGACAATTATTATTATTGATTTATTCATGAATATATATTTTTAAATTATTGGTCGTTTTTTATTCAATGTATGTACTTACAAAGTCGGCTAAAATCTGGGGGCACTACCGTCCCCCCGCCAACACGAGCCAAGCGAAGCGCGGCGCCGGGGCTCTACCTATCTTCTATCGAAGTGTTTCGTCATATTTTTTAACACTCTGTAACGTCTTAATTTACCGCCATAAATCTCGTGAGTTCCCGAATCATTCTGAATCGCGACACACGAAGTCGTGCGAGACCGGCGGATCAGTCCACAGATAACAGTATCTGTAATCTGTGGGGTCAGTCGAGTTCTTACCGCTTCAGGAGCAAGACTCTGTTACTTCACAGTCCTGACATTATATCGAGAAAGGCAGTAATTTGTTTCCTTGTTCGGGTTTGAAATTGTTAGCTCAGGCAATTATTAGAAATTAATGAGTACCAAGTTGATCAGACATCAATATATCTGTTTTTATTAATGATTCATGTGTTTCATATGGGAATGAGAGACGCTTGAATCCGCTATTTTGAGGATCGTACTTTCCATCTGATTCCTCAACTATCTGAGGAATCAACCTTTCTTCAAGATCATTTTACCTATTTTATAGTTAAATAACTGAATTTAAATGTTTCACGGTTCCATGAATCTCTGATTTTCAATTTCTCGATGTATCTGTGCCAGTGTTTCAGTGAACACGTCGACATTTTTTCCTTTTCTGAATTACCGTTGTGTAGACTAAGATTGTCAGAGATCTCGGGGAACTGTGGAAGCTTTGCGATGCAAGGAACTGATGTGAATGTTCTTTTGATAGCCTTTATGGACGGAGTTAAATTTCCAGAATTTGTGGGAGGAGTTGAGTCTCCAGAAACTTTTCTTTGGAGAGATCCAGAATCCTTCTTGGAAGGAGCACCTGTGTGAAGAGAGCCTTCGACATTCCTTTTAAGGGATCTAGACATCTGAAGCCTCTTTGGAAAGACCAAAGCCTTCAGATCCTTCAGTTCCTACATGTTGGAGGAAGTTGAAACCTCGAAGCTTCTGTTTGAGAGAATACGAATAAATCTCAACTGTTCAAGTTTTGATTATCATTACCCTGAGTAGGAGCATGTTATCTCCGATTATCTCATCTCAATGTAAGGTGGTCTCATGCCCTGACTAGCTGGAGCATTTATCGTTAAATTCTTTCTTAAAATAGTTCATATTTTTATACCTTGACCTTACACAGTTGGCACCCCTAGAGTGGGGCAGCAAATTGATGTAAATTATCTCTATCGTAACCTTACAACTCATACCTTGAGTTTGGATATAGCAGATGCTCAAAATTCTCAGGATACAATGCGAGTGGTGACTCATCAAAAGTGCAAAGATTTAAGTGCATAGCTCCCACACTTCAGATTTTATAGACATCTAAAAACCCCCGATTTCGTCAGTCACTCACCGATGATCATACAAACCTTAAGGATACTTCCCGATGTCCTATCAAGTTGAAATTTGGTATGTTAGCTAGCTTCAATACACAAACAACGGAAAAATTCTTAAATGTGAAACTTTCATCCCCAACCCTTCGGACCAGGGGATGTATAAGTTTGTATGAGACTTTCGCCAATTTTGATGCTAGTGGTCTGTAAACTGATATATACAGAGGGCTGCTTATTATAAATGTTAAACAAAAAATTCTAGAATTCTCAGGGAAAATGACCTCACATTCGGTGTGCCGAATTGGGAGAGACTGCATGGTATCTCAGCTATTATTAAAAATGGGGACATTGATTTTCGCGACCCTGTGTCACTTTTTTGTAAATCTTTCGAATTCACAAACAGAAATATTTCAAGTACTTTTGTTTCTGCAATACAGACCGAAAATGAAAATGTGCACTTTTTGAAAGTGGTATTATTTCTTGGTCCTGTATAAGAAAGACAAAGAAGAAAACTGCCTATGATGATATTTCAACGTCAGTGGCGTAGTTCGAATTTTTTCGGAAGCATTGTTTTTGAGATTGAATTGGAACGGAATGATATTTTCATATGGTACACCCTGTTCATTTCATTAAATGTGAGGTTGTGGAAGAAACATATGAGGTGATTTATTTGAAACATTTCAAGTTTGTGCTCCATCTCAAAAATATTCAGCCGGAAAAATTTTTTAAGCATCTCCACTGACTTCTACGTCATTTTTTATTTAACCTAACAATGAATGAACTAAATCGTATGAAAGTTTCAAGCTTACAGAAACAAGTTTATTTTCTCAATTTTGTTACACTTTCAAAGATATAGGGGTTGATAACGTGGGGTTTAGGGGTGAGCAGGAGTGAGGGGTGCCAGGCGATGGTTCCCTTCCTCAGCATGCTTTGAATTACCACTATAAGGAGATGTATGTGTTTATATGAGACTTCTGCCAATTTTGATGCTAGTGGTCTGAAAATTGCTATATAAAAAGGACGGCACATTTTGAATATGGGGATAAAATTAAAAGCTCTTAAAACGCTTTATTTATATTTACACCAAATACAATTTCCCTGTAATGGTCTCTACCATAGTTTCCATCGTACAATTTTCTGTTGTGATCATTGTACAGTGATACGATTCTTTATGAAATGGTTGTCATTGCAACTCCCAAATACTTCGTCATCGGAGCTTGAACCTAATTAAGTAAAGGTATAATTCTAGTCTTCCTACATTGTTGCTTCAGAATATGAATTGTGAATTAGTACCAGTTCAAATAGATCCCGTATTATTTACATTTTTTCCAATCATAATTGAGGAAAAATGAAGAAAATGAAAGGAATCGGTCATAAGCAACAGCAACCTACAAAATCATGATATTGTCCGACATTATCTACCGAGCTGAAATATTCTTGAAGCCTGACCACTTTTAGTTATACACGTAATGAAAACAATATTTCAAATTTTTTTGTTCGCAATTTTAATAAAGGACAAATTCAATTTTGAATATATTCGTATTCAAATCGTTGCATTCTTCAGAATAATTTCCAAAATAACGAAAAAAAACTGAAGAAAAAAGGAAGACAAGAGTATTCGGTATTATTTTTGTTAATCCTTTTCTAATCATCTAAAGCACAAACCGTTTTGACATGTAAGAAGTCGATAATTGTGAAAATATTTTACATTCCTTGAATCTTGAAGAACTCGTAGCAGGGTGTTCCAAATCTTGGGTCGAAAATTCTGATCAAGATTGGTTCATAACTTTCGTTTTTCGATTTAGGACCCTATTTTTTATGATTGCGTTGGAGCCGGTTGTACCACCATTCCTTAATTATTCAAGTGAGCTCCCAATGTTTAAACCTAACCTCAAATTTAAGCATTCCTCAGGATGGGATTATAACCTAGAATTATTTGTCAAACACATAAACTGACTTCGGACTATCTGATGTTTTCTATGAAATTATAGTAAAACATTTGAAATTTCAACAAGTATGAAATCGTCGAAATGACAGAAAATTTAGGTTGAGGACAACTATCCTGAACCAATGAAAAGGCCTTATTTAACAAGGGTGAAGTTCAACAACATGAAAAACTGAAATATCAATCACGCAGAATAATGGATATTTCCCCCCCTTTGAATTTTGCAACATTTTTTCATCCCTTTTGACACCGTTGAGTGGATTTCATGAAACAGTATTTATTCTATTGATAGAATTGAACAAAAGCGATAATTAGAAACTCAATAACTGATATTGATTGAACAATTCTCCAATTTATGAAAGTCGAACTCTTATATAAAATGAACAGTTGTTCTAGACCCGATTAATACATATCTTACCCAGTATATTTTCACCTCAATGAGTCGAACATTGTTCCCGAGTTTAGAGGGTTTAGTAGATGAGTCGAACTGCTGAAAGGGTCGTCGAGAGAACCTCCACCTCCATAAGTCGTACTCCTAACCACTTTAGGTTCTTAAGTGTAACTTTTTCATCTAATGAATGAGACCGAAGAAGATTCGGTTCGCAAAATTCGAAAAAGCACAAATCACAGCTCGGAGGAATTTAACCACAAATAATAATACGAAATACGCCAACAAGCGACACAAATTGTTTATCGATGCCTGTATCTATCCGATGCGTTTGCAACGCTTTGCGAGTTGCTCAGAATACAGTTTTTGAAACGTATTCCCAAAACGTAATTCGCAAAGATGCGAACGCTCGCATGAATTGCGAAGTTCGAGAATAGGTCCCTTGAAGTCTCTATTTCACACTCATGTTTGGCACCGACCTCAACATATTTGCTTCATGATGTCGATGATTTGAATAGTTTTGCATGATGCGCATAATATACTAGGGGGGAAGTTTGGGATAGCAGTCTTTGAATTAATTGTATTCTTTTTCGGAGACAGCCGTTTTATGGACGTTTGTTTCGTCTCTTTGGCGACATTTTTCATCCTCTCTTCATTTTCTCCCGCAAAAAAATTAGAAATATATTCGAAAAGTAGAGAACGTTATAGTCAAAGATTATAGCTTATAAAAGTGGGAAACAGTGATGTCAGCGACATCTGTAGTTTCAAAAGTAAACAGGTTATGGTTTGAATATTTAATTAGGGTCCATTCAGCAAGATTTTATAAAGATTATCAGTAGGCTCTTGTCAATTTTGAAAGAAATACTTGAATAAATATTTTTGCTGAATGATTGTATTTTTTCGTTTACGCGTATTTTCCTCTGAAATAACTAGAAATCTACAAAAGTAGCACCTAGCTCACTCTATAATGTTTGCTTGTGTGTTTTTCTGTTATAAATTTTGTGTTAAAAACTGGCCGACATTTAAAATGCATAGTGATTAATGGCAGAAATAATGAAAAGAATAACCCTGAATGTGCATTCTTTCCATTATCAAAGAAAATGGAAATGTAAGTTTTGAAACTCGTATCATCTAACTGTCTCGATCACTGCATTTTATTTTCAATGCTGTCAAACGGATAGAGTTTTCGGGGTAAAAATATATTGTTCTGGATAACGTATAAAGAACTCTTGCTGGGCTGACATACAAGTCTTGTTTTACACCTCTGATATTTTTCTTTTCTTGTTGTTCGAACATTTTGTATTGATATATATTAATTTATATTAAGTCGAACTCCTAGGACCAAAAGAATTGTTCGACTTATATATTGTTCGGCTCACCGAATATTCGAGTTGTTGAAGTGAGACTTCATTCATTGAGAGAAAAACTCTGGTAAACACGTAATCACGTATCATCATCAATGAAAAACGAGTGTCTGAGCACTGGAAACATGTTCTAAGAGGTCGAAAAATCGTATGTTTGCGAACCGACTCTTCTTCGGACTCATTCATTACATCAAAAAGTGCCACTTATAGAGGTAATGAAGAACGACTTATAGAGGTGGAGGTTCTCTTGACGACCCTTCCAGCAGTTCGACTCATATAATTGACCCGCTACCTACTAGACTCATTGAGATGAAAATACACTGGGTAGTTAAGATATGTATGAATCGGGCCCAGAACGACTGTTCGACTTATCGACGTTCGATTTATCGAGAGTTCACTGTATGAATGAGTGAAATTGTTATAATAATTCTCTAATATTTGAACAAATTTTTGAAATGTTCTCAATTTCATAATTATTGTATTGTAGTTGATTTTCTCTATTTTAGTATAGTAATGAGTTCATTACAGTACTAAAAGTAGTGCTGTAATGAATCTCATTACAGCATTGTTTTCAGTTATATTTTTCGTTTTATGGTTGTCAGTACTGACCTCCGATCGAATCAAATCAATTCACATTTCGTGATCTGTCAAATTTCGTATGTCACACCAACTGCCAAGATAAAATACAAAAGTCACTAATCTGAATTTTCATTTGAATTTCGAGAGTATTTCACAAAAATTGACTGAAATAGAGAAAATACCGTCTGATACTCGTTGCAGAAGGCAATTCCGACACTCATGCTATCGAACTTCGCATTCGTGATGGAAGAGGAGCTCATTCTGCAACTTGTTTTAGAATATACTATTACACAATCATTTCAAATAAATATATAAAGAATATATAAGAGAATATCATCCTGATCGAAAAGCGGAGCCCTGCTTGTGTTTTGTCGATTAGGATGTTTCTTTGAAAGCTCGACGAAGAATACTCAATTTAATGAAAATTGAAGAGAAGTATAAGTCGAATTTCCCGAGAAATAGTTGTCTGTACTGAATAATGTTTTCAGCGCCATCTACGTGTCAAAAGTAGAAAAATAGGCAACAATTGTAGTCGGATTTTGGTACCACAAATATAAGGGCGTTTCCTATCTTTCTAACTCTATAATCTTTGGTTATAGTTATCCTTATTGTGGGTATTGTCATAGCAACTAAACGTTATCAATAAAATTGGGAACATCATACCTATTTCGGAAAAAATCATCTTCGAAAACTATCATAGAACGGTTTCATACTTCTCTTGTGGATTTCCCTTCAAGTTGAAAAACTGAATGGTCCAAAGCGAATGCGACACACCGATAGTAATGCGGCGTTTATGCATTTTTCAAGGCGGGTTTGTTCGTTCATTCTCCTTTTGCACGGTAATAGAATCTCGGGATTAGTTCGTTCCAGGTGAATAATGGCAGCCTCCACTCTGACAACACATCTGGTTTCATTTTCGGAGCAATTCGCTCACACCTGTGGGTTTTTCCGGAAACTAGCAACGACCGAATATTCTGCTGGTTCCCTTCTAGTGGCTGTGGAGGAATGAAAACCGCCGGTTGGTGCGCATCTAACCTGAAGGTAGATAAATACTGACAAGGAGATTGGAGAATTCCATACTGTGAGCCTAAACTCCAAAGATTATAGAGTTAACAATATGGGAAATGCCCTTACATATGTGGTAATGAACTTCAACTACGATTTTTGACTAGTTTCTTACTTTTGACACCTAGATGGCGCTAAAAATATAATTCAGTACAGAAAACTATTTTAATAGGCGAGAACCTCGAATTATACTTCTCATAAATTTTCATTAAAAGGAGTATTCTTTGTCGAGCTTGTAAAGAAACATCCTGATCGTTTTCTGATCAGGATGATATTTTCCATCTACACATTGTTTTGAATCAAATGAAATACGCTTCTGGATTCTTTATATTCTTATTTGAAATGATTGTGTAAACTCAACCACAATACAATAACTATGAAATTGAGAAAATTTCAAAAATTTGTTCACACAGTAGAGAATGATTATAACAATTTCAAGAACTTATTGATACAGTAAACTCTCGACAAATCGTACATCGGTAAGTCAAACACTTGTTCTGGACCAGATGCATACATATCTTACCCAGTGTATTTTCACCTCAATGAGTCTAGAGGGTCTGGTAGTTTAGTCGAACTGCTGGAAAGGTCGTCAAGACAACCACCACCTCTATAGGTCGTTCTTCTGACCAGTATTGCCTCTATGAGTGGAACTTTTTGATCTAATGAAAGAGACCGAATAAAATTCGGTTCGCGAACGAATCACCGCATGTAATGAATATCATACGATTTCTCGCCCTCTAAGGACATGTTACCAGTGCTCAGACGTTCGTTTCTCATTGATAATGATTTCATGTTTATTTCGAGTTTTTCTCTCAATGAAGTGAAGTGTCTCACTTGAATAACTCGAGTGTTTGGTGAGCCGAACAATAGATAAGTCGAACAGTTCTTTTGCTTCCTAGGAGTACGACTTAACGAGAGTCCACTGTATATTCATTACAGAATGTTTGAACAACAAAAACACAAGAATATCAGAGGTGTACCACAAGATCTGTAGGTCAGCCCAGCACGAGGTCTTTATGCTATATCCAGAACAATATATTTTTGCCCCGAATACTCATTCCATTTTACAACACTGAAAATAAAAAGCAATAAACAAGACAGTAACATGATACGAGTTTCAGAACTTACATTTCCTTTCTCTTTGGTAATGGAAAGAATGCACATTCAAGATTATTCTTTCTTTTATTTCTTAAATTAATCACCATGCATTTCGAATGTCGGCCAGTTTTTAAACAAAATTCATAACAGAAAAACACACAAACCAAGAATATGGAGTGAGCTAGATGCTACCCTTGTAGATTTCTAGTATTTCAGTGAAAAATACGCGATAAAATACAATCATCATTCAGCAAGAATATTTATTCAAGTATTTCTTTCAAAATTGACAACAGCCTACTAATAATCTCTATATCTCTATATCTATTCCAAATGGAACCTAATCAAATATTGTAACCATAACCCGATTACTTTCGGAACAACAGATGTCGCTCACTGATGTGAGCGACATCTGTTGTCTTTTGGTTTCCCATTTTTATACTCAATAATTTTTGCCTAAACTTTATTCAGGACAGCGTTGATACGCTGATGTCTTATTTTTTATTGACTGTTCTATGTCACTTGGGGATTTCTGTCATTAAGAATCATACACAAAGATTAAAGGGTTAGAAAGATAAGAAACGTCCTTAGTCTAAGGAAACGCCCCTATATCTGTGGTACTAAAATCCGACTACAATTCTTGGCTAGTTGGCTAGATTGGCTTTTGACACAAAGACGAGGGTGATGACATTATTCAGTACAGAAAACTATCATGGAAAGCGCGAAATTCGAAACATATATCTCATAAATTTTCATTGAATTGATTATTCTTTGTCCAGCTTTTAGAAAAACACCCTGATCGACAAAACAAAAGCAGGGCTCCACATTTTGATCCTTTTTTCTGGATTCTTTATATATTTATTTGAAATGATTATGTAAAATTAACAACAATACAATAATAATAAAATTTTTTCACACACCTATCAGAAAATTATTATAACAATTTCAATAACTTATTCAGTGACCTCTCGATAAATGGAACATCGATAAGTCGAACAGTTTTTCTGGACCAGATTGATGAATCTCTCAATCATTGTTTATTCACCTCAATGAGTCTAGAGGGTCTATTGGATGAGTCGAACTGATGGAAGGGTCGTCAAGAGAACCGCCACCTCTATAAGTCGTTCTTCTAGCCACCATTGCCTCTATGAATGGAACTTTTCGATGTAATGAATGAGACCGAAGAAGTTTCGGTTCGCAAACAAACCTCCATAAGCGATGAATATCAAACGATTTTTCGACCTCTAAGGTCATGTTTCCAGCGTTTTCCATTGATGATTTCGTGTTCACCTTAGTTTTTCTCTCAATGAAGTGAAATCTCACTTGAATACCTCGAATATTTCGTGAATCGAACAATAGATGAGTCGAATAGTTCTTTTAGTCCATAGGAGTTCGACTTAACCAGAGTCCACTGTATATTAATTATAGAATGTTTGAACAACAATAGAAGAAAAATATCAGAGGTGTACAATAAGACCTGCAAGTCAAACCAGCAAGAGTTCTTCATGCGTTATCTAGAAAAATATATTTTTAACCCGACATCCCCAACGTTCATTCAGCCAACTGACTACTTGTATGCTGGTGGTGCACTATCGAATGCTTGTAACTCCGAAACGAAAACGAATCGGACCTATGTTCATAAAAACAAAAATGTTCAGAAGAAAGACAGCTACCTTCTATCGAAGTTTGTAGGACACCCTGTATATGGGTACCTATTTACTTATTCATTTAGACCTTTATAATAAATCGATTTAATACTTATTTTTGTTGTTGGATGTATTCTACTGAAATAAATAGTCAATGCATATCAAGATTTAATTTATTTTATAATATATTTTATTGGTAGGGTCACTTGACGTCGTTTTAAAAATTGTGAATATTTTGCGTTAGGTATGCTTACAACAAACCGCGCTGGCTCTGGAATGAATCAAAATGTCATATTTTTCATGGTTTACGCAATTATACCAATACGTTTGTCAAGTTAGTTGCCTAACATCAGCAACGTCAATGAAAGTGAATACGATAATTGCACTCTGGCCAGATGGCCAATATCATTAGAAAGTGGGCGTCATTTTCGGTCCATTGACTCTTACCTGAGTTTTTTTTCAAAAAGGATCAAAAGTCGAAATTGTTGGTTTGTTGCATTTTTTTCAAAAACGATGAACATTCCTAAAAAAAAGCTTCAAGAACAAAGAAAAATAAATTCAATGAATTTTTACCTCGGACATACAATTCCTCAGATATCGCGATTCTGAGAGCTAGATTATACATGATATACACACATTCCCATGTCATTTGTGGGGTAGCTATTTTTTTTACCGTGGTTTTCCTTGTAGATCTGTTCCAGTCACTTTGATGAAAATTTTAGAAAAATTTTAAGGGAACAATACCTATAAAGTTCTAGATATTACATTCGTATTGAATATGAAGTGTGTTATTGATTACCATCGTTTTGATTTTTTTTTAATACTAACTGACCCGACAGACTTCGTACTGCCTCAATCTTTCTTTATATCGAAGGAACCGGAAAGGTTAGAAAAAACTGATATTTATTTCATTCATATATTAACTAAAAGTTAAATCAAGTGTTCAAATGATAATCATATACATCTACACACAGTCGATATCTTCGAATTTATTTTTAAGTGTTTTCCCTATCATTTATGGAATAAATTGAGGTTTTCAATTATTTCTTCCCCTATTCTGAAATTAACCTTTTTAATATTTTGTGGAGGGGCCATATACTCTTTTCATTTCGAATATCTCTGAAAAAAAGTGTTCGAGGACGTTATGTAGAAAATTTCAGGAGGCTTCAAATTAAACTTCGATATGAAGAAATCACGCATTCTTGAGTGACGTTACACAGCTTCCTTAGATCAAGACGTAAAAACCAAAATTTTTCAAACACTGCCAAAATATTCTTGAAATCAGAAGAAAGTGCTCTACTGAGTGGAAAAATAAAACACACATTAAATAATAGTTCATAACAAATTTTCAGGTCTTCGATGCCGTCATGTACCGAATTCTGAATACCCATGAAGAAAACTTCAAATTTGCACATTCCAACGTTTTTGTACAACCAATATTAACTGCGATAGCGATTAAGTAAAATTTAAACAATCACCTTCATTGTAATTCATACATCGAAAGAATCCTCTTCATTTATGCGGTGAAGAGGTAACCTTTTTATATTTTACAATTCCTTCATTATAGTACCTTGTAAGGAACAACATTTTCAGTTTTTTTTTCGCGAGAATGCTAGAATGAATAGGACAGATTGCTGTTGTCCATCGTGAATCAGCACGTATAGGCAACTTGAAATACACAGTAATTGATTACTTTGCCAGTAACGGTAGAATTGACATTTGTTCAACATATTTCATCATAAAATTTGCCGTAGTTTTCGGATGAAAGATGAATGTAAAATCACATGAACTCAGATACGTTATTATCCTTAGAAAATGTAGTTCACCGAATTAATATCAATAATAAAGCTTTCCCGAAAACGGTGATAACCGTAGCGACATCTACTGGCGTTATTCGAAAGAAAAAAAAACTATTTCCTAGTTTTTTTTTCATTACATTGAATTTTTCAGGGTTTCATGGTATTTTATGTTAATTCCGCCGAAGAAGAATACAACGAAAAATTTTTTATATCAAACATTTCATCCAAACTTGAGTTATAAATGGTGTAACCAACAATATGGCCGACTTGGTTTTATATATTAGCAAAGAACAATTCGATTATCCCTGTATTATATCAAACAAACCAAAAATATAGAATATCTAACGACGCACCCAAAGCATTGATGGGGACTTCTGACACCTTATTCATAATGGTGAGCCCCAAGGTCGCAACCAAGATTTGGCTCCTCGGCAATTATTTTTATTTGAGCTCTTTTTGTATGCGACTATTGCTATTTTGGGAGATGTGGAAGTCATAAGAGGTTCAATTCTGTATACAGGTCTATTTATTTCTCCTTTGGAGATCCTTCGGTGTTCGTGAGTATTGGTCTTATGAAAATACTGCAACTCCTCTCGATTGCTCATGCTCATCGAGATCCAGACTTTATAATCAAGTCATAGTGCTCCGGCTGTGTATTTCCTTCCTTGAGTTCCTGAAAACCGTCTCCTCAGTTCGTCGAAGTGTAGCAACGCTTATAACTAATATCGGGTGATATTCATGCTATACTCAGAAGTGTCTATACCGTTTCCACTCCAAACCTAACTCCTAAACTGATTGAATAACTTTTGCATCCAAACTCCTCAATTTCAGACGGACACCCGTTGCAATGTTCTTCACCCAATATGCAACCATATGTTCAAGATTTACCTCCACTTCCGCCAACATATGTGTCGAATGAAATATATAGTTCACTATTGAATTACCGGTAAAATGGGGTAACTTTGAATCGCGGAGAAACTTTGAACAAAAAATTAATTTCGTTTTATCGACTTATGGTAAAAAAACCATTGGATTAAAGGACATCTGGTGTTCACCACTCAATTTGTAACACATTCAAAAATGGCACGACAGTATCAACATTAGAATACGTTCAGAGAGTTAGCAATCCTGACATGACCCCAAAATATAAAATATCCAGGTTCCATATACATAGAGTGCAAACTTTTGTTGTTTTAACTAATATATACTCCTAGTCAATAAATTCCGGACAGGCAAAATTTTTGTCAAAGTCAACACCCTATATATTTTTTCGTGGTTTTCTGATTTTGTTGAAATCATCAGGTATAGTATTGGGTCTTGTTATATTAACCTGAAATTCTTTTTGCGAAAATACCTGTAGTTCATCCGTTATACAGGGTGAAACAAAACCTCGTTTTATACCCTTCATTTCTAAACACCCTGTGGTGAATTTTGGGCGGAAAATTTGATATCATTCAGTTTTGATTTGAAGTATGACCTTTTCTAACCAAAATATTTCTTGATTTACGTCTGTATTTGCTTTAAAAAAAAGATACACATTTTCAAAAAAGTGTTGCATTTTTGCAATTTTTATAAGAATTTTTTCTATTTCAGTATCGTAATGAGTTCATTACAGTACTAAAAGTAGTGCTGTAATGAAACTCATTACAGCATTGTTTTCAGTTATATTTTTCGTTTTGTGGTTGTCAGTACTGACCTCCGATCGAATCAAGTTTTGAATTAAATCAATTCAAATTCCGTGATCTGTCAAATTTCGTATGTCACACCCATAGATTAATACTATATATATATATATATATATTAGTATTTATCTATGGTCACACCAACTGCCAAGATACAATACAAAAGTCACTAATCTGAACTTTCATTTGAATTTCGAGTGTATTTCACAAAAATTGACTGAAATAGAGAAAATACCGTCTAATACTCGTTGCAGAAGGCAATTCCAACACTCACGCTATCGAACTTCGCATTCGTGTTGGAAGAGGAGCTCATTCTGCGACTTGTTTTAGAATATAGTATTAAACAATACAATACCTTATCGACTAATAAACATAAACATCTGAAAATTAATAGCGTGTATTTCCACCTCGCTTTCTCAACACTTCTACCGTGGCATACGTTCAATGCTTTTACGAATTGCTTCTAGGGTAAGCAACAATTTCTGTTTATGTAGAACAATGCTAGGCCTCACGTTGCACGGGTTGTAACAGAATACTTTGAAGAGGCGAATACTCAGTCAGGATGCCGGATTTAAATCCAATTGAACATGTATAGGATATGCTAGGTAGACATGTTCCAAATAGGCAATCCAACAGCCCTTTTCGAAGAACGGGAAAATGTTACCCCAGAAGCAATTCGGAAATGCATTGAAATTATGCCACGTCGTATGGTAAAAGTGATGAGAAAGCCAGGTGGAAATACACGCTATTAATTTTCAGATGTTTTTTTATGGTTACTAGTCGATAAGGTATTGTAATGTTTTAAATTGTTATAAAAATTGAAAAAATGCAACACTTTCCTTGAAAATGTGTATCTTTTTGTCAAAGCAGATACTGATGTAAATCAAATAACATTTTGTTTAGAAAGGATCATACTTCAAATTGAAACTGGATGATATCAAATTTTCCGCCCCAAATTCACCACAGGGTGTGAAATGTAGGGTATAAAACGAGGTTTTGTTTCACCCTGTATAACGGATGAACTTCAGGTATTTTCGCGAAGTAAATTTCAGGTTAATATAACAAGGCCCAATCCATACTTGGTGAAAATTTCAACAAAATCAGAGAACCACGAAAAAAGATACAGGTTGTTGAATTTGACAAAAATTCTGCCTGTCCGGAATTTATCGACGGGGAGTGTAAAAGTATTTGCACTACATGCTCGCAAAATATATCTAAAACGACAAAACATTATCCTTGCAACAGTATACCGAAGGAATTACAAATACTTCAATACATTTTGTTTTATTTATACTTTCAGAGAACCATGTGCTTAGTCGTCATTTTCGGGGTAACTTTGAGGGTGTTCAATGAAGCTCAAGGTTTGAAACTACTCTGTTTCTTCTTGTAGAAAATTTTCCGCTCTTACGAAAGGTGCAGGAAAATATGCCACTTATGGTTCAGGTTCAGAAACTTTATAGAAAGGCCCCGGTGAAATAAATTGAGAGAAAAAAATTCTTTGCGTGAGTTTTCTTGGCAATAAGTACCCGACGAGAGAATTATATCGATCACCGAATTATTCATAGCTCGGCAAGACCCAAAGGTAGGCAAAAAAGGAAGGAGCTCTCTTGTTTAGTGCAAATCTTCTTCGAGCATATCCAGGGACGGCGCCAGAGATGGCAAACCGGGTAAACTGCAGAGTTACTTTATAGCAAAATTTTTCTTCTGTAAAATGGAAAAATTGCCAGGTGTTGAGAATGAAATCAACACGACTTCGGGGCAGTTTTTTAATTTGCTCAACCAAATAATTCACATGTGCACACAACAACCGAATTTAAATTCAATTAAATCTGGAGAAATACCGCAATGAAGACAACGATCGAAAATACAGCATTTTTCACGGGTTGGTGATGCTTTTGGGACTTTTCATCGACACATATCAATTGAAAAGCGCCGTCAATTCAACAATTCGAAAGAGCGCCATTAAGTACGTTGAAAGACTGAAATTTGGGGCAGATTTGTGTTCTCAATTTACTCGATAATGGTCATATTAGGAGGGATGCTTGAAGTTAGCGAATAATTGGAAGCACTAATTCTGAAACTATGTCAAATATTCAGGGCTTACTTGGTGGCTATTAGTGCTGCTTGAATAAATGACAGCACCATTTTAGTTTTAGAGATATTGACGATTCAAGTTTTTGGTGCTGACTTCACGTTCAGCACCAATTATTAGTGCTTTTAGAACCAATGAACAAAAATTTATATTTTTCGTAATATCTGGGATTATTTCCCAAAAGTTTCAAATTACCATGAAATTGATATGTTTATATTTAGAACCTTATTGCCGTTAAAACGGCTGCGATATCACTCGATAGTAATCGAATGTTGTTTTTCCTCAAGTGTGGAATTAGCGAAAAGTTGAAAGCACTAATTCTGAATCTTTGTCAAATATTCAGTGCCTAAATAGTGCTAATTGGTGCCTGATAAATTCTTGAAAACACCCTTATAGTTTTTCAGATATTAACAATTATGTTTTTATACAGCGTAGCCATCTATTGAGCGGAATGCGAAATGCCAGTCAGACGAAGCTGGCTCGAACATCTGCGCTTAAATATCGAATTCAGAGTGGTTCACAGAAGATGAGAAATATTCGTATCTAATGTGTCTTAGTCAACGGTCCAAGAGTTCATGAAGTACGTGTGATATTATGAACACCAAGTGTCAATTTGGATTTTCTTGAGCTCATTTCGAACAATTTCTATGTGGGCGACAAAAGAGCATGTCTGGAAATTAGAATCTGCTTATGGAAAAAAATTATGCAAAAGCATTGAATGGTGTTTCGATTTGAAATTCTTGTTCTAACGTCAGTAGGAACGCATTATCAACTCAGTTGTTTTCCAAATTCGAATAAGGCACTCAATATTGGCATATAAATTTCATGGTAATTTGAAACTTTTGGTGCTGAGCGTAAAGTTGGCACCAAAGGAAATAATACCGGATATTATGGAAACTATACATTTTTTTCAAATGCACTAATAGGCACCAATCAGGCACTAATTTCTCATGCTATTTGAAACTTTTAGTGCTGAGTCAGCACCAAAAACTTGAATCGTCAATGGTGCTGCCATTGATTTAAACTGCACAAATAGGCACTAATTAAGTACTAAATATTTGACATAGTTTCAGAATTAGTGCTTCCAACTTTGCGCTTACTTCACGCACCCTATATGAAGTTTATATCGGTTATTTAGAAAAAATGAAAATGGTGAATTTATTTCGCAAACAGGTGAAATATCGGAATTCAGAGTCTAGGACCTTTAGTAATTTCGCCCAAAGAATCGAATGGGCTCATGAGATTTTGGGCGTCACATAGATATGGGGCCGAACTCGAATTCAAACAGTAAACCAATCTTTTCTTAATTGCAAATTCAGATTCATGGTGTAATTTTTCATCCGATTTAAACAAAAAATGTTCATGAGCTATATGCTACGTATTTTGGTGAAAAATTTGAGGTACCTTGGAGCAGGACGGGAAACCCTGTCCTCAACAGTGACTATTCGGTTCTTCAGAGTCAATTAGGAATCCAATTTCTCGAAAAGTGCTGGGATCACACCTTCTACAGGTATTGAAATATCTAGAGAACCACATGTAGTAAAGAAGAGATTTCAACGACACAAAACAAAGAATTAACACTGAGTTGCAGCAACGTTCATTGAAATTTATTGCTGCCATGGATACTCCGTTTAATGAAAAATTGAGGTAGCATTAAATTTAATAGACGTTCCTGCAAATCAGGGCCAGTCTCCCAGTTCTTAATTTAAACCTTAATCTATTCGAGTTTCCGTCACATGCAAGATCATAAATTGTTCGCATAGTATCAACGCTCTCGGGAATTGGGAATTTTCTCAATTAATTTTCAGAGGTAATTGCACAGGTGCATCGAAATTACCTTGTCGTCTAAAAACTGAATTTTTGGAGTAAGCCCGACAACGGCTGTAATCCAGAATTATCAGGTCGTTTTGTAATTCGGGTGAATATTGCCCGAAATTGCTATGGATACGAGCAGTGCAATTATCGCAGGGGCCTTTCGCCTTCTACAATGCAATTATCGCTGTTTTCGATAAATCCATTCTATTTACATGAGGTTTGCGACAGGAGGGAAATAATCGCTCTAATTTTCGATAATTACATTCTATTCATACGGAGTAAGTTTTCGACAGGAGAATTTCATGTCAAACATTAATCGTATCACGAGCACCTTCATGGAATAATGTATTATTAACCATTTCTTTCTGACAATGACAGCATGTCAGATGTAATTTCAGCAAATTAGCATCAACGAGACATTGTGGATTCAGTTCAATGGCTTTATGCATAATTACAGAAGGCAGCCGACTCCGTCGAGAGTCATTTATCAACTGATGAAATAGGTCTGGAGTCTGTTCCATCTGTATCAACAATCCCTGTTTCTGGGAAGTTGGGTCTGAAGTCTCGGGACTTTTTTTGTTTTTCTTAAGTTGTTATATTTTGTATATTTAATAGTTTAAAAGGGGTTACAGTGCACTGCCCCCCCCCCAAAGCTGTACAGCTCGCCTTCCAGTCCCAGAGAACTTATGAAAACCGATATTTCGGAGAGCTTCAGTGAGCCTTATTAAAACTTCTACAGGTCTCTTGATCAAAGCAATGTTTCAATTGGCTTACAATACCAGGGCATTCTGTGACTAGGTGAATAGGAGTTGCTTCCTCTTCCCCACAGAATCTACAGGGTCTTTCACGAGGAACCTCACCCATATTTAGAGGTTATCCGTAATTTTTTGAAAGACCGGGTCCAGAGAGTACTGATTGAAGTCGACGGCAGGAAGTATTTGTCCTATGACGCACTTTTGCATAATGGAGTGGTACAAGGGAGTATACTTGGACCGCTACTTTTTTGATCTATATAAATGACCTCCCATGTGTACTAGAAAATGACGCTTTAGTCATCATGTACGCTGATGATACAAACATAATTTCATCCCAGGGGGATATCAACTCAGCAATATCATCGGCACAAATCGCAGCAAAGGCGGTTTCCGATTGGTGCCACGAAAATGATTTGAAAATTAATCCAACTAAAACCGACTGCGTGATTTTTTCTGCATCTAAAAAAATGCATTATCCAACTTCATTGCATATGCTCGGTCATAACATCCAGATATCAACGAGCACCAATTTCCTAGGAATCACTCTAGATAGTTCTTTAAACTGGGGGGAACACTTAACAAACCTCATGCAAAAATTAACGTCGGTCGTGTACTCCTTTCGGGTGATGAGACAACAAGTAGACCAAGGCATCTTAGAAGTCCTCTATTTCGCCAATTTTCAATCACGTTTAAATTACGGCATAATTGCGTGGGGTGGATGTTCGGCAACTAACCAGATTTTTGTGATGCAAAAGTCTGCCATACGAATAGTCTATGGTCTGAGTTATAGACAGTCGTGCCGTGGTTTGTTCCGTATGAATAATATCTTAACACTGGCCGGTCTGTACATTTTCAGATGTCTTCTGTTCCTGCATCAGAGAAGGCAGACTTATTTTAAACAACATGAAAATACAAACAATACTAGACGTACAAATCCACTACATTTTCCGATGCACTCTCTCACGCTTACTGAAAAAAATGTCGAATATATGAGTATCACATTTTTCAATAAAATACCTAAAGAAATACAGATTATAGATAGATTTAACATCTTCAAATCTAGATTACACAGGTTACTGATAGATATAGAACCCTACACTGTCCAGGAATTCCTTGCAACATAATATCTGAACGTTCCTTGTTCATTGGATATCTTAAAGATTTGAAATCTCTATGTATTTATTGACGTATCCTCTATACATGTAGTTTTACTGTTTATGAGAATAAATATCTATTATTATTATTATTATTATTATTATTATACGGGAAACTACTGAACGTATTTTCATGAAATTCAGTACTTATGAGTATTTCACGATGCTGATGAAATCTAAAATATTTTCAAGGCATGAGCACCTCCGGTTTTTCCGGATTCCTACTCTAGATATCTTTAGCATAAACCGTTTTCACATTTTTGAAGTCGAGGAATGTGAAAATATTGTACATTTCTAGAATTTGCTTTCAATTATTATAATTGTTATTATTATAAATATTATTTTCGATATAAAAACATTCAATGACGAATATCTTGAATTACTTCGTGAAGGATTTCAACGACTCAAATGCTTCTTGTATCACACGAAATTTCTTTGGGAATTTCAGACGTGTTCTTCTTCCGACCAGATTGATGGGAGACATAGCAGCGCATCTTCAGCATCCCTCCGGAACCGGAACCTAGACCCACTTCATCAGCCTTATCAACGGAAGGAGACTCATCACGCCACGTTGGCATCTCTAATTTTTCGGAAAATTGAGCCGCAGAGCGCTGGAGATGGTATCGCGAGTATCTCCAGTTTTTCCATCACAAAAATGATCCAACTTCATGATGTGAATTTTCCGGACGGGGAAATATGCGCGTGGAGAAGCAGGAAGGATTCCGATAAAATTTAATTAGTATTCGTCCAGCGGCGAGTACGGGAGACGCAGCTGCTGCGAATCACGTGAAGAGAATTTAATATTCCACGCGTTGATTTATGATGACGAATGAACTTCCGATGGCTCCCAGTTGCAGATGCTACACGTTGTTCCTCAAGAACAGCGACTCCTTGATGCTATCAACCGTAGCGACATCTACTGGCGTTATTCGCAAGAGGAAAATCATTTCATATTTTTTTTGCATTTTATCAAATTTTTCAGTTTTGGCCATGTAAGGTACATTTTTTAAATAACTCCACATTTCCAATGTTGCGTGTTATATAATTCGGCAAAAACTTTGTTATTTCAAATAGGACATACGATATTACTCTTTTCTTATTAGTCTCCTAATCCATTCCTACTTCTTCATACCTATTCTTGACGTATATGATCATCTAGAAATACTTCAATTCTTTTTTTTTACCACAGCTTAGGTGCTTTTTGTTCCAACATTCATTGGTTCAAATTTTTCATGTTTTTATATTATACTAGTTTTATTGCTGTACAATATGTAATCACTCCCGGGAAAAATGAAATTTTTTTGCCATTCCGATGTCCCATGCTTCGGTAGATCGAATATTTCTGCATTCGATTCAATGAATTCAGAAGATTAAAACCTACAACGAAAGAAAAATGAAAGAGGTTCTTGATTGATGCGAAAAAACTCGATAACGTATGGCCTATGAAGTCATATCTTTCGAGTCCCGATTTGGAAAATCACACTCATATTTTTCCTTGTTCCTTTCGTGATGGGAGCTTTTCCAATTCAAGATTATCTCGGCTTTGGTTCAAATTGACCGAAGAGTTCTTCTTGAACGAATGTTCCCTATATTTATGGGCCTCATCACCATTGAAAACCGACAAAAAACCCAGTTGGAATAAACGACAAACGAGCACCCTTAGAGTGCTTCTGTTGCTTTCGTATCTTTCTGATGGAGAACGAATACGTTTGTTAATTGGATTTTCCTATCTACAGACGAATATTTCATTTTCTAGGTTTTGTGATCTGGAAGATCACGGACGTTGGAGATATTGGAAGAATGAATCAGTGAATCTTTTGATGTAAGGCTTTTCTGATGCATCTCTACAATGCCTGTTTTGTCTAATTTGAAGCAAGAAGCCTTGATTTTCTTGCTGTTTCCGAGCAGAAAGTGGGTATCCGGAAAAGATTTGTCTTTTAAATGAGAAACTTTATTGCGAGAATCATCCTGTTCGATGAAATTGTTTGCGAGATGTACTCGTAAACTGATAATTGAATTATCAACAATCCATATCTTTTAATCCAAGCCGGATGAATCAGGAATCTTCTGCTGTTAGCATTTCACTTCCTTTTTACATGATTTTTATGTGCAGATGCAAATGTAGGGAGGGAAATCTAATGCATTAGCTTAAAAAAAATAAACAGCTATATCTATGCAACAACCTTGATGAAAAATCTGAAGGCTGCTTCCAGTGACGTACTTATCTGCACTTAATTATTAATTATTAATGTTGTGACAAGGCAGATTCGCATAAATATTGAACACGGAATCTGAAATTTTATTGAATTTCTATTAAAACAGAGTTCTACATGAAACTGGGGTTCATTTTAACGGAGCTACTTCGGTTTGGATATCAGAAATCTTTCGTCGAATCATTACTATATCACGGAAAAGATCCAACAGAGCATAATGACACTCGGCACTTGGAATTTTTATACTGATTTGAAATTTTTCTGAAAAATTTGCTCACTCGCAAAATAATCCAGGGGGTGAATTAACATACACTATTTTTGGAAAATCGATATCTCGGAAAACAATTCAACTCGGTAGATGAAACTGTTGCAAAGGGAATCAGCGGGTGGAATTTCATCCCCTATTTGAAAAATTCGATATCCTGGAAAATATTCAACGGAGCACAATCAAACTCGGAGGGTAGAACAATTATATTGACAAAATTCGGTGAAATTGCATTACTCGCAAAGGGATCCGGGAAACGAAATTTCATTCACTGTTGCGAAAAACTCGATATCTCGGAGAATATTCAACTGAGCACGCACATCTTCACAAGTCCTTAATTAACAAACCATTGCATTGGTTGAAAAGGTGACTCGGCCGTTTCGTAACTATAAAAACTATTTAATAACAGGAAAGTTATGAACATCGCATGAATTTTTGAATTTACTCCACGTGGCGAAAAAGAAACGACCAAGTCACTTATTTTCACCAAGGCATAGAGTTTGTGAAAAAGGACAAAGGAGTGTAGAGATAGCAGCTTGGCTCTTCGCTCTACATGAGATCTGATAACTTTTGGACGATGTTAGAAATACGGCCTCGCTTAGGCAATATTTTATATCAGAATGTTTTTGGTTGGATTATTATTACAGAGTCTGATTTCGGGAAGTTTAGAGGAAATAATTTCCAAGGTACTTGGGATTGACACACTATTATTAATTATTTCGAATAGATCGTCTGAGATTTTTCTTCTGTCTGAGAGAAACATAAGGACGAAATATTTCATTATTCGATTGTGATTCAATATAATATAATTATTTTTAGAGGCCAAAATTTGAGAAACCGTTTTTGTACTCTTTCTAATCTTTCTATGTATCATCTATATTTTGGATTGCATAAATATAGAGGATGCGAAATTGAATTGACTATGAGCAAATGAATGGAAAAATGTTTAAAATTTTTTTTATTCCCAAAGAGTCTGCTCTAGCAGAGGATGAATCACAGCATTCACGGGGGATCCAAGATTTGATTTAGAATTAGTTAGTTTATAGTACGTAGTTTCAAATTCTTAGGGACGGCACTGTTTCTAAAAACAACATATTATACTTCATGTTTTAAGTGGCTTGGTAAAAGACCACTAAATTCCTGAGGACTTTGAAAATCAACTGAATCAATCATGATAACAACCGTGGGTCTCATAAAATAATAGCAAACACTACAACATGTTACTAATAACACTATATTACATATTTTCATAACCTGTAAATACATCCCTAGCGAGTATTGTCGAGGTGCTGCTTCAGTTGAAAGGAGGCAAAATCAAAACAATTTTTCTTTAATTCCGTACGATAATACATTTAATTGCTCTAAACCATGCATTTCTGGTATGAAAAGAGTCTTCCGGGCTTATTGGCCGTGGTCCATTAGGAATAATTTCACCTAACGTTTCGCCTACAACTTCGGTAGGCATCTTCAGAGGATTCTCGGTCTAAGGTTGTACCTCGAATGCTGAATTTCTGACACTGGCGCGTTCGAACCGGAAACGTCATCTGCGCGCCGGTTTATGGGGGGAAAAAGTGGCGCGTCTACGTGCGCGATGCTGATTGGCCCATCGCTCCCGCTTCGTGTCGGCTTGATCTTTATTTCTTCTAAGGTCGGTAACCAGTCACTATTCAAGAAGGGGGTCTCTCCTTTTCTATTTATGTTATTTTTGTGTTTATAAATTTCAATGGCTTCCATGTTCAGCCTGGGATAGTAACTTCTAATATTGGAAATAATCTCCGCTTTTGAGAAATCTATGTTGTGTCCATCTATTAGCGCATGTTCTGCTAGTGCGGATTTTTCTGTCTGATTCAGTCGACAGCACCGTTCGTGCTCCTCAATTCTAGTATTAATACTTCGCTTTGTTGTGCCAATATAGACTTTGCCGCAGTCACGAGGTATTCTGTAAATACCAGCTTGTGAAAGTGGGTCAACTTTGTCTTTGGTTGTTTGGATCATTTGCCCAAGTTTTTGTGTCGGCTTATAAACAGTCTCGATGTTGTGCCTTTTCAGTATTTTACCAATTCTATCTGTGACCTTGGGGATGTATGGTAAGATGGCTCTTCCGTTAGGTGTAATTAGTGATGTGTTATCATCACGGGTGGAAGTTTTTGTTCTTATTGCCCTCTGAATTTCTTTGGTATTATAGTCATTGGCGATGAATGCATTCTGTAAATGTTCAAGTTCATCCTCCAGTTTTTCCTGCTCGCATAATCGTCGGGCTCCCCAAACAGAAACGAGGAGTTATCAAAACACTCGTAGAAAGAGCCCGACGATTATGCGAGCCGGAATTTCTGGAGGATGAACTTGAACATTTACAGAATGCATTCATTGCCAATGGCTATATTACCAAAGAAATTCAGAGGGCAATAAGAACAAAAACTTCCACCTGTGATGATAACACATCACAAATTACACCTAACGGAAGAGCCATCTTACCATACATCCCCAAGCTCACAGATAGAATTGGTAAAATACTGAAAAGGCACAACATCGAGACTGTTTATAAGCCGACACAAAAACTTGGGCAAATGATCGAAACAACCAAAGACAAAGTTGACCCACTTTCACAAGCTGGTGTTTACAGATCGTGACTGAGGCTACTAGAATTGAGGAGCACGAACGGTGCTGTCGACTGAATCAGACAGAAAAATCCGCACTAGCAGAACATGCGCTAATAGATGGACACAACATGGATTTCTCAAAAGCGGAGATTATTTCCAATATTAGAAGTTACTATCCCAGGCTGAACATGGAAGCCATTGAAATTTATAAACACATAAATAACATAAATAGAAAAAGGGAGACCCCCTTCTTGCATAGCGCCTGGTTACCGACCTTAGAAAAAACAAAGATCAAGCCGACACGAAGCGGGAGCGATGGGCCAATCAGCATCGCGCACGTAGACGCGCCACTTTTTTCCGCCATAAACCGTCGCGCAGATGACGTTTCCGGTTCGAACGTGCCAGTGTCAGAAATTCAGCATTCGAGGTACAACCTTAGACCGAGAATCCTCTGAAGATGCCTACCGAAGTTGTAGGCGAAACGTTAGGTGAAATTATTAATAATGGACCACGGCCAATAAGCCCGGAAGACTCTTTTCATACCAGTATATCCGGTCGTGAAAGCCTTAAACTATTCATGCATTTCTCCCCTACCTCGTCGACTTTTTTGAAGAAGCACTAGATTTTCTAAATAATTATACTGCTTTCATCAGATACGTGTTGATTTCAACGTCTTTAGGAATTCCATTTTACCCATTGAAAGCATGAAGAAATAATATGTTGATTACCGGAACACTCTAAGGAGAAAAGAAAACGTCGTCTTGCTTGCTTTTGCCAGGCTCAAGTAGAATAATGTTAGTAAACATAGGGGCTGGCACAATCAAAATAACAAGAAGGTCAGTATCCGATTAAATAGTCAGTGTCCTCAGCAGGACGAGCTACTGCGCGATTTAACATTGTAATTTTGAGGGGTGCGATTACGTTTTTATCATAATATGATGGTCTTCAACTTTTATCCCATGACATTTCGTTCTGGATTTCGCAGTTTCTGGGTATTTTACGTTTTATAGTGGAAAAATATTTTCCAAAAGTGTTAAAATTTGCCATTTTTCAACGTATGATTTCTATTATGATATCGTATGACTTTTTCGTAACAGAATTCAATACTGAACGCTTTTGACAACAACAATATAATCGAGTGCTTAGTTTAGGAGCTATTCGAGGTTTTTCGATAGTGACGACATACGCACTACAGGGAAATTGGGACAAAGCTAAAACAACTCTAAGTTTAGACCTGAAAGAATGATTAACACAGTTTGATAAACTACACCAATTATTTCCAGGCATACCATTTTTTTGAAATAATTTGCTTGGTTCTTCTATATATATATATATATATATATATATATATATATATATATATATATATATATATATATATATATATATCGGTTTATAACGGTCTACGTCTTCCGATGCCTGATCGCCAGCTCTCTCTATCATTCCAGTCTGTGTCCTCGAGTCCTCTATCCTTTATTTCTTCGTCCACTCCACTAATCCAACTTCTCCTGGGTCTTCCACGCTTTCTTCTTCCTCCAGGTTTCCACTGCATGATTTGTTTAGGTATTCTCAAATCTGTCATTCTTTATACATGTCCAAACCATACCAGTTGTTTATCTTTGATGTCCTCTACTATTGTGTGTTTAACGTTCATAATCTCCCTTATCCTTTCATTTGTTACTCTGTCCATTCTCGACTTTCCTGCTGCTCTTCTCCAGTAATCCATTTCAGTTGCCTCTAGCATATTTGTAGTTCTTACTTTTAGGGGCCAAACTTCGGAGCTATATACTATGATACTTTTTACTATGGTATTGTATATTCTTGTTTTGTTCGTCTTATTTACACTCTTGTCCCATAGTACACCATTAAGTAATGATATCGCTTTCCTTCCTTGAATATTTCGTTCTTTGATTGCCTGGTCCAGGGATCCATTCTGTGATAATTTCATTCCGAGATATTTATATTCGCTGCATTGTTTTATTTTTTGTCCGTTGTTCAGCACTAAGTCTTTCTGCTCTCCTCCAATGCACATATACTCGGTTTTTTCCAGGTTAACTTCTAGGCCCCATTTTTCATACTGTTCGATGAGCTTTCTGGTCATGTATTCCATATCTTCGTAGTCCTGCGCTATCACCACTTGGTCGTCCGCGAAGCTCAAGGTGTAAATAGTTCCGTCGTCGAGCGGCAGTCCCATATATCTACACTTACTTTTCCATCCTTTCAACGATTGTTCCAGAAAAATCTTGAACAGCAGAGGTGATATACAGCATCCTTGTTTGAGTCCTTTGGTTGGGATGAATCCATCGCTGATGAAGCTGCCCTGTTTTATTTTGATGGATGTGTTCTGATATAAGGTTTTGACTACTTTTATGAGCTCGATGTTGATATTCGTCTCTTCTAGCGCTTTCCATAGCATATTGAGTGGTATACTGTCATAGGCTTTTTTAAGATCGACAAATAGTAGGTGTAGTTCCTTATCATAGGCTGTCTTTTTTTCTATCACTTGTGTTATTGTAAATAAGTGGTCTATTGTTGATCTTCCTACTCGGAAACCTGCCTGTTCCTCCGCTTCCATATCCTGGTATTCTTTCTCCATTCTGGTCTTGATGATTCTGCCATAAATCCTACTCAATGTGTTAGTAACTGCAATGCCTCTATAATTATCACATACAGTTTTATCTCCTTTTTTAAACATGGTGGTAAGGTAGCTTATTTTCCATTCCTCGGGTATATCTTGCTTGTTAACACATGTCTGGAACAATTTCGTGAGGTGTTTGTATAATTTGTCCCCGCCATGCTTAATTAACTCTCCGTATATGTCTCCGGGTCCAGGCGCCCTTCCGTTCTTTAATAAGTGTACTTGTTTCCGAACTTCATTTTCTGTTATTCTCACTGGCGATCCCTGAGTCTTTATATTTTTGGTCTCATGTTCCTGCTCCTTGAAGCTTTTTCTATCCTCGGTTAGCAGTTTACTGAAGTAATCTTCCCACTTTTGTAGGGGTATTGTGTTTATGATATCCTTCATCCTTGTTTTTCTGATATTCTTCAGTATCTTCCAGCTTTCGGTGTTTTTTTACCTCCTAGGTACGTGTTAATGTGCATACACTTCCTTTTCCATGATTTGTTCTTTTTTTCAGCTATTTTTTGTCTTACTTTCTTTTGAGCTTCTTTATATGTCAGTTTGTCTTCAGGTTTCTTTGAACTTAGATGTAATAGATGTTTTCTTCTTTTGTCTTCAATGTCAGCTTCAATCTCATCATCCCACCAATAGGGTCTTTGTGCTTTTTTTTCACGCTCGTATATACCTAGGGCTTCTAGAGCAGCTTCGTGGATGCTGTTCTTAATATGTAGATAGTGCCCCTCCAGATTTTCAAAAGTGGTATTTCTCTGCAGTTTTTCGTCCAATCTTTTTCTGTATAGCCATCTCACACTTTCTTCCTCTAACAAATTCAGGTTATATCGTCTCTGTTCAATCTTCTGTTTCTGTTCGTCTTCTACATCTAACATGTTCTTTCTTCCCCTGAACCATGCTTTTGTTCCTAGTAGGTGATGATCACTATTACATGTTGGACCTCTGTAAACTCTCACGTCCAGGAACTTAATTTGTGTTTTTTGTTTCACTACACAATAATCTATGATGGACTTCTGATTTGCTTGGTTCTTCTTCTTCTCCTATATAATATTGTACATAGATCAGGGTGTCCATTCTCGAGAGTACTCGTTCGATGAACGTATATATAGGTTCATTTCGAACGAATTATGAACTTGGCATCATGGCAAAATTCATCGAACAATATGTGTTTGTATCATAGACCTTACAATCAAAGATTATAGAGTTAGAAAGATAGGAAACGAAGGGCATCTGTGGTACTTAAATCCGACTACGAGTTTTGGCTAGTTTCTTACTTGTGACACCTAGATGGCGCTGAAAACATAATTCAGTACAGAAAACTATTTTAATAGGCGCGAAATTCGAATTATACTTTTCATAAACTTCCATTAAATTTAGTACTCTTTGTCGAGCTTTTAGAGAAACATCCTGATCGACAAAACAAGAGTGGGACTCCGTTTTTCGATATATTTTCCACTTACACATTTTTTTGAATTAAATGAAATACGTTTTGGATTCTTTATATTTTTATTTGAAATGATTGTGTTAAATCAACTACAATACAATAATTTTGAAATTGAGAACATTTTAGAAAGTTGTTCACATATTAGAGAATTATTATAACAATTTCAAGAACTTATTCATACAGTGAACTCTCGATGAATCAAACATCGATATATCGAACAGTTGTTCTGGACCCGATTCATACATATCTTACCCAGTGTATTTTAACCTCAATGAGTCTAGAGGGTCTAGTAGATGAGTCGAACTGCTGGAAGGGTCGTCAAGAGAACCACCACCTCTATAAGTCGTTCTTCTGACTACCATTGTCTCTATGAGTGGAACTTTTTGATCTAATGAATAAGACCGAAGAAAATTCGGTTCGCAAACAAATCATTCAGAACAATATATTTTTACCCCGAAACCTCTATCCATTTGACAGCACTGAACTAAAAAGCAATGAAAACGACAGTTACAAATTACGAGTTTCAAAACTTACATTTCCATTCCCTTTAGTAATCTTTCAAGATTATTATTTCTATTATTTCTGCAATTAATCACCATGCATTTCGAATATCGGCCAGTTTCTAACACGAAATTTATAACAGAAAAACACACAAACCAAGATTATGGAGTGAGCTAGGTGCTACTCTGTAGATTTCCAGTTATTTAAGTGGAAAATACGCAAGAAAATACAATCATCATTCAGCAAAAATATTTATTCAAGTATTTCTTTCAAAATTGACAACAGCCTACTAATAATCTCATATAATCTATGCCAAATGGACCCTAATTAAATATTTTAACCATAACCCGATTACTTTTGAAAAACAGATGTCGCTGACATCACTGTAGTCGCTTTGTTTCCCATCTTTATACTCTATAATCTTTGCTTACGATGATAATAAAATTTTGATATTATTCGGTCTATGCTTCTGATAATTCTGTCATTTTCATAGTTGAATTTCAATTTTGACAATACGTCAAATTAAATTCTTCAGTTTGGGTTCCGTTCCAATCAAACATAATCTCATGGTGAAGAGGAGATCTATCGAAAAAAAGGGTGGAGAAAGATCTATGATTAAGACATAGATCTATGCTGCATATATTTATATTTTATATATTCCCAATTAAATTTTTTCAGAGTTGACAGCATTTTCAATCGAGACTAAAAACTGAAAAGTCACAAATTGTTTTCAGTTATACCTTGAAAGCCGGTGGTGAACCTGCAATTATCGGAATCAGACGAAAGAATTTCAGGAATAATGGGGGATACTGCCATAAGGGACTCATTGGGAGTGGTGGAATTACGGGCTGAAGAAAATCAGTAGCACAAAACCATAATGAAATCAAAATAGAATGAGCCTTCTGAGAATCTTCAATATCTTATATTGAAAGAAAGTAGGATGGCATAACCACAAGAAGAACAAAAGTAAAAAAAAATTTGCTGCACAGCGCTTAGATGAACATGTGTGGAAAATGAAGAAGTTACATATCACATATTTGGAAATATTGTGAATGAATGTAGCGGCTTCTTACACAGTATTATTCATATTCGTTAACACAAGACTATCCAAATTCATTTTCGAATGATTCACAATGCTCGATTAATTACCCAATGAATTTCACAATAGAAATTTCAAAATATGTGCGTTCTCAACGAGCATATGAAAAGGACTACTCGTTGTCGAAGAAACGTTTGAGCGATTATTTTGAACAAACGCTCATAGTATCACTAACGTGGAGTCAAAATTCTCGGGACCACTCGTTCGATGAACGTATACCCTCTTGCAAAGATTATAGAGTATAACGATGGGAAACGAAGCGACTACAGTGATGTCAGCGACATCTGTTTTTCGAAAGTAATCGGGTTATGTTAAAATATTTAATTAGGGTCATTTTGGCATACATAGATTAAATAGAGATTATTAGTAGGCTGTTGTCAATTCTGAAAGAAATACTTGAATAAATAATTTTTCTGAATAATAATTGTATTTTCTCGCGTATTTTCCACTGAAATAACTCGAAATCTACAAGAGTAGCACCTAGCTCACTCCATAATCTTGGTTTGTGTGTTTTTCTGTTATAAATTTTGTGTTAGAAACTAGCCGGCATTCAAAATGCATGGTGATAAATTGCAGAAATAATAAAAAGAATAATCTTGAATTTGCATTCTTTTCATTACCAAAAAGAATGGAAATGTAAGTTTTGAAACTCGTATCATGTAACTGTCTTGTTCATTGTTTTTTATTTTCAGTGTTGTCAAATGGATAGAGGTTTCGGGTCAAAAATATATTGTTCTGGATAATTTGTTTGCGAACCGAATTTTCTTCGGTCTCATTCATTAGATCAAGAAAGTTCCACTCTTAGAGGCAATAATGGTGGTCAGAAGAACGACTTATAGAGGTTGTGGTTCTCTTGACGACCCTTCAAGCAGTTCGGTGGACTCAATGAGGTTAAAATACACTGGGTAAGATATGTATGAATCAGGTCCAGAACAACTGTTCGATTTAACTATGTTCGATTTATCGAGAGCTCACTGTATGAATACGTTCTTGAAATTGTTATAATAATATTTCATTTGATTCAAAACAATGTGTAGATGGAAAATATAATCCTGAGCAAAAAACGAAGCTCTGCTTTTGTTTTGTCGATCAGGATGTTTCTCTAAAAGCTCGACAAAGAATACTCAATTTAATGCAAATTTATGAAAAGTATAATTCGAATTTCACGCCTATTAAAATAGTTTTTTGTACTGAATGATGTTTCCAGCGCCATCTAGGTGTCAAAAGTAAGAAACTAGCCAAACATCGTAGTCGGATTTTAGTGCCACAGATGTAAGGGCCTTTCCTATCTTTCTAACTCTATAATCTTTGCCCTCTTGATCATGAGAGTAGATTTCTGGGAATTGCAAGCCTCGGGGAACGACTCTATGAACTATTCGTTTAAAATCATCGCTCGAACCAAACTTTATAGAGTATAAAGATGGGAAAGGAAGTGACTACAGTGATGTGAGCGACATCTGTAGTTTCAAAAGTAAACGGGTTATTGTTAAAATATCTAATTAGGGTCCATTTGGAAAATTTATATTATTAGTTGTATGTTTTCAATTTTGAAAGAAATACTTGAATTAATATTTCCGCTGAATGATTGTAATTTCTCGTATGTGTATTCTTTTCATTACCAAAGAGAATGGAAATGTAAGTTATGAAACTTGTATCATGTAACTCCCTTGTTCATTGCTTTTCATTTTCAGTGCTGTCAAATGGATAGAGTTTTCGGGGCAAAATATATTGTTCTGGATAACTCATGAAGAACTCTTGCTGGGCTGACCTTCAGGTCTTGTGTCACACCTCTGGTATTTTTTGTTGTTGTTCAAACATTCTGTAATCAATATACAGTGGACTGTTCGACTCATCTATTGTTCGGCTCACCAAACAGTTTCTCAAGTGAGACTTCACTTCATTGTGAGAAAAACTCAGGTCAACACGAAATCATCATCAATGAGAAACTAGCATCCGAGCACTGAAAACATGTCCTTAGAGGTCGAAAAATCGTATTATATTCATCATGTGTGGTGATTTATTTGCGAAACGAATCTTCTTCGGTCTCATTCATTAGATCGAAAAGTCCCACTTATAGAGGCAATGGTGGTCAGAAGAACGACTTATAGAGGTGGAGGTTCTCTTGACGACCCTTCCAACAGTTCGACCCATCTACCGAAACCTCTAGACTCATTGAGGGGAAAATACACTGGGTGAGATATGTATAAATCGAATCCATTTCATCGAGAGTTCACTGTATGAATAAGTTCTTGAAATTGTTATAATAATTCGCTTTTATGTGAACCAATTTTTGAAATGTCCTCAATTTCATAATTATTGTATTCAAGTTGATTCTACACAATACTTTCAAATAAAAATATAAAGAATCTAGAAGCGTATTTCATTTTATTCAAAATAATGTGCAGATGGAAAATATCATCCTGTTTGAAGAGCGGTGCCCTGCCTTTGTTTTGTCGATCAGGATGTTTCTTTGAAAGCTCGACAAAGAATACCCAATTCAATGGAAGTCTATGAGAAGTTTAATTCGAATTTTGCGTCTATTTAAATAGTGTTCTGTAGTGAATAATAATGTCAACGCCATCTAGGTGTCAAAAGTAGAAAACTAGCCAAAAATTTTAGTCGAATTTTATTACCACAGATATAAGGGCGTTTCCCATCTTTCTAACTCTATATTCTTTAGCTCGAACGTCATCGTTTCCTCACGCAACTGGATTAATTTTCTCATTTAGCCCCATAGATTCATCTAATCGACATGTTGCCAGGTTTATCATACTACTACCGAGGAGGACAACCGGTATACTTTCACGGAAATATTTTGGGAACAGTATTGCCGAACAAATATCAGCACCCCAGAGGTAAAGTGTGTTAAGTCACAATTTCAAAATTGGACAAAATAGACATTTTTCAGTTCGATTATTGTTTCAAAGAATGTTCACTGCCATTATTTGGCGACTTGATATATCTAGGTAGTCAAAAATGTGTTCCCCTAGCTAGAATTCACTAATGTGAATCCGATATTGTAGATAGTTCGTGTCTGAAAAAATGTGACTTAACACACTTCACCTCTTAGGTGCTGATATTGAATAATACAGGGTGGCCATTTGAAAACGAAACAGACGAGAACAGACGAAATAAATTTTTTCGATAGAAATGCTCGGACAGGTCGATTTCTGTTTCGAGGAGGACAACTTAAGATGTAGGTTACGGATGCATAGCGCTTCAACCCTTGCTACTACAACCCTCACCCCCAATTTTTGAATAGGGAAGATGGGTTGAGTGATATCTCATTCGAAAGGTATTTCTATACTGATTTCAGCACAGTAATTGTTTTTACATTTTATGCATTAGTTCTCGAAATATTCTTGACCAAGCATTTGAAAATGAAGTGGTGTTTTCATGGCACTTGGAGTGTTTTTTTGTGAAAAACCTTTTAAATGAGGTATTACTCACCCCATCTTCCCTATTCAAAAATTGGGGGTGAGGGTTGTAGCAGCAAGGGTTGAAGCTCTATGCGTCTGTAACCTACATCTTAAGTTGTCCCCCTCGAAACAGAAATCGAGCATTTCTATCGAAAAAATTTATTTCGTCTGAAATCTCGTCTGTTTCGTTTTCAAATGGCCACCCTGTATTTCGAGAACTAATGCATAAAATGAAAAAACAATTACTGTGCTGAAATCAGTATGAAAATACCTTTCAAATAAGGTATCACTCAACCCATCTTCCCTATTCAAAAATTGGGGGTGAGGTTTGTAGTACCAAGGGTTGAAGCGCTATGCGTCCGTAACCTACATCTTAAGTTGTCCCCCTCGAAACAGAAGTTGACCTGTCCGAGCATTTCTATCGAGAAAATTTATTTCGTCTGTAATCTCGTCTGTTTCGTTTTCAAATGGCCACCCTGTATATGCTCGTACTGACCGTGCATAACTAGATAACTAGGAACATCTTATAAAGTATAGACCGACGAATTCCCCATAGAGAAACTCACCTGAAAGTATAGCACAGTCTTGCACATTATCACTCCAAAAAACCAGGTCATCGTCACATCCCACACCACTGAGGGTGGCAAACAGAACAAAATCACCAGGAAATCCGCAACCGCTAGGTTAACGATAAAATAGTTCGTTACGGTCCTCATGGTGTGGTTCCTGTACACGGCCAAGCACACAAGAAAGTTCCCCACTATACCCACGAGGAAAACGATGGCGTGAAAAAAGATCAACACCCAAGTCCACGTTTTGGGGAAAATGTACTCTTCGATCTCCTCCAAGTTGTACGTGTAGTTTAAGGTGGTGTCATAGCTGTAGTTTTGTCCAGGGGGGTCTTCCAGATTATGTATTTTGGAAGAGTCTAGGTAATCCTCGAGAACCAAGTAGTCCTGGTCGTTCGATTCAAGAGGGGTTGATGATTGATCTCTCGCTGTGGAATATGTTCTAAAAACCGTGGAATATAACTCATGAACAGTGAAAGAACGATGATCGTCGAGGTCCTCGATGGCATGATCAAGAATGGTCTCAGCATGTATAGAACTGAAGGTGAACCAAAACAAGAACAATGCCGTGCATCCGTCTATCATGATGGCATTCAGTTGGACATTCCTACTCCAATCTGCAATAAAAAAACAATAATATTAGAATAATGTACTTGGAGAAAACTTTTGTTGATCAACAGTTATTCACTTCTATATTCAGACTCAGGGTTGAATTGATTGGAACAGAGGTAATAGAAATGGTTTCAAGTTTTAAACGAAAATAATCATCACAATCTTTTTTTGCGAATGGAAATGTATTTTTTCCCTCACATTCCAATTTGTGGGGAAAAAATGAATAGAATCTTTCAAGGGTTTTCTTTATCAAAAATGTACCATTTTCGAGACATTAATAAATATTATAGCTACGAGCAAAAATGATTTATGTTCGCCCTTTCATAAGAATCTGTATGACTTTATTATAAAAAATCCCGGTTCGTTTCAACTCAAGAATTTATTGTGTAATGTATTCGCAGAATGCTATTCCAGAATACATAAGGAAATCCTTCAATGAAGAAATATCGAGAAAATGCGAAAAAAATCTTGAATTATGGGAGGAAATTTTGAAAATGTGTTATGATTCATTTTTTTCTGATATATATGGGAATTAAAGTTCTAGAAGTTTCATGGCTCATTTTGCATTACAATTTGAGCTTTCGGTATTCATGTCATATTTTCCGAAAAATAACTCGTTATTTCGATTATGAGCAGTAAAAAAACGATTTATCATTAACTCTGAATAATGTAATTACTTTTGGGGACTATCAACAACAGGAGCATGAAAAAATATTTTTAATGAAGTCAGAGATTTTCATGAAGGCCGAACATAGATAATATCATTACATGCTCATGCCAGTGGCAGTTACTTCTGAATATCTCGGAACTCTCAATAGACTTCACCTATTTTCACCTCTTAAATTGATATGATAGTGAAAAAATGGAGTTTCCAATTGAAAAAATTGAGGTTTTGGCTTTTCTTGAATTCTTACTTTGACACTTTCATTTTACCTCCCAGAATGTCGAAACAGACAGAGTGTCATCGAATATCTTCTCGGTAACCCATTTCAAAAAACATATCTCAGATTGTGGGCTGCAGTTTCATTGAATTCTCAGTGTTCTACAAGCCTCAATTTGTAATTAAAAAAAAGCGAATAACTCGAAATCAGCTCTAAATGAATATGGGGAATGTGAAAAAATGAATTCGCCATTCGAAAATCTAGAGAAAAAGTCATAATATGCAGGGTGTTCCATTTTAAACAAGAAAGTTGATACCATTTCTTAGATTTTTCAGAACATATCACAAATGAAGGTCCTCGACAAATATCTTCACACAAAATTTGGAAGTGATCTACTATTAACCTGTATAGTCAGTAGAAAAATCCCCACTAACAATTTCAGCAGGTAGAGAATTCCACACCTCAAACACGTAATTCAACAAAAAAATTCTAATGGCACCATACAAAAAAGTTCCTCTTTTCAACTTGAACTGGTACAGGTCATACATGTCCCTCAGCATGCCATAATTGTACTTCAAGATCCGAAAGGTTATGATCAAGTCTCAGATTAGCCTGCGCCTTTCGAAAGTACCTCTAGTATCTCTAACGGTTTTCGAAATATGATCTCTAGTTTGAATCATTGAGTCAGATATAAACACAAGTGAATGTGGCAACTGGATTTTTTCAAAATCAGAATTTCATGGTCACTATGAATATGACATGAATACTTGTCATTATCATTAGTAAAAATTCGATGGTATAATTGAATCGCGTTTCTCCACTTTCAGACAACCCTGTATGGTCAGAAATGATTTCACCTTATCATTCCAGCAAAGCCTGAATCATTTTCACATCACAAAATTTCCAAGCGTTATAGAGCACTATTGATTTGACGCCATATAGTGCCGACAGCTTTCTTAAGGAAGTTTGCTTTAAGCGGGACAAGAGGTTATGAAGTTAAAAAGAATCAATTAGTTGAGAAGAACAATGAAAAATGAAAAATATTACATTTTTTTCCTGATTATTTGTTCGGCTTCGGTAAACAGATTCCGTTACCCCCATAAGAATCGGCGAAGAACATAAAACCAATAATGCGGAGAAACAATAATCGAAATTATTTCTCTTGCTCTCTTCGGGATACTTGAGTCGGAAAATGATAGGATCGAAAGCGACGAAAGAAACAACCACCTTCCCTTTGCAGATCTATAAAACTTCAAAGCGATCGTGTTGAGGGAAAGGTATACTCGTGAATATGATCACGAAGATTATCATGAACACCGATACCGATATCGAAACGACAGAATTAGCAAATTAGAGAACAAAGGTGAATCACAAATATATTTGCATCTGAGGTTCTATTTGAACGGAGAATCAATCCAGTTTGTAGAAACGATTTCAGAGTGAAGGGTATCCCAAACTGATTGATTTTGGATGTTTCGGATACTACCAGATTGGATGATATCATGTTGAATTTTCAAAAGGACTTCTAGGTTTGATTTCATTATTCAATGAATAGGGATAGAATATTTCATTACATATTAATGGTGAACACAAAATGATTCCTTTTAGTTTCTTTTTTATGTATAATCCGTTTCAGAATTATTGGCATCTCGGGCAGTTATGCAATCACTAACTTATGACTTTTTAAGTCTGAATTAACCGACTGAGTACATTTCAACACATACCCCTCGACTAAATAAAACGCAAAATGTCCTCAAATTTCAGATTTCTACTTCAACGGACAGTATTTTGGAAAAAAAGGTAAAGCAAGTCAGTAGAGCCTGGAAATATACCTTCAAAGAAAGTTTCTTTCGAAATGAAAGATAAAATGAATGTTTTATCAAGTATAGGACGATATTTTCTCTATTTTGATGAATTTTTTGAAATACCTTTCATCAAAATTTAGTGATCAACGCAGTTCCAGTGACTTATATATAGTATATTGGCAGTTGGTGTGACATAATTCGGAATATAACTGGAAACAATGCTTCAATGAGTTAATTACAGCACTTCTTCAAGTACTGTAATGAACTCATCACGAAACGAAAATGGATAATAGTATATTCTTCGGCCCCCGTTTTTGAAAAACCTTCGGCAACAAGTATTAGATGATTTTCTCTATTTCAGCCAAGTTTTGTGAAATACCTACTCTCGAAAATCAAATAAAAAATCAGATAAGTGACACTTCTGTATTGTATCTTAGCAGTGAGTGTGACTTGAAAAATTTGACAGTTTACGAAATTAGAATTGCAACATGAAAAAACGCGACTGGCTTTCTGGTCCCCTGAATACCTTCGCATTCACCATTTTGTAGCTGGTGGCACAGTATCCAAGTGAATAGCATTATTCAGAAAGGGAACAAAAATAATATGAATTTGAATCTGTACCTATAACCAAAAGGTCACATTGAAATTTTGAGGAAATCTGAAATTTTTGTTTAAACTTTACAGTCAGCTAAATTTTTTACGCCATACATTCTTCATTCGGAAAAGAATCTTCATCTGCTCGTCTGACGTTTGTGACCGTTGCGATATCATCGTCACCGTCAGTAGAGAAGTCATTGGGTTATGACTTACTAGCCATACTCTTCATTCGGCTGAGCATTTTGCATACGAAATTCAGGTTAAACCAGAGCTATATTTCGCTCAAAAAAGAGGAAATCAAAAAATACTCAGGAATCGCTGAAGATAAGTATGAGAAAGTTATACCAAAATAATAGTCCCATTTGAAGAAACAAAGTAGTTACTGCTTTTTGACATAAGCGCCGAAAATATTCTAGATCGATAAAGCATCTGTTCCTCTCCCGGAAAACAAATTTTCAATGAATTCTTGCTTTCCGTTTTCCGTGAACGTCTATACTCTGTTCAAACTTAAGCGAGAACAAAAAAACAGGGTTCTGGCAGCGGTTGGAGGGCCTTCAGATAGTTACTTTTAATCAAGAGTCGAATCGAGGAGATTTCATACAATCGTTCAGTTTTAACTGAATGGAAAGCACCCAAATCTAGTGTTTCCCGGAATTACTTTGTGACTTTTCCACTTTCGACCCAAATCTCTGAAACTCTGGTGTTTCCTGGAATTACCTCAATCTCGAGCATAGTTCTGGGTACGATCCTGGCAATCTTTAAGGTCGGTCGAAAGGAGCGTTGTTATGACCCTTTGACCAATACGGGCATACATATTGAACAGAATATAGCCCTATCAGAGCTGCCAACCGTACTATAATTATAGTATGATGCCTAAAACCGTCTCACACATCTTTTTTTCTTCAGGGCATGAGCAGTTTGCTTCAGAAGGAGAAGGGCCAAGTGAAGATTATGTCAAAACCAGTGATGACAATCAATTTGACCTTTTTAGAGTAAGAGCAAACTGCAGGAAATAGAGTCAAAAGATGGGACCTAAACTGTCAGAGCGTTGGAGGTTCTATCAATTGCGTAAAGCAGGACTTTGCACGTGGTGCAGAAATATGCTTGAATGAATTATGATTTAAATTTAAGAGGGGATGGTGAGCTCATTCATAGAAGTCTATTGTCGAAATGATGTATTGTCTACTGGTGAAATATATAGGTATGTACGAGTAAAAAACTCTTCGTGTTTATATGTATATTTATAGTTGAATGTTACTAGCACAAAAGTATAACGAAATTTTTTTCTTGAAACATTATTTGGGCTGTTTCCATTATCTATATCACGGGTGCCATTGAAATACGAACGGGAAGAATACCAACTCCCTACTGAAACTCGTTGACAGTGTTTGCAGCTAGCAACATACTAATAAC
Organism: Hippodamia convergens; assembly: GCA_038502775.1. Taxonomy (NCBI): domain Eukaryota; kingdom Metazoa; phylum Arthropoda; class Insecta; order Coleoptera; family Coccinellidae; genus Hippodamia; species Hippodamia convergens. The sequence goes on along the minus strand of CM076607.1, from coordinate 140,077,751 downwards.
AGCACCGGTAGCAATATCGGAACTAATTCTTAGTGGCTGAAGATATTCAAAATTTAATCGTTTTTTGTGCATCTCAGCAAAACTGCAACGTCGTACTAAATCAAAGCAAAACTAATTGAATATTTTCAATTGCAGCAACAGCGATATACTATATTACTCATAAATCAATAAATATGAGGAAAAAAATTTCGTGAACGAGATATTCTTGATAATGGTGTATTTGTTGAAACATTATTTGGGCTGTTTCCATTATCTATGTTGTTGGTTATTACCGACGTTTCGGCAAGCATTCGCCTGCCGTCTTCAGGGTGTTGTTGGTCCTGAGAAGGACCGGTTGTTGCCAAACTTGTTCTGTCTGGACTTGTGCGCTCCATACCGGTCCTTCTCAGGACCAACAACACCCTGAAGACGGCAGGCGAATGCTTGCCGAAACGTCGGTAATAACCAACAACATAGATAATGGAAACAGCCCAAATAATGTTTCAACAAATACACCATTATCAAGAATATCTCGTTCACGAAATTTTTTTCCTCATATTTATTGATTTATGAGTAATATAGTATTTCGCTGTTGCTGCAATTGAAAATATTCAATTAGTTTTGCTTTGATTTAGTACGACGTTGCAGTTTTGCTGAGATGCACAAAAAACGATTAAATTTTGAATATATTCAGCCACTAAGAATAAGTTCCGATATTGCTACCGGTGCTATTATTAGTATGCCGCTAGCTGCAAACACTGTCAACGAGTTTCAGTAGGGAGTTGGTATTCTTCCCGTTCGTATTTCAATGACACCCGTGATATAGTTTGGAAAGTAATATCTGCCCAAGCAATGCATCATTAAAAAAGTGTTGTTTGTTTCTCATTTGTAAACGTCAGTTTCCAAGTCACAATATTAATCAAGAAAGTTTATTTTATAAAGTCACTAACTTGTAAAACTGAAAGTTAACTTACAAAATGTTTACGAGTTAATAGTATCATTCACATTAGAAAATTTTGTTTTATCGTCTTATATGTTGAAAATCATGGTACAATTGTTATTTCCAGTAACACGGATTTTTGATGATGAAAGAAATGATACTGATGATGATGAACCATCAGAAAATGCTGAACTCGAGGACTGCAGAACATTTGGATTTTCCTTACCAAATTATTTGCTAGACATTTCGACTTTTTTGTTGACCTAATCATCGACATAACTCGTTGCAATTTCGGTGCTCTTTCACCCTCCTGCAGTGCTAAAATATCTCCACCGCAACCATAGTGGATGCAGTTCTGCTAAAAAAATGGCCGGTGTATAACTCTGGGTCTTTCAAACCTGAATATTTCGCTATTTGCTTTGGGACACCACCTATAGTGTGCTGGCCAGCATTAAGGGAAATGCACTTTCCATGTCGGTATGTCAGAAAAACATCTGTTCCAGGAGACCGAAGATTCACATATTTTCTGTATAACATGCAGGGCTTGAAGCTGCAGCCATCATCGGTTATGGTGAATCTTCTTGTTGTTGAATTTTATGTTTGCAACATGTCACAATAACGTGATACCTTGGCCTTTTTGGCGTACAACGCTCATTTTTTCGTTTCAGAAACGCTATTACATTTTGAAATCTGCAAATGACAACTAAAAGTCATAATTTTCAATAAATTTTTAGAGGAAAACAAACCTGCAAACAGGGGCATTTTCTTTCATTTACAAGCAGCTTTTCAGCATAAAACATTTCGCTCATAAAGTATTAGGGCAGAATCTAGCTGATGATTGATTCAAGTAGACCAACAAAACATCTACAGTTACCGCTATCACACTATTTTTGTTTTGCCACTTTTTGAAGTCGTCGTATTCTCGCTTGAAGCTGATTTTGGAGGTAATAAACTTGATGCTACACTGCTGACTGCCTCAATTTTGGTACATTCATTTCAGCTTTCGCCAAAACAAATGTGAAGAAAAATAAACAGATCTGTTCATAGCAACGCTCCCATAGCTTATGACATTTGCGACCAATTATTAAATTTTTTTGGAATTTATCTAACCCTTTTACAAATCAGAAACAAATAAAATATAAAACAATACACGCAAGGTATCGGGTTTTACTGGCTCAAGGAGGTAACTGACTCGCCTGCGGCTCTCCAGTTATATCCTCCATTCGCCAGTAAAAACCCTCCTACCTTGCTAGTAATGTTATATACTATAACGTCAAAAAATTGTAGGTACCTATAAACTGTTTACACTGAATAATTGAATTATAGTTATTTCATCATGATGTCAGAAACATTATGCTTATTTCATTGATGTGACATTCATATACTACAATTTATTTTCGAAAAACGTGTTCTACAAAAAAAAACGACCGAATTGTTGTTCTACAATGTCGAAATACTTTCATCTGAAGAACGAATATGATAGAATGCAGAATATGATTCATTACACAGGAAAGAATTTTCGTGCTTCTACAAGTTCCAGTGAAAAGTGGAGCCTCTGCACGAGCACGGAATGATTAGTTTCTGTACTGGTAATGAAGTTCACTATTTCGTGCCCTTTTGAACGTAATAACGCTTTCGTCAGGCACGATATCAAGTCCATTTTCAACATCTTCTTTACAACGTCGTCATGAAGGTGTAAACAAAATTGAGTTCATTAGGAATTTTTTCGCAGATGAACGAACCCTTGAATTGGACTAGCCATGGAATGGAACGCAAATCTTGGAAAATTGATGTATATTAATTCCGTTATAGTTTCTGCATTGACTTTATCGTGACTTTTTCTCAATATAGGTAATTTCATTTCATAAATTCATGGAAGAATGTCAATGCCTCCGGCACTTCTTTCATAGATAACTTTTCTCTGTCGCAAAAGTTCAAATGTGGAAATCAAGATGCTGGAAGTCACAATCGTCACAAAGTTGACAATTTTGAGAACTTTAAAACTGAATGTTTCTCGAATTGTAACTAACACAAATTTCGAACTTGATTTTTTTCAGAAATAAAATTATTCAATTCAAAGAGAGGTATAGTCATTGACACCCCGATAGTGATTGACACTCTAATCACTTAATCCGTCGTAATAACATATTGGTATCTACCAGCGATTTTTTTCTTTTACCCACGTATGCTCGAAGGTCCAACACTCATTCGATCAAAGTTTTAATTCAGTAATTTGGCCCCCGCTCAGATCGTTATGAGATATTTGGCGCGAAGTCGTATAGTAATAACGTTTGTTAAGGAAAGTGATTTCACATATGCAAGTTTTTTAGTCTTTGAAAGATTTCAAAGATTGGATATTGATATAACCGCACCCTTCTTTGCTGTTTCCTTTCATAATAAATCGCATGTCAATGACTATCTTGTTTACATTACATCGGAACAGCTATTGACATAGGGTGACTATCACTGTCTCAAAGCATCACATTTTGATATTCAAGTTCATCACGTGTTTCGAAATTAGGAATGTAACTGATTAGCTTTTCATTGTGTTCGCTTAATTTCGGATCGACTAAACACTGGTTGACACCATGTCAATAACTATTTGCTAGGGGGTGTCAATCACTGAATACCCCGAGTAAACTACCCTACAGAGTGTTCTTGATAGAGACCTCAATGAACATAGGAATGTTCCAAGAACGTTGTATTTTTTAGGTGACTTCACTTATTTTCATCGTTGAAAAAACTGGAAAATGTCTTGAGGAAATACGTTTCGTTTTCGTTTCATGCGGTAACGTTTTTTTAACGTTTCTTCAAGGTGAATTCAACGTTGCAAGACTAATTAATATCATGAATAACATACCGTTATGAAACGTTATTATTCAGTTTGAGCGTAACGATGTATTTTCGTTCGGAAAATAACGTTGCTGAGTAACGAGTTCTCAACCTTGATGTATATTTCAGAATGTCATATATATAAAACGTTTATTTTGTGCGTTGAGGTAACTTTGATTTCAAATATCGAATGAACCATTATTCGAAATATTTCTGAATCGATATTATTTATATTTCAATATAATGCTGAATTGGAAAATAATAAAATTTCAATTTATACAGGGTGTTTCCTTAACATGCGGCAAAAATTCAGGGGGCTGTTCCTTGGACTATTCTAAGAATATTTTGTCCTTTGATGATTTTTGAAAAACCTCTTTGTTTCGAAGATACAGGGCAAACAAAATTTTAGATAATAACATTTTATTATGAAAAATTACATGAAAATTTAACTTAACCTACAAAAACTGTTGAAAATGACCACCACCAGCCAGCATACAAGCATCCAATCTTCTCCTCATTGTCTGCCGAACCCTTTCAAAAACACCAGGATCATTTCTTATTAAGTTACACCCAGCAATGATCCGATTTCGCAAGTCTTCCACATTTTCTACTGGAGTGGTATAAACTGGCCGTTTTTTATAGTTGTCAAACACATTTAAAAATAAATTGTACCTACTTAGTAAACACAGTGCGGTACGCATTTTTATTTATACTATTATCAATTTTAAAAATATGAAAAATGTTGTTCGCCCTGTATCTTCGAAACAAAGAGGTTTTTCCAAAAACATCAAAGGACAAAATATTCTTAGAATAGTCCAAGTAACAGCTCCCTGAATTTTTGCCGCATGTTTAGGAAACACCCTGTATAGTGATTGTATGTAGCATCATTTATTGAATTTGCAGTGTTTTGTGATTGAATAAATTACCTGTTTCTAAGTTATCAAATTACATAAAACTACAAAACGAAATAATCTGTTACTCTATTCCCTGAAAAAAAAACCTGAGTAATATTTTTTTTTTAAAAACGCCTTCGTCTTCGACTCCGATTCTTGTTGTCAAGAACACTGTTGTTGAAATATCACTTGTCAACGAGTTTTTTCAAAAAATGAAATGCCCTTACTGAAGAATATCCAAAAGAAGAAATCGTAATTGTTTATTCGAAATGTTTTAGTCCAAGAGCTTGTGAACCCTTCGAATAACTTTCTGTCTGCTGTTAATTCTTATAGTATTAGTTCATAGCATGCTGAGGACGCAAATCATAGCCCATATCTTTGAAAGTGTTCCTTTTTTTTCTTTCTTATAGGGCCCGAGAAATACCTAATAACATTTTGAAAAAGAGTACATTTCGTTTTCACCCTGTATTCTAGAAAGTTTTGCAATATTTCTGTTCATGGATTCAAAAGATTCACGAAAAAGTGACACAGGGACTCGAAAACCGCATGTCTCTATTTTCAATAACAGCTAAGATATAGTGCAGTCTCAACCAATTCAAGACACAGTGTACTACGCTTGAAACGACTGTACTATATGATGGAGAAATTAATCATAAAATATAAGATGATGATGAAGATTAATAATAAAGTTTATTTATCATTCCCTCAGACGAACACATATATAAATTTCAGCCTCACGGAAAAAATTTCATTTTTGTTCATATCTAAAACTCTTTTCCAGTAGCCTGGCAGGTACTTGTGCTTGTCAAAATCGCCGGTCAAATTTTTATAAACCCTTCAATGAATAAACAAAATTGTATGCAAGTTTCAAGCTTACAGGAACAAGTTTCAAACATATATGGGTTGAGGACGTGCAGGGTTGAGGGGTGACAGGTGATGATTTCCGTCATCAGCATGCTATGTACTTCCACTATAAGAATTTTTAGCCTTACAGACGAAATGTGACTTGAAGGGTTCACTTGCCCTCTTACTATTTGATTCTTCACGCATTCAAACCTATGCCATAGGAAGATTAATCAAAAACAAGAATGTTGCACGAACGCAAAGCATTCATGAATTTAATTCCTTACATCATCCACATACTTGCACTTAATCAAAGTATAGAAAATAATGAGATAACCGTATATTCTGGATCATTTAAAATAGTTATTTATAATATGAGTGCGAAAGGCATTGATATTCTTATAAGAGTTCAGAATTCCAAAACTCGCCAGGTCGTAGCTCGTTTTAGAATGAACGAGTGATAGAATGAGCCTTCTGTACGAGTGTCATATTTAATTTTTCTCTAATTCGCTGAATTTTTATCGAAATTGATGAAATATTGCCGTAAATATCGTTAAATAATTTTTGCTTTGAAAAATATTGATTGGCAGAACTGTTTTCTATCTCCTGAAATTTGACAGATGTTTAATGAATCCGGCCAACATAATATCAATAAATATTACTGAAAACAGAGTTGGAATGAAATTAGAATGTGATATTCTAACATTATTTCGTTGTACGAGATGTGGCAGAATGAACGGAGAAACATCAAATAAATTGTGTAGCAATTTGAAACACGCCATGGGCCTTTCTATGAGAGAAAACAATTGGTACGGGCTCTTGAAAACTCCGAAATTTCTATTTCATTAAATACCCCACAGTATTGAAAATCTAACCCTCGATGTGAACGCTCTTGCTCTTTCGTTTGAAGTCATCTGATGCCGTAGACCACCGTTTCTAAAATCCAATTATTCGAATGCTTGGGAAAAACGGAATTGTGAATGGATGTTCCATCAGGAAAAGATCGATCTACCCAATTAGATCACGTTATGCATTTTCAGAACAAGATGGAGTCCTATCTCCTCATCAAAAAGCAGCCATGGGTGGATTCGGACTGCAATTATTTTTTCAGTTGAACGATAAGAGAATATTTGATTCAGGATTAAATTAACGTATTCACTTCCATCTCATTATCATGGGATACGGACAAAAATTTATGCTAGGTAGCCGTTGCAGAATCTTTGTCCGGTTAATGCGACCAATATCATGCTGAGAATAGTTAATTAAAATGTTGTAGATGAATGGTAACAACATAAACAAGAATTGAGAGGATCCGGTTGATAGTCCAGTCGAAAAGTCAAAGGAAAGGACAAGCAATCAAGAAACACGTAACGAAATTGAAACAAAAAGTATCAGGAAATGTAAGGATAGCGATAAGCAACTAGATGATATACAGAATGAACATAAACAAATCATAAGCGATGGAACAAATGGGTACCTACTGGGACACACAAAACAATAAACGAGACAGTTTGTTCTGGAATTAAAGCTCCAAAGCAGGTTAACATTATGGGTGCACCCCGAAAACGGTGGACATACGGGGTGTTTCATTGGTGGATAACGATAACCTGAGCTAGAGCTAGAGGTGAATCCAAAAAAGTTGAATAAATTTCGAAAAAAACTTAATAATTGGTCGCAAATGTCGTAAGCTATGGTAGCGTTGCCATGAACATGTCTGTTTATTTTTCTTCGCATTTGTTTTGGCGAAAGCGAAAATGAATGTACCAAAAGAAATTTTTGAGGCAGCCAGCAGTGTAGCTGTAATAAATGGGGAAAATGGTAATTTCCTCATTAAAAATGCAATATTGAAACCTCTCAATACGGCACTGTATCCGAGGAATGCATAACGATTCCACGGCTACGCACCATCAATCAATCAGCACGCACTAAAATAAATCCGTTCAGCGCAGTCTAACTACGAGACGCAAAGAAATCAATCTGTGACAAATATTAACTATTCACCCCGTCATGATAAATATTCGAAAACGGTCGTTTTCGAATAGTTTATTATAAATAAAAGTTGTGGATTTATTAGAGTTCATGATCCTCAAACTCATGAAAACTAACACTTCCACACTTAAGAAAAACATAAGAAGGTATTATTTACGATTATGGGTCAAAAAGGGTATCTAGGACCGTGGGACTCGAAAACGACAAACTGGCATCTTTTTTGATCCTCCCACAAAGAGGAAGAACCTTTAAAAAAAATGAATCTTATTGGTAATGCCAACTTCTGAAGGGGGGAAGAAACACCCACAAGTAGAGGAATAGTTAATTTTTATCGTCAAGGGATAAGCAGTACCGTCTGGGATAAGGACCAAAGGGGTCATCGACGTGCTCGCGGAGTTCGGCTCGCGGTGTGATTTTGGGAGTAAAATAGGAAATCTCAGAGTCAGTTTTAAGTCTCAAGCGGAGACTTGTAGATTTTGTATTGTTAAGTCACGTATTCGTCGGTAAATCACGACACCGAAACGGAAGTGCGTGCACGGAAGTTGATCAAAGAGGAAGGATCGTTGCGTGGATACCAGTGGAGTAAAGCCGAATTATTAGAAAGAGATCAAGGTCAGAATTTTCCAATTTTTTTTTTGAGAATAGTCAAGTTCAAAAGTCTTGTCATCTCTCATCTCCCATCTGCTCACAACTTAGATTTCCTTAGTGTTAGGTTATTTTGAATTTTCTGTAATTAAGTAACCCAGGGAACAGGGAAACTTACATTTTCTTCATTAAATTTTCTTATACAATCTGAGGTACAGACGTAAGGATTACTTTGTTACCTCAGTATATTTTGTAGGTATTTTGGAAAATAGATTTTTTTTTTGTTAAGTTATTTCAATAGTTTCAATTATTCCTAAAACTGAGAACTCTCTAAAAGAAAAATAACACTAAGACCTTCTCAATTCTGCAGAAGGCCGTACCCACTCAAATTTTGTTTATTGGACTGACATGAAGCCGCTCTCATACGTCAGTCCCCTTAACATCTAGACAATCCTTTATGAACAAAGTCATTTTTATACGAAAAGGACAATGTTCATATAAAGGGCTCTATTATATAGCATCAAGTTTATTACCTGCAAAATCAGCTTCAAGGTACGAGCGAGAATACGACGACTTCCAAAAGTGGCAAAACAAAAATACGAAACACGAAAATATGAGCGTTCTACGCCAAGAAAGGCCAAGGAATTCAGTAAAGAAGAGGCTGAACAATTTCTCCTGATGACCAGTGGGATTTTTGCATGTTGTCGATGGGACGAAATTCTCTCCTTAAACATGAATGATGTAGAAGATATTGAAAAATACGTTATTGTGACATTGCGGCAAACGAAAAATTCAACAACAACGATGATGGCTGCAGCTTCAAGCCCTGCATGTTATACACAAAATATGTAAATCTTCGGCCTCCTGGAACAGAAAGCCTAAGATTTTTTTTGACATACCGTCATGGAAAGTGCATTTCCCTTAATGCTGGCCAGCATACTATTGGTGGTGTCCCAAAGCAAATAGCGAGATATTCAGGTTTGAAAGACCCAGAGTTATACACCGGCCACTCTTTTCGCAAAACTGGAGCCACTATGGTTGCGGATTCGGGTGGAGATATTTTAGCACTAAAGCGTGCAAGAGGGTGAAAGAGCACCGAAATTGCGATGAATTATGTCGATGAGTCGGTCAAAACAAAATCGAAATGTCTATTTGGTAGTAAGGAGAGTACAAAATGTCCTGCAGTCCTCGAGTTCAGCAGTTTCTGAGTCAACGGATGGTTCATCATCATCAGTATCAACTCTTTCATCATCAAAAATCTGTGTTACTGGAAATAACAATTGTACCGTGATTTTCAACGTATATGACGATAAAACAAAATTTTCTAATGTAAATAATACGACTAACTTGTTTGCAAGTTAACTGTCAGTTTTCCAAGTCAGTGACTTGATAAAATAAAATTTCTTAATTAATATTGTGTTTTTGGAAAATGACGTTTACAAATGTGAAACAAAAAAATATAGAACCATAACAATAATTTCATAAGAGAACCTAACCTTTGACATTGATAGGCTGCTCGTTGTATTGATCTCATCGTCTCGTGGCGTGCTTGACGCGGAAACTATGAATTCGAAATGAGGTGTTTGAATTGGTGGCTTGGCAGAAATTGATCGAAGAAAAGTATATTTCATTTTTGATAGGTCACGGTGCAGTTATTTCGTTTCGTTTGTTTATCGCTGCAACAAGATTCACAGGCGCATCTGGAGCTGACAGACGTTTTGAAACTTGACTTGTGCACTGATTGCTTTCTGAGTTTTCTCTTGATGTTGAGGAAAAGTTCTTCATATTCTGTGAAGGATAAAACATGAAGCAGTTTACTACGAGTTAGTGATCTGGAAAACAGAGGCTGGTTTTGAGGTGATCCAGTCCAAGATTCCCACTGAAATAAATGTTCTGAAATCAATCAGCAGGAACGTAAAATCATTAACTCAGGGCAGAATTCAAATGATTGGGAACAGTTTCAAATTTGGATTGGATAAAAATTCCCAGGACTACTCGTTCAAATGTTGTGCCCCATTGAGCAATTACTAGAAGTAAAAATTGCAGAGTTCGACTAGGTCTTCTGAAGGTTGAGTATTTAACATGATTAAAGAGGCTGTTGATTGCCAAAAATCTTCAAAACCGAGGCTAACAGAGGTGACTTTCATGAGCTCACCTAGAAACAAAGTTCAAACATTATCCAATATCGATTTATAACGTCACTAGCTGGCCAGCACAACTTCGTCTGCGGAAATCGGCAATCGGAATTATTTTAATTATTCATTATTTTCCCACTATTTTTTTAATCTTATCTTATTGATATTGACTACTAAGATCATTAGACATATCTTCAAAAACGAGAAATCTTGAAGGAACCTGAATCCTGATTGCAACACCAATTATGTTTCCCTAACTATTGGTAAATAAACGTCTAACTCATACTTGAATATACAATTCAATAATCAGACAACCACCTCGACGGTTCACCCCCCATGAAACGCAAAATGAAGGCAGTCGCCAACGATATCTCCTCTATGTACAGTCCAATGAATCAATGCTGAATCATTCTTAGGGAAATTAATTCAAGCTCTTAGTCTTAAATCAAATGCACACGCATGATAAATGCGAGATATTATTATGCTCATGCATTTGATTCAGGTTCAAGTGCTTGAATTAGTTCCGAATTTAGCGTAGTGGCAAGCGGCCCTAAGATCAAACTTATATCGTGATAACTATTGAAAGACAAAGCGTCGGCCTAATTTGTTAACCTTCCAAATCCATTCTGAAACAATGGACAGGTTGATGAATTAGGCTGACGGCTGTCAAAAGTCATCTACTTTGAAAACTGAAAATGACAAAAGTATTTTTTATGATCGCTTCCATATGATAAAGATAACTATATTGTCGTAGATTTCTATTCAGAACTTTTTAAACAGAAAAATCTATGGTACATTATATTCATGTATCATCAAGTGTTAAGGCAGCGTACGTCTTGATTGCTTTTGAAGAGCATCTCTTAATAGTTTTTCGTTGTATTTAGGCCAATTCACAAAATATTAAATAACTCTCTATACGTTATTCTGGTATATAAACTATGTTGATGTGATGTTTCTTCCGAATCTTTTAAGCAGTTCTCACCTGAAAGAGAAACAAACATCCATACTCAGATCCTCACGAACTTTCGCATATCTCAGCGCACCGTAAAACTTTTCACGGTGTGAACCCACGAATACGGGTTCAATTTGGTCACTCTGATTAGACATGTTATGACAGGTTCTCCAGAACGGTAGAAACAATTTAGTGAAAGAGGTGTGTGTCCTGAAATATTTTAGAATCATAAATGAAGGTCAACTTAGCTTATATCTTCACACAAAATTTGAAATTGTTATCTCTTCATAAACATGTTGGTCCTATCTTGAAGAGCCATCTATGTGAAGATCTTTACACATCCACAGGAGGTAATTTGCTTGCCGAAATAATTCATCTTAAGACCAGTAGGGTTTTTCACGCGAAAGTAAACACACTCAGTTTTTTCAATATTTAATATACGAGCATTGGAGCGACACCAGTTCTCAAACTCACCAATCAGCTGACCACATAGAGACAATATTTTCGAATCATTACCTATACATGATGCATGCAGAATACTTATTAAAAAGCCTTTCAAATACCAGTTGGTCATCTAATTTTACCTGTGAAGAAAATCGAAAAGCACAATGCAGGGTAATATTTTTTAACCAGCACCCATGCTTCTTGAAATATCATTCAGCAACGTGTTTTTTCGATTTTTTTCGGAGAAACCAAATGCCCTCCTAATATTCCTTACTATATAAAAAATTCGTAATGGATTATTCGAAAATTTGATTCTTCAGACATTCATATTCCATAGGATGGTTAATTGAAAACAAAACTTCAGCTGGAAAGCAACGCAGTTGTGAATGTTATTCCTCACATCATCTACAAACTTGCAGTTTATCTGAGTATAGAAAATAATGGGTTTATTATTCATTCTGCACTATTTTATTGATTCAGAAACACTATATAAAGTGTGATGTGATTCGACACACGCCATATGCCGGTTTATAAGACAGGGGACAAAACAGGCCTTCCGAATTTTCTATTTCATTGAATTCCCCACAGTCATGTCGCTATTAGAAATTGGACTCTCGATTTGAACGCTCTCGCTCTTCCGTTTGAAGTCTTCTGGTTAAAGCCGTAGACCACCGTTTCTAAAATCCAATTCTCCGAATAGGTTGGGGAAAAACAGGATTGTGAATGGATGTTTTATCGGGAAAAGATTGATCCCTCCAATTAATTCACTATATACATTTTCAGAACAAGATGAAATCCCATCTCGTTATTAAAAAGCCTGAAATAATTTTTTCAGTTGAACGATGTGAAAATATTCAATGGAGGGTGAAATTAACCTTGTCACTTCCATCTCATTATCATTAGATACGAACGAAAAAGTGTTCAAAAACATCAATAGTATTAAGTAATGTACAGGGTTGTCAGATTTCGTTCATTCAGTACATCTCCCAAATTAAAAGCGATAAAACGTGTCGAGAAAGTTTCTACAGTGTCTAGTTTCCATGCTACAGTGTGATTCTGGAACTCTGTCAATTATTATAATTCGCTATAACTTCTTCAGTATTGTGACTATTTTCGAAACAAAAACATCTTGAGGTCGGTTTATTCAGTATTTTCAGCGGTGCTATCAAAAATTCAGTGCAGACTGAAATTTTTCAATAGACTGAATGATTTTTTTTGTGCGAAACATAGCTTTGGTTAAATATCCATTACTTTCATAATGAAAATGTTTCGAAGCTGAAATTTCGTAATCAGAATGTACTCGTTACGAAATAACGTAACCGAGTTATTCAAAATTCAATGGTTTTCGAGACCTATAAAAATGGATTTAAGTGCACTTTTTTTAATGGAATGTCATTTTTAGTTTGAGAATTACTGAAAAATAATTGGATTCCAGTTTAACACAGAATCTCACACTCTAGGTATAGAAATATGATGTTTTATTTGAAAGGAAATTCAAATTTCTTTCAATAATTATTGAAATATACAGGGCATCTAGTTTGAAAAATGTACTTTCAACCGTTATTGTATGTTTTGATAAACCATGGAATTTTAATGACCCTGTTTGAAAAGGAGCGTATTTCGTGACTCCTGATTCTTAGCATTCTGCATACGAAATTTCAACTTCCAAGATTCATAGTATGGCAGTTATGTGTTATGTACACGAAAAAAAAAGAATCATTAAATTACTCAGAAACTACTGGAGATAAGTATGAGAAAGTGCAAGATAATCGCATTACTAGAATGAAACGAAAATATTCGTACGTACATTTGAAATAACCAAGTAGTTACCATTTTTTGACTTAAGCGGCAACACCGCAGCAATGAAAATATTTGAGATGGAAAGAGCATCTGTTCTCGTCCGAGAAACCAAATTCTCAATGAATGCTTGCTTCTTAAACGTCTAACGTATCATTGACCGTGGACCACCCCTTAGAAATATAAGGTAAGTATAAAAAAAATTAGCTGGTTAGTTACAAGCAGCTCATGACGTTATTTTCACTCATAGTAAATGCCCGAAGTGGACTCTACCAGTTTCTCATTGCAAAACTCACGTTGAGTGTGAAGCTCTGACAGGACCGTAGCCAGAAAGTTTTTTGGTAGGGTTATTTTGGATGAAAACGTATGGGTATAAAATAATTCACGGATTTAAACACAGATTGATTATATTTAGATAGTTTCGGGAAGGAAGGATAGGGGGCTTTTGCCCCTTATACCTCTCTACCTACTTACCTGAGCTCTACACATACGCATATTAGTCACAAATTTATTTAATCACTATCACAAATTGAAAATTTTGTAATTTCAGATTTGTAAGATCAACATGGAAGGTTCAGTAGTGTGACGAAAATTTTAATGGAATGATTGAATTATGTTCCTGTGTTCATGCATTTCGAATAAAAATAGAAAAAACTTCCTATAGGCCTAAGGTGGTCATTTTCAAATCAGCAGTCAAAATTAATTTTTTTTAGTACGGCACCAGAAATTTGATAATGAATAGTTCAAGGCTTTCACGACCAGATATACTGGTATATACCAGAAATATGATATTCTGAATACTCAGTCCAATACATGCTGACAAGAGTTCCAAGTACTGAAAAAATCATTAAATTCTGTTTCATGGTATAAGAAATATAGTCGAGTGAAATTTAGGTCAGAATGAATAAAACATCCTGTATATTGGCCTATTAGACGTTTCCGGAGAACTGGACCTATTTGAAATCTGAAAATTGGGATTATATTATTGTCTGACATTATCTACCGATCTTAAATATTTTTGGATCCTGACCAGTTTCCAGTTATGCAGGGAGTGAAAAAAAAATTTCAAGAATTTGACTGAATCCTGTTGGACCTAATTCATTCTGTTGGCTGGGAAAGGACCAATAGCAATTGGAAGTTGTGAACAGAATAACGATCTAGAGAAATACTCCTTGATGCAAGCACAGAGAAAAGTCTTACATCACTACTTTTAGTACTGTACTGTAATGAAACTCATCACAGCATTGTTTCAGTTATATTTTTCGTTTTGTAGGTGTCAGTACTGACCTCCGATCGAATAAAGTTTCGAATCAAACAACGATACCTGTTCAAAATGATAATGATAATGACATTCTTTTCACAAAGCAGAACCCTACATTTGTTTCTGAGCTAGACGAAGACGATATTCAATTTAATGCTTATGAGAAATTTTGTGCCCATCATATCAGTTTTATACAGAAATTTTGTTCCTGTTTTTGACAGTCTCGTCGCCATCTATGTGTCACATGTACGAAAAAATAATGGTGGTTGGTTCAAGCACTACATGTATAGGGACGTTTCGTATACGTTACGACGTCTATATATCTTTTGCAACATTCATTTGTGTCCTCATGTTTTCATTTGGTTTGTTATTGTATATGGGTTTTCTACTATATTTTGATGTGTTTAATGAAGATGGTAAGATTTTCATTATATTTATGTTTCATCACATGAATATATTTTATCGGCATTGTTGACATTTTGTGTTCTGGTAAGTTGCAGCTTCAATTCAGATTTTTTAATTTGTTGGTCGCTTTTGTTTTTAGAATAGATTGATGATTGCATCAACTTGCCGAAACGAATTGTACATCCTGTTACGAGAATAAACAATTGTTGATTTTCAATGCTGAAATCACTCAAGATATTCATGGAAATATTTCACTCATTTCAGTAAAAATTCCGTTAATCAGAGGAAAATGTATATTACATTTTTTTAAATCTGATTTGTTCCTGAAAACTTTGTGCCTAAAGCTCCGTTTTGAATTCATTCCAGAGGTGGTGTCGAGCCTTTTCAATGTACCAATTAGCTCGGCTTGCACAAACTCAATCAGTTAAATGTCCATCTACCTTGAACCAACTCCGAATGGAACGAAATGAAGATTAAAGAAACCGTGCAGTAGCAGGAAATGATTGAACTTCAAAGTGACCCGCAAGTTTTGGTAGCTCGAAAAGACCGCAATGTAACGCCATCGTGATTCGGAATAATAATCAAGGACCGGTTATACAGAATCATGTATAATTGAATGCAGATTTAAATGAGGCTGAAAGGGAATATTTCCCTGTCCCAGTTACGTGAGCTGAAATTTGATTATCCATCAATTCGTTATTTACTGAGGGCGTTCGGTGAAATCGGATAACTGCCCTAATGAAACTCAGAAGACATTAACGGCCTTCTTGATCGCCTCTTTTGAACTGCGGGAGTCACGCATCCATTTAGCTTCAGCCTAGGCTTGGGCGTATGAACTCATTTTTTCATTTTTTCTCAATAGAAGGATGATAGTATATTCTAAAACAAGTTGCAGAATGAGCTTCTTTTCCAACATGAATGCGAAATTCGATAGCTTGAGTGTTGGAATTGCCTTCTGCAACGAGTTTTAGACGATATTTTTTTCATTTCAGTCAAGTTTTGTGAAATAATCCCGAAATTCAAATGAAAATTGAGGTTAGTGATTTTTATATTTCATCTTGGCAGTTGGTGTGACTTACGAAATTTGAATTGATTTGATAAAAATAATAATAATAATAACAATAATTTTTATTAGCATCAGCTATTTTTACATAGAATTATGTACATTTTATTCTTTCATATATTTGATTAAAAGTTTTTTAGAAGTATTAAAGTTGGTATGAAAAGAGTCTTCCGGGCTTATTGGCCGTGGTCCATTAGGAATAATTTCACCTAACGTTTCGCCTACAACTTAGGTAGGCATCTTCAGAGGATTCTCAGTCTAAGGTTGTACCTCGAATGCTGAATTTCTGACACTGGCGCGTTCGAACCGGAAACGTCATCTGCGCGCCGGTTTGTGGCGGGAAAAAGTGGCGCGTCTACGTGCGCGATGCTGATTGGCCCATCGCTCCCGCTTCGTGTCGGCTTGATCTTTGTTTTATCTAAGGTCGGTAACCAGGCGCTATGCAAAAAAGGGGTCTCTTCTTTTCTATTATGTTATTTTTGTGTTTATAAATTTCAATGGCTTCCATGTTCAGCCTGGGATAGTAACTTCTAATATTGGAAATAATCTCCGCTTTTGAGAAATCTATGTTGCCCTCTGAATTTCTTTGGTATTATAGCCATTGGCGATGAATGCATTCTGTAAATGTTCAAGTTCATCCTCCAGAAACGAGGAGTCATCAAAACACTCGTAGAAAGAGCCCGACGATTATGCGTGCCGGAATTTCTGGAGGATGAACTTGAACATTTACAGAATGCATTCATCGCCAATGGCTATAATACCAAAGAAATTCAGAGGGCAATAAGAACAAAAACTTCCACCCGTGATGATAACACATCACAAATTACAGCTAACGGGAGAGCCATCTTACCATACATCTCCAAAGTCACAGATAGAATTGGTAAAATACTGAAAAGGCACAATACGAGACTGTTTATAAGCCGTCACAAAAACTTGGGCAAATGATCAAAACAACCAAAGACAAAGTTGACCCACTTTCACAAGCTGGTATTTACAGAATACCTTGTGACTGCGGCAAAGTCTATATTGGCACAACAAAGCGGAGTATTAATACTAGAATTAAGGAACACGAACGGTGCTGTCGACTGAATCAGACAGAAAAATCCGCACTAGCAGAACATGCGCTAATAGATGGACACAACATAGATTTCTCAAAAGCGGAGATTATTTCCAATATAAGAAGTTACTATCCCAGGCCGAACATGGAAGCCATTGAAATTTATAAACACAAAAATGACATGAGAAGAAAAGAAGAGACCCCTTTTTTGCATAGCGCCTGGTTACCGACCTTAGAAAAAACAAAGATCAAGCCGACACGAAGCGGGAGCGATGGGCCAATCAGCATCGCGCACGTAAACGCGCCACTTTTTCCCGCCATAAACCGGCGCGCAGATGACGTTTCCGGTTCGAACGCGCCAGTGTCAGAAATTCAGCGTTCGAGGTACAACCTTAGACCGAGAATCCTCTGAAGATGCCTACCGAAGTTGTAGGCGAAACGTTAGGTGAAATTATTCCTAATGGACCACGGCCAATAAGCCCGAAAGACTCTTTTCATACCAGTATATCCGGTCGTGAAAGCCTTAAACTAGTATTAAAGTTCTCTGCATCCTTTAATTGTCTAAACAGTTCATTAAATTCTCTGAATCCCCTATCGAAAACAGAAAGTTTCAAAATATTCAAATCATTCCTATCAACATATTCATCACCAGTTTGACGAGTATTATACTCATGAATATCATTAACTGTGATCGAATCCTTAGTTAAATATTCGGGCAACATTCTATTTTTTATCTTATAAACGACTCATGTGGTCTTAAATTTAATTCTTTGCCTAACATTCATCAAATTCATAGTATTCAACATTATTCTTATAGGTGTTCTTTTGTTACAACCTGATACAATTCTCATTTCTCTATTCATGACCTTCTGTAATTCATCAAAACTTTTTTCATGTAGACCAAACATCAATGAAGCGCAGTACTCAACATGGGGAAGGACCATTGTTCTGAACATTGACAATTTACAGTAAAAATCCAACCTATTTTTATATCTGTCAGTGACGTGAATTTTCTGCGACATTTTTTTAGCTACATACTCAGCCTGTTTATCAAAAAACAAACATTCATCTGCAATAACACCCAGATATTTCAGATACCTAACTTTGTCCAATTGTTTATTGTCTATAATAATTGACAAATTTATTACATTCAAATTTTTCAAATTATAAGGTTTTCCTATTATCAATTAACGAACTTCACAAGCAAGCAGCACTGGACCGCTGAATGGGAGAGCAAAGATATCAGGAACTCCTGCCTCATTCAGGATCCAACAGCCAAACCAAATGGTTTCAATCTGCCCCGCAGACAGTGGTGTAACCTGAATAGAATCAGAACGGGACATGGAGTATGCAATAAAACATTAAACCAATGGGGTATCATAGACAACCCCCAATGTGACAAATGCGGAGCAGCCCAACAAACTATCCACCATCTAGCCATAGAATGTCCTCATACCCGTTTCCACGGATCAATAGAGGACATTCATGTCTTAACAAAACATGCAGAGGATTGGCTTCGGCAGACTTCGCTTCGATTGTAGGAGACAGTTTTTTATTTTTTATATCATTTTTCTTTGTGTTTTCTTTCTGACGCAATGTGTAAAGTTCATACGAATATATATATATGAACTTTGATTTAGAAATGTTCACTTCTAGGTCATGATCTGACAACCACATAAATAGATTTCTCTATTTCAGTATCGTAATGAGTTCATTACAGTACTAAAAGTAGTGCTGTAATGAAACTCATTACAGCATTGTTTTCAGTTATATTCTTCATTTTCTGGTTGTCAGTACTGACCTCACATCGAATCAAGTTTCGAATCAAATCAATTCAAAATCCGTGATCTGTCAAATTTCGTATGTCACACCAACTGCCAAGATGCAAAACAAAAGTCACTAATCTGAATTTTCATTTGAATTTCGACAGTATTTCACAAGAATTGACTGAAATAGAGAAAATATGGTCTAATACTCGTTGCAGAAGGCAATTCCAACACTCATGCTATCGAAAACTCGCTCCTTCGTCGCTCGTTTTCGAACTTCGCATTCGTGTTGGAATAGGAGCTCATTCTGCAACTTTTTTTAGAATATACTATTCTCAAATCATGATTCATCATATCAAACAAAATAGCTGAATCATTTCCTGCAACATACAAACATGTGCCATCGGCGATAAACTCAAAACACTATGCAGTATATGGTATTTTATATCATTTATATAAAGCAAAAACAATAAAGTTCCCAAAACTGTCCCTTGTGGTACTCCATATTCTTGTTGAGTTTCAGAAAAACTGTTTCCATACTTAACTTTCTGCTTCCTATCAGTCAAATATGATTCAAACCAGTTAAGTACTTTCCCTTTCAAACCCATCTTTTCCAACTTCTTCAGCAATAGTTTCCTATTTACTGTACAATGTTTCCATCTTCCATTTCTCTCATCCTTAAACAAATTTAGGATACTGGTCTCGCAGGAGTAATTTACTCTGAAACCTGGCTGCATGCTCTCCAGTACCATACATTCATCGCAAAATTTCATCAACTGCTTTTTCACAGCAATTTCCAATTCGATTAGAAACTTGATTCGATCGGAGGTCAATACTGACAACTACAAAACGAAAAATATAACTGAAACAATGATGATGAGTTTCATTACAGCACTTCTTTTAGGACTGTAATGAACTCAATACGATACTCAAATAGAGAATAGTATATTCTGAAACAAGTTGAAGAATGAGCTTCTATTCCAACACGATTGCGAAGTTCGAAAACGAGCGACGAAGGAGCGAGTTTTCGATAGCATGAGTGTTGGAATTGCCGTCTGCAACGAGTATTAGACGATATTTTCTCTATTTCAGTCAAGTTTTGTGAAATACTCTCGAAATTTAAATGAAAATTCAGGTTAATGACTTTTATATTTCATCTTGGCAGTTCGTGTGAATTACGAAATTTGACAGATTACGGAATTTGAATTGATTTGATTCGAAACTTGTTTCGATCGGAGGTCAGTACTGACAACCAAAAAACGAAAAATATAACTGAAACCAAGCTGTAATGAGTTTCATTACAGCACTACTTTTAGTACTGTAATAAATTCATCACGATACTGAAATAGAGAATAGTATATTTTAAAACAAGTTGCAGAATGAGCTCCTATTCCAACACGAATGCGAAATTCGAAAACGAGCGACGAAGGAGCGAGTTTTCGAAAACATGAGTGTTGGAATTGCCTTCTGCAACGAGTATTTGACGATATTTTCTCTATTTCAGTGAAGTTTTGTGGAAAACTCTCGAAATTCAATTTAAAATTCAGATTAGTGACTTTTCTATTGTGTCATGGCAATTGGTGTCACTAACTAATTTTGACAGATTGCGGAATTTGAATTGATTTGATTCGAAAATTGAGTGGATCGAAGGTCAGTACTGACAACCACAAAACGAAAAATATAACTGAAAACAATGCTGTAATGAGTTTCATTACAGCACTACTTTTAGTACTGTAATGAACTCATTACGATACTGAAATAGAGAAAATTTTATTAAAATGCCTAGAACAAGGAATTTATGGCCAGCTAAGAATAGGTAAGGGCAGTTGTCATTTCGAGAAATCGCTAAACCGTACCACAGAAATCCAACTACTCTAATGTTGACAAAAGTGATTTGATAATTTCCAAATCGAAGAAGACTAGGCACCAGACGTCGATGGGGCACAAATGAAGTTAAATATTGACGTCTTACACTTAGAGAACAATTTTAGACAACTCGATCGTTGGCACATGAGTGTTTAGGAGAACAAGACCATCCCATAACTGTCCGGAAAATTTAGCGCTGTATGAAGTTTGTCCGACTACAGTATTATCGACCCCATCTTGGGCCGGCGATGTGGGGCATCGCCGGCAACGATTACAGTGGTGCAAAGAACAACAAAAGAAAGGGCATCAGGTCGTTTTTTCTGATAAATCTCGATCCTTGGTTGCACATGTTGGGCAAAAAAGGGTTAGAGCTTCAATCGAAGTATCATGACAGCGCTGAGTTACTTTCAAGAAATAATAAAGCCATATGTTCTTCCTTGAAATTTCTTCTAACTGTTTCAAAATTTTTTCAACCGCTTTGAAATTTTTCCAACTGCTTCGGAATGTTTTCAACTCCTTTGAAAATTTTCAGACTGCTTCGAATATTTGCCAACTTCGTTCAACATTGGAGAATCAAATCTCATAATAAAGCTTAACTATAAAATTCAAGGTGTTAATCTCAAGTTTTTTATAGTCTAAGGGTCTCCGTGAATCACCCTGTACAGTTTTATAACGTTGTTTAGGCTTTGCTCCATATTGATTTTTAATACAGGAAGGTTGGTCGGATGCCCTACATGAAAATTTTCAATTTGGACTCAATATTAAGGTTTTAGAAGGTCTTACTGATGTGAGTGTTTTTTTTTTCGAAGAATTGCATTAAAGCTTACTTTGATTCATTTCTCCCTGGTTGGTTACAAAGAAATAAAATTGCTCGGTTCGATCCTCTTCTTTCATTCAAGCATTAGCAGTTTGTTTTGCTAGGATTGATTCGAATTTCCATTGAGAATAATACTTCCCTGAAATATTCAGGGGCTTATGTTTTTGCAAAGAGGTTTTTTTGCTCTTTTACCTGAACGACCTCTCGCCTACTGATATTTTGCATAAAAATACCTGCTGGCAACTGTTTGAATTCAGTTTCGTTAGAATTGTTTGTATATTAAATATGTTTTGTCCTAGACCAAAGAAAGCACAACTGTGAATAGACCCGATGCTGTAAAAATGAATTTGAGGAACGTTAGCCATCACATAAAGTGGGTTCTTCATTTGTTCGTTCCCTAACCCAATAAAACTTGCAGTTAACCTGTATAATAATTTATCGAGACGAAAATTAATGAATCATTGAATGATTTATTCGATTTTGAATGATAGTAATTCAGTATGACTCCATAAATGAATCCAAAGTCTATATTTATTCGAGTTGATCTCAGAAAACGTCAAGTCTGATTCATTTCGAGACATCCAATTAATTGTAATCTTAAATTGCATCCGAAGTCTTAAATTATCAATTTAATGGAGTTCCTTAAAGCTGTCTGAGAATACGTACAAATTCCTGGAACCTTCTGGGAAGCGTAAATATTTGAAGGGAGAGTTTTTGAATTGATTTTTTTTCAGTTTCGAATAAAAAAATTTTATTTTCATCCCCGCTTTTATATACTGGGTTTTGGAATTCGAACAAACAATTCGACAAGAATGAATGCAGCCACGAAATAATAGAATAACCAGGGCTGGATTAAGACCACTTGGCGCTCTAGGCATTATAATTTTTTTCGCCTCCTCACATTACAATAGTCATCATTTGATAAAAAACGAACTGGAATTCGCTTCGAATTCTGAATTCATTCGGGCAATTGCCCACTTCGCCCTGGAGTTAATCCAGTCCTGAGAATAACGCGAAATATCTGCAATCGAATATGCTGATGTTGAAGCTTTCATAAAAAAACAGTTTAACATGGCTTTCATGAGCAATGTTCAACATGAATCGATATGCTGTTATGAAGGCACTTGAAGCTCCATTTGAGGTTGCTACAACTGATATAATTTCCACATGAATTTTCCGCAGTTGGGCATTAAAACGGATCCCTTATCGGATCTGAAGCGGAGGTCTATGAGTTAGGTTCATCAATAACTATAACAGATAATTCAACAAGATCAAACAAACAAATTTGAATAAAATCAATGAGTTGGTGGATCATTACACACTGAGTGTTGAAACTCAGGAAAGATGGTTTAGAAACCTGACACAGACGTCGATTCCGGATAATGAAAGGTTGACGCTGTCACTGGGAGCGAAGTTCAATAAGCCAAGTTTATAGAGTATAAATATAGGTTCAAAAGTTAACGGTTTATACTAAAAATATTTAATTAGGGTCCATTTGACGAGATTTTATAGAGATTATTTGTAGGTTGTTGTCAATTTTGAAAAAAATACTTGAAAAAATATTTTTGCTGAATGATTGCATTTTCTCGTATGCGCGTATTTTTCAATGAAATTACTCAAAACCCACAAGAGTAGCACCTAGCTCACTCTATAATCTTTGCTTGTGTGTTTTTCTGTTATGAATTTTTTGCATTCAAAATGCATGTTGATTAATTGCAGAAGAATTAGAAAAAGCGTTCAGATGGAAAATATCATCCTGATCAAAAAGCGGAACCCTGCTTTGATTTTGTCGATCAGGAAGTTTCTTTGAAAGCTCGGGAAAGAGTACTCAATATTATGAAAATTTATGAGAAGTATAATTCGAATTTCGCACCTATTAAAATAATTTTCTGTACTGAATAATGTTTTCAGTAGTGAGAACTATCAAATATCGTAGTCGGATTTTAGTACCACAAATATTAAGGCGTTTCCTATCTTTCTAACTCCATAATCTTCGGTAGTTTGTTGTATTTATGGTTTTCATTTGTCAAGATTTCTATGGATGTGAGAAATGTAAAAATATTATCGCTTGCTAAGTTGTGGAAAGAGAAATGCTATAGAAAAATTCCAACTTAAAATGGAAGAAGAGGAACAGTCGATAGCAATTTCTAAAATATGCCATGACATAGATGAGAGGTCATCGGTTCATGAGTTTCTGAGATTATCATAGAAAATAAGGAACCCTTGGACTTACAGTTCCTTGAATATTTCTGCAGAAAAACTTTTTTCGAATAAACCGATAGTACGAGCAGTTTGGAGTTTAGGCGAAAAATGTGTAGGTCCTTGGAAGACTGAGATTCAACAAAATATGAAATATTCCGATAACGAGATAGATTCTTGAATCTTTCAATACTCGTGAAAAGAAGATTGTACCCCAGCAAAGCATATAACTGAAATGTGAAGTTTGGAATTATGCCTCTTCGTTGAATTCTCATTAATTCATTAAAATCTCACTAATGAGAAAGAATCATCAAAGTAAATTAATTCATAACATCATTTATCTAGGTATGTGGTGTATACAGATACAGACGTCCAAAAATCTGCTTATGAAAATCCATCCTAATGGAATAGACGTCGAATTATTTGACTTTGTACTGATTTAACAGGATTTATGGTTATTTCGACGTGATACATCAAAGGGGATACACTACAAGGCATTTGCTGCTAATTGCGTCAAATCTTCGCTTGGGAATAATAGCAATTTTTTTTTTAATACACCTACTGCTCCCTTATCGGAAATAATTGATTTATTTCAACCTGCTCGACTCTGATCATTGAATGAATTTGTTCGTCGGAGCTGAATAGATGGTCATCATTTCTTGAGGAAAAGTGTTCACTAAAAATTCAGATAATCCGAGATATAAAATGTCATAAATGGCTGCAACTGTTTTTCTCATGAAATCTCGTAGAAAGAATTGAGAACTTTTTAAAAAAGAGTATTATGAAGTCAGTGTGAAAATTCAAGGAAAAATTTCCTTCTTTCATCATCTTATCAGAAAGTTTTATACGCCGATAATTTCTTCATGAAATCAAGAAATATGTCCGGAAAACCGAGCAGGCAATAGACTTTTTCCAGTTAATCAGATATCCTCTATTTCGCGGGTTATTCCTGAGCGGGCCATGTTTCGATCACTTCCGGTAATTTTTGAAACTGTGACATGATTTGAGAGATCACATATGAAATTATCATTTAACAACTGTGACTTGCTTGCTGAAAACATTAGTACGAAAGCTCTCCGATGTGATTTTTAAATTGTTATAATGCAGCCCATTTTCATCATTTTCTAGATGAAAATCCTAATATTTACATAACCAACAAACTAGAAAACGTAGAAGAAATGCATGTTTTGATATTGAAAACTTCTGTATCTTAACATATCACAGTATCGATCACATGATTATAGAATAAAAACAGGCAAGATTGGAAACGGAGGATGTCAATTGAAAACAATGCTTCATATGTAGCGAATCATTGAAATATTTCTGCATCTGGTGAAGAAATCAAATGATTGCATTGAAACACTTACCAACCCCCTACAGAGCATCTATGAGCATGTAATTATTGGAAAATTTTCCATAATTTGAGGAACCTTTGGTGAAAATTTTGACAGATGATCTGAAAAGCATTCAAAATTGAATAGTGCTCACCTGAATATTTTACACAAATATAACAAGAAGTTCAATATTACCTATACTGCCGTGTTAATTGAAAAAGGCACTTTGGAGATATTTGACTTTAAAAAAGAATTTAAATTGAATTAAAATGAAAAAGCAATGCATGATATGACATATCATGAATTGTTCTTCTTCTTCTTCTTCTTCCAGCGTCCATATAGGCACAATGCCTGTTCTTCATCGCAACTCGCTTCATCAAGGTATACCATCCATCCATCGTTTTCGAGGTCTTCCTGGGCTTCGTCTTCCCAATTAAAATTGTTGATGGCACAAAAGTTATCAAAGTCAAATATCTCAAAGGTGCTTTTTTGCAGATACGCCCTTTTCAATAAACACGGCAGTATACTTACACATAAATTATACCCCACAGGATCCACAATTAAGGAAACAACTTCCATTATTGATAGTCAATAAACGTTAAAACTAAAAAATCCCATAGAGCCTACATAGAAAGCTGATGTAAACACTCAACAATACTCCTTTTCGGTAAACAGCTGATCGGCGAATGCAGCGACACCATAAGTTATTATTTTATCTAATAGTAGACTAGGTAAGAAAGCTAAAGAAGTGAGGGGGTGAATTTAAACGGTTCCACATCACGTGAAGAATAACTTTCCAACGCTGCTAACAATCTCAGAATTAAGGCGTGACTGCAAATGCATATGTACATACAAGAAATCAGGGGGGGTAATTTGAGCAGTTGCTTTAATTTGATTTTTTTTCATTTATTTTCATGTTTATTATACAGTTATTTTTGTGCTACAAAAAATTTAAAAAAATATTTATATGTTTTCAGAGAATGAATTAATTCCTAATGATTCATGTAGTTATATATGTATATGGACGTACAAAAATCTGCTTTGCCTTACCAATGGAAGGACTTTGGAAAAACTCACTAGATACGGATTGTAAACATTAGACGGACCCCTGAGATAAGTCGATTTCAATGATACCAAATCTTTTGAAGTATTTTTCTGTACGGATACAACACCCTTCATCCTGGTATGAAAAGAGTCTTCCGGGCTTATTGGCCGTGGTCTATTAGGAATAATTTCACCTAACGTTTCGCCTACAACTTCGGTAGGCATCTTCAGAGGATTCTCGGTCTAAGGTTGTACCTCGAACGCTGAATTTCTGACACTGGCGCGTTCGAACCGGAAACGTCATCTGCGCGCCGGTTTATGGCGGGAAGAAGTGGCGCGTGTACGTGCGCGATGCTGATTGGCCCATCGCTCCCGCTTCGTGTCGGCTTGATCTTTGTTTTTTCTAAGGTCGGTAACCAGGCGCTATGCAAGAAAGGGGTCTCTTCTTTTATATTTATGTTATTTTTGTGTTAATAAATTTCAATGGCTTCCATGTTCAGCCTGGGATAGTAACTTCTAATATTGGAAATAATCTCCGCTTTCGAGAAATCTATGTTGTGTCCATCTATTAGCGCATGTTCTGCTAGTGCGGATTTTTCTGTCTGATTCAGTCGACAGCACCGTTCGTGTTCCTTAATTCTAGTATTAATACTTCGCTTTGTTGTGCCAATATAGACTTTGCCGCAGTCACAAGGTATTCTGTGAATACCAGCTTGTGATAGTGGGTCAACTTTGTCTTTGGTTGTTCTGATCATTTGCCCAAGTTTTTGTGTCGGCTTTTAAACAGTCTCGTTGTTGTACCTTTTCAGTATTTTACCAATTATATCTGTGACCTTGGGGATGTATGGTAAGATGGCTCTTCCGTTAGGTGTAATTTGTGATGTGTTATCATCACGGGTGGAAGTTTTTGTTCTTATTGCCCTCTGAATTTCTTTGGTATTATAGCCATTGGCGATGAATGCATTCTGTAAATGTTCAAGTTCATCCTCCAGAAATTCCGGCTCGCATAAACGCCGGGCTCTTTCTACGAGTGTTTTGATAACTCCTCGTTTCTGTTTGGGGTGATGATTAGACTCCTTATGTAGATATCTGTCAGTGTGGGTTGGTTTTCTATAAACCCTGTGTCCTAGTTTCCCATTAGGCTTTCTAGTTACCAAGACGTCTAGAAATGGTAGTGCACCATCCTTTTCAACTTCCATTGTGAATTGAATATTTGGGTGCCTACTGTTGAGATGGGTTAAGAAAACTTGCAATTCTTCATCTCCGTGACCCCAAATGACGAAAGTATCGTCCACATAACGTAGCCACGTAGATGGTTTCTTCGATGTCGATTCGATGGCACTTTGTTCGAATTTTTCCATGAAGAAATTCGCAATTGCAGGACTTAGAGGGTTTCCCATGGCGACACCGTCTATTTGTTCATAGAACTCGCCTTTCCACTGAAAGTAGCTGGATGTTAGGCAAAGTTCAAAGAGCTTTGCTATGTCATAGCATAATTTTTTGTAGAGACAACTGTAAACAAAAGTTTCTAAAGTTGAAATTGAAATTAGAGAAAATCTAATCGGAAGAATTTTTGTATAATGTAATATTCTGAAGCGAAATCAAAATCTTATTAGAAAGACAATTGAAAATTGAATGAAATGACTCCTCGATCATTTTCTGACATCTGACGATTTCCTTTGAAGTTACACTGTATATTCATTGAATTTTCATTGGCCCCTTTTCTTTATCTGAATTTCTATTCAACGAATTACGTGAATCAAATGATAATACCTTCTTCTTCGTGAAAATCTCAGTTTCTTTATGAGAATAATGGATTCTTTTATAATTCATGACAGATTTTATATAAATCAAGGCTGGGAGTTTAATCGTGAGACAAATACGAGTTTCTTCAAACTAACAATTTCCACCTCACCATCTTTCGCTTATGAATAATTGGAGTTGAAAAGCATCGAAGTGAAAAATTTCAGATTGATAATCCTCACACATCACAGTGAAAGTGTACAAAAGTGATGCGAAACGACTGGACAAAAAATTCTTTTGAATATTATGTGGATAGAATATTTCGTGAGGTATATTCCCTAGCAAAAATCATGAGTTATTATAATATATATATATAAATTTTTTAATTTTTTCCCACAATATAAAGAACGTATTACTCCTGGAAAATCAAAAATAAATACCTATGTAGATTATATTAAATGAAAAGACTGAATTGAGATAATCAATAGAAGTTTTTCATGAAAAGTTCTATGAAAAGATAGGTTTACAATATTCCATAATTTGAGGCCTCACGAAGTTTGCCGCTGAGCATGCCAGAGATATCTGTATTCACAAGTGGGGGAACAGAGTTTTTAATGAACAAGTAAAAAGGTGTGTACAGACATGCTCCGAATAGCGTACCGTACATCGTCCCGAAAAACAGAACGTAGAATAATGAATCATTAGAGTAGACCGCGTTTTAATAAAAGTGGGATAAGGCCTAAGAGGAGATACGTGCATTGAAAACTTAGTAGTCTTAGCCTGTTCTTCATAGAGATTATTACAATGTGAGAATATCATGATTGAGAAATCAATATTTATAATCTATAACGTTGGTCTATGAGAGAATGCTAATTAATCAATCGAGACGACATTTACAGTTGAGATCGTACTTGCTGAGGGGTCAGATGAATGGACTTGAGCATTTCTTATTTATCAAGAGGAGACTTGAATGGTTTTACCAATATTGACTTCTCGTAATTAATTCAGGTGACATGCTCCAAATATCGTACCGAACATCTTTGCGTACAAAAGTTCGCCAATATCTCCACCGTGATCGCGGCGAGGTGCGATACGCTGTTGCACAGTCTACTCTAAGGATTCATTATTCAACCTTCTGTTTTCTGATGGAAAAACGAGGCTTTTGCAATCAATTCATATTGCTCTATTACTGTAAACGTTGAGTCTAATTTTGAACGAATGAACGATCTCAAAGTCTAAGTCTGACTTCATCTGATGTCATTTTGAACTTATCTAGATTGCCTCTGTTTTTAGTTGAATAATGAATTGCATTTTTACTGTATTAACTTCATGACGGGTGACTCATTCGTTTTATGATTGCGAATGATGTAAATAAATGTTTTACACTACCATCTCCGACTCAATTATCTGAATACAGTCCTACTCAGTAAGTTCACGAAATCAAAAAAACCCCGATTTTGGATACTGACTACTGAAGGATTATCCACAGGGAGGTTTCTCAATTTAATATGCATCATTCGATTTGAGTAGTATGCCTCGAGCTTGGTTGGAAAAGTTACCATATAAATCTACTAATCAGATTTTGGTATTTAGATATACAGATAGACAATATAAATTCAGGGGACATTTCCGAAAATATCATCGGGGTTTAAGATCTTGAGTATTTCGAGATTCGAATTTGTATCTAGAGACAAAGTAAAAGTACCCATCTCTAATTTCAAGTGGTTATTAGGTGGTAAGTATATTTGTGATCGGTGTTGTGGCTTCTCTGGTTGGTTTTGTATATACATCTGGAATTAATCATAATTTCCTTCGAGAAAATTTGTCAACCATTCAACAGTGATGCAACGATTGGCTAGAACCCTTCAATATTGAGAAATGTTCTGTCTTACAGGAGGAACCAGAGACAACTGTACTTCATTAATGGTACTGCTAATGCACCATCGCAATGATCCAGTAATGTTGATTTAGGCGTCACAATGACGCAGGATCTCAATTGGTGTGATTATATACAACCTACTTGTTCTAAAACTCCCAGAACTTCTATCTGCTGGAAAGAGTGTTTATGAAATGTTCCATCTTCACGTGTCGCCCTTTGTACACGACGTTTGTGCACCAATACTGGAATTTGCTAGTCCTTGATGAGTTTCCACTTCACATGTATGCTCTTGAGAGATATCACCATGAAGATTCTCATTTCAAAGACAAATATTTCGATTTCCTCTCATTTTCCAGGAATTACATACACAGCTGTTTTCTATTCGGATAACCCTGTAACCTTTAATTATCAGAATCCCTAGACCAACTTCGATTGTCGGCTCTCGGCAGGGGATAGATCAGAGGAACAGGCTGCGAACAATTTTACAAGCCCATTCCAGTCATTTAACTCGGGCAATGCTCGAGAATCCCTTTTATATCTGATAAATTAACCCCGTGTCGTATACCATTTCCATGCAATCCCGAACATCGAACTCTTAATCTCTTTGATATAATGCGAACGAATATTATAGTCGATGTACATGTAAGGAATTAATTCAAAGAAGCCCTTTATGTACAAAATGCTGAACAGGTTCATTTTCATTTTTGATTATCCAATTATCGACATTCATGTTACACCTCGATTTGTAGACCTTCCAACCACCTTTTCAATGGTACAAATCAAGGTAAAATTATTATTGCAAAACAAGATAAGAGCTAATATAGAGAACGTTCAAAAGCTCAGAGCTGAAAATAATAATATCTCGAAGATAACAGTCACGGCCGTGCACACCATATCATGTCATATCTAGATTTGAAAACGTTCACTGACTTCGAACTTCGAACATACGGTTGGGCAGAAACTGCTGGCTAGAAAAAGGTGGTTAAATAAGTAGACAATTCGTTACGTTGCTCTATATGTGTCGATCAGTTCTTTCTCCAACGCCTGACCAGTTCTTATTATCCAGTTCTATTTGTCACGAACTGGTATCTACGGGCACGGTAATCATTTAGACATTCCGTACCCGTATTTGGCATTTCTAATTTGAAGTGGTTATCAGGTGGCAAGTATATTTGTGATTTTTCTCCTCATCCACCATACGTCTTGAAGAATTGTGCTCGAAATCTTGCTCTGCCCCTTTCTTTAGTTTTCAACCGCTCCTTCGCCAAATCAACTTTATCAAGAGGATGGCTCATAGCATCGGTTATACTCATTTTTATGAAAGGATGTGAATAATCTTGATCAAATTACACACCAATTACTCTAGTATCTGTAGAAGCCAATGTATGTGAAAGGATTATAACATCTAGGATTCTTAGTTACGCTACTGAAAACGAACATCAATTTAATGAATAGTTTAAGGCTTTCACGACCGGATATACTGGTATGAAAAAGAGTCTTCCGGGCTTATTGGCCGTGGTCTATATTATTATTATATTTCACCTAACGTTTCGCCTACAACTTCAGTAGGCATCTTCAGAGGATTCTCGGTCTAAGGTTGTACCTCGAACGCTGAATTTCTGACACTTCAGTGTAAGAAATTCAGCGTTCGAGGTACACCAATACTGGAATTTGCTAGTCCTTGATGAGTTTCCACTTCACATGTATGCTCTTGAGAGATATCACTCACAATGAAGATTCTCATTTCAAAGACAAATATTTCGATTTCCTCTCAATTTTCCAGGAATCACATACACAGCTGTTTTCTATTCGGATAACCCTGTAACCTTTAATTATCAGAATCCCTAGACCAACTTCGATTGTCGGCTCTCGGCAGGGGATAGATCAGAGGAACAGGCTGCGTACAATTTTACAAGCCCATTCCAGTCATTTAACTCGGGCTATGCTCGAGAATCCCTTTTATATCTGATAAATTAACCCCGTGTCGTATACCATATCCATGCAATCCCGAACATCGAACTCTTAATCTCTTTGATATAATGCGAACGAATATTATAGTCCATGTACATGTAAGGAATTAATTCAAAGAAGCCCTTTATGTACAAAATGCTGAACAGGTCCATTTTCATTTTTGATTATCCAATTATTGACATTCATGTAACACTTCAATTTGTAGACCTTTCAACCACCTTTCCAATGGTACAAATCAAGGTGAAATTATTATTGCAAAACAAGATAAGAGCTAATATAGAGAACGTTCTAAAGCTCAGAGCTGAAAATAATAATAACTCGAAGATAACAGTCACGGTCGTGCACACCATATCATGTCATATCTAGATTTGAAAGCGTTCACTGACTTCAAACTTCAAACACACGGTTGGGCAGAAACTGCTGTCTAGAAAAAGGTGGTTAATAAGTAGACAATTCGTTACGTTGCTCTATATGTTTCGATCAGATCTTTCACCAACGCCTGACCAGTTCTTATTATCCATTTCTATTTGTCTCGAACTGGTATCTAAGGGCACGGTAATCATCTAGACATTCCGTGCCCGTATTTGGCACTTTACTCGAATAGGCGCTGTGCCATTGGTCAGATAAGCAGGAATCAAGAAACCAATCATATTTCGAGTGCGAAATGTGAAAACGCTAGAATTCAGCTCTATTTATCATTTTATTCAGCAAATACTTATATCGTCCAATTAATAGTAGAGTTTTTTCCAACTGATGATTGAATTCTTACTGGTTGCTCTATTCAGCCATTTCAAATTGAGAAATTTTCGAGTCTAGCAAAACGTCTTCTAGTAGATATAGTTGCCAGACAGATTTTTTTGGCTCACCTCGACTATAATAAAGGAGGTAATTTATATTCTGCAGCATCAAAATGAAAAATTTTTGAGATCGAAACATGATACCAAGTTCTAGAAAAGAACTATTCAACTTTGAAGCAATGAACTAAAGATGTTCAGTGTGATAACAGAACTTACATGAAAATTCGATTAATGCACTTTCCAGGAAATTTCATTATTTAGTTTGGAGGGTTGGGATTGTTGGGATTCACATCAAACTGAAAACATCTCTATCTAATAGAAAGATGAAATGGAGATGAGGATAATTGAATTATAGCAATTTAGTCAACTAATTCATTAAGACAAGACAAGATAATAAATCGCTAGATTGATAAACGAGAGGATTGCGAAATTTCACTGTCGGTCAAAAATAATCAAATAAAGAAAATCTAAAATATGGTAGTATTTTATTTTTCATTGACGTATCTCTCTTGAATAGTATAATTCAGTTCGAAAATGCGATTATTTGTGAGATTTCTGAATTTTCTATGTTGGGTTGCCCATGACAATTATGCGAAATCACGCATTATTAGGGGTCATTAATGGAAGATTTCGTGTGTATTAAACTTGACTATTGGAGTGTATTGAAAGTGTGGTGAAAGTTTCAGTTGTACAACTGAATACGTATTCATATTAAATCGCACCAACTCTGGTCAGGAGAGTCTTTTGAATGTCACATACGTTTGAGAAGAAACATAAATAATATTGAAGAAAATGAAATCTTTCACAGATCCTTTTCCTGTATACTTTTATTGAAAATTTTCAATTTTTACAAGAGATTTCTATGGATAGTATATATTTTTTTGTATTATTTTAGCTTCCTCTAAATAGTGTATTTTTTTGATACCCATAACTTCAAATTGAAATACGGGCTAACGAAGATAAAAGAAATTATACAAATACAAAGTTGAATTGGAAACCAACTCTGTTAATAATGCGTTTCTGCTGACGTTGAAATGAAAATTTCAAATCGAAACTCCATTCAATGCTTTCCTTAATTTTTCCCATGGATTGATTGTGATTTCTACCCAGATAGACATTTCAGAAGTGTGCTCACACTGCTCTAGAAAACCAAATTGACACCTGATCATCTTTAGATACGAATATTTCTTATTGTCTGTGGACCACTTTAAATTCGAAGCTTCGTCTGACTGGCATTTCGCATTCCGATCAATAGATGGCTACGAGTGCTACGACGTAATTAAACATATAATTGCTAATAACTTGAAAACTATAGGGGTGCTATCAAAGATTCATACGGCACTAATTAGTACTATTAAGGCACTGAATATTCGACATAGTTTCAGAATGTGTGCTTCCTCGCTAACTTAACACTTACAGAAAAAGAACTAAAAATGATAAATAGATAGAATAGGCACCAAATATTGGCTTATAAATTTCATGGTATTCTGAAACTTTTGGTGCTGAAGGTGAAGTTATCATCAGAAACTTGAATCGTCAATATCTCGAAAACTACAATGATTATTAATAATGAAAATAATAATGAAAGGTCTTAATTTGTACGTGGTGAGGCGATTTTTAGCTTTCAGCTATTCTTACACATAACCTTGAGTATTAATATAAAATGAAAAAAAATACATACTATATGACTATGAAAATCTTGAATTTCACTAATTGAATAAAAAAAAACATTTTACCTGAATAATAAACAACAATTCTTAACTTAGCCTATCAAGTATAATTGATGGGACAAGAGGATTAGTTTTAACTTCTCCTCAAATGATTCCACAGATGAAATCCGCTTCAGATCCATGTCCAAGTTATTGTAGAGAAGAAAATCTTTGATTGAATAGAGAGGTGAAGTGACGTGGCATGTTGAAATTCCTGACAGTTCTGCTGTGCATAGTCGCTCTAAAAGTTATCTCAGGGGATGAAGATGTGATCAAATTTTCTAAGGACGAATCGACAACAACTATTTTGCATTATTTGCAAACGATTGCGATCTTAAGCAGTCAAACCAGGAAAATAAACAAACATTCCATACAACATTCGTGAAATCACAAGACTCTCACAAATTCGTTTTGCAGCAAATGCCTACCAGCGTAGAGGGCCCCGTAACACTGTTTTAAAACATGACCGATATGACCGCCGAGTCTCAAGTTCTCATCAAAATACAGCCCTAAATTTCTTGACTCAAAAACCACAGGAATAGTTTGCCGGAAATCACCAGATTAATATTGCTGCCAATGAATCCTCTGATTTTCCTTCTACACAACATAATAGATTCAAACAGCACTCAAAGGCACTAATAAAGCACTAAATATTTCACATAGTTTCAGAATTGGTGCTCACAACTTTTCGCTAACTTCAAGCACTCTGACCCGACATTCTGCACGGCAACCACGAATCGTATTGTTAGTTAATCCTACTAATCCTACTTCCTATCCTACTAATATTACAAATGCGAAAGCTTGTAAGGATGTGAAGATGTTTGTTACTCTTTCACGTCAGAACTACCGAATGGATTCAGATGAAACTTCACATCAATCTAGTTTCTATATCCGATTAACATAATTTATGAGGAAATTTTGGTATTTCAGCATAAAACAACCACAAAATATCAAGCGAATGGGAAAAATGCCCAGGTTTTGGGAACTATTTGGGCGATTCCATTATGTCGACATTGTCGATACGTCACGTAGTCGCGAATCATCCATGTTTTTCTTACAGTGATATGCATGAATGACCCTAATGCTTGATTCACAATGAACGCAAAACGCAACCCAACAAACACATATAGTTCGTTTCAAAATGATTGGCATCTCGGGCGGCTGTGGAATCTCGAAAATATGTTGGTAATATCCCATCAGTAACTTTTGAGTTCTAGGATTTAGGTTGGTGTTGATTGAGAACACTAAGTTTTGACATTTCGGAGTTTGAATTAACCTCCTGAATATATTTCGAATTTATTTCTGTATGCTTATTTTCTTGATTAAATTGACAAATTAGTTTTGGGTTTGAATATTTCTCAAGTATTACCGAATTGAAAAATGGCTGGAATTCATCAAGATACCTCTCGCCTCGCCAAACTACAAGGAAACGTGAAGCAGTTTATCGTCGGTATTGCGATTTTTCAACAATTCAGCAGGTTTCTGTTAGTATTAATCGCGTTTTGCTAGTTATTCAGGTAACAATCATTTACTTGTTCGAGGTGTTTTCGATTTTTTCGAATAAATAAATAAGTCTCAAATTTCAGTTTTCACCTAGAATTGTCAGATGAATTTTGGAGAAGAAAGAAGGCAAGACAAGTCATTACGGTCAGAAGTGAGCAGTGGATGGAAACCTATTCCACATGATTATACCTTCAAAGAGACAGTATAAGACGTTATTCTTTCCAAAATCAGAAACAATGAATAAATCAGTTTGTACATATTTTTTGAATTGCCTGAAAAATAACTGAGTTTTAATCAAAATCAACATTTGGTATATTATTTAATGAATCATGAAATGGACTATTAATAAAAAATACAAATAATAGTGATATATTTTGAAGCATATCACACTTCCAATGATTCACAATTTGTCAACATATATTTTCTATTTGTTTCAACAACTTGGCTATGAAATCGTAAAGTTATGTCAGCTTTATTATACTTTCTTGTCCTCAATACTCAGAAAAAATGAAACAGGGTGAGAACTTGGCTGAATTTTAGGTAGTAATCAAGATTCCAAAATTTGCTGAAGAATCTTCATAGAGAACAAACTTTTAGTTATCCTTGATTATTTAATGAATGATATCTCTACATTGGAGTTCCTCGAAAGCCTGTAAGATTTCATGTTGAAATATTCCAGGCTATTTTCATTATCCATCCTGAATTTCCAATTTCCATGCTTGATCCTTGATCTACAGCGAAATAGTGTGAGTGTGTATATTTTAGTCATCATCTCAGCTTGTTTTTCTTTTGTAATTGAAGCTAAGTTTTAATGTGTCAATACAACAATGACGAAAATAATATTATTTCACAAAAAAATCTTCAAATTCAATTGCCTTGAAAACTATATTCAATCATTTTATAGGTTATATTGATAAATTTCAATCTATGATGAATTTCAATCTATGATGAACCCACAGAAATTTTTAGTAACTATTTGTAACTAGAAATAAAGCCCCGGCTGGAATTCCATGGCTTGCTCTGATGACAATCATTTTGAAACGGACTATATAACCGTCCTAATCCCGACGCGATTCCATACTTTAACGATTCTCAATAAAGGTGCTATTACCACTCTACGAGGTCATTCAATTTTTCCATAGTACTCATCGGAGAATTACATCCGTAATGGTGCAGTTGGCGCTCTCTGGTGGTGAAACTCCAGATGTCAACTTCGTTTTAACGACCGGAAACGGAAATGATGAGGCCGCATGGTGAGCATGCTTCATCGTCGACGTTGACGTGCGTTAATCAAATCAAATGGTTCGCAGTTTATGTCCATATCGCGGATAAACACGAAAAGAGAAAACTCGGTGACCCAATTCCGATAGATTACAGTTGTGATTGAAAACAATCTATATTCCATTCAAAAATTATGGTCATCAGAAGAAGCCATGAAAATACAGACTTCATAGTCAAAAAAAGTACCAAAAAAATTCTGTGTGTTCATCATAGAATAAACGGATCTCGAATTATAAAATTTGACTAATGCAAGGGGAGGGATTTTTCGATGTCCGTTCTATGAGAATTGATCTTCATGAGAAGATTTTTGAACATCCATCTAAAGTATATCCAGCCAGAACTGATAGTGACACTGATGGGGGCACTACCTATCTTTATATTCGTTATATTTTTGAACACTCATAACTTGAGTTTGGGATAAAGTAGATTAACAAAATTTTCAGGATACATTGCAAGTAGTGAACTCATCGAAAGTGCAAAGATTTAAGTGCATAGCTCCACCTAAGATTTTATAGACATCTGAAAACCCCCGATTTCGTCAGTCACTCACTGATGATCATACATACCTTAAGAGTACTTCCCGATTTCCTAGTTGAAATTTGGTATATAAGCTAGCTTCAATACTCAAACAACGGAAAGATTCTTAAATTTGAAACTTTCACCCCCAACCCTTAGTACTAGGGGATGTATAAGTTTGTATGATTCCATTGTCGAGGTATCAATATTATTTATAATGCTTTTTTTCGTACTACTAAATGCACGTAATTTTGACCGCTTTTTTGTAGTAAATTCCTGGGCAGAAAGAATCTGAAGAACTCGACATTGTTTGTAAAACTATAACTCGCAATATGTTCGATTGAACGCACCGATATGGCCAATCACCACAAAAGATATTTATCGACTGAACTGAAATCTGATTTATGGATAATATTATCTACTAATTCATTCCGATGACAGGGACATGTATTCAATGGCAGGTCGATAATATATTATATTATTGATGAGACAAGAAAACAGGAGAGAATTAAAGGATGTAAGGGTGCATAGGGGTGCGGATATTGGAAGTGATAATTTTTTATTGATCGCTAGAGGGAAGAGGGAATGAAGGAGAGAAAAAAACCTGACAATTTATAACAGAATGAAAGATAGGAGATAATAAGAAGTTATAAACTGAGAGATGAAGAAGTAGCGGAACACTATGGAGTAAAGTAAGAAAAAAACTAAATAGCATTGAATTAAAATGGAGATGAATGTAGATGATTTGTGGAATAAGTTCAAGGCAGCACTGCAGGAGTCAGCTGAGGAAATATGTGGTAGCATAAATACTAATAAAAACAAAACATGCACATCATGGTGGAATGCAACCCTGAAAAATCAAGTAAGGGAGAAAAAGGAATGTACTCACATAATAAAACATCAGAAAACTACCGGAGGTACCTACAAAGAAAAAATTGTAAAAAAGGCTGTTAAGGAAGAGAATGAGGAGTTGGAAGGAGTTTGGAGAAAACAACCAGAAATTATATTATCAGGTGTTGAAGAATATGAGAGAGGGTAAACAGATTGAAAATGCATCTGTCAGATCCAAAAGCGAAACACTATTAACAGAAGACCAAAAAATAATGGGTAGGTGGAGGGGACATTTCATGGAATTACCAATTGTGAATATTTTCGTATGAATTTTGGTGATTTAAATTTTGATTTTCAAGCATGTATTGAGTTAATTCCATTATCTTCAAGTATCAGCCGCTATCTCGATTATCGGCAGACGGCAGAGCAGCGAAACTGTGAGAATTTCGAAGTACAGCACAGCCATTATCAGCTGTAAAACCGATCTGTGCGAAGATGTGCATCACTCCTGGACTGTGGAAAACACTCCTGTTGTTCGAGATTGTGCTTGATTTGTGCTGCTTTCTGCCGTTGAAATTTTCTCCTAATTTCCTGTGGTATGTTTCCTCATTGACCGGAAAATTCTGCCAGCCCAACACTTTTCGAAAAGTTGGATTTCAAGGACTGAGGAAAAATTTTAGTTAGATGGGCTTTGTTCCGAAAGTAGGTCTGATTCATCAAAAAATTGAACAAATTAAACAAAAAAAGATGATTTTTTGTATTAGGATAAAAACAACTTTTTCATGTAATTTTCTTCGCTCCATCGAACGCTTATATTTTCTTCACAAGGACGAATACAGAAAAGAAATTGTCGAAGAAAGAACATGACACAGCTTGTAACAGCTCCCTTCGTCACAATGTCAGGATGTTCCCATCTTTTCGCATATGCTGTTTTACAAGACAAACTTCACTTCAATGACTTGCTATGTAGTTTGGTTTAAAGCTATTTCACGTCCTTCAATGGTATTTCTGGTCATCGACCATCACAAGAGTTGTAGGAACCTCTATTTCTTTGGAGAAATGGAGGAAGAAGAGGAGGTTGATAAGCTTCCAATTGTGCGTTGAACTGATTCAGTACTTGGAGGAGAGATCATCCTGGCAATTCACTCGCAAAAGCTCCCAATTCACGTCAGTGATTTCCCGAAACTTTTATATTGTATTGTCCTCAGAAAACACTGAAAAATAAAAGTTCCCTACTGATGTTTTCACTCAGCGATATGCAATGATGGAAGCAGTCAATAATTAATATGAAAAAAAAATCTTGATGAATCAACAAGAAAATAGGGGTTATTTGGGTTTATAGTTATTAATATATTTCTACGGATTTCTGGTCTGAATTGTTCATTAAACTCTGTTTGAAATCATTCGGGAAAAACATAATTTCCATTAAATGCTCTGTTCAATCTAAGTAAATTATAAATTTGTTAAAGGCTGTTGACTTTTACAAAGAAATGAAACTTCAGACATTACCAATATAATTTCGAGTTTCTATAGCTGCCAATAATTCTGAAACGGAATATATTCACTCGTGTCGTACCAGGTACGCAGTAAAATATATCGTGTTGGTGCAGTTATTTACATTTGATTGGAACAAAATTCCGTCATTTTAGAATGAAAAGTGCGGGATTCATCTTTGTATCGTTATATATATGTCGCAGGCTCATTGTAATATCAGTCTTATTATAATAAGCCTAGGCTTTTTCAATATGACTAGGCGTATTGTAAAACAACCGAAGCAAGTGGAAATCTGACAATATGACTGATATTTTCAGACGTATTATAATACGCTTGACGCCTTCTTAGTCTTTTTGTTCGAAAGAACCTGTACGCGATTGTTTTTAGAATTTGACTGTATGAAATACGTCGTATTATGATACGTCTGAAAGTGTATCAGGCAGAATATGGAAATCGATTTAGAGACAAAAATAAATAGATAATTTTAGATTATTAATTACAACATGGATTACTGTTATGACATTCACTTGTGCATTTAATATGGGAATTAAAACATAAACCTTAATTATTACGATACTGTGACTTGCTTGGTTTGCAAGAACATGTTTTGAATCCCTGTCCTTCGAATTTTGCGAATAATCTTAAAGCTTCTCTTAGGGAAATTACTTTATTATCTGGAATATCAATATTCTTATATCTTTGGCAATCAGTAATTTCATCTCTCGAGATGTTTGACAGACCATGGGTGGTACCAATGTGGTAAACATCATTGGAGATTTTTACTATGGTTTTTGTGAAATTTTTGAAATCCCGAGGTCCTCTACCTACTATAGGAACTTCAATAGCTACTCTTTGATCAGCCTCGAGAGGTTTCAATTTCTTACATTTTTGCTGCAGCTCTTTTCTTGCCCTCTACATATTTTTTTCTTTGGTTCTCGACTATTTCTTTATTTTGGCTTAGATCTGTGACATTATCTGGACTTCTTGATAATAATTTATTATTTTCTAGTGATGTATCTGCAAAGCAAGCATATTCAGATATAGTGTTATTTAGAACTGTTTCCAGATCGTCTTCAGTATTAAAGTTTTGACAATTTCAGTGGGCAAATTAGTAGAGTAGTAAGTCACAACAACAACAGATAGAGAGCCTCAGTCGAATTACAATACGACGAGTATAACCTCAGTCAGAATCTGGGGAAATCGCGCGCTTTTAAGTTTTGACAATAAGCCGAATAACCATGCAGGCGTATTATAATACGCCTTGAATGGCCAGTCAAATTGTGAGATCGTCCATTATTTCAATGATATTGCAATATGCCTAGTCGAATTGAAAAAGCCTAGGCGTATTATAATATGACTGAGTTTATAAAAAGACTACGACATATGTCGGGCTCCGTTTCAATTCGATCCACAATTCACTGTGGAAATTCAATCAACAGAGTAAAATAGCGTGATATATGTATCGCACTCCCACACATCATTCAAAAATACGATCAGTGCTCCAAAATGTTTCCTGAATCACAATAATTATGAAGACCTGATGAATTCCAATTTATTTAGCTACCCAAGGCGAAACAAAAGGGCCTTATTTTAAAGATTTTTGGAATTACACATGAAGGTTTCACATTCTGAAGTAAATCGTTCATAACTTTTAATTGAAATAGGGAAAACTAATCATCTGAAAAAAAAATAATATAGGAATTTCGATCTGAATTCTGACTTTTGCAATCTTGAAATTTTCATAATCCATTTGGAATCATTGACTTATTTAGTGTACGA
Source organism: Hippodamia convergens (assembly GCA_038502775.1). Lineage (NCBI taxonomy): Eukaryota > Metazoa > Arthropoda > Insecta > Coleoptera > Coccinellidae > Hippodamia > Hippodamia convergens. The sequence continues at coordinate 140,036,047 of CM076607.1, read as the reverse complement.
AAAATTAATACAACAAAATACAAGCACTAAATTTAAAACATGTGAGTACTCTCCTCATCATGACTTATTGAACACAGTCGAAGATATCGATAACAAGCATTTGTTTCATCAGCAGCCTTCGATTTTGGAATTACCGGTAATGGTTGTACGAAGTCACCAGACAAAAGAATTAATGCGCCCCCAGAACATCCGTATAGGCAACTCAAAATACACAGTAATTGTTTACATGATATAATAGCAGAATGAGGATTTGTTCCAAACATTTCATCATAAAATTTTCCGTAGTGTTCGGAAGAAAGATAGTTGTAAAAACACATGCACTGAGATGCGTTAATAGTTCACCGAATAAATATCAAATATAATACTTTCACGAAAATACATACTGGCGTTATTCGCAAGAAGGAAAATTGACAGAGTTTTGATGTATTTTATGTTAACCCCGTCGTAGAATAATTCAAAAAGAAACAAACAGTTAATCCAATCTTGAGTTATGAATGGTGTAAAACGAAATGGCCGACTTAGTTTCATTTATTGAGATTTTCTGTACATGTAAGGAACTAGAATCTAAGGAACCAGATTCTTCTTTCGGATTAAACTTTTTCTTGGTATACCGGTTGTCCCAGTATACCTGTTCCAATGAATTATCTCAGCCTTTTCGAAAAATACCAAATTTAAAAATTCCATGTCCAAACAAAAATTCAAAGTTACATAAGATTACATAATTCAATCCTTCCAATTGAAGGTTTTTTGAACGAATTGGAGAACATGAAATTTTCAAATTTTCATCTTCCGAAATAGCTGAGATATTCCATTGATCCAGGTATACTGATACACACGGTATACCTCCAATTTGTTGCTTGAATATGTAAAAGTCATGTTTTTCAAATCGAAGGCAAGCTACAGAAGTTTGGGAATCATCTTCAAACTCAAAACTAATACAGATAATCACACAAAATATTTCGAACATGTTGAGTAATTGAGGGATTATCGTTCATATCAGTGATTACTGATTTCCCCAGAGCGGCTAAAGGCCAAACACTGGTGCTCATCAGGGCAGATAGCTATTATGTCTACGTCTGAATACAAGATCAGTGCATGTTCTCGGGCATGCTTCTGCGGGAGTTGTCGAATTCACGGAGGCAGGGACGGGCCCAAGGAGGGGATGGGGGGGGGGGGATGATCCCCCCCAATGTTGAACGAAGTTGACAAATTTTCAAAGCAGTTGGAAAAATTTCAAAGCGGTTGCAAAAATTTCAAAGCGGTTTGAAAAAATTTCAAAGCAGTTGGCAAAATTTCAAACCAGTTGGAAAAAATTCAAGAGCAGTCGAAAAAAGTTCAAAGCAGTTCGTAAAATAATTCCGAGGAGTTATGGAATACGAAGGAATCTGAATTAGAAAAAACAAGTTTGCAATCGGCACTTGACAATATATTTATAGCCGGCAATAAATGGTATTTAACCCACTATTTTTATCATCAAGTGTTTGGAGAGACGCGGCCTCAAGAAGTAGGTACCTAGTTGTAAATTTTTCAGTTACGTCGCATAGACTGTGTCATAAAAAAACCATCTGATATCATGAATAGAATCATCTTTATGTACGCTATTCGTATATTGTGTTATAGTTTTGCTAATGAACAATATGTGTAAATGAATTTGAATAATGAACCAAAAACGATTCAGAGTGAAGTTTGAGTTATGTGGTGCCTTATAAAAAATTTTTAAAAAATTTTATGAATAGAAAATGCCTGAAGGACAACAAGTGTGAAAGAAATTTATGGGTAGTGGCCACAGAATACCTTAAGTAATTTTGTTCGAAATTGTTTCTTCAATATAACTGATTTACGTCAAAATCGTTTCCCTACTAAATTGGGAATCTGTCTTTTTTTAGGAATTTTCTTGATTTATGCACACACTTTGACATACTTTTCATGTTTTATTCCCTAGTTTCATGAAATCTGTAAGTTAAAGTAAGGCTCATTTCTTATCAAACGAATTATATTTTCTGGAAATTACGGATGAGCAGTTTCAATATTATGAATCTCATCAAAGTATTCAGTAATTTGATTTTTCATCTACTCAACATTCAATCATGTATATTTCTTTATTTTATGGAATATGCTTTTTTCGTGAAAAATCTCTTGTTTTATTATGATGCTGCTATTATGATTTTGGGATACACCCACCAAAGAATGAAACTGAACTAAATCAGAGAATGAAACAAAAAGTGTGTCTCAAAGTTTCAAACATACTTCAAGGTGAGGAATACCTTCCACATAAAAAAAACGATTCCATAAAATGAAGAAACTGGCATTATTGAATATTGGGTAATTGGAAAATTGACGTTGATTTCTCATAACTTTGATTCCCAATATTTACTCCTTTCTCGTAATTAAAAGAATAGATTTTTCCGAAAAAATATTTTCTCTGATGAAAATGAGCCCTCACTTTCAGATTCCATGAAATAAATAATTAGAAGAACTACAAAACTCAAGAAACAAACAAGTAGTGTTTCCCAAAGTTTCAAGCAACATCAAGATACTCTTCATGAAAAAACAAACTCCATAAAATCTACTTAATTAAATTTTCGTTAGATGGAAAAAAAGTTAATTACTCCCCACTCTGTTTAAATTCATCATTTTGAATTTTTTTATCGAAACAAATATTATACCCTAATATGTATAACGGTTTCTTGTTAATTCAATGTCCATCAGTTGGAAAATTTTCGATGGATTACCCCCCCCCCCCAAAATTCGGCCCGTCCCTGCACGGTGGATATGTAACGTGCATGCAAACCTCAAGTTAAACATTTGAAAATAAACAAGTGTGCACTGAGAAATCCGCGGTGTAAAACTTCATTCTAGTATGATGTTTCCTAACTGTTTACCAACCCGTTTCCCGGAAAAAATACTAATTCATAATACAAGTAGAGAAGGCTATTCTTTCACGAGTATCAAACGAGCCAAGAAGTGGCGAGTTTTTGAATGAACGAGCGCTAGTATAAGTCTTCTTCTGTTCGAGTGTTATACGTTATTTTCATTCAATTTTTATTGAGATAAATGGAATAAATAGTTTGAGGATTTCACGACCGCATATATACTGATTTTGATGATTTTTCCAGGCTTATTGGCCGTGGTCCATAAGAAATAATTTCACCCTACGTTTCGCCTACAACTGCGGTAGGCATCTTCAAGGATTCTTGGTCTGAGATTGCACCTCGAACTGTGAATTTCTGTGTTGGAAACAGAAGTGTTATCTAGACCCCGGTTGATGACAGGAAAAGGTGGCGAGTTTACGTGAACGATGTTGATTGGCCAATAGCTCCTGCTTCATATGAGCTCGATCTCATTTTTTTAAGGTCGGTAACCACGCGTTTTGTAAAAGGGGGTCTCCTCTTTTCTGTTTATATTGTTTTTGTGTTTATAAATTCCAATGGCTCCCATGTTTAGCCTTTAAAAAATTCCTGAGGATAATCTTGAAATGAACCAAGACAAATAACAAACAGGGGCTCAATTTGCTATCTTTTCATTCTTTTTTCCTCTTGTATATAACATATTGCCAGGTCCGGATCTACGGTTTTTTTCTGACTGGACCAAAAATTCCTAATTTCTCTTCCCCTTCTCCAAGGTTGAATATGTGAATTCAAAGTTTTGAAAATGTATGTCTCTACTACTGGAATAAATCAAAAAAACAAGAAAAAATCGAAATCTTCAACTGGCCATAATTTCGAGAAGAATGGTCGTACAGGAGAAAACAAAGAAAAAAATTGTGTCTGCCGGTTTCTTGTTTTCTTACTACTTTAAAATTTTGTGGGGTCAGTGGTTTTCGAGTAATATTAGAAAAACATAGCACATGGTTTCAAAGTTTCGGGCGTGGTAAAACCGTTTTGGCTCAATCGTATCATTAAGCTGTAATTTTTTTGTAAGTTGGTATTGTTGGTACGTCTACTTAGATACCGACCCTCAAATAAAAAGGAACTTTTTGTATTTGACTCACGATATCTCAGAAACCAAAAATTACATAACAGTAAACGGTGGGTTTTGGGAACCTGAATGATTTCTCTTCAGAATCTATTCATTGCTTTTACGAAAAACCAATTTCTCGTCTGTCACATGAATTTGAAAACGCAACGAAAAGAGGGTTTTTGAAGTTTTTTTGGGAAATCAGGCGCTAAATAAAAATATTGAGTAAAATAGATTAAATAGATATAACGAATATGTTCGCAGAAAGCCTATCAAAAGCCAAATCAATCCAGCCAGCCGTTTCTTTATTTCACTCGATCGAGTTTTGAAATAATTTAGAATCACGTTTCTTGCTCTGAGAAGAAAATTACCTTCAAAACATGAGAAAAAAATTTCTCTGAGCTTTTTCAAAATTTATTCGAAAATTTGCTCGAAAATTCAGGGTAAAAATGGTATTGAAAACTCTATAAAATTCGAAAAACCAAAGCCTGATAACTTTTGATGCATGAATTTTTTATACTGGTCAAATTTTGTTGATAGGGGGACAAATGAGTTTTAAATCATTACCCCTCTAGCTGCAACCCCTAACAGCTCTTATTCTTGAAAAGGAAAAAGAGGTCGAGCTTGTTGGAAGGACAATTAAATTTTCTGCATCGGTGTTTTTTCATCCCTTTATTATTATACTCAGTATTTCATCACTACCTCTCTAACTGCTACCTCTGAAACCCACCATAGAGATAATGGATATCGAATTAATTTTTGGACCCGTCCGAGCGTTTTTTCCATCTTACAGATCCGAATTCGGCGTGTGAAAGTTATTGATGGAATACTGAGATACTGTGTATAATAATGAAGCAATGAAAAAAAAACACCCATGCAGTAAATTGAATTGCCTTCCCAAAAAGGTGCTGCTTGACCCCTTCTTCTTATTCACAAATAAAGGCTCTCAGGGGTTGCAGCTAGTGGGGTAGTTATATCAGACTCATTTGAATGTTCTGAACAAAAACTAATCGGATATATATTTTCATAGGAAAAAAATTTTGACAATCAGCACACCTGCCATCAGGGACGGGCCGAAGCCAAATTTTTGGAGGGGGAAATCCATCGAAAATTTTCCGACTGTACATTGGATTACCAGAAAACTTTTATACATAATTTGGTGTGATATTTGTTTCGGTAAAAAAAATTCAAAGTGATGAATCTCAACAGAGTGAGGAGTAATTAACCTTTTTTTTTATCCACCGAGCATTCAATTAAGTACCTAAATTTTATGGAAGAGTATTTCGATGTTACTTGAAACTTTGAGAAACACTCCTTGTTTGTTTCTTCAGTTTTGTAGCTTTTCTTTATTCCATGGAATCTGAGAGCGAAGGCAAGGCTCATTTCCATCTGAGGAAATATTTTTTCTGAAAAATCTGTGAAAGTAGTAAACATTGGGAATGAGCAGTCTCAATACGATGAATCTCATCAAAGTGGTGAGAAATTAACGTTGCTTTTCCAACTACACAATATTCAATTATGTGAGGTTTTTTTATTTTATGGAATCATTTTTTTTTGTGAGAAGTACATTGAGATACACTTCTTGTTTCATTCTTCAATTTATTTCAGATTCATTCTTTGGTGTATCTCAAATTTTCAAGCATCATAAAACAAGATATTTTCACATAAAATGAAGAATAATACAGGATTGAATGCTATATAGATGAAAAATCAAAGCTAATTAGTCACCACTTTGAGGAGATTCATAATATTGAAACTGTTCATTCCTAACATGGGATCATTTCACAGAATAATAGGAATAAAATGTTCAGAAAATATATTTCGTTTAATAAAAAATGAGCCTTCTTTTTGCTTATGGATTTCATGGTATAAAGAAAAGCAACATAACTAAAAATTAAAACAGAAAATGTGTCAAAGTTGCAATCATCATAATTCAAGAAAAAAAAAACAGATTCCCAACTTAGTAGGGAAACAGTTTCGACCAAAATCAGTCATATTGTAAAAACAATTTTGAACATAATTTCCTAATTTGAGTTGGCCATTTCGAACTCTTTGCATATATTTAGTGTTTCGAACAATTTTTGTTGTGATGGATTCGTGTAGCTAATTTCAGTTTTTTTAGTTGAAAAAAAAAAACGAATAAATTGCCTTCTGATATTCTATATTCTATGGTCACAACCCATAATTTTCTCTCACACTTGTTGTCCTTTGTGCATTTTCTGTTCATGAAATTTTTTTTAGTAATTTTTTATAAAGCACCACAGAACACATAAATCAAAATTCACTTTGAATCTTTTTCGGTTCATTTTCTAAATTCATTTACACATAGATATTTTTATTCGCAAAACTATAACACAATGTACGAAAAGCGTACCTAATAATTCTTCTGCTTATCTGATAGAAACAGCTTAAATTTATGATACCAGATGGTTTTTTTATGACACAGTCCATGCGACGTAACTGAAGAATTTACAACTACTGAGTACCTACTTCTTGAAGCCGCATCTCTTCAAACAGTTGATTGAAAAATTTTGGGTTGAATACCATTTATTGCCGACTATACATATATTGTTCAGTACTAATTGCAAACTTGTTTTTTTCTAATTCAGATTAGTCCGAAATTCCATAACTCTCTCGGAAATATGTATTCCAACTGCTTTGAACTTTTGCCAACTGCTTTGGAATTTTTTCCAACTGATTTGAAATTTTTCCAACTGGTTTGAAATTTTTTCAACACTTTTGAGATTTTTTCCAACTGCTTTGAAAATTTTCCAACTCCTTTGAAAATTTTCGGACTGATTTGAAAATTTGCCAACTTCGTTCAACATTGGGGGTGGGTTTCATCCCCCCCATCCCCTTCCTTGGGACCATCCCTGCCTGCCATCTATTGAGTTCAGATGTCAACAAAGATGAATTTCAAATTTTTTCATGTCACAAGAAAAATGTAATTCATTATGGAATTTAATCACGTTGGGCGACAAGCCCAATCGTTTCGACTGTTGAATTTCTTGGTACGCTTCCTGTTTCAATTTCAATGATATCTCCTTTACAGTGAACTCGCTGGAATCACTACGAGTCCTCCCTTGGATATGCAAAAATCCGTGCGTGAGATGCCTTCAAATTTCGTCCACCACGCTTTCTTGTCGTTTTTCCCTATAAAAAATTTCAAGATATTCAGAAGACGAACCGTCCCTTATCTCTAAATCGATTTTCCGTAGTGCTATCCGAGATACACGGTCATTCTGAAAGTTCAAGAAACTTCTCGCCATACATTATCCGATGAAGAAGTCGTTTTTAATTTTCCTTTCACAATTCTCGTACCATTGTAGTTCTCGCTGCGAGCTCGGCATTGAAAGAATTCCGCCAAGAAACCCCGTCGAGGCTGATCCAATGGCGGAAAACTTTTATCCCTCCCCCAGATGGGACGTCTTTATCTGAGGGTAACCTTTGGAACCGTTGCTTGTTTCGCCAACTGCCGTGAATAAAGGAGTATAGGATTCCTCGCGATATTGGATGTATCGGATATCCTAATTTCTTGAATGTGCCGTAAAAAGCATGATTTATGCGGAGAAATTGCGTCTCTTCTTTTTGTCCTCCCTCTCAGGGAAGCAACAAAAGGATAAAATGGGTGAAGTTAGCTAACAGCCCTAAATGCAACCAAAAGATATTTTGCTTGAGAGTAATACAAGGTGTCCGGGGAATAACTGTACATACTCTTACCAGAGATAGAGTTGGACTAGGTGATTATGAATTGACTAAAAAAATTAATTTCTGGATTTCCCTAGAAAGCTACAGGGTGATTTTCCAACTTCATGGAAATACTTAAGACCATCATAAAATCCCAACATATTGATGGATATTATTGAATTTTGGGAGGTTATTGGTGCATGCTAAGGTCGAGTCAGAAAGATATCCATGATTTCATTATTCCAGGGCCGGACTCATTCATCTTCATTTAAATTGTTCAGGGTTAAACAAACACTTTGTATATCGAATTATGAATAATTGATTTGCTTCTCATAAAGAAGCTAAATTATATTTCAATTTGTGGTATCGCTTAAAGTTGTCACATCAACAATTATTTTTTTATGAATTTTTGAATTTGGATAAGGTTCGAAAAATTGAATTTATTTACCTGAACAGGACTTAGCCATTTTGTGGAGGTCGAAAGTAAATAAAAAATTTCCTTAAAAAAGTTACTGAAGGTGAGGAAGACTCATTGCTATGGAGTAAATGAAGGTTTATCTCGAAAAAAAAATTGGAAGTATATAGGGTATACATAAGCATATTTCAAAATTATTCGTATGTATACCGGGTGTTCGACAAACAAGATATAGACCAAAGTGACACTTCTTTCAATGTAAAAACCTTTAACTGAATTAATAAATCGAGAAACCTCCAGATTTCAACCCGCTAGATTATTTTTATGAGGAAAATTGAAGGATATGGTATATTCTGATGAAATCGAGTCGAGAGAACAGCCGATGAACAGAATTATCAACTGTTGAGATATTTAAGAAATAATGGCGATAAGATTCGCAAGGCTGTATCCAATTTGAACATTCGGCAAGAGAAATGTATACAAGCTGATGGTTTTCATTTCGAACCACTTCTGAAATAACGTTGACTCAGCAATTCATTCGTTCCAATTTTCATTTTTAATAGGTACTCTTTATTGTCTTTTAGTTTCTTTCATTTGTTATTGTTTCGTTATGGAATGTGAATATTAAAGCTCTGAACTCTTTTGGAAATTTTCTACTAATACTTCCGCATTTTATATTCAAACATGAGATCTTCAGTTTTCTTTTTGGTAAAAAATTCAATTTTCCGAACTTTATCCAAACTCAAAAATTCATAAAAAAATAATTGTTGATTTGACAACTTTAAGCGATTACACATATTGAAGCATAATTTAGCTTCTTTCTAAAAAGAAAATCAATTATTTGTAATTTGAAATACAAAGTGTTTGTTTTACCCTGAACACTTTAAATGAAGATTAATGAGTCCGGACCTGGAATAATGGAATAATTGATATCTTTCTGACTCGACCTTAGCATGTGTGAATAACTTCCCAAGTTTCAATAATATCTGTTAATAAATTTCGATTTTATGATGGTTTAAGTATTTCCATGAAGTTGGAAAATCACCCTTTAGCTTTCTAGGGAAATCCAGAAATTAATTTTTTATAGTCAATCAGTAATCACCTAGTCCAACTCTATCTCTGGTGAGAGTATGTACAGGTATTCCCCGGACACCATGTATGTAGCATGAAGCTGAATTGTCCTACTAATATTATAAATGCGAAAGTTTGTTAGGACGTGAAGATGTTTGTTACTCTTTCACGTTAGAACTACCGAGCTGATTATGATGAAACTTCACAACAATTTAGTTTCTATATCCGATTAACATAATTCCTGAAGAAAATTATCAAAAGATAACCAGGTTTGGGAGCTATTAAGGCGATTCCATTATGTCGACGTTGTCGATACGTCGCGTAGTTGCGAATCATCTATGAATCTATGGTATTTTTACGGTGATATGCAAGAATGACCGTTATGCTTGATTCACAATGAATGCAACCCAACAAACACATACGTTAACAGCGAAAATTCAAACGATAGAAATCATACCCAACAAGAAAATATACGTAATTTCTACATTTAGTTTCGACTTTTGAAATTCAAACGCGAAATTGTATTGTGAATATTCACAATAGATATTCACACTCATACGAAAATATTTTCGTATGAGTTTTGGTAGTTTCAATTTTGATTTTTAGGTACTGTCATCAAGCATAAGCCGCTATCCCGATTGTCGGCAGAGTAGCGAAAATGTGAAAATTTCGAAGTACAGCCAAGCCATTATCAGCTGTAAAACCGATCTGTGCGAAGATGCGCATCACTCCTGAACTGTGGAAAACACTCCTGTTTTTCAGAATTGTGCTTGATTTGTGCTGCTTTCTGCCATTGAAATTTTCTCCTCATTCCATGAGGTCCTCGAAGACCGAAAAATTGGGCCAGCCAACATTTTTCGAAAAGTAGGATTTCAGTGACTGAAGAAAAATTTTAGTTAGTTGTGCTTTGTTTCAAAAGTATGTCTGATTTATCGAAATATTGAATTTGACCAAAAAAGAGATACCCAAGCACTTTCGTTATTTCTTCTGATGAATGAATAGGGGAATATGTGATACAGTTCTGCTGTTTTTTGCCAGGAATATTTTCACGGAAATTGTTCAGACCTTCAGGAAGATGAAGAAATTGAAGAAAAAAAGTCTGTCCAGCGCGTTCCTTTTTTCAACGAGAACTATCTGATATGATTATGCTAACCTGGGGAAGTCAGTTTAAAAAAAAAAGAACGAGTTTCCCCCTATAAGGAGAAAAAAACGAGTTTCACAGCTGATGATACTCTTGCTTGGCTGTCTTTTTCCTGTTCCAATGTTTTTTTTTTTGTAAAATGCAAAAGTTATCACGATATCACACTTTAAGTATTTGGTAAGGAACTAGGAATATCTTGAATTCTAAACATTAGTGATCAAATCACAGTTCGTGAAATATCGCTCACCTAAAAGCGTGAATGAGATAATCACGAAGATTCGTCGTTGCTCGGCAAGAATCCGTACTTTTGATTCCAGGCGACTTACATTCATACATCATATTATTCATATTAATGTTGTTTGAACAAAAAAATCAAAATACGAGAACTGACAACGACCCCTGATCACCTCAATTCGAAACTTCCAGGACACATACCTGTTTCACTAAATTGTTTTCATTGAACCGTTCTGGAAAACCTGTCATATCAAATCAGAGTTCCTAATTGAACCCGTATCGGTGGGTCCTCACCGTGAAAAGTTTTACGGTGCGCTGAGATAAGCAAAAGTTTGTGAGGATCTGTGTATGGATGTTTGTTACTCTTTCAGGTAAGAACAACCTGGAAGTTTATATAACAGTATAGAGGGTTATTAAATATTTTATCATTTGGCCTTAATACAACGGTAAACTATCAAGAGAGTCGAAAAATATTCTGCCCTTCGAACGCGATCAAGACGTACGCTGCCTAAACACTCGATGGATGATACATGAACATAATGTACCATAAGATGACAAAAATTAGAAATTCACACATTCACTACACAAGACAGGGACAAAATCTGCAAATACCACAGGCCAATACAACTCTATTTCAAAAGTTAATATGCACTACTGGTCCAAAAATGTATAATTGTATTCCTGAGGAAGTGAAGAACTCGTGGAATTTTAAACTATTCTCCAGAAAACTGATTTTGATTTTATCTCAACACGAGGACAGTTTCAACATTATCAAAAAAAAAGAAGTCATTATACTTTACAGAAAAAAAAATAATCAGAAGATATGAATTATTATGGAAGATATATATTCTGTTAATATTTGCTTTCCTTTTTGTTGTTAAACTATAAAAAGTGATTTTCTTCACATGAATTGTTTGAATCAAAAAACGATCACAAAACAACTCCCCTGGAAGTTGGGTGCAATAACTTTATAAATGTTGAAGTCGTTCAATAAATATTCTATTCTATTCTATGGGTTTTTTCCCTCAAAAAGTTCTGAATAAAAATCTACGACAACAAAGTTTCGTATGGAATCCATCATAACCTGAATTTTGAGCTCTAAATACTCTTTAATTGTATACACTTTTTAAAATGCACATTTTTACTATTTGCCCAATGTCTCTCAGAACAAAAACTTTTGTCGTTTTCAGTTTTCGATGACGTTTCGTCGGCCTCATTCATTTACCTGAATGGATTGGCAGGTTCACATATTAGGCCGACACTTTGTCTTCTGCACAAATCAATATGGACGAATAGTTATCACGATATAAGTTTGATCTTAGGGCAGCTTGCCACTACGATAAAATTGGAACCTCGATCCTCGATTGGAACTAATTCAAGCTCTTGCACCTGAATCAAATGCGTGAGCATAATATTTCGCATTTATTATGTTTTTGCTTTTGATTCAGGATTAAGAGAATTAGGTCCGAATTAAGCGTAGTGGGAAGCGGCCCTTAAAAATGATTCGGCACTAATTCAACGGATTGTACGTAGAGGAGTTGACGTTGGCGACTGCCTTCATGTTAAGTTTCATGGGGGCCCATACGTTGAGGTGGTTTTCTGATTATTGGATTGTATTGTCAAGTATGGGTTAGACGTATATTTACTAAAGGTTAGGGAAATATAACTGGTGTTTCAATCAGGATTTAGGCTTCTTCAAGATTTTTCGTTTCTGAAGATGAGACTAATGACCAAAGTAGTCGATGTCAATAAAATAAAAATAAAAAGGTTGGGAAAATAATAAATAATAATAACAATAATTTTGATAGCCGACTTTTGCAGACTAGTGCCAGCTAGTAAATGATAAAGTTGTAAAACGTAAGGTTTTGTATCGTTATGTTTATAGAAATACATTTTATGTTACAAGTTACAATATGTGATGTGCGGGAACAACCCCTGCTATTTCATTCCTATGCTTTTCATTATAGGAAAGGATTAGCAGAAGCCAGGCCGATATCGTTTTTTTGTGTGGAGGGGGTGTAATAACTATTGAAAACGAATAACTAGAGACTTCCGGTTTTTTGAATTTGAAAGGTATTTGCTTAGAACTTACCACATATTTAGGTAGTTCCATTACTCATACACTTCGCGAAACAATTAAAAGAACGGAAAATTTTTCTAATTTTTTATCAACAGGTTGTATCTCAGTGAGAAATGGTCGTATAGAAAATAAAATGATGAAGCTAGAAGACTCTAGTTTCTGCAATTATTGGTTGACAATTTTTTGGTGGCCATGTAATCATCGGATGAACCACGAAGGAAAAATTTTGAATATTTATCGAATTTTTATTTTTTTACTTACGGATACGGAAATTTTTTTCTAGCTTCACCTATGCAAATGCCGTATAACCTGTTAATTCAGTTTCAATTTGATTTTTACGACTTTCGAGATATTCAGTTTTGAATGCAAAATAATCCGTTCTTACTCAACTGTCGATACTGAGGCCTAGCTGAATGGCAATTTTTTTCTACAGAAAATTTTTTACAAAAATCTGATTTGTTCAAATAAAAATAAATTTATTTTCCCCTTTTACATAAAAGTAGAAAACGAGCATAAAAATGTTATTTTGCCATTTTTTCGTTAATGGACTGTATCAACTTCAATATTGGCGGGTTGCTTAGGTTATGAAAAAATTTGGTAGCCTGATGTTCCCAAAAGTTGGGAGATCGATCGGTTGAGTGGTTTTCTCGGACCGATTGATTTAACATTCGAAAAAAATTCAGAGGACCAGGTCGAATGGTTTGCAAAAATAATTTTTTTTTAACTTGGTTCCAGAAAACGAAAATATTATTCCACTTTCAGAACAAAATTCAACAAAATTCGATATACCGATTTAGGGAAGACTTCGAGCAACATACTTACATTTTTTCAAAACCACAGCTTTTTCTGCCAATATTGACGAAGATACATTCCATTGAACAAAAAATGGTAAACTAGCATTTTATTGATCTTTATGTGACAGGTGAAAAAAACTTTTTTCATATTGAAAAAACAGATTTTTGTTGTAAATTTTCTTTAGAAAAAGAAATCGCTTTTCGGCTAGCTAGGTGATTGAAGAAATCGGCAGTTGAGTGAAAAAGGATCATTTTGAATTCAAAACAGGACATCTTGAAGACAAATGGTCATATCTGAAAGTCGTGAAAAGCAAATTAGAGCTAAATAAAAAGGTTATTTGTTTTGGAAAAATTACGTCTTAAAGTTTATCTGAGGTTAGGTATTAGATGTTGTGTACCTGAATTCGTTCTCAATGGCCATAAATATGACAATGAATTTGTCTCATAGATCGATTTTATTTTCTATGTTTTCGAAAGGTGGGAATGAAATTCAGACGAAATGCTTAAAAAAAAATTTCGGAAATTAGTTACTCATGGTTATTCCTGAAGAGCGAAAACCAAGGATCAAACTAAACAATAACCGAGGTCATTACTGATTATTCACTTGAAATTGAGCTTGAAATAGATTAAGATGTAGAATGACTGATGAAAAATACTAAGGGTATACTGGCATTCTTTGCTCAAATTCGATGTTAGAAGAGCTATATTCTGTAACAGTCGTAGAGAAATAACTATTCAAGTATCTATTCAGAAACTTTGATAGGCTTCTAAGAAGAACAAGTTTCAATTCATACGCTCCAAATGTTTTATTGACATATCTTACCAGATAAATTAATGTACGCTCTTCATAACTCGAAGGAAATTTTTTAATATAATTTCTTCATGTTATGTTAGCCTGCTCTCACGGATTCAAATAATATCTGTCGGATTTGTGATAGCATCGCGTCCAACTAACATTTTTCATTCAGAAATCAGACATTCAATGAAAATTCAGTGAATTAGAAAAAATAATGTTCATTGATATCATGATTAACTATTCTGATAAACAATAGACACTCTTTCTTGCCTAGTATACATTAAAGGTAAGAAGTTTTATATGTTATGACCAGATAAGTCAGTAAATGTCATAGTAACATCAATGCTGAATTTACGGTCGAAAGGAAATACCTATACTATCATTCTATCGTCCATAAATTTCTCATGTTTCCGATTTTATTAGTTGCAAAACATGGCAAATGCATTATGGATTACTTAACTTTTCATAGACAAGACCACAAGAATTTATTACTTGAAAACATGAGAAGTGGTTATTTGCCAAATTATTTCTCATAGGAAATCATAATAAAAGGCAGAGATGAGGGTAACGAAAATATTGGAGATTTCTATTATAATACCTACTACTTTGTATAAAACGTTCATAGATAAACTGCCAAGTAATTTGATGTCAGTAGAGAAGGGTATATACATAAAAATATCTAAATACGAGAATTCATCTCGAGAACGGTTGTTTTTGTGTGAAAACATCCATATAACAAATAAAATCTGAAAATTTCTCTACAATTTCGATGTCATAGTTGTCATAACAATTCACAACCTTTGATATATACGCACACATGATGATAGTGTAAAAATCAAATCCCACCTCACGTTTTTTGTCAAACTTTTGTTAATCATTGTAAATGCATTTTTAAGATATCTAGTGATAATCTTATTTGCTACACTTCAAATAGGCCAAGTTGTTATACAGTAAAACCCTGATTATCCGAGGTCACTCTATCCGACATATCTACATACTTATGTTTCATTTCCATGTAATATATTTATTTACTTTAGTAAATGAAACTCAATCTGATAAAAAATATCATTTATTTTATAAAGTTTCTATCAGCTCAGTTCTCGATTATCCGAGTTCGGCTCAGTCCGGATATTCGAGGTTTTACTGTTATTTCAGATGAAAAACCCTTTACTGTACCTTGAGAGGTAGCTAATGAATAAGTACTAACTGAAAATCGGGTGATCAGGATGACTAGAAGAATGATCAAGTTACCTACTTGGAGAATGAATATCCATTTCCCTAAAAGTAAACGTGAATAATAATGAATTATTGCCAGCACTGTGTCATACAAAATTTACAAACCAGCAAAAGGTGAGCATATCACTGAGTCATACGTCAAACTTTCAAACAACCCTAAACTGCTGACAAGTAGACGAATCAAAGCTAAACTATTCGATCTCTATCTATATTCCCCAATTTATCTTTGTCCGCTGTCTTCACTCAATTACAAATATCTTTTGTTGCCATTTTACAGTCAGTTAATCATTCGGAGTAGCTCGTACGAGTCATATACGTTGTATTGTCTTGAATAAATTATATTTTCTTCCTCCCGGAAAATATAATAACATATACAGGGTGAGTCTTTGACTTGTACATATATTTTAACCGTAGAGACCTCTCATCAGAAGAAACACTTTTTTCATCTTCCATTTTTTCCGATTCGTCTTCGTTGAGAAGATACAGGCAGTCGAAAATCCACGAAAAAATTTAATTTTCAGTTATATTACGTAATCCAATCGGTCGAATGGAGTGATTTTCGGAATATAGTTTTTCGTAAGCGTGATCAATCTATCGACAACACAAAATTCCACTAACATCCGCCAGTTTCTCAATTATGACCATAACATTCCATAAATTCACCAGAAACTCAAAGAGTCTAATTGTAAACAGTAAATTTTATGTGATGAGATAAATCATTCATTCATTTTGGAATATAAAAGTATTCTTGATATTTTCTTGTCAAATCTGTCGTTTACGAGTAATTCCATATTGAAAGAAAAAATTATTATTAAAATTCTAAAAATTGGGTACTTTGGCTGAATGTAACTCTGTCGAAAATATGCACAGAATTCAATTTTTGCAACAATGTCACATGGAAAATCATCACGTTCGAATCCGAGAATTTATGTTCTGGAATGACAAGGTTATAATAAATGGAAACGGAACTAGCGAACTTTGGAAATTGAGTTATATTAATATATACTTCTTCGATTTACATCCTTATTTATTCGAGCAAATTTACACTCTTCTTTCTGAATACCTAATCCTTCAGGCAAGTTACTTTTTTTTAAGGGGATTGTTCGTTAGAAGCCCTAACTTCCTGCTTTCATTAAAAGCCAGAGTGAATGCTCCACCCAGAGAAAATCATGTTGATGTTTCTGGCACCACCATCCGAATCTCAACCTACACACGATCACAATTCGGTCACATTATTCAGAAAACTGCTGTTTACAACGTTCTAATTGAATTACCATTAATTCCTAATTTGAATTGTTTGTCGATCACTCTATGAGCAACAACGATCAACATAGAAGAGTCGCGAAAAATCTGCTTTGTCAAAGTTGAAATTTATAAACAACGATAAAAATTGATTACATACTGAAGATATAGGTCATAGCAAGCTGAATACTTCATTATCAATAATGGAAAAGAGATCAAGAGAAGAATATTCCACATTTACCGCTATCGAAATTCTGTATGAACTATTATAAGTATTCATTGTAGGTAAATTTTATAAATTCGGTAATTGGTATGAAAAGAGTCTTCCGGGCTTATTGGCCGTGGTCCATTAGGAATAATTTCAGCTAGGAAGACTCTTTTCATACCAGTATATCCGGTCGTGAAAGCCTTAAACTATTCAATTCGGTAATTATTCAGAACTAACAAAATCGTACTTCATTTTTCATCGAATAAAATTGAAAAAGTAAGTTGACGCTTGTTTTTATTGTACAGTTGGTTATTATTCCCAAGTTTTGAATGGCAAGCATATATTATATCTATGACTATGATATCCAGGAGTGGCATAGCTAATTATGAAAGTTTAAAATGGCTATATCTTTTTTTCTAGGCCGAAGCGGAGAAAAAAGTGAAGACAAAAAGGGTTTTTTTCAACCTGAGGAATTTACGGTTAAAATATATGTAAAAGTCAAAGACTCACCCTGTATATGTATTTTCTTTTTCCCTCGTAATTTGGATTTTGCTTCGGTTATGAGTATTGAACTGTAATACTTTTTAATTGACTATTGTTTATCTAATTTTATATGAAGAGTATGAATAAAACACTTCAATGTCCTTATGTTTAATATTATAATTTCCTTTTCTATTTACACACAAAAAGTGGATCATGTTATCGAAAAACTTTTTCTCGAAAATGGTTAAGGTTTCCTTCTCTTTCATATACAAAACTAGATTAATGTGGACCCTCAATCTCATATATCTCAATCTGATATTGATAACACTGGAAGAAGAAATAGTTTCCCAACAATAAGTATTTCGTAGTTACAAAAGTTACTCAATTATATCAATTACAAGCAATGAAACATTCCTCATCGAACGAATATCTGTTGAAAAGACACTCAGAATTTACTACAATACAAAAAAAAAGCCAAAATTACACGCTGCCTTCCTTAAGTAGCTCCAAAGAATGGATAATTTACACCAATGCAATAGAACAATAACATGGCTTTCATTAAGTTTCGCTCTCGGCCGTTTTGGCGCTGCGATCTTGTATTCAGTCGTCTATACGGCAACGTTAGGTTTATTGTAGAAAAAAAATGAAAACTATTTATAATAGATATTTTCACATAGAAGGTAGTGTCTAGTCAACGATCTTTTAAGAGCACTGCTTTCAAGATTGGGCTGGGTATTTTCAAATGTATTTTAACTTCATATTCCTGCAATTACTTTTCTGAATACATTCATTCATTGCAAATTAATCTTTTAAATGAATTTCAAATTCAAAAATCAGAAAAATCCATATTCATGTTTGTTTTCTGTTTAGTAGGCCATGAATTCTTCCACACATGCCTGAGAGTTGAACAAACATAACAACTATTGATATTTATCCCAATATTAATTTCATTTCAACGTTTTTGAGCTTACTATTCAAAAAACAAAGGAAAATGTGGATTTCTCTGCTGAAATTCAACAAAAATTTTACGTAAAAATATACAATGTTTTCAGCGAGAGTGGAGAAAAAGAATAAAAGAGGAAGACCTGGACTGACTTGGGAAGATATGATTACATTGTACATTCCCAAACACTAACATACATATAATGATTTATTTACCCAACTAAAAATGTGGAGCAATCTCAATAATTGCTTCTTGTTTCATCGCATATTCGAATGTGGTGTGATGTGCAATTTCTAAACAACAGTATCGTAGCATTTCAAATCGATTTCAGCTGATCATGCAAATATTCAATGCGGAATTCGTAAGATTTCATCCTGATGATATGTTTTGCCGAATGAAGAAACTCTTACCATGAATTATAGGAAATTTCCATTTCGAATTGGCAGACAGGCTAGTTTATCTTGTATAATATGAATACTTAATTCAATCCCACTGGTCTGAAACTGCCAATTTCTGGATTTATCATTTCCTCTTGACGATCCTTCCCCGTCTCTATCTCATAGAATATCTCAATTCTACAATTATTCGAAGGAAAACATCGATGCAACAATTCACCGACTAATACTTGAATTAATATCATCTAAATATTCGATTTCGTTCGAATGTCACTTGGTGCTTATGATTTTATAGAAGGAACCGAATGATGTGGAACCGAGTCGCGTTAAATCACATATAAGGTAAACATTCTCATTTCCGCCCCATCTCCGCACTCCAGAGAATTCGAAATCAATATTCAAGCCGGCTGCAATTTTTTTCATCGAATGAAGTGACTTTTTGGAGAACGATTAGAAACAAGCAAAGGCGGATTTACGGGGGGAGTAATGGTGGTAATTACACCCCCCATGAGTATCGAAAAATTTCATACAATGATTTCAAATTCATGATTTCTCAAATATTGTAAATATACTCCCCGTCAATAAATTCCGGACATGCAAAATTTCTGTCAAATTTAACACACTGTATCTGTTTTCGTGGTTCTCCGATTTTGTTAAAATTTTCACCAGGTATAGTATTGAGTCTTGTTATATTATTTCACGTGGGAACATCCGAACGGATTCAGATGAAGCTTCACATCAATATAGTTTAAATACCCGAATACCATAATTCATAAAATTTTGTGGTAATTTAGCATAAGTCAATGAGAAAATTTCAAGCAAGTCGAGAAAATGCCTGCTTCTCCGAGCTATAAGGACCATTCGTCAAAGTACATACGTCGTGTAATCGCGAATCACTCATGTTATTCTTACGGTGATATGCAAAAATGACCCTTAGCATCGATCTATTCTAGGCGACTAGACGAAACTGTGAAATATCGAAGTACATCAACCAAGCAATACTATAATCAGCTGTTTTAGAACTGTACGATGTGTACGAATAATGTCTTGCAAAACGTACCCCCGAAGAAACCGCGACACGGGAGGGCCCATACGTTGAGAGAATTCACTGATTATTTAATTATAGAATTGTAGATACAGTTATTTAGGTATAGGTTAAAAGTATATAAACGAAAAGTTAGAGAAAAATGATCGTATTTGGAAGGCGGTATAGCAATGAGGAATGTTCACAGGTATGCAAAATCGATCGAAACTTCGTCACAGTATAACCTATATGTATATGAAATCACTAGTTTTTGTTTCAGTCGAAAAGACCTAGCACCTAGTTCGGATTTTACAACCCCGCGAATATTCAATTCCTCGCGGCGATGAGACGTCATACTACATACGCAAATCGCACTCCGTGATCCGAGAGGCCCTTATATTGGACCCGGCTACATTCTGAACCTCGCAAGTCGTTGGGTGTAAAGTGACGTCACACGGATCCATCGAACTC
This sequence comes from Hippodamia convergens, assembly GCA_038502775.1. NCBI lineage: Eukaryota > Metazoa > Arthropoda > Insecta > Coleoptera > Coccinellidae > Hippodamia > Hippodamia convergens. The sequence goes on along the minus strand of CM076607.1, from coordinate 140,015,870 downwards.
ATGTTTATAACTCGATATCTCGGGCGCTATTTGAAGTATTCAGATAATTTTTGGACACAATATTTTCATTTTCTACGGAGAATAGGAATATAAAGAAATTGAAAAATGTGAACATTCCTCATTAGGATGTAGGCCTCTTCAAAATTTTTTGTGTTTGAGGAGAATATTGAAATAATAATTTAAAATAATAACAATAATTTCAATAGCCGATGTGGACAGACGAAGTTGCGCGGGCTAGTAAATCAATAATTACATTATTTCTTCATTTTTCACTTTTTTCATCAGATGAATTATAAAAAGGAGAATTTCGTTATTTACTCCCGCCGTTCACACCCGCCATTTTCCCCCACCGTTTACCCTCGCCATTTAATCGTCCTATCTGTCAAGATCCAGACAAGTATTTCAATTCAGATCAGGGCCGTTCGCGAAGATTTCTTAGCGAACTACCCCGTCCTGTCCTTAGTCGATAGTTCCGGGGGGATTCGAGAGAGCAAATTTCAAACGCCGTCCACGTGGGGATCCTCTTGGAAAAAGTCCGTTCGCGAAAATCTCTTAGCGAACCACCCCGACCTGGTCTTTCTAAGATTTCCGGGGGAATATTGCTCGAACACTTAAATGCTTATCATCTAAATATTCCCAAGAAATTTTATAGAACGAACCGAATTATGTGGAATCAAGTCGCGTTAAATCACATATATAGGGTGAACATTCTCATTTCCGTTCCATCTCAGCACTCTAGAGAATTCAAAATCAATACAATTAGGATCTAGACCTCTTCAAAGTTTTGCGTGTTTGAGGATAATATTGAAATAAGAATTCATAATAATAACAATAATGAGGAATGTTCACAGGTATGCAGAATCCATCGAAACTTTGTCACAGTATAACCTATATAAGGCCCTTATATTGGACCCGGCTACGTATTGAACCTCGCTAGTCGTTGGATGTAAAGTGACGTCACACGGATCCATGGCCAGTCTCGAAAACTCATGTTTATAACTCGATATCTCGGACGCTATTTGATGTATTCAAAAAATTTTTGGACACAATATTTTCATTTTCAACGGAGAATAGAAATATGTAGAAATTGAAAAATGTGGACATTCCTCATTGCAATAGCCGGACGAAGTTGGGCGGGCCAGCTAGTGAATCAATAATTACATCATTTCTTCACTTTCACTGTTCTCTTCTAATAAATTATAAATATATAAATTTCGTTATTTACTCCCGCCATTTACCCTCGCCCTTCACCTTCGCCATTTACCCGTCCTATCTGCCAAGATCCAGACAACTATTGCAACTCAGATCCGGGCAAAGATTTCTTATCGAACTACCCCGTCCTGTACTTAGTCGATAGTTCCGGGGGGAATTCAAGAGAGCAAATTTCAAAGGCCGTCCACGTGGGGATCCTCGTGGACAAAGTCCCCGGAAATGTGTTTTTTCCCAGGACGGGGCCGTTCGCGAAGATCTCTTAGTGAATTACCCCGACCTGATCTTGCTAAGATTTCCGGGGAATATTGCTCGAATTGTGTGGAAGTAGCGAAGTACCCCGAACTGGTGAGATTTCTGGAGGAATATTGCTCGAGGTGAGTTGGAATACCGTCCTCGTATAGGTCTTTCTGGTCTTGGCCCCCGGAAATGTGTTTCATCTCCTAACGGGGATGAATTAAATCAATTAAAAAAAACAAGAGATCATTTCTGACTGACCTCCATTTTCCTAAGAAAGAAATCATGGAATAAATTCAAATTTGATATCCCCAACTTTCCCACGGTTCTCGAAGCGAAATTCTGAGCGACAGAATTTTTCTGTCATCCTACACAACGTTTTGAAAAACAGTTTTTTTATAAAACTTTCGACTCGTTCGGTGAAAAAATCGAGGATTCGGTCAATTTTGAGGAAAAAACCTTGTTCTCATAAGTTTTTCAAATGTTCAATCAATCGCTCCAAGAAAACTGCTGAACCGATCGAACTACCAATTTGGGGGGCTATGGGGAGCAAATTTTTTTATAATCTAACCTTTTAAAACAATATTGAAGATGATATAGTCCAGTATAGTGGCAAAATGACATTTTTGTGTTGTTTTTCCACGTTTATGTGAATAAGTGAAAAAAATTGCTTTCTGATTGAACAAAACAGATTTTGTGGAAAATTGTATGTAGAAAAAAAATCACTTTTCGCCTCGCTAGGCTACCAGTATTTCCGGAGATATCGGCAGTTGAGTGAGAAAGGATTCCTTTGCATTCAAAACTGAATATCTCGAAAAGCAAGTTAGGGCTGAATGAGCAGGATATGCGATATTTGCATAGGTTCAGCTAGAAAAAAGTCTCCGTGAGCGTAGAGAAAAAAATGAAAATTCGAAAAATTTCAATAATTTTTTCTTCGTACTTCATCCGATGACCGACCACCGGTACTCTGTGAAACATTGTTAACCAATAATTTCAGAAACCAGAGTCTTCAAGCTTCAGAAGTTGGATTTTCATTTTCTATACGACCATTTTTCACTGAGATGCAGCCTGTTGAAAATAAAATATTGAGAATTTTTCTGTTTTTTTATTGTTTCGCGAAGTGTATAAGCAATGGAAACTTTCGAATATGTGGTAAGCAAATAACTTTCAAGCTCAAAAAACCGGAAGTCTCTAGTTATTCGTTCTCAATGGTTATTACCATATAGGTACCTCCCTAGTTATTATCAATTATTACCCAAGAGTTAGCAGACTTATTGATTAGAACAATTCAAAAAAATTAAATTCAGATGGCACCAATTGAGAGTCACTTCTTATCACTATTTGCCACAGTTTCAAAATGTTATCATTTGAATGCATAATATATAAAAAAGTTACTGGTTTTTTCGGGCATTTCTGACGTCGTTTATTTTTTTAAGAGGTATGATTATCAAGGAGCTTGATTCAGCTAATACCAAGGCAAATGCCTATCCAACGAAAAACATTTCATGTAAATGATCACAATGATCACAACAGGAAAATGAACAATGGAAACTCTAGTTGAGGTGATTACAGGAAAATTGTGTTTGGTTTGAATACACATGAGGCGTTTTACGATCTCTTCATTTTATCTCCTCAATTTTGTGACATTTCTGTCATAAATATTTATAAACCTCCGAACATTATTTGGCCAAGAAATCTTAATGTTGATGTTTTTTAAAGTAGCAAATGCATTTCCAAAATGCATTCGATTTATTCTGAATAATCGGTTTCTTTTCTGCTTTTGTCCTTTTTCATTTCAGGTTAAGAATTACGAGTCGTTTTGGGAAGAATCTGTGCATCCGAGCCCATCGACGGATAACATGAAGATGATCACACTGATGTCTTTCAAGATTTTCCTGATATTTGATATTTTGTGTTATTTTGTTTACGGGGAGGCAGGTTTTTTCGGCTGAGGTTTTTTCCCCTGGCTGTATAGTATCGTATGATAGTAGTGTTGATAGTATCGTATGATTCTATAGTATCATACAAAGAATGTTATGATACCCCGTTCTTTTTTTACCTCAGCTTAGGTACTTTTTGTTTCAACATTTAATGTATTATTTTAGCTCTCCTTTTCATAAGAATATATATATATATATCTCCTCATTCAAATGTAGGGGTTATTTTCCCTGAGAATTTTTGAATATTTTTTCCAACATTCCTAACAAGCAGTCTTCGTTTATATCAGACCATTAGCATCACCATTGGCGGAAGTCTCATACAAACTTCTACATCCCCTGGTTCTAAGGGTTGAAGAGTGAAATTTTCAAGTTCTAGAATTATTCCGTTGTTTGTGTACTAAGACAAGCTCACATAACATAACAATTTCAACTTGATAAGACATCGGGAAGTACCCTAATAATTTTTATGATCATCAGTGGGTGAGTAATGAAATCGTGGGATTTTAGATATCTAAAACTTTGAATTGCACGAGCTCTGCACTTGAAATTTTGCAAGTACGATAAGATCATTACTTGCATTTTATCCTGATAATTTTGTTGATCTACTATATTCCAAACTCGAGTCATGAGGGTCCAAGAATAAGACGAAACGCTTGGCCAGATTGAAAATGCCTATACATGAACTGATGAAGCATCGAGAATGAATTTATAACGGAAGGTCGATAATTTTTTCAGTCAATATTCATATTGATTTAATAGAACCACTTGCAAAATCTGAAGGTGTTTCAAAGAATACTTTCCGAGATATATATTTTTCATAGGTAAGGGTTGAAAAATAAACACAGATCAATTTTTCAGTGAATAATGATATAGTCAACTCACATGCGGAGTCTGTATGGGTTCAGAAAAGTAGATTCCGAAAAATACCGTTTTCAAAGTTATGGATTCTAAGAACATGCCCGAAGTCCAAAGAGAGTCGATCATTTTTCCATTTTTACCGTTATTGGAAAAATGAACTGCCATGAGAAATATGAATAAGCTCCGACAAATAGTTTGAGATCGATGTGAGAAGAGAGTAGCGGCCTGAATCTATCGAAACACCTGAACTCCCAGATCAGTTCTATCATACGAATTCGGGTGAAAAAAAAATAGTGCAACAAAGACTTTCTTCATTCGGTAGATGAATTGCAAAGGAAAGAAATCAATTTTTCGAATCAGACTAGTTTCTATCACTACTCGTAAATTTATCGATATCCGCATGATTTTGTAATCCGACGCTTCAACAGTATATATCACCCAGTCCCGAAAATTGCAGAACTTACCTTCAGATATTTTTTTTCACTCCAGAGAAAAATCAAGAATATAGATTGAAATACTCACTTTACATACGTATAGAATATATATAACATCACCCTCGCTACAAAAGTGACACAACTCAAAATTTACTTTTTTTGATTTATGCTATGAATTAGATCAGAAAACGAGCCTAGATTAAATCATGGAATATTTGTACCCACCTCAGTGGGTCCTCCATATATCATATCATAGAAAACTACATATCAAAATTGGTGTCGATTTCATGTTTCCAATTAATTAGAAAATATTTAGCATAGCGATTTCTGCCTTTAGGTCAGATAGTTCATTATTAAGTTCGATCAATCTTGTAATAATAAACCTGAAATGCTAACAAAAAGGTACCTAGCTGAGAGTGGTGCAACACAGGAAAATATACAGGTCTGCAGTATGATTAAATGAGGAAAAGGCAAAAACTTCAGCTGAAAAAAATCTCTACCCCTCCCGTGAAAAAAAAATTACTTAAAATATTAAATACCAGGAAATCTTGAAGGACGTCAGTTTAAATTTTCATATTATCTGTGGATGGGCTTAGATGAACAGATTCTTTACAAAACGACTCGCAATTTCTAATCTGAAATGAAAAAAGAAAAAGCAGAAAAGAACCCAATAATTTAAAACGAATCGAATTATTTTGAAATCAACCATCTATTTTAGAAATGCATTTGTTACTGTATGTATAGCCTCGAAACCATCCTGAAATTCATAAATGGGGCAACTATTTATAATATGTTCTATAGTCTCCCCATTTTCCCTACACTCACAACTAGGGCACAAATTCCATCAGAAGAGCATGCTATTGCATCGTCCATGGCCTGTTCTAATGCGATTTAGAATAGACCATATTCTCCTGGGAAGGTCAAAACCAGGAACTCTGATGAAAGGATCCGAAATAAAATCTTAATTGAAAAAATTGAATACATTCCAGTCATATCGTCAGCATTTTTGTCGCTTCTATTCATATCAATCAGAAAAATTGACCAAAAAGGTTTACGGGACTTCAATCTGGGGACTTTATCATCTGGGATATAGGTGAGTATGGGAAATTAATTTGGAAAGGAAAATTTCTCTGCGAATATGGGGAGGACAATATTTAAGAGGACTGGTAAGGAAGGAGTAGGTATAGACTTGAAAGTACCAGTAATAATCCTCATAGAAAAAAAAAATTAGTTGGGCATCAACTTTTTTACATGAACACTGTTCAACCAAACATAGATACTTTCTATTGTCGAATTGTGGAAAAAATAAAGAATATTCAGCAGCAGAAGAAACTAAAGCAAGCGCTGCCGTACGAGGTATACATTAAAAATATAAAAGTAAGTCAATCGATTATGGTATCCATATAAAGAAACAGTTTTTGTAATTTCCCCAGCTCCAGAATTCTAATATCGAAATGGTGGAATTGATAGTTTCTCCAATATTTTTCCATTTCTTAAAAGTCAACATGCTGATAGAAAATAAAAATAATTTCTGAGATATGAGAAAAGCCGCCACTAGAACCGATCAACATTTGCGGCATATGTCATAGACAATTTGGACAAGTTTGATTGATTCACAGCGTCAATAACAAATTATTTCGATATTAAATACTTCTGTTGTTACAGACCGAATTGCGTTTCCATTTGGTCACTTTGAATTTCTGCACGTGTAATATTTTCTATTCACCTGGCTCAAAATGCCACCCCTAAAATCTCGGCGAACTAGGCGACCTCCTACCCAGCCTACCCCCTTGTGACGGTCCTGGATACAAGCCACAGAAGTAAAAGACATTTGAACGACTTGAAGAAGAGGCTTTTTTGAAGGAGCCTGTTGGTGAAAATAGTGGAATAATGTGGACTAGCGGTGATGGTAGATGCGATAAATATTATTTATTCATTTATTACCAACGGCAGAGCCAATTTTCCATTGAAAATAATCCTACAGCATTATGATGATACAAAAACCAGAAAAAAAAATTCCAGCAAAAATACATCAAGGAAAAAAACAAGAAACTTTTCATAATTTTACATAATCTCAAAATATTTTTTGAGGCTAAAAATAGATATATGAAATACATCAACGTCTAATGCATTTGTCTCTTTTATCGCTCGTTCGATAGGATTGTTCATGGCATAGTTTGTAGGGATATATTCAATATAAAAGAGCTCTTTATATCTGAGGAATACATCTTTTGCATTTAATTTTAACTTAGATAGTAAGTATTCACAATCAATATAATTATTTAGTAATTTGTATACAAACATTATATCAAAATTTTTCCTCCTTATAGTTAGTGCTTTCATTGATAGAAATTCAAGTAAAAGGTCATAATTAATTGATATCTTAGGAATGCCCATTTTGTAAGCAATCCATCTTAAAAATTTTCGTTGGACGCGTTCAATATTGTTCTTATGCACTTCATAATACGGTGACCATACAACAGATGAATACTCCAATATACAAACAATTTTTATAGTAGAAATATTATTGAAATCTTCGAGTTTTTTTCTGATGTATCCCAGCATCCTCATAGCTTTTTGTGTTGTAATGAAAAATGCTGAATGAAGTTCAGTTTGTGGTCAAGGTGAATTCCTAAATCTTCAACTATTAGCTTGAGCTCAGTTTGATATTGTTTAACATGTAATCGTTCTGTATTGGCAATCTGATTCTGTGAAATCTCATAATACTGCATTTATCAATATTGAAACACATTTCATTATCGACACACCACCTTTCTAAATTTGATCTGCTTGTAGTAAAAAACAGTCTTGAATACTTCTTATGACCCTGAACAATTTGAGATCGTCTGCGAATAACAAAAAAAGACTCCCATCAATATATGTTCCTATATCATTTATGAAACATAGGAATAGTAATGTAGAAAGGGGTGAACACTGACCAAAACCCTATACATAGCAGATAACATATTACTGTAAATATTGTATCGGTTAAAGAATTATATTAAAAAATATTTATCATTTATACTGTATACTTTAAACGGGAACTGTACATAAATTGTAGACACGAAGGCGCACTCCAGTGCCATAAATATATAGAAAAATATTCAATAAATTATTCACGATTTTAAGTCGAGCTACCATCAGGAGAATCACGGGTTCGAATTTTTACAGATTCACAATTTTCAGTAGAGAATGATGAATAATGAGGTGTTTCAGTCTACATTCTTTTTATTTATTTATTGTCGAAATCAGGGTCAAAACAGTAGTACTGGAATAGTATATTCTAAAACAAGTTGCAGAATGAACTCCTATTCCAACACGAATGCGAAATTCGAAAACGAGCGACGAAGGAGCGAGTTTTCGAAAGCATGAGTGTTGAAATTTCCTTCTGCAACGAGTATTAGACGATATTTTCTCTATTTCAGTCAAGTTTTGTGGAATACACTCGAATTTCAAATAAAAATTCGGATTAGTGACTTTTGTATTGTATCTTGGCAGTTGGTGTGACATACGAAATTTGACAGATCACGGAATTAGAATTGATTTGATTCGAAACTTGATTGGATTGTAGGTCGGTATTGACAACCAAAAAACGCAAAATATAACTGAAAACAATGCTGTAATGAGTTTCATTACAGCACTACTTTTAGTACTGTAACGAACTTATTACGATACTGAAATAGAGAAAATAAATAACTCTATTTTTGCCTGGAAAATTTCAGTATCTGAAACGTAGGTGATGAAAACCGAAACCAATCTTATAACGTCTGGTCTGTTCCTGCCAAAATTGATTCGTAATTTATCGATGCGCTTTGATGTAAAGGTCAGACAGCTTGGTGCGAGAGTAATAAATCCTTTGTTATGCAGATGCTGGCGGCTTCTAACATTGGGCTTAACAGTTCCACAGTTATTTTCATTTCTATTATGTATGAGTGTATTCAATTTCGCACCCACGAGTACATAAAGAGTTTTATTGCTTATTGCCATCTCATTGAGTATTTATTCAATCCAGTGGCCTCTTGAATTGGAAAATACAAGATGCTCTCAGTGATAGCTGAATTTATTATAAAATCGGTAATAGGTGGTAAAAGTCGGAGAGTTTGACTATAGCGTTTATGTACTACGATCTAACTAACACCAGAACATAGGAAGACCTGAAAAAAGCGTGAAATAGGTTGCAAATTACTGATGAAACATGAAGGCTTTGGGCTATAAAACAGTCTTTCATTGACATAGAGAAAACTTGCTGTGAACTTTTTGATGAGTGAAAGGAAGAACCAAGGAAAAAACCATCTCCATATATACTTCTAGCAACAATTGAAGGAACAGTGGAAAATAGTCGTATAAGTGATGAAAAAGGCAACTTTTGAGGCTTGAAAACTCTAGTTTCTGAATTGATTGGTTGAAAATTCTTCAGAGTACCAGTAGCTATGCAATCCTCGGATAGAGCACGAAGAAAAAAAATTCAAATTTTTTTTTGCTCTACAGGCATGAAATAATTTTTTCCAACTAGACAGATTCAAAGGCCATAGCCTGTTTATGCAGCTCTAATTTGTTTTTCAATAATAATGACCGTTGTTCTTCAAGATTTCCAATTTTGAATGCAAAATGACCTTTTTTCACTCAACTGCTGATACTCCGAAACTACTAGAGGCCTAGCAAACCGACAGTCATTATTTTTCTGCAGAAAATTTCCTACAAAAATCGTTAGTTCAATTGAAAAACAAATTTTTTCACCTTTAACGATAATGTGGCAAAAAAGCAAGAAAATGTCTTTTTGCCATTTGTTGGTTAACGGACTGTATCTTAGGCAATATTAGTGGAAAAGCTGAGGTAATAGAGAGTTATCGAAAAGCAAATAGGGGCCTAACTTAAATAAAGTTTCCCTTATTTTGACCTTTACTCATGCTCATTCGCAAAAGATTTTAAGGTGGCCTGTAATGAAATACGGGCCTCCTGTACTTAACTTAAATGAAGGACAGCCGTATTTAAATAAAAGATCCCTTATTTTGACAGTTCTAGCAATCTTTTAGGTTAAACAGTTTAAATAAAGGAAATGTCAAAATAAAGTTGTCAAGATATAAATCGTTGCGATAGCTCAAATATCCGACCAACGTTAAGGGATCTTTTTTTGCAGGATCCTTGAATAAAGTGAGGCCTGTATTTGTGTTTCGATAACTCTCTATTGAGACAATTTCACAACCAAATGTACTGCAAAGGCCTTTACAAATCGATAGATCTATAGATTAGGTAATTTTCCTGGACCGATTGATTGAAATTCTGAAAAAATTATGGAGAACAAGTTTTTCGTTCCTTAAAGTTGACTTTTTCTTTTCGAGAATTAATTATTATTTTTTTTTCCCTTTTCAATCAATTTTGAATGTTTTGGAAATCATAAAAAAATTAGAGAATAATTCTTCAAAAATCTGGACTATTTGTACATATCTTTTTTTTTTATTGAAGAAAAACTGTTGAATCATGTTCTAGAAATATCCATAAAAAATTTGAAATTCTTATCAAAAAGTATTCTCTTTTCGATATTTTCAGAACAAAATTTGAATGTTTCTTTTCAATCTCAAAAAAAAAGGTTAGACAAATTTTAGAAATTTCCAGAAAATTTCTCACCTGCAGTAATTCCGAAAATATTAGCAGTTGAGTGAAAAGAGACCTTTTGCATTCAAAATTGAATATCTCGAAGACAAATGGTCATTTCCGATTGCAGTGAAAGACAAATGAGAGCTGAATAAACAGTTTTTTTATTTCTCATACGACCATTTTCACTGAGATAGGTATAGCCTGTTGAAAAGACTTAAAAATTAGGAAAGTATTTCTATTATATTTGTAGGTATATTATATTTATATCACATTGTTGTTATTTAACTTGATGATTATCTATCTATTCATTGTTGTGACCATTAGCTCGGAAGTTATTGAGTGAAGATGACATTCTAGTCCAGTTTTTAGTCATAATATATAATAACTGTTTAACTCCACTCATTGGCTACTATTAAAACTGACTTAAAATTTCGGTAACTTGTGAAGGTAACCAGGGGGTGATATTCCATCATCTATACAGGGTGTACCAAGTTCAACGGCCTATTAGACATTTCTGGAGAACTGAACCTATTTGAAATAGGAAAATTGGGATCATAATATTGACATTATCTACAGTTATACAGGGAGACGAAAAAAGTTTCCAAAAATTTTCATTTCTGTTTTTTTGTTTTGGCTTTTGATAGAGTATGCAATTCTGAATACATTCGTACTCAAATCGTTGCATTCGTCGGAATACTTTGAGAAATATCGAGAAAACACTGAATAAAAAAGGGAGAGAATTGTATTCGGTATTATGTTTGTTATTCCTAACCTAGATATCGTGAGCACAAACAAACAAGAATGTGGAAATATTGTACATTTTCAGAATTTTGAAAAACCTCTCACAGGGGTTTCCAAATGTTGATTCAAAAATTGGGATAAAGATTGACCCATAATTTTCGTTTTTCAACATAGAACCCCATTTTTTCATTATTGCGTTGGATTGTGCGAAGAAAAATTATGATAATGTTCCAACAAGTTAATGCTCCTAAAATTAATAATTCTTGAGTTATTCAGGATTTCCTGATTTCATGTCATACGTACCTTCAAATTCATAGAATCTGTTTCATATCAACAATGACCTTGGTCATAGAAGATAAATTACTCAAATACCTCACTAGTGACTTCCTCTTTGCTGAATTCATTAATCATTGTTGATGTAAAACAGATTTAATGAATAGAAACAGAAAATCCTAAATAACTCAAGAATTAGTGATTTTAGGAGCATCAACATGTTGGAATATTATCATCATTTTTCTTTGCAGAATCCAACGCAATCATAAAAAATAGGTTTCTTATTTGAAAAACAAAAGTTATGAGCCAATTTTGATCCCAATTTTTGAACCAACATTTGGAACAGCCTGTGACGGGTTATTCAAAATTCTAAAATTGTACAATATTTCCTCAGTCTTTGCCTTCAAAAATGTAAAAACAGTTTGTGCTTACGATATCTAGGTTAGGAATAACAAACATATTACCGAATAAACTTATCTCCCTTTTTCCTCCAGTTTTTTCTCGATATTTTGGGGTGTATTTTGACGATTGCAACGATTTGAGTACGAATATATTCAGAATTGCTTACTTTATCAAATTCGAAAACAAAAAAACAGAATTTTGAAAAATTTTTTTTCACTCCCTGTATAACTGGAAGTGGTCAGGCTCCAAGAATATATTAGATCGGTAGATGATGTCAAACAATAATATAATCCCAATTTTCAGATTTCAAATAGGTCCAGTTCTCCAGAAACGGCTAACAGGCCGTCGAACTTGGTACACCCTGTATTTCTCGGACAAGGGCGTCGCTTGAAATTTTGTTTGGGGGGGGTAAAAAAATTCAGGATATAGTATATTGTCACGATATGCTCCTAAGTGAAGATTGTATGACTTATTTTTAGAAAGAAAATATTTTCCTGGGGGAGGTATTACCCGTAGCGACGCCAGTTATCTTGGAAAATATTCAATGAGGCAGATATCTTTAGCTCCCTCTTGAAAGTCAACGAAATATTCAGCGAAATATTCACATCATGATTCTACATGCCCAGATATGGAATTTAGAGAAATAAGTTACTCCCTGAATCCATTTCAAAGTAAGCGAAATCTTCATCAGATTTTCACATCATGATATCAGTCCTACATATCGAGCGTAATCGTTCTTCCATCAGTTATCTTCCGAGATATGAATTTTTCAGAAATAGTGGATGGAATTTCACCTCCTGGATCTCATAGTAAGTGAACGAAATATTCAGCGAATGTTCACATCGATAAATCAATTTTCTGCATGCCGAGTGTCATGCTCCGCTGAATATTTTCCGAGATACTGTAACTTTCGAAAAAAAAGGACGGAAATTCATCAGTTGAATCAGTGAATGAAATTTCCAGCAAATGTTCACATCTGCATAACAATTCTACATGCCGAGTGTCAGGGATGGAAATTCACCCCTGTTTCCCATTACGAGTGGAGGATATTTCCAGTGGTTGACCGAATTCAATAGACATTTCTTACTGAATCTTATAATGCGCCAGTCAACTTTTCCCAAGGTATCGAATTCTGCAAATGAAGGATTGAGAATTTCCCCTGAATCCCGAAGGAAATCGGTAAAATTCTCGAAAATCAATCACTGCTTTATAAAAGTTTAGCATACGAAGTTTGGTAATGATCTGACGAACCTTTGCAGGGCATCCTGACCCTGATATTCCGGTCGGATAACTTTCCTCCAAATCATTCCGAGAGTCACCCTCGTTACCGCTACTACAATGCTTGATATACACTGCGCAAAAAAATTAACGCACATATAATTATTTTTATCAGACACTTTCATCGTTTTTTTTTCAATACAGATGTTTTTTACCAGCGGGAATAAAAAAGATGATATTATCAGATTTTGAATGCATTGGCTCCCTTCTGAAATCAGTTGTTCTCGATCAATTCAAGTGATCAATAGTTTTTCTTTTTGAACCAAGAGGAATGTGCCCAAGCGGTCGTTTTGCGAGAAGAAGGGTGCACATACACAAGAATTGCAAAAATGTTTGGAGTTTCCGAGGGAGTTTTCTATACAAGTGTGTCCAGAATGTTGCAGCGATTCAGGGAGACAGGTATGAATGTCCGAAGACCAGGATAGGGTAGACCACGGGTAACAACTGCCATTCAAGAACGTTACTTGAGAGTTTCTTCGTTGAGACAACGGTTTGCAACCGCTCGCCTCCTTCAAAATCAGCTTGAGCAAACTACAGGGGTACAAATTAGCACTCAGATAATAAGAAATCGCCTCAGAGAATATGATTCAAGGCGTCGTGTCGCGGCAAGAGGCACAGCTCTTACCCCAGCCCATCGAAGGGCGCGTTTGGATTTTGCGAGAGAGCATTTCCATTGGGAAGAGGCCGATTGGGAAAGAGTTCTCTTCACAGATGAGTCTACATGCTGCCCCAACCATTGTGATCGACGTTCAAGGGAACGCCTATATACAAGGGTATACAGACATTCGCATGATAGATAGCTCAGTGCAATTTCCTGAATACTACTACTGGTTTCGAAGGAAGATCGTTTATGATATGGGGTGTAATATCTTTGACCTAGTAGTCGTTTATAATAGAGCTATGAATGCTTATATGCATATAAGGAGCATTCTTGAAGGGCATGTAGTGCCATTTGCTCCATACATTGGTGAAAATTTCATTTTTATGGACGATAATGCCAGACACCATCGTGCGCGCATCGTTCAGAAGTACCTTGAAGAGGTTGAAGTCTCTCGAATGGAATGGCCAGCAAGAAGTCCGGATCTCAATCGGATGGAGCAGGTTTGGGACAACCTCAATAGAAGGCTGAGAAGTTCAGAAAATCATTCAGCTACTCTTAATGACTTAGGAATCCAGCTCGGAGAAATCTGGGATCAGAACATTTTAGAAACACTTATTTTGAGTATGAACCGTCGTTGCCGAGCTGTAATTAACGCGAAGGGTGGACGTAACAAGTTTTAAATTACTCATCAGCATTTCAGTAGTTTGAAAATTGTTCATTTCTCTTCTTTCACATAAGATTCGTTGAAATCCTGAATTTTTCTTCCTTTTAATGTGTCTTGCTTGGTTCAAAACTTTCCCGAAAGAACATAAAAAATTAGTTTCAATGTCGAGTTAACTTTCATGGAAAGTGAGATTTTCAGAATGTGCTTTGATTTTTTGGGCAGTGTAGATTCAATCGAATCTGAGATTCGTATATTCATAATTTTTGTGAATCTGCTTCTTCACGGCATAAATCTGAGTATAAATATCACTATCACTGTACACCGTGTTCAGGTTTTTCTAAGGGTGTATTCGACAGAGGGTCTGCTAGTTTCGCACTCCGTATTGATTTCTCGAATTATGTGTCAAATCAGTTCATTCTGACGCATCTTGTAGAACAAAACAATGTTAGAATATTTCATTAAAACATTGTTTTCAGTAATATTTATTGATGACATGTTGGCCTCCTCTGCCACGGATTCATTATTATTATTATTAATGCTTTATTTGCTTAGATACATAGATATACATGTTGCGCATCGTCAAAGAAAAGAGAGTCTTCCGGGCTTATTAGCCGTGGTCTATTAGGAATTATTCTACCTAACGTTTCGCCCACAACTGCGGTAGGCATCTTCAGAGGATTCTCGGTCTGAGGTTGTAACTCGACCGCTGAATTTCCGAAAGTGATGCTGGATTCGATCTATTGACCCAACTTATACTCTGATCATTGGTGGGAGAAGGTAGTGGGTTTACGCGCGATGTTGATTGGTCCATCGCTCCCACTTCGTATTGGCTTGATTTTGGTCTTTTCCAACACCGGCAACCATGCGCTATGTACCAAGAGAGTTTCATCTCTTCTGTTCATGTCGAGGTTCATGTTATTCTTATTGTGTATATCTAAATGGCTTCCGTGATCATCCTAGGATAGAAACTTCTGATGTTCGAAATAGCCTTTGAGAAAACAATATCTAACAGATGGATCTGTTAGAGCATGTTCCGCTAGTGCGGATTTTTCTATCTGATTGAGTCGACAGCATCGTTCATGCTCCTTAATTGGAGAGGCTATTTCGAACATCAAAAGTTTCTATCCTAGGATGAACATGGAAGCCATTCAGATATACAGACATAAGAACAACATGAACACAAGTCCTTTGGTACATAGCGCATGGTTACCGGTGTAGGAAAAGACCAAAATCAAGCCAATACGAAGTGGAAGCGATGGGACAATCAACATCGCGCGCGTGAACCCACTACCTTATCCCGCAAGTGATCAGGATATAAGTTAGGGAAGCGGATCGAATCCAGCATCACTTTCGGAAATTCATAGGTCGAGTTATAACATCAGACCAAGAATCCTCCGAAGATGCCTACCAGAGTAGTGAAAACTTGAAACCATTTAAAAAAAAGTATATAAGAACAATTTAATGAACTACAGGGATTAAAATAATTTCCACTTTCACTCCAAATTGTGTAGGAATTGTTCAATGTTATATGGAGAGGCCTCCATAATCAGTTTTCGTGTTGCTCGTCTGAACTTCTCTAAGGGAAGTTCTCTGATTGATACTGGGAGAGAATTGTATAATTTTTTAGCTGTGTGAATGTAGCTTTTATGTGTTAAGCTCAAATGATGTCTAGGTCCAATGAGATTTTTCATTACGCCTGGTATCAAAATTGTGAGTACTGTTTACCGTTGTATATTTAAAAATTTTTTTTCAAGAAAGTTTACTGACTGATCTATGTAAAGTTCTGGAAGGCAATATATTCAGACCCCATACCACTGGACTTTTGTTTGTGGGGCTGGTTGAAGAAAGAGGTATAGAAATTTTAAGTTGACACTCAGGATGCTCTAATTCGACGTATTAGAAATAGGGCATTTCTTATTAAAGAAAGACCATATCAAACAAAAAAGCAACAAGAGCCCTTCGCAGACGAAGTCGAATGTGTTTGGAGGTTATAATGGCGGAATTCTTGAGCATTTATTAAAATAATCCTCTGAATAAAACCATTTCAATATAGGAAAGGTTGTCTTTCATAATGACGCTATAGTTAGAGAACAATCCGGAGAACAACATATATGAGTTTTTGTAATTAATTTCTACCTATAGAATACACATCTGAAGTTTGGGCCGTTCCTCCTGACTCACCCTGTATATAACGGCAATTATGATTAATACATGAGTTATATCATTTTCCTATTTCATTGCGAGTTACTTTGGTCAAAACATAAATATATAATATACTAGGGCACATGCGTTTCTTATCTTCATTTTCAAATGATCCAAGTTATTAGAATCATTTTGGTATGTCATATATTTGAGGGTACCCTTTAGAAAGTAATCCCTGGGCGTTAGGTCTGGCGATATCTAATGAATCCATCGGTTCCCATCCATTTATTTTCAAATTCTTGATCTGAATGTCTGTCCAGAATAGCAGCGTTTTGACATCAAGCCCAATCTTGATGTAGCCACAGATTTCGTCTTATTTGAAGAGGCACATTGACTAGAAAACTAGCCTTTTTTATTCGAGACACTGAATTATATCCTCGATCATATATATGTCACCAAATAAAAGCATATTACCACAAAAGAGAAACGAATAAATGGAATAGAATTATCATAAAACACGCAGCAGATCGCTGACAGTTAGAAATGGAGAAAAATTGTATTCGAAAAAAAAATTCAAAATGAAATCATCTTTCGAATGACATAATAACAGGTATGTTCCATTCACAGAATGACAAAATATTCGAACGTTTTCGAGAAAATTGGAGTTACCCTCGGAGTTACCAAGATAGTGAATCAACCTGTAATTATCTACCTATACTCTCCAATATTCCAGATAATAAGATCCCCAGATTGAATAATGATGATATATTTTCCTTGAGCCAGATACAAACATAAGGGTATACACAAAGGTATTGGAGATGTCGAACTCGGTATAATCCCAATCGTAACATCATGCTCTATTTCCGAACAGAAATAATTCTTTAATACCATAAAATCATTCTGACATTGAGAAATCTTCTGTTTGTCTTTCAAAAACAGATACCTATCTTGCGTATTTCCTTCAGGTAGGATGGCGATTTATTATTGACTTTGATTCTCATATGGGCTTCGCTCATATTTGGATAATATACTTTTCTTTTTTGAAATGTATGCAAATTCAACTTTGCATAGCCAACTTTCCCCAATATATGAAGGTCGAATTGTTCAATCAATATGAATAGAAGCGAAAAGAGAATTTGGTAATCTGACTCCTGTAAGTGTGTTATTTCAAATATTCTCTTCTTTTTGATAGGTTTTCCACTGAATTAGAAAAAAACAAAAACCTTCTTTCTATGCATTGTGACATTAAGAAATATAAAGAAGAAACATACTCTCGAACATACCATACCCTCGAAGATCACCAAATTTCAGTTTCTCAACATTTAGCATACGAAGATAATGTTATAATCTCACAAAGTTTTCCGGAGATATTTCCTCATTGTCTCACGCCGAGTCTTACGCGTGTCCTTTTGATAACGTAGTGTTTACTTATTCCCTCGCTTACTCCTCGGTTTCAAGTTAACTCGAGGATAACTTTATGCAGAAGTGTCAAGTCACGTTGAATTCTGTCTGTTGATTTCTCGGTTGAGTGTTACTTTTTAAAGAAGTCAAATCATAATTAAGCTTTTATCTCGGCGTTCAATCCGAAATTCGAGAATGTTATTCAAACTATTTTTAGATCCGAGTGATATATTGTATCTCAATTATGAAAAAAATATGTAATTCAATGGTGAAATAAAATATTGAAAAACCTTGAAGAAAACTATGAGTTTCAGTTATAACTCAAAACAAAAATCCATGAAATTTATGAGTATAAGCCAATTAGTTCCACGTATCTATCAAAGACAGTTTACATTTTGATAATTAAAATTTCATGAGAGGTTATCGAGATACACACTATATCGTGTAGTCTTCGAAAACACAATAATTTCAAATTCATTCTGTAACTTCCAAAGCTTTACATACAGGGTGTGCCGAATGAATCGCGTTAAACTGAATCGAAATGTTGATCAGAATATGCTCTACCTGATGTGAATCACTCGTTCATATGAAAGTCCCACAGATTTCGAGATTTTAGATGTTTTAAGAAAATGTTGGATTTTTTCACTTCAAATACTTTTTCTCATGACAGGTGCACTTTATTACTTTTCGAATCAGTTTTTTTGCTTGAATATATATGAATAATTGCTTCATTTTGATTTTCTGATGAAATGTTTGAAATAATATTATTATTGATTATTGTCTTGATGTCATACGCTTAATAAATTGCATCAATTTATGAGCTCAAAAAAAAATAACGAAATTTGCAGGAAATCTGAAAAAAATTATTCAAATTCACGTTTTGGAGAAAGGGTTTTTTCTCGGTTTTTTTCTGTACCGAATTTTCTAGATATTTGAGCTCGTAGGCAAAGCTCGTCACAAGCAGAAATTAATATCGACCGAGATATCAACTCAGTAGGTAAGTAAATTGGCAGGTAAATAACATTTCATTAATGAATTGATTGATCATTATCAGCGGGTGTACAAAATGAAAATTTTCACCAATGAGATGCTTAAACACGAAGGGAAAAATGCAGAACTAACTACTCACCCTATTAAATAATATTTACGGTACATTACGGTACCAATTTTCAAAAAGAAGAAGATAACGCATCCGGAAAACTACAGGGAATAACACTGCTCAACAGCACTCTCAAAGAGTTCACGAAAGTTATATTAGAAGAAATCGCCAAAACCATAACCATACGGAAAGAAAAACAAAAATAGCTCTACCATTGATGCAATATTTATTATCAGACAAATAGCAAAAAAATCAATAGAATTTAATAAACCTGCATATATGTATGTTGTAGACTTATTTTGTCTTCCTTTTCTGCTATTTAGATCCAAGGCCAAATTGACTATCGAATTGGATATTTACTACTACTTGAAGATGCACATCACAGATTCCTCAAAATTTTTATGTAGGATCGACGAAGTGGCAATTGTGATTGTAGGTGAAAATTTGGAATTGCGTAATATTGTTCTTACGCGTCGCGTCGTAATACTGGAGAATTGCAAGGAATATATGAAACACAAAAATTAAAAAAAAAAATTCATTGTTCATACGATGCTTCTACAATACCCGCTAATGTTCTGGAGAGGTGATGATGGATATTACTTCAATATCAAAATGAAAAATCCATTGAATTGTGAGTACCCTTATCAAAATCTGAAATGTCTACTTAATACAAATCATTTGATTTTAGGCCAAGAAACCACCAAGAAAATGAGCTCGATGAATTATAATTAATTTCATTTATAAACTTCTATTGAATAATGTATTCATTATTCAACTACATTTCAGCAAATAATAGTATCTATGAACAAACAGCGGGAGTTATAATAACACCTGCCTATAAATCTCTCTAATTAGACTCAGAATTATTTGACAACCAAATATCAAGCTAGTTTTGTGCTTCTGTACGAGACGGTAGACAGAGAGGGAACATTTCATTATTGTTATTGATGGGAGTAATGTCTCTTGAATAATTCTGACGTTTTCAAATTTATTTGACACCTAACTATTATTGTGAAGATCTCCGATAGTGAGAATTAAATATTATGTAAGTACACTCGCAGAAAAAAGACAAGCAGCTAGTGCTACAGTAGGTACAGAATGTAAAGGTAGAAATATAAAGGTGTATCAAAAATTTTCAAGAATGGTGTATGGCAGTAAGAATGTATATTATTATAGTTGTGGATAAAGTATAGTATTCAACTTGCAGTAATGGTCATAACTCCCTTGATGAATTACAACACTAGCCTGCGGCTCGCGCTGCAAACTTCATCTGCGGGAGTTATGACTTGCATTACTGCTGGAAGGGTCGTCAAGAAAACCACCATCTCTATAAGTCGTTCTTCTGACCACCATTGCCTCTATGAGTTGAACTTTTTGATCTAATGAATGATTACCTGAGACCGAAGAAAATTCGGTTCGCAAACAAATTATCCAGAACAATATATTTTTGCCCCGAAACCTCTATCCATTTGGCAACACTGAAAATAAAAAGCAATGAACAAGACAGTTACATGATACGAGTTTCAAAACTTACATTTCCATTCTCTTTGGTAATGAAAAGAATGCATATTCAAGATTATTCTTTCTATTATTTCTGCAATTAATCACCATACATTTCGAATTTAGGCCAGTTTCTAACACAAATTTTATAACAGAAAAACACACAAACCAAGATTAGGGAGTGAGCTAGGTGCTACTCTTGTAGATTTCGAGTTATTTCAGTGGAAAATACACGAGATAATACAATCATCATTCAGCAAAAATTCAAGTATTTTTCTCAAAAATGACAACAGCCTACTAATAATCTCTATATAATCTATGCCAAATGAACCCTGATTAAATATTTTAACCATAACCCGATTACTTTTGAAAAACAGATGTCGCTGACATCACTGTAGTCGCTTCGTTTCCCATCTTATATACTCTATAATAATAATAATAATAATAATAATAATCTTTGACAATAATGAGATGTACCCTCTCTGTCAACAGGCTCGTACAGAAGCACAAAATTAGCTTGATATTCGGTTGTCAAATAATTCTATGAGTCTATTCTGATTAATTAGAGGGATTTATAGGCGGGAGTTATTATAACTCCCGCTGTTTGTTAATAGATACTATTAATTGCTCAAATGCAGTTGAATAATGAATACATTATTCAATAGGAGTGGATAAATATAAATAAATTTGGTCACGCCAATCTTGACAAAGTTATGTCTGCATGAAAAGTATGAATGCAATCGATTGATGAACTTGCGCAACTACTTGCTTCTACTTTTTGATATCCCTCTCGGAAGTAGAGGATATATATTATATATATTTGCAACCATAGACCACGGTTACTGCACTAGAGATAAGACTAATGAAAATTTGTTGATTCCTTTGTTTCATGGGAAGCTAAATCAGAGATCAAAATGGGTTAACGACGTTCATGAGCTGTCGAAGAAAATGACTATGAACATGAGCCTGTGAAAATCTAGATCATGAAGTAAACTGCAAAAACGTGCTGTCATCGAATCAGCGTAAGCGTTAAGCAGTACTTATGACGAGTAATAACTCAAAAATCATACTTGCTACGCTGGTTCGATAACAGCACGTTCCTGCAGTTTATTTCATGATCTAGTTTTTCACATTTATAGATAAATCACAGATTTCCACTTTTTTTCCATCAAAATTGTACAATCATCTACCCACCGAAGTATGATTCGACCAATAACAGAAAACTACACAGAAAAAAAAAACGAAAATCATTGAATTTTGATAATCAATCAGCTCCTAAAGAACTATTTTTTTCTTCTACTTCTCTCTCATACAGTGTCTCCACGTATACTGTAGTCGATTATTGATTAATTTCATGATTCATCGTAGTTGTTAGGATATTGAATTCCCAAATTTGTTAAAGGATAGATACCCCATTCAGATCAATTTTCCAGAACCTACAGCATCGAAGATTTCCTCAACGGCGTTTGGAAATTTCCTATTCATAAAAAATTATCCATCATTATTATCGAACAGATTCATTCGAAAAGAACTAAACGCTTCACTCTTTCAAAATTCCCTTTCGCCTACTAAAATTCCGTACAGGTAAAAAGGCGGAAGAGTTCTTTAAAAATAATTCCTAATGAATTGGAAGGTTGCAATTTTTATGACACTTGCCCATACTTGCATACACGAGATAAGAACAATAAGAAGCTTGTAGTTAGGGTAGTTAGCCATAAAACAGCGATTTGAATCGTGATGTTGATCACATTCTTGTATTATTGTATTCATTCGGAATCTTCCAAAGAAATCCCCCTTCAACAACATAATTTCAGACAAGAAATCAGTGGCGTATCAAAGGGCACCGCAGAATTCGCAGTGCAGTAGACCTATGATATAATGAACAAAACTTATACAAAAAAGTTACAATTATCATTTCTGAAAAATAGGGAAATACTCCTGCATTAAAGAAAAACCGTGAAGTTTTCAGTAAGGCCATTTGAAATTTGAATTATCTCCCAATTACTCCATGTGCTACCCTGTTTTCAAGGATTCTTCAATATACCGTCAAGCTTTTAGGGACTTTCCCTGAATGTGCCGCAAACACCTCTAGCAGACTTTGGACAAGCTTTGAATAAGAAGTGGCCAGAAACTTGAGCATCGTCAAATTGATAGATAATGTTTGCACAGTAAAATTAAAAAAGATGAATTTTTATTGAATAATTTCTCAAGATTTCGCCACATTGATGTGTTTCTAGTTATTTTCATGTCAGATTATACACGTCTTTGCTCAGTAACTTTTGGTATTCAATATATAAATCAATTTTAATTTTTTTTATCATTTTCTTTTGTACTTCAGGGTGAACTTATGAATTTCAGAAGCAAAAATCCCTTCTCCCTTTAGGCAATCAAAATCCCCTGAATCCCGATTCTCGTGACTCGTTAGTGATTACATCACGGCATTAGCATACCATGTTTATGTGGATCGTGAATGAACCTATTCGGCGGTAGGGATTTCCTCTGTATTTGTACGAGTATTATTAAGTTGGTACAGCAGGGGGGTTAAACTGATGGTTCTATGTTCCTGAGGAATCATACCATATATGGCTGCCTCTTGTTTCCGGTTTGAATGACATTTCGCGACTCCACCAGAAGTTTTGGTAGACTGACGACTGACTAGAATTTGGTAGGAATGGTAGGATGACATTTTTAAAATCACACATCAACTTGAGGTCCATTTAAAACAATCATCAATCCAAACATGTATCAAGTTTTTTTCATTGTTTCACGTAGGAAATTTTAAGTATTTTAATATCATCATTTTCGCAAATCAAAATAATATTTTACATTTATCCATCACTCATAACACTGTACAAACTCAAAGGACTACTGGGAAGCAGTTTTCACAGTAAAGGAAATATCCATAATTTTTAACGATCGAATGTAGAATATTCCAGTTATTCTTATAATTAATTTGATTGGGTAAGTTCTGCCACATATGATTTATAAGTTGATAATAGTACACATTGTACCTACATATTCTGAATACGTTTACAATGCCAAAAAATTCGGTGGTATCTACTGTTGATATATCAAAAACCTATCCTTGAAAATTTTTGGTTTTAAGAGTTCTTTTTATTCCAGTGTTTTGTGTGTTGTAAGTGAAAAAGTTCTTCTTTCCAATGGTTATTTGTCTTTACAAACAAATAACGGCAGCTTGGGAGCAAGCATAGCATCAGCTAATGCACTGAAACTATTATAATATATTATATTAATTTTATCATTTATGCAGTCATCATTTTTTACCATTTTAATATTGTAACTCAAGAGCGCCTAGCCATTTTAATCATGAAGCTGTCGCTAGAAGAATGATCGTTATTGCAGAAATAAATACTTTCCTCCATGTCAACAATACCTTAAGTTTTAATACTATTTTTTTTCCAAGAACACCCAACAAAGATAAGAGGGCCTAAAGGAAAGATGTCTGGCTGATGCTGACTTATGAATACTATGATTTACTCGTGGATGTTCACAACCCAAGAAACACAATTCAAATTCTTTCTGATTATATATTTTGCAATGGA
Source organism: Hippodamia convergens (assembly GCA_038502775.1). Taxonomy (NCBI): domain Eukaryota; kingdom Metazoa; phylum Arthropoda; class Insecta; order Coleoptera; family Coccinellidae; genus Hippodamia; species Hippodamia convergens. The sequence continues at coordinate 139,991,933 of CM076607.1, read as the reverse complement.
ATGAATCTATCGTTGTAAGAAATATTTCTTAATTTTTTGGGAATTCATGAATAGTAAATAAATTGTTGAAGATCATCGTTGTTCTTACTTTCCTTTTCTCCAATGTATTAAATTTCGATGTGATTTGTGGCAATCAATCATAAATTCTGATTACACAATCAGGATTCATGATAAAAGCCATAAATTCACATCGGAAATTAATATAAAAAACATGTAGAGTGGGGTCCGCTAGTGGTAGGAAGTAAATTCAAAATTACCGCTTAAATATTATTTGAAATTCCCGCCGTTTGATCACAATTCCTACCATATATGGCGGCCAATCTGTTGCCTTGAGGAGTTTTCATTTCTTGTATATTCGTGTTCTGTGTGGCAAAGTGTTGAATCCAATAGGGTCCCCCATGGAGGTAAAGAAGGTGGGGGGCATAACGTTTGAAAAGTCTCATCTAAACAAATCTGGATTTGACACCCCAAGATGGCCGACCTCGAGGTAATTTAAACTGTAGGTTCTGCAATTTTCGCCTTATTTAATATTCGTTCGTTAATTTGGAAAGTTGTATGTATTGGAAAAACATATGAGAAATGGTTTGTTGTACAGTATATGCTGATATAACTCCCCAATTAATCGTGGAAAGCTAAATTTTTTGACGCCTGGAATACGACATGGTTTAATTATTGTTGCATACAATTTTAATTGATAGGGGTACACGAAATAATTCTATTGTGATACCTTTTTGTTTCATTACATATTATCTCAATTTGTTTGTACTCAAATTGAAAATAATAGAACATATTTTTATTACAGGAACAAATTATTCGTTCGGTACGTAATTCAACTCATCAATCCATTAAAAGCAATAGTTTATGATATTTCGACTCTTTGATTTGTTTTGATCATTATTTGTTCATTTTTTGGTCACTAAAAGAGAATCCCGCCACAAATATTTGGCTCCGCAACATGGCGGATTTTAATGACACTTTCATAGCAAGGGAAACATAGGATATGCTATCTCCCCTTCTTTTACCTCCATGAGGGTCCCCGGAGAATTGCCGCCCCCCTCTCGAAGTATGACCGAAACCCCTTCTAGAAGAAAATATCTTATCCTCCACAAATCCTATTTTTCGGACAATTTCTTCAACACTACAAATTAAGAAAAAACTACCCCATTAGAAGACTACCGCCTCAGTACCTATTCTCTAAAATAATGTCCCTCATTGCTGCCTAAAAATCTCTCCCAGATAAAATTGTCTGGATTCAACACTGATGTGGTATTCTCGAGGGTATTCTGAGTGGGGCTTCCAAGAGGTAAAGAACGGCCCTAATTATGACACATATGATTCAATTTTGAGGTCCAAAAATAGTAACCCTCGAAAATTTTCCAGAAGAAATGCCGTGTCTGCGAAATCAGGAAACCGAATGATGATAGTCTGTTTTGTATAAGCATAATGTTTTTTTAATCTTCACATCAGATTATGGATCGCCCTGTTTCATGACCTGATTCACGTGTTATGAAAATACTTCATATCGACGCAACTCCAAGAATTTTTGAGGAATTGAGTCTCCTTGATGGTGGCCACTCATAATCAGTCTCTGAAAAGTAGATACCTAAATTTTTCGATGTTTTCGCATAGGCAAGGCAAATTTCTTGTTCATACAGATACCCTCAATTCCTGAGGTTATATTATGATGGATATTCCATCAGAAAAAGATTGAGAACTTTACGAAGCATCATTCACGAATTATAACTATTCAACAGACTCTGACTAACTCGGGGAATTAATATTTTTGGGTTCACCATTCAAAAACAGAAATCCCAATGCTCTAAAAAAATATCTCACCAAGATATGAAAGAATCCAGAGGGTAGCTGAGACATAACCACCATCATAAAATATCCGAACGCACAGAAATTTTCACGAACTCCGGCTGCACCTGAACAAACACACAGAAAATAGCTCGCGACACTTCAAGTCACCAAACAAGTTCCTCTATTTATGTTTTGTCCGCAATGTAAACATTTCCCAAGAATTAAACCATCAACAAGCGCCAAGCATTTGTTTCACCTGCCAATTGAGATGTTCGAGCGAAAAGTTGAATCCGCTATTGAAGAAAGTTTTTCGAGAACTTCGTCGATCGTATGCGCGCTCCAGAAGATCGCAAAGCCTCAAAGGGGCCTTGCTGATGTTGAGGGTGACAGATGGCAACTGGACCCGACGGTTGTACTGCAATTCGCGCGCCCGTACATCGCCGTGCGCAAAATCGCGGGTTTCACAACAAAATTTCACCCGCATTCATTCCTTCCTTAATGTCGCCAATAAAAATTTAATTGTTCGAATCGGACGACCGCGACTGATTGCGTGTAGCAGCTACCATTACCTCAAAATCTTATTCCAGAGTTCATGGGCAATTGCTAGTTTACAACCCTGATGTTATCAGCTGTTATTGAGTTTCAACCTTATGATTATTTCTGGAATGGCGGCATTCCCTCAATTAATTTTTAATTCAAAAAGCAGTGAGCTTATTTATGCTTGAACTAGCTGACCCGGCAGACTTCGTACTGCCCCAATCGATAAATAAAAAATAAGCAACTTCTATATTATAATAAACTATTGAGGGAGAATACCTTGAAAGTGGATATAAAATTGACCTTTACAATATGTGTTGTGTCAAACAATGTCGTCTGGAAACCTCGTTAAAAATAATAATAATAATAATAATAATAATAATAATAATAATAATAATAATAATAATAATAATAATAATAATAATAATAATTATTATTATTATAATAATAATAATAGTCTGTTAACTGCCTGGGTCGGGTCATGGTTCTGCCAGTTGTAATCACGTGCAACGGCCTAGTGGACCGAAATCTGAAGAGCGCACTGGAGAAGTTGCAGCTGGCCTACCCTGAGAGGATAATAGCAACAATGCAGAAATCGGTCGTCCTCTCGACGTGCTCGATCGTTCGTCAAGTATTGAACCACGACTGAAGCGTTGATGCGATTGCTTCCCGCTTCAGTATGATCTTACCACTTTGCTGAGAAAAAAAAATTATAACACCATTTATTTCCATAATCTGAATACAATTCGAAAAGGAAACAAGTCAAACTAAATATACATATGAAATAAACAAGAAAAAACAGAAGAAAATGACCGATGAGAACGATCAGACTTGGAAATCATAGTTGAAATACTCGGTTATTGAGTATGGTTCAAGCTTTGTCAAAAAAGTTCTTATACAGTGTCATTGAACTTCTTTCCTTCCGATATGGACTGAATATTTTTCGGTAGATGGTTATAGAATTTTAGACACATATACTCTACATTCCTTTGCGACAGCGTTAGAGAATTCTTCCGAAGATGAAAGAAATTCATTCTCCTAGTGTTATTCGAGTTTTCGTATTGCTTAAAGTAGTGAACATTTTTTCGCAGAAAAACAAGACATCTGAATATGTAAAGTCCCACCGTTGTTAATATCCCCTCGACTTCAAACCTCCCACGACATGAAGCTCTAGAAGGCAGCCGAAGTATAACTCTCAATGCGCGTTTTTGAATTATAAATATCTTATTGATATCCGAGCTGTTTCCCCAAATAATAATGCCATACGATAGTATCGAGTGAAAATTTGAAAAATACACGGTCTTGAGTAGGTCCAGGTCAGCTTGCTGAGATAAAACGCGAAGTGTGTAGAGAACAGAATTCAACCTTCGCTGTAATAGTTCGATGTGCTCAAACCAACATAAATGTTGATCCAAAATCACACCCAAAAATTTTGTACTGTCTCCTATATTCACGGTGTTATGAAAAAGAGTGATAGTTTCAGGCCTCGACCACCTTGCATGCATTGTAGAAAAAACACACATTCAGTTTTGTCCACGTTAATGTTGAGATTATTTTGTGAACACCAGTCTGCTATAGATGACAGGGTGTTTTGTTTCGTTGTAGTACCTGTTGGTATATCAGATGCAGACACCAACGTATTTGCATTATCAGCGTACATAAATACATCTACCTCCTCTGAAACGTAGTTTGGGAGCTCATTAATGTAGATTAGAAATAGTATTGGTGCGACAATGCCTCCCTGTGGAACACCAACCTTCATGTGCATATCAGAGGATATAAAATTCTTCCCATTAATTTCCATGCTCACCCTCTGTACTCTATTATTTAAATAACTTTGAACCAAGTTCAACTGGTTACCTCTTATTCCGCAACAGAAGAGTTTATGTAAGAGCTTAGTGTGATAAACGCTGTCGAAAGCCTTTGAGAGACAACCATTTTTCAGATTTAAACCACACACGCCCAAGGACTGGCCGTGCGATTTTTTAATTGTCTAAGCAAACGCAAGCGAATGGGAAATTGAATTCTCTCAAACTCGAATGTCATATCTGTTTTTTTTTCACCATCAAACGTGTTCCGTTGCGTAATTTTGGCTGTTCAAGATTTCTCAACATAATGACAACTGATCCACCTTTCAGTTGTAAATTATGTGGGTGACAAACCTGGTATATCCAATGAGTTCAAAAACTCAGTAGGATAATTTGTAGTTGCATTCTATAGATTTATAACAAAGCAGTGGACCAATAATTTCACTTTGAATCTTTGAATGATCAAATTTACGTCCATTGTGATTTGGCACTTACTTCTGCGCAAAGATCATAGAATTCCAAGGCTCAGACATTTAGGCAACAGGAAATACACAGGTATTGTTCACAAAGGCACATTAGATAATGGCGATTAAAGTAGAATGGGGATTTGTTCAAAACATTTCGTCATGAAATTTTCCGTAGCGTTCGGAATGTCACATACGTTAATATTTTCAGAAAATGTAGTTCACCGAATTAATATCGAATATAATTCTTTCACGAGAACGCTTTCAACAGTAGCGACAAATCATTTCCTATTACTATTTGTTCAGAGTTTTAATGTATTTAATGTTAACCTAGCCGTAGAAGAATCCAACAAAAAATCTTTCATAACAAACTGTTCATCCCATCTTGAGTTATAAATGGTGCAACCAACAAAATGGCCGGATTTTAGTTTTATATATTACGCCGCGACATTGTGACAGTAGAAGTACTATGAAATTGTATAGAGAACCATTCGAGCAAAGCGTTACTGACGCCGCGACAGTGACAAACGTCGAACAATGCCGAGCTCGAACTTTTATTATCGTGTTTTCACTTCCGCTCATCTCGAAAGTCCAACTTGAGTGTTCTTAATTAACTCGATAATTTTGTCATAGAAGAATCTAGCGTGGTGGTTTAAAAATCTGGGATCGGTGAATTTATTTGGAGAGCAACTTGAGTATCGGATACTGGAGTCTTTAGTCATTTTGACCAAGGAATCGAATGGGCCTATCATATTTTGTGCCCAAAAGAGCGTTATTCGATATATGGAGCCGAACTTCGAGATTTAAGATGCAAACCCATCTTGGTAATTATACTTTTGGTAGGGAAAATGAACCTAACCTAACCTAACATAACCTAAACTTGTCAAACTAAAGTTCTATCTTAGATTTGGAATGAGCGGAACATTTTTCATCCGAACTGGTTACCTAAACCCAAAACTTTTTTGTCCATATTTGGATTCTGGGTCCGAAAGGGTCTATAATACGAGATAGGGGATGAAACGCATACCCTCCTTTCTAATTTCAGGTTTCCATTCAGCAATTTGTTGTCTCTGTAATTATCTTCGAATGTAAGTCTTCATCATCGCATAACATTTTCTACAGCGATTTCTCTAAAGTTTGAACAAAACGTTCTGTCTGTCCATTTGTAGCCGGATGATGTGGAGCTGTAAATTTGTGAATGATGCCGTTTTGAATTAGGAATTTTTTAAACTCAGTAGAACCCAAAAAAAGCAAAAATCTTTCTACACATCTCAATAGAGGTCTTCGTCGTTATATCATTAAGTATTTGAATAAAAGAATATTTCCTTTGTACTCTTTCTGAAGGTTTTTCAACCAGTTCCCAAATATGTTTGATAACTTTTGTCGGTTTATTTTTGTGTAAACTGCAAGCACTACATGTTTGACTAAGCTTTCTATCTCTGAATCTATTCCGGGCCACCAACAAAACCCTCGCGCTAATGCCATCATTTTAACGATTTCGAAATGGCCATTATGCAATTCATGTAATCCTCTTTCGCAGTTTGTATGGTATCACTGCTCTATGGCCGCGTAAAAGGACTCTTTTATCTGATGTAAATTCGAATTAGATTATATTGAATCTATCTTTTTATGAGATTTTTTACCCTCTTGTAATGCATCTACTATTGCATGTAATTCAGGGTTTTTCAAGGTAACTGAAGGGATTTTTGTTGCGGTAACCGGTAATGTTTCTATATTTTCACTTTAAATGATATCTACAACCATCTGCGTTTACTTCTCGAAAAGGAAATCTAGATAACCCGTTGGCATTGCCATGATCCCTTGTGTTCCTGTTCTTCATATCATAATTTTAACCTAAAAACAACAGGTAATGTGCATTCGCACTGTAAATCGGTAAACTCTTTGTAGGCGATACGATTTGTACCAACGGCCTATGATCCGTGTAAATTGTGAACTTATAACCATAGTCCATAGAGGTATTGGGAAAATTTCTTCACTCCAAAAATTGTCTAGTACGCTTCCTATCGATCTAGGAGTATTTACGTTGCGTTTCTGACAAAGTTTGTGAAGCATATTGTACTACTCCGCAACTACTAGCAACTGTAGCTAAAATTAATGGTGATTTCGGATCAAAATGGACCAAAAATTTTTCACTTTGGAATTTTTCCTCCGCCAATGAATAGCTTTTCGGACATTCCATAGAACATATAAATAAGGAATCTTTTCTGAGCAACTTATTCAGAGGATATATTTTAGTACTCATTTTTTTTTTATGAATCGACTGTAGTAATTAATCATGGCCGTACATGGCTTACGTTTTCAGGCCTAGGAATTTTATTTATTGCTCCCATTTTACTTTTGGAGACGAGCAAAGCGAAGCGCTATTCTACTTACATTGATCATTTTGAACATTAATTGTGAATAAGTTTGACTTGAAAAAGATCTCGCAGTTATTAGGTATATTTTATTTTATTATAATTGAGATAAAATGAACAAAATTAAAGGATTTTGTCATAAGCAATGTACAAAAAGAATTGAAATCTAATCAAAAACATTTTCATGTGAAATATTTTTCCACCAAGGCATAGAGTTTGTGAAACAAGGACTTGTGAAGATAAAAAGTGTAGAGTTAGCAGCTGGGCTCTACATGAGATCTGATAACTTTTTGACAATGTTAGAAATACGATCTCATCCTGGCAATATTTTACATGAAAATGTTTTTGGTTGGATTTATATATTCCCGCTTCACTTATAACATACCCACATATACAATTTTTTTCAAATTCTCTTTGATATTTAATTTTTGTAATCGTTCGAATACTAATTCTAAAATTCACGAATGGTCATCTTCTGAAGACCCTGTAATTTTTTAATCACCTAGATCTATAAAAATCGAAATCAACATGAAGGAATTTCTATCCTCCGTAACAACTTCTAATTGTAAATAGGCATTACATAATTCTATTTCGGAAAACAAAATACCTCGAGCCATATTCGTTTAGCTAATAAACAATATTATGTGTAAATAAATTGAACCGAAAAAGATTCAAAGTGAAGTTTGAGTTACGTGGTCTGTGGTGCCTTATGAAAAATTACTAAAAAAAAAATTCATGAACAGAAAATGCACAAGGGACAACAAGTGTGGGAGAAAATTATGGGTTTTGACCATTTTCATTTATTCCAGAAACAAAAGGAGATGAAATATTTGTATTTGTAGTTTCAAAAGTTTTACAAAAAAGTAACACAATGTCGCGAAAACCAATTTAGAACACAGTGTACTACGCTATATGATGAGGAAATTAATGATAACATAATATCAGAGGATGATGAAGATAAAAAACTTATTTCCCCCAGACGAACACATATATAAATTTCAGCCTTACAGAAAAAAGTTCATTTTTGTTCGTATTTTACTCCCTTTTCGAGTCGCCTGGCAGGTACATGTGCTAGACAAACTCGCCTGTCAATTTTTTTTTAACTTTACAATGAACAAATAAAATCGTATGAAAGTTTCAACCTTACTGAGACATGTTTTTTTATAATTTCTTTTACACTTTCAAGGATGAAGGGGTGATGTGTAGGGGTGAGGGGTGCCAGGTCATGGTTTTAATTCACAAAATTTGCCCATTCTTACAATTGCTTAATGAAGGAAAGAATACCAAAAGTGAACTCGAAAAAGTCAATGCAGTTACAACAAAATCAAGGCATAATTCCTATGAAAGATCAACATTGCTTTTTCAACTTTGCATCAGTAACCCCAAAGGGCAGGATATTGGACCTAGTGCCCATCTTAAAAAGTGGAAAATTCTGAGTAACCTATCCAAGAAAGTGCTCTCCTTTCCAGCATCCTTAAGAGATTCGTTAACCATTTTTAAGCAGCCTGAGCATATTCGTGATTTATTATGCAAATATATTGAACAATTATAAAATGTCAACAAGCAGTTTCAACACACAATTGCACATTCATACCTTTAACGTTGATGTATTTTGCCTCAAATTGATTGTGCTAGACGAAATAATTATGTTTAATATTTGTCGAACAATATTGACCTTCAGCCTACCATCAGTTGAATTGATCTGTTATTATTAACTATTTCAACAGATGCATTTTTATTTTTCAATATTGTATCCGGTGTTTTTTCTTAAGAATGATACAAATTTGAGTTGGCAAGACTGCTTCATTTTACAAACTATTCAACATTTGATTGTTGCTTTTGCTTTAGTCGGGTCTGACATTTTACTATGAATAGACTTACATCAGAAAAAACGCCTGCAAAGTATTTAAAATTTTCATCAAAATAATGGTTCTTTCGTCAAACTCATAGTGCTTTCAGTACATTTTTGGCCTCTGGGGAAGGAAATCCGAAGTCTTTGGACCAACTTCAGTCTCACTGAAGAATCAGAATTTTGTGAGAGTGAAAATGGTTCAAAATGGGTTCCATCGTTCTTCGAATAACCCCCTCCAAAAGGCGATTATGTACACTATAAAATGATCGAATAAGTTTAGACTGAACTGCCTCAGTTATGTCCAGTGAGAACATCGCCTGAAATATAACTCCTGAAGAAGCCAGACACTCGAACTGGCGAAACGTCGAGAACTAATCTACGACGACGGCCTAAAACCTCGAAAAAACAGGTTACATTGTATCTTCTCAGTTGATATGACGTACGGAATTTAACAGATGACGAAATTTGAATTGATTTGATTTGAAAATTGATAGGAACGAAGGTCCGTACTGACAAACAAAAAAAGAAAAAGATTACTGAAAACAATGCTGCACTGAATTCATTACAGCACTACTTCAAGTACTGTAATGAACTCTTCACGATACAGAAATAGAAAAAAAAATCAGACGGCACGAAGCAGTACAAACCTTGCACAATACAGCACAACGAAAAATGGATTGTCATTTCGCAAACTGAAGTATTTTAGAATCCGACTGCTATAGATTCATAGTGAACACATTTCGATACTGAGTTCGATAATACGTGTTTACACGAAAAAACCTTCTTTAGAAGGTTTTTTCATGTTGATCCCACCAGATGGAATGAGTATTCACTGACAAATTTTGAAGTTTATAGAATAATTTGGTGAATATTTTGATGTGATAATTCATAATACTTGAAACATCGACCAGAAATTGAACACAACGAATTTCGAGATTTCAGTTAAAAGAAGCCAAGATAATAATAAACTGATTATTGTTATCATCAATATAACATCCTTATATATGCACTGACTTCGATACGGGAGGGGTAATGGGGATAATTACCCCCCCCCCGTCCCAGGAAAATATTTACTTTCTATAAATAAGTCGTACAATCATTACATAGGAACATAAATATCATGACAATATACTATATTCTAAGTTTTTTTACTCCCCCCCCCACAACAAAAGTCTAGCGACGCCCTTGTATATACGTAATAGTTTTTCTTGTCTCTAAAATACGGTAATGAAGCTAAAAGAATAAGTGGTAGTGAAAGCTTTCAAATACAACGATCGAACTGTTATTGAACCATTAACATCGAAACTATCAAGTGAAATGAAAGAAGGTTGTTCAACGACGTATGTGATCTATCCTAAGAAGTAACTCTAAAGATGAGCTAGTGGAAATCCAGATCATTAAATAAACACTACAGAACGTGTTATCATCGAATCAACTACATCTACATTCTACCTAGGCCATCTTCAGAATTGAAACGATTCCTAATTGTGCGGCAAGATAATATGAGAAGATTACACTAATTGAAACGGTTCGGTAACTGCTAATCAAAGAACAATAATTATTCAAGTAAATGTTCCAGAGAATTTCTGTATGGTTCGATAACCTCCTTCAATTCTGTGGCTAATCCATTCATTCTGCTTTATCTTATACTAAATTGTGTTTCACATAGATTTAATGCTTGTAGTTCATTAATATGGGTTGGTATTGATTGTCGGAAGTTTTCTGTAACGGATTTATTTATATTCTATCAAATTTTCCATACAGAAAACAGTTGTTCCAACTAACATCTACAAATGCAAAAAATTCGATTTTAATAGAAATATTCCCTGAATTTCGGTGAAATTTTACTGAATTAGAAAATAGTATATTCTAAAACAAGTTGCAGAATAAGCTCCTATTCCAACACAAATGCGAAGTTCGAAAACGAGCGACGAAGGAGCGAGTTTCCGATAGCATGAGTGTTGGAATGAGGAATGTTCACATTTTTCAATTTCTACATATTCCTATTCTCTGTAGAAAATGAAAATATTGTGTCCAAAAATTATTTGAATACTGAAAATAGCGCCCGAGATATCGAGTTATAAACATGAGTTCGATGGATCCGTGTGACGTCACTTTACATCCAACGACTTGCGAGGTTCAGTACGTAGCCGGGTCCAATATAAGGGTCTTTCGTCTCATGGAGTGCGATTTGCGAATGTACAGGGTGATTCATTTATCTTGGTAACCCCAATTTTCTCGAAAACGTCCGAATATTTTTTCATTCTGTGAATGGCGTTTTGAACACGTCAATGTCGACTTGAGATGCGCATAAAAATCTGCGGAATAAATGAAGACGCCAGGCGTCGCGGCGCTATCAAAAATTTTTTCTCCAGGGACATACTTTTTTTATCATGTCATTCGAAAGATAATTTCATTGCGAATTTTTTTTTCGAATACAATTTTTATCGATTTCTAACCGTTAGCGATCTGCAGCGTGTTTTATGTTGATTCTATTCCATTTATTTTTTTCTGTATTGTGGTAGTATGGCTTGATTTGGAGACATAAATATGATTTTATGCCTTGAATTCAAGGTGGCAAGTTTTCCAAACAATCTGCCTCTTTAAATAAGATCAAATATGTGGATACAGCAAGATGGGGCTTCATGCCACCACGCTGCCATTCTCCAGAGATATTTAGATCAAGAATTCGGAAAAAATTGGATTGAAACCAATGGACCCATCAGATATCGCCAGACCTAACGCTCATGGATTACTTTCTGAGGTGTCCCCTTGAATATATGGTATACCAAACTGATTCTAATAACTTGGACTATTTGAAATTGAAGATAAGAAACGCATGTGCCGAAGTGGACCCTTATATTTTGACCAAAGTGATGAAATAACTTATGTATGGATCATAATGGCCGGTATATAGAACATATGATTCGAAATTTTTCGTTTGTTATTAAAAAAAATGTTTATTATTACAAGATATAATATTTAATGAATAAAATAATAGAAAAATAGTTACAGAGCCTCCGTCATTTTACGGAACATACTCAAATTTAGCTCATCTAGCCATTATGATCCATACACAAGTTAAATCATCTCCTTATTTCATCATAAGTCACTTTGGACAAAATATAAGGTTACATTCATTTTCGAATTCTTAATCTCAATATCTCTTCACAATGGCAGCGTTGTGACATGGAGCCCTATCTTGCTGTATCCACATATTTGATCTTATTTAAAGAGGCAGATTGTTTAGAAAACTTGCCACCTTGAATTCAAGGCATAAAATCATATTTATGTCTCCAAATCAAGCCATACTACCACAATACAGAAAAAAATAAATGGAATAGAATCAACATAAAACACGCTGTAGATCGCTGACGGTAAGAAATGCACAAAAATTGTATTCGAAAAAAAAGTTCGAAATGAAATTATCTTTCGAATGACATGATAAAAATGGTATGTCCCTGGAGAAAAATTTTTGATAGCGCCGCGACGCTTGGCGTCTCAATTTATTCCGCAGATTTTTATGCGCATCTCAAGTCGACATTGACTTGTTCAAAACGCCATTCACAGAATGAAAAAATATTCGGGCGTTTTCGAGAAAATTGGGGTTACCAAGATAAATGAATCACCCTGTACTATGACGTCACATCGCCTCGAGGAATTGAATATTCACGGGGTTGTAAAATCTGAACTACTAGGTCTTTTCGACTGAAACAAAAACCAGTGATTTCATATACATATAGGTTATACTGTGACGAAGTTTCGATCGATTTTGCATACCTGTGAACATTCCTCATTGCCTTCTGCAACGAGTATTAGACGGTATTTTCTCTATTTCAGTCAATTTTTGTGAAATACTGTCGAAATTTAAATCAAAATTCAGATTAGTGACTTTTGCTTTGCATCTTGGCAGTTGGTGTGACATACGAAGTTTGACAGATCACGGAATTTGAATTGATTTGATTCGAAACTTGATTCGATCGGAGGTCAGTACTGACAACCATAAAACGAAAAATATAACTGAAATGAGTGCTGTAATGTGTTTTATTACAGCACTGGGGCTGAACAATTCGAAATTTCGTGTACTTTTTTTAGTGGCAATAAAAATCGATTACAATTCAGTCCTGTCAAGTTTGGCATAGAAATATTGCTCAAAAATAACAAAAATTGCCGGAAAGCCAAATTTCATTGTTGAACGCCTCCATCGATTTTATGTATGCGATAAAAGTTATTCGGGATCAAAAGTCAATATTTTTAATGTTTTGATTTTATCTCAAAAAGGTTATAGAAAAAATCTACGAACAAAAGTTGTACACCTCCAAATTCTCTACCAAAATTGTAACTTTAATAAACGTTTTTTGTATCATGTTCATATGGCATCAAGGAAATTGTCTCAAAAAAGGTCTGGTGACCTTACTGTGTGATCATCTGCTAACCCAAATCAACAGGTAGCGCGAATATTCATTCGATTTTCTTTCAGAAATTCTATGTCAAAACTATGCGTCTTATCATTAGCCTAGATAATGTTCAAAGTTCGTTTCGATTTAACTGTGCGATTCAGATTTCCTTTCATTTACATTTTCCTTATGTATGTACTGCGAACACAGATGGCGCTCAAGTTGGTTTTAAGAGCTTAGACTAACGAAGAATAGATGGGTGTCATAGTCAAAACAAGCTTCTTTCTGTCCTTGGTTAAAGTAGAGAAGAAAACTTCAATCAATGCTTCCTTCTGTCTTTGTGATCGATTTATGCCTCTATTATAAATATTGATATTATTGTATAAGCAATGTTTTATACAATGGTTATAGCAACAAGGATGTCTTCAAGAAAAACAGAATTCTGTATCCCACAGCTAAGTCGAAAAGAGTTCTGTAATACCTATACATTCGAATTTTTTTTTATCAATCGGGAGAATTTTCGAAATTGCATTATTAAAACGAAATCAGAAGAGGGGTGCTAACTGTTGCATGCGAAATTTATTGTTTTTCAATGAGAATTGATACAAAGCTTCATCTGATTTTCTTCAAACTGGGGCGTTAAGGAAAAGCAATGAAATGCAGAAATTGTACCTATTGTATTGAAGTTGCACCGAATGTCAACAAATACAGATTTATTATACGTTGTTGAAAAGCGATTAGGTTGTTTCGTCGGAAATATCACGTCCTATTCTTCATTTTCTTTGTACTAACTTTTTGAGTGTGAATTTGGTGGATGCGATACGGCGAAATACAACAAATTCTGGAGGATCCGCCAAAAACTTACCTCCTCATCATCAGAATCAAGGTAACCAATTTTCAATATATTTTGAAGTTCCTGTTTTATTATTCATTAGGTGATTTATCGAGAGTTGTGAATCTTTCAAAAGTAAAGCTGGATAAACTTGTGTATGAATTATATTGTTTATAAAGCCGCAATGTTCGTGGAGGGAAGTCAGTTATATGACAAATTCATGCCAAATCTATTTGATCAAAATTATTTCATGAAAAAAATTACATTCTAATATTTTTACACATGGAGAAGTGACTTGCAGAAACACATTTACGTAATATCTGATGGAATATGAAAAAAGGACAAAAACAAAACTCAGCTGACAAGTACATCTAAGATTATGAAATAATTTTTCTGAAAATCAATTCATTTTTGCTTGAACATTCCGTTCCGTAATTGATAGCGTCTATTTATAGTTTTCTTTTCTTCATCGTTCTCAATCCAGCAGATTTATAATTCATTCATTTCGACACATATTCATTTAACTGTTGTGCAGCAATATTTCTTGTTTTACTCTTGTTCTTCTTGTGTGAAGGCCATCTCAATTTCTTTCAATATATCAGATACATCCTTTTTAGCAGGCTCATTGAGGATCTCTTGATTCCATCATTTTTTTGTGCAACTGAATTTTTTGAGTCATCATTCGTTCAAAACATAGATTAATACTAATAATATGTTTATAGTATTAATCTGTGGTTCGAACGAGTGTTTTCGGGAATGTACACTCGGGCTGAATGAGACGATGCCCGTTCTAGAAATCGGAGGATTTTCATTCGGATAATCATTAGCTCCTTCGTCGCTCGTTTTCGAATTCCGCATTTGTGTTGGAATAGGAACTCATTCTGCAACTTGTTTTAGAATATACTAATTCAACTTTTTTATGGTTCAGCGCCCAATTTCATCATAACATGATTGATACTGTATTCATAGATTATTATTAATATTGATCTATGCCTGTATGAATTCAAATATCAAGCAGCAGTTTCTCATTCGCCGAATGTCATCACTATAGGCAAAAATTTCAACCAAAAACTTCAAATTACCAGTCACAATGGAACCCGAAGCGAAATTAGATCAGGATTTTCTGTTTTACTGCGGATTCACTAGCACCTTCTTCAGTAGAATCAAAGACGACGAAGTGAAGACCAGATGTCAAGTTGGGAGAAGAAACCATAGTACCACGAAACGCTCTGACCATATGTCTTTCTTTTAGCAATGGCTGCAGAAGCTACTAGGAGAAAAGTGTGAAGGTATTGACAGCAAAAGATGTAGAAACATATACCTCACTCAGCTGTTAGTGTGCATGCAGAATAACGTATTGGAGGGGCCTTTTCGAATGGTACCAGGCGAGATTGACATATCGGATGCTTATGACGTATTTGAGCCAATTCCAGAATCTTGTAAGGTAGAACTGAAGCAATATTATTATACTTGAAAACTAAATACCCAATTTGACGAACATATCCATTTTTTAAGTCACAGGTTCATGTTTTACCATATATGACACTCATTCTGCCTTCTTGGGAAAATGCACAGTTATTCCTACTTCATTCTCATTTTTATCATTACACTATCGAAGATATTACCTACTTTTTCTGAATTCTCTTCGGGAGACGTTCATATATTTTGATTGATGACAGGGTCTCCCGTCTTATTTATCTATTTGAAATTATTTCATCCAACGTTTCGCCTACGTCTGCAGTAGGACTTTTTAGAGGATCCTTTGTCTGAGATTGTATCTCGACAGCTAAATTTCCGACAGTGATCTGGGTTCAACCTGAAGGTGTTCTATTAGTAGAAGATCCGAACCTACCTCGACCTTCACCGAACTGATAATAGAATAGAACCTATTTCATAATAAACTTCAGATGTTAGATAATATATAAAAAATAGGCTGCCTAAAAAAATCCTGGACAGAGTATTTTTAATTATTTTTTCAAAGGTATGTCAAAATTTCACCGGTGTGATAATAGAAAAAAAATTATATCAGCATAAGCGCTGTTTTATTGTGAACACGTTGATATAGGGTTGCCTGCAAAAAACTTGGACCTAATAGGGGTTGCCGAGGTTTGAAGGTTGGATTGTTGTCGCGCTAGGTAATAATAAAGGACCGAACGTATGTATACCTACTATGGAGAGAAGAGGTATCCCTACTACCCTCCATAGACCATATTGAAAACAGTACGGCATTATCAATGTTAGCACCTTTCATTTGGGAAATCTACCTAAGATCAATTCGAAATCTACCAAAAGTCTACCGGATTTTGAATGAAATCTACCAAAAATTTATCGTTTTTTTTTATGTATTTTCCTTATCCGATACTGTATAATGCTATTGAGAGATAATTAAAGTGATCTCAACATGATATGAACTGCTCCATATGAGTAAGGAATATTGACTCAAATTGCAGAAAAATATATTTTAAATGAGATTTTGTGATGAAAATTCATATTGATATGATTTCAAGCTGGAAATTAAATTTAATTTTAGCCTGTAGGTCTGCAGCGTATACAGGGTGGTTAAGAAAATCGAGTAAAAAACGAAATTATATTCCCAGAGAATTCAAGCATTTTAAGGCTATAAATAAAATGTATGGCCTCCACAGGCATCAATAAGAGCTTAACATCTTCTTCGCATACTGCACACGAGGTTGTTGAACATTTCTTGAGGAATTTGGTTCCATAAACGCGGCAGAAGCTCTCTCAGATCATTTAAGGTAGTTGGATGATTATCTTATCTTCTTTGGCTCATATCACATGTATGTTGTATGCAATTCAAATGTGATGGGCGCAAAGGTATTGGTAAATTTGGAATACCAATCTCCTCGAGCGCATTCCCAACTATGACTGCACGGTGCGGTCAACGACTAAGAAGCAATCGAACCAATTTGATTGCATAAATTGCATCAATTTAGCTTCAAAGTTGGGGCCCAAAATATGTTGAAGTCTACCTGATTATCATGCATTCACAGGTTGTGATTACACTGCAGCATTTTATAATAAAGGAAAGGTCAAACCATTTGAAATATTCTCGAAAAATGAAACGTATCAAAGTATTTTTGCGTCATTAAATGATGAAGATGATATTTTGAACCATGAAAAAATTAATACTGTTGAAGAGTTCACAGCACAAATGTATGGCATGAATCACTGTCGACAGTAAACGATGCGAGAATTCGTATTTTCATGAAAAATTACGGCGCAAAAAAAGATAACGAACAATTTTCAAACAAAATTAAAAGCTTTGACTGCAACTCTATACCGCCATGGTGCATTTTCCTACAACAAAAAGTTTTACGAACAATATATGTAAATTCCATGTGACTTAATGCAACAGAATCTGTATGTGCAGAGTTGAACCCTATAAATTACGGTTGGTATTTGAATAGTTATTTGAAATAAACTCGTTTTATAGGAGATCAAACTCCTTTGAAAATACGAGATATAATTAAAATGGAAAATAATAAGGATGAACTTGATGAGACCGATAAATTTGAGAGTGTCCATTCAAGTTCAGATGATTCAGATATTAAATAGAAGATATTGATCGTTTTTTTCATTGATATTATTTTTTGTTTTCTTGCTACTCTGTAACAAAATTTATTAATGTAATACAAGATCTTCTGATATTTTTCTTGTTATCGCCTTACCCGAATTTTCGGCAGTCCACATTATACCCATAAGTTAATATTATATTATGGTATTGATACATTGGACTTTTGTTTGAAATTCAAATGTCAGTTGCTCCAGAATATCGCCGTATTGTTCTCAAATTAGCCTATAGAAGGTACCTATGTAGTAGGGGTAACTCTTTGAGTAAAAGTACCGATCATTTGCACTGTATTACATTCAGATAAGACGGCGATGTTCGGTCCTTTATTATTACCTGGCGCGTCAACAATGCAACCTTCAAACCTCGGCAACCCCTATTAGGTCCAATTTTTTTGCAGGCAACCTTTAACAACGTGTTCACAATAAAACAGCGCTTATGCTGATATAATTTTTTTCTATTATCACACCGGTGAAATTATCTCATTTTGACATACCTTTGAAAAAATAATTAAAAATACTCTGTCCAGGATTTTTTTAGGCAACCTATTTTTTATATATTATCTAACATATGAAGCTTATTATGAAATAGGTTCTATTCTATTATCAGCTCGGTGAAGGTCGAGGTAGGTTCGGATCTTAGACTATATATACCTCGGTAGATGGCCTCAGAAGGTAGTGAGTTTAGGTGCGGGATGTTGAATGGCGTATCGTTCCCACTCCTAATCAGTTAGATTTTTTCTAAGACCGGCAACCATGCGCTATGTAACCAGGAGGTTTCTTCTTATCTGCTTATGTTGTTTTCATGTTTATACATCTCGATGACTTCCATGTTCATCTTAGGATAGTAACATTTGATATTCGAAATAACTACTGCTTTTGAGAAAACTGTATTGTGTCCATCAGCATGATTTTTTCTGTCTGATTGAGTAGACATCATCCGTGTGTGGCAAACCATGGAAATTATTGATTTTACAATTCACATAATTGAAAATGAACGTGAATTCAATGTTTCGAAGGGGATTATCAGAGAACTGATATCCGATCCTTAATGACTTAAACGTCTGGAAATGAACGAATAATTTCCTTCCGGACTCTGTGACATAAAATATTCTCCAAACGCCTTTATCAGTTATATATAAATAATCCAACGGACAGGGCTTCAATTTGGGATCTCAGCATAAACACCGTGTGACGAGAATCTTTGCTTAAATGCAAAATTGAGAAGTTGGTCATGGTCCGGGAAAGCTTAATTTGGAGAATGAGAAAAAAAAAATTTTCGTACGACCCAAAAATGTAAGGTTGGAGTCCACCCACCAGAGGTGAAAAGCAAATTAGTTTCCTAAGGGAGCATTCAGTAGATCTGAGGACGACAGTTTCGTGAGGGTCTCCAGGTAGCAACCGGAGGAACAGTGTATCTGGGGGTCTCGGGCGGAAAAGACATCCTTAGATAACTCGGGACGGTTGAAGTCTGTCGGGAACGGCCCAGTTCTAATTTTCGTAATTAGGAAATTTTAGGTCGTTTCGAAGAGCGGAACAGGAAATGGTGGAAGTCCGTTGAGGGAAAAAGGGAAAGGTTTTATTTCGTAGGTGTCGGAATATTAGGTAGTTTCGAGAAGTGGAGATGCGAAGTAGTAGGATTTGTACAAAGGGGAATTTTTCGTGTTGTTCAGTTAGGATTTTAGAGACAGGAAGCGCGATCTAAAATTAGGGCAGGTGTTCGAGAAACGGGAGTGAAGCTTTTCGGAGTGATTTATTTCAGAAAACTTGGATTATATTCCAGCGGGGGGAATCAAAAGGTCAGAACTTTTCAATTTTGATTGATAGTTTGAGTCCAGAAGTCTTGTCATCTCTTACCTCTTATCAACTCACAGCTTGTTGTCTTAGTATTGTCATTCTGGATTTTGGGTAATAGGGAACTTATATTTTTGTATGAAATTCTGTGGTACAGACGAAAGTATTGATTATTTATTTTATTATCATCTTTTGTTTTTGTTGGTATTTTGTAAAATAGATTTTTTTGTAAGTTACTTCATTGGTTTCAATTATCCTCTAAACTAGGAGAAAAATACTACTGAGGGTTATTTTCACAGAACCTTGTTTGTACCGTTAAATTGATTGGAGTCCCCGCGATTCGAAGAAATTTGAAAACGTGTGACTCGATTGGTTTTTCAGTCGCATAATTAAAGTTTTGTAAAACCGACCCTAAAACCTCATCAATTTTGCAGAAGGCCACACCCATCCTGTTTCGGAGGTGGAGAGAGCCAAATTTTGTTGGGTTGACGTGAAACCTCGCCAACCTCGTATGAAGAAAGTCACTTTTTATACAAAAAGGAAAAAGCTCATTAAGGGGTGTATTACACGTGCTCCTCAATTTTCGTATTGTTTTATCAAAGTAGACATTGCCGCAGTCGCAAGGTATCCTGTAAATGCCGGCTTGTGAAAATGGGTCGTCTTTGTCCCAATTAGTTTTGATAATTTGGCCAAATGGTTGTGTAGGCTTACACGATAGGCGATTTCGATTGACTTAGGTTCTTGGTTGGTTCATAGATTGGTCCGTCAGTTTTGGACTAACCGCATTCTAATGACAAATTGGTGAAGTCTCCAATCAGCTGTTTCGCCGTTTTCGGAAGCGTGGATCGTTTAACTTTGTCATTCATGAACCGAGGGCTCAACCGTTAACTAACCAAAACAGCCATTCGAAATCGACTTATATTGGACCGCGTTCTACCGATTCTCTCTGTGGCCTTAAGGATGTGTTGTAAAGGGTGAGTTATGATGTGTTATCATCACGTGTGAACATTTCCCGTTTGCTGGATGTAATGCTCGTGTGTATTGAATCATTGGAACCTTGTATTTTTTAACGTGCGGTAGGAAAATGCGCGTTTCCAAACGCCTAATGTATACCGGGTCTAACACATCCATTAGCATTGAAAATTTCACTGAACTTTCCAGCATGAGTATAGCAGGCCTTGAAGACCAGATACTACTTGGTGGTACAGAACCAGCCGCCTCTGTCTATTAAGACGACTAGGTATGGAGTCTGACGCTCCATATTATGAACTTGTTTTCAGGAACCAGAATGGCTTCTAGAGAAAGACGACGTACCCCAAAGTGACGGTAGAAATCAGAAAGAAGGCAGAACATACATAGCCACCAGAGTATTACCCGGAGGGGTAGGTGCCTTCGCATACGTCGCCATATCCATGGGTGACGAAGAACCCAAATGGATCGGTGGCGGAGAAGGGTAATAACCAATCTTTTTTTCTCAGATATATATTTTTTAAATTGTACCTTGGCAGCAGATATTCTTCTGATATTAGCTGTTTGATTATCAAAAATATATTGCAGGCTCTTGGAGAGAAAATTGTCCGAAAAATTCAGGGAATACGTACCACCAGTATACGAGATGGAGAAGATTCTTGCGAGGAGAAAAGATCCCAAGGAGAGGGAGAAGGTCCTGACGTTCTACGATGTTCTCATGCAAAACATCGCTGACGAACTTGATGGTAAGGATGTATGTGGCTATTGCATTGTTAGTCGTGAATAATGTTTCTTAGTTCACGTTATGAAATTAGGTTTGTAATAGACGCCTCACTTTTGTACTGAAGTGGTACAGTGTCCCACTCCACATGAGGCGAGGCGTTCTTGACTCGAGGGGAGATCAGGGAATACTTATGAACTACTGCGTCCCGTGTCGCCCTCTCTACATTTTCGGTTGGAGCGGTCAAGGGAGCCGTCTCAAAAAAACCAACCCTAATTGGTTTGAAGAATAACCAAAAATCCGATACTTTATGACATCTTTGTTACAACATATCACTTGTGAAATAAGAAATAAGGAAGTAGCATTAAAGCGAATCAGATCCGTTTGCACCATCGTTCCTTAAATATTTAAGTGACGTTTCGATCCTTAAACCTAACCTCAAATTCAAGGATGGGATTATAACCTAAAAACTGACTAAACATTTGTTGTTTTCTAGGAATTTATAGCAAAAAATTTGAAATTTCAACTAGCTTGAAATCATCAAAATGACAGTAAAGCTAGGTTAAGGAAATGACAACTATCATTCTTATCTGGCAAGCCAATGAAAAAACTTTATTGAACTGGGGTGAAGTTAAACAACATGAAAAACTGAAATACTACCAGATAGAACTATTTAAGGGTCCCTACATCTTAATATATAAAACTCAGTTGGACCTATTGTTGGTTACATCATTTATAACTCAAGATAAGATGAACTGTTTTTTATGAAAGTTTTTTGTTGGATTCTTTCACGGCGGGGTTAACATAAAATACCATAAAACCCTGAAAAATTTGAGGAAATAGAAAAAACTTTAGGAAATAATTTTCTTTCTTTCTAATAACGCCAACAAATGTCGCTCTTGTTAACAGCGGTAGAGCTCTTTCTTCTGATTTCAAATACACCTTTTTGAGAGTATCTCTGCAGTTTTCTATGAATAAAAATATTTCTTCTAAATCAAATGTAGTTGTGGAATGCCACACAAGAACGATGCGATTTTTTTATATCAGAGGAACCGTGGATAATGATATTTGTATTATTTATCTATTAACTGAAAGTTCAATTAGGGATTCAAATGGCCCCTATTTACTTCCAAACAGAGTCGATATCTTTTTTTGAAGTTTTTGAACATAATCCTCAACATTTATGGAATATATTGAGATTCCCAATTTCTTCTTTAATTCTGAATTTAATTTCTTCAATATTTTGCGTTCGGGCATTTCAAATTTTAAATATCTCCATGGAACAGTGTCCAATGATGTTGAGGAGGGACTATTAGGAGACCATAGAATGGAACTTCGATATGAATAAATCATAGCATTCTCGAGTGGCATTCTACAGCTGCCTCAGATTTAGACAAAAAAACCAATAATTTTCAGAAAATGTCGAAAAAACCTCAATAAAGTATGTATAAATATTTGAAATCAGAAGAAAGAGCTCCACCGATTAGGAAAATAAAATACAGGGAGTGCCATTTGAAAAACAACAATTCACATAGAATTTTTAGGTTAACGGTGCCTTAATGCAATTCTTAGTACTGAATTCTGAATGCCCTTATAATATACTACTTTCTAACTTCATCTAACTTCAGGAGTGCACTAGCAATTTCTTGTAGCGCCACTTAAAAATCGCAATCGCCAAGAATGAAATTCGAAAATGTTTCCTGCGAGCACTTGCGACTAATAAATCGCAACTACATTCAGTTATAACATGGATTTTCCTAAAAACCGCTTGTGTTGTAGTTCTACTATCACGAGCCAAATAATATTAGCAATAGAACTTTATAAATATGAAGTCTCCAAAAAAAAAAAAAAAATCAAGCTCACACAAGATACGTCCAACGCTTAACGATGTATTTCATCAGAGCATTGATAGATCTACTTCTATAATGCCTTATTAAATCACCAAATTTGTTTGTCTTCGAGAAGGTACTTAAATCATGTCATAACTTTCTTCTTTTTCTTCCGATCCTTCTTTCAGCTTTTTTCAACTGAAGAGCCGTTTGGTTCGCATGTTCAAATGTGCATGTTAATGAGTAGTGCTTTTAGAGGTCATAGAAGAGCAACAGAATGAAACGGTAAACGGTCTTCTCGAGCAGCTAATCGCAGATTTGAAGAATAAAGAGCAGTATCAGGAGTACGAAGAAATGAATGAAAGGCAGCGAAGGAGAAGTTTGTTGTCGATGCTCTACAACAACGTTCAAACTAGAAGATTCAAGGTGAGATCAAATCTTTTAAGTCCGTGCGTTTTTCTTTTCTTCCGTGGTTTGTAAATATGCATCTGCGCAGGAATTCTGTTTTTTCTCATACTTTAAAGTTCCAGCATTAATTTTTTGGCTTTCGTTCAAGATTGCCAAGCGAGAAGAGATCCTTGATGATCTGGAGCAGAAACTGATGCCGCAATCATTCTTCGACGATTCGGCGTTACCAGAAGATAAGTACGAGCTGCCTGCAGTGATGTGGGAACAGGCCATCAACAAGTACCCAACTAAAGGCAATATCAACAAACTGAAGGAGAAATACCCAATGTTCTTGGTAGAGAAGTAAGTTTGAACAAAATGTAGGTGGAACTGCAAAGAAAAAACTGCAGCGGTAAAAGTTCCATCGAAACATAAAAAATAAAGGATGGAAGAAAGACACAGATCAAGAAGTTTTCGACACTTTGATTGGAATTACTGTTCAGGATTAATTGAACTGAGAAAAAAAAATAGTATGAAATCTGATAGGTGTTAGTTATAACAATGTGATGCTAAACATTATATGGATGATAATCAAAATTCAGAAAGTAGCTGACGATCAAAGGCCCAAACTTTATTAATCATTTTCACGAGGACAATTCACAAGCCATTATATTAAGCGAATCATTTAAGACATTTACAAGTCATTCCAATCAGAAGTGTCAAATTCCTGTCATCCATTATGTTTTGAAAGTGTGAGCAAATTTGTTAAGAGATCGATAGACTTAAATCGAGGGATGCATTGGAAAAGCTATTCATTCTCTCGCAAAGAAGCGATACATGTTTTGGGGGGATGAAATTTTTTTCAGAAAATAAGAATTTAACCCTGGATGTCCAAAAGGTCTACTTCAGATCAATGAAGACAAATATTGAGATAATCACAAGTAGAGGATCTTTAGGAATACAGGCTTTGAAGTAAGCCAGTTCTTGAGGGTGTAATAATTCAAAGATGTATTTTGTCACCTTTTGATGATACAATGACTCATATGATATATGAGTTTATTTAGACATGTCATAACTGTCAACAACAGAGCGGCTTTCTGTCGACCTTACAAAAATTAAATCAACTCTCTCTAACGAGAAGAGAGTGTGGGTAAGGCTTGTTGCGCGGAGGACAAGTTTTAGTGGATTTTTTCAAGCAATTAAGTGTTAGGGGTTTATTGAAACCAGTGAAATAACTTATTTGGAAAAATACAACAAAACAAAAAAAATTAAAATGAACTAATCGTTCATTCGTCTGTACCTCAGAGTGACTGACACAATGTTTTCTCATAAAACTTCCCACTCAAAATATAATTGAAGTTGAAATAAGATGTGATGAGGTGATGAGATTTCAAGATTTTTAGAATCTAACTATCTGAAACATTTAAAATTGAAAAGTTCTGACCTTCTGATTTCCCTCGCAGAAACAAACAAAGTTCTCTGAAAACAGCACGTTTCACTCAACTCTCGCAAAAAATACCGTGATTTTCGATCGCGCTTCCCGATTCGAAAATACTGATTAAAAAAAAATTTTTCCATTTCAAAACAAACTTCGTTCATGGGGACAATTCAGTACAGGAAGCCAATAATTGATGAGCCATTTCACTGGGAAATTGGATTGGCTTAGTGGAATAGCGTTGTGTTAATGAAGACAATCCATTGAAATGGTCCTTATATTGTCGATGGAGACAATCCATTGACATATACATATACATAAAGTAACGAATGCATTTCTAAAATGGGTGGTTAATTTCAAAATTATTTGATTTATTCTGAATATTCGGTTTCTTTTCTGCTTTTTTCTTTTTTCATTTCAGATTAAGAATCGCGAGCCGTTTTGGGAAGAATCTATCGACGGATAACATGAAGATGATCTCACACTGATGTCTTTCAAGATTTTTCCTGATATTTAATATTTTATGTTATTTTTTTTACGGGGTGGCAGGTTTTTTCGGCTGAGGTTTTTTTCCCCTGGCTCTATAGTATCGTATGATACTAGTGATGATAGTATCGTATGATTCTATAGTATCATACGAAGAATGTTATGATACCCTGTTCTTTTTTTACCTCAGCTTAGGTACTTTTTGTTTCAACATTTATTGTATTATTTTAGCTCTCTATTTTCATAATAATATATGTATATATATATATATATATATACAGGGTGAGTCGGGAGGAACGGACCAAACTTCAGGTGTGTATTCTATAGCTCGAAATAATATAAAAAAACTCATATGTTGTTATCCGATATTCATTTGTTCTCAAACTACAGCGTCATTATAAAAAACAACATTTTCTATATTAAAATAGTTTCATTTATAGCATTATTTTAATAAATGCACGAAAATCCCGCCATTAACCTCGAAACACATTCGTCTGCGAAGGGCTCTCGATGCTTTTCTGATTGATTCGTGATTTTCTTTAAAAAGAAATGCCGTATTTCTAATGCGTCGAATTAGAGCATCCCGAGTGCAACTTTAACTTTGTATATCTCGTTCTTGAAGCAGCCCCACAAACAATAGTTCAATGGTGTGAGGTTTGGAGATCTTGGAGGC
Organism: Hippodamia convergens; assembly: GCA_038502775.1. Taxonomy (NCBI): domain Eukaryota; kingdom Metazoa; phylum Arthropoda; class Insecta; order Coleoptera; family Coccinellidae; genus Hippodamia; species Hippodamia convergens. The sequence goes on along the minus strand of CM076607.1, from coordinate 139,965,983 downwards.
CAACAAATACGACCACAGCGACCAATCCATAGTCCGAGAAACTCTTGATCTGAATATTGGTTGACCTTATTTAAATATTCTAATTACCCTACAGTTTGAAAACAAATGAGAATCGGATAACAACATATGAGTTTTTTGGAATTATTTCGACCTGCAGAATACACACCTGAAGTTTGGTCCGTTCCTCCCGACTTACCCTGTATATTAGAACAATTTTAAATTCATTAGCACCAATGCCATCGCCCACCCTCGGTACAAAGAATTGGTTCATTATGACGTACATGTTTTGAAAAAAGCAAATAATTCTGATGAATTACGGAACAAAGATTTCTAATGAAAGATTTTTTATCAACCGATTACAACAAAAGTAGCTTCACTAGACGCTCAACATGCAATTTTGTTTTCGTTTCTTTTTGTCTCTATGCTTATCTTGGTCTTTTCGTTAGATGTTTTCCGAACAACTGAATTTGTGAAACGTTTTCAAAATTTTCTCGCCTAATTTCTGGAACGAAATCAATCAAAAAAAAATTTTTAATAGTAAGAGAAGTGACTCTGTTTGAACGGCGCACTTATTTGTACATATTCAAAACATATCTTCACATGGTAACATTTTTTTTTCATCTCGAAGTGTACTGGAGTCAGTTCTTCCCTCAATAAATGATCCCATAGATTCCCACCGAACAATTGGCCAGATTAGTATTTTCATCCAAAAATATACAAGATGAATTGTTTTTGATCAGGTTCCGCCAACAGAATGTGTTACCTATTCCATTCTATCATGTGATGTTCGGTATTAGAATACTCATCATTCAATTCGCGATTAACCAGTATCTCTATTTTGATGTTGATATCTTTAAATGACTTTATGAAAAGAAAATATTAAAAACAGAATTATGGACTTCTCTTCTCATTAAAAAGTTAAGTTTTTATCATGAAATCATTTTGTGTTTTGAATACTGTTCGTATATTGAACCAATTCTTTTCATTTTTCTGAACTGTTTTCGAAATTACAAAATGAAACACAAAATTTAACCTTTGAATGATGAACAATAGTCAAAAAACTGTGTTCACAATACGAATTTGTCTGATGAAGGAGTCTGATAGACCCCGAAACGTTACAAAGTTCAATGATTCGATGTAAGTGAGTTATTTAGTGTTTTATAGTTTGGCAACAATTTTTTCGACGGTTTTGACATCGGGCAAATTCGTGTACGAGTTTACGCAGGGACTCTTCACTTCTATCGTTTAAAAAAATTGTTTCAGAGACTGGGAGAGAATTTTCAGCAAAATGTAGTATCCTCCTGTAATTAATTCCAATCGAAGGAAAACGATTCACGCTCGAAATGTCGAAAATATTCTTCTACAGAAAATATGATTAATTGTTCAATTTTTTTTGTTAGGTCCAATTAGAGTTCGCACCATTTCCCGAGACATTCTCATACATAGCCTATACTCCTCAAGATCCTCTACTTCAAATCATCTCGATATTTGTCTTTATTGACCCAAAGTAGATTTCCGAACATCCAGGTCTAATCTATTTTTTTTTTAACTGTATTCCTCGAAAAGAGATATTTCCTCTTTTAGCGAGAAAATAGATAGGTTTTTCAATGAACGTTCTGATTTGAGTCTAACGATCGCTAAACAACTTTCTTCACTCTCCTCATAAATATACTTTCTCATTATATTCTGATGGCAATTGTCTGCATGGATGATGCGACTTTGACACTTCCCATTGGAATGACTTGTTAATTGTCTCAGTGTGAATGCTCCAGTATGGAGCATTACTACTTCTAATTATCTCGAAATTTGTCATTATTGACCCAAAGTGGACCTTCCGGGTCTGATCTATTTTTTTGTAAAAATTGTATATTCCTCCAAAATATCTATTAATATTATTATTCTGAACAAGGGTCGTTGTGGCTACGTTCAGAGTTCCGGGAACTTCGACCTCAAGGATCTTTTGTTCTTTACCCAACTCGTTCATTCAAATCCCAAGGAGACCATCAATGGTGTTGATGAACCCAACGACATCCTAAGGAGCCCTGGCGGTTATTTCATGTGGATCCAGAACCGACTTCCCAATGTGAATGGTTTTAGTTCCGCCAGCTCTGGACACTTTCATACCATGTGTTCAGCCGATTCTTTCTCTGATCCACATAGCCTGCGGGTTTCATCTGCTGACTTTCCCATGCGATACGAATGATATTTATATCTACAGTGTCCCGTCAGCAGACCCACCATTATTCGAAGCTCAGCTCGTGGCAGCTTTATGCTTTATGAGCTTCCTGGTGTAGGTATGCGAGAATTCCACAAATCTCTTGGCTTGCGCAAGTCTAGGAGTATTTCTCCGAAGAGTTATTTTGTTTGCCGCTTCCCATGGTTGGACCGCTTTCTTGTATTAGTCTTTTCCAAGCCCACAGAAAGGACCAAGTCCAACAGGCTTCAGTCTTGAAGCCTTCTTCGCTAGTTCGTCGACTGTTTCGATTGATTCAATAACACAATATCTTGGTATCCATAGTAGAGGCACCTTGTTGCCTCTGGCCAGTTGGTTTGTGGTATTACGGCATTCCCATGTCAGCCTAGATTCCTGGCTGTATGATTCCAGTAATCCCAAAGTGACCTGACTGTTCGTGGTATATATACAGGGTGTACCAAGTTCGACGGCCTATTAGGCGTTTCTGGAGAACTAGACTTATTTGAAATCTGAAAATTGGGATTATGATATTGTTTGACGTTATCTACCGAGCTAAAATATTTTTGGAGCCTGACCACTTTCAGTTATACAAGGAGAGAAAAAAATATTCTCAAAATTATTTTTTTCTATTTTTATGTTTTCGAATTTGATAGAGTATAGAATTCTGAATACATTCGTACTCAAATCGTTGCATTTTTCGAAATATTTTTCAAAATATCGAGAAAAACCTGAAGTAAAAGAGAGAAAAGAGTATTCGGTATTATGTTTGTTATTCTTAATCTAGATACCTTGAGCACAAACCGTTTTCACATTTTTGAAGTCGAAATATTGGAAATATTGTACATTTTCAGAATTTTGAAAAACTCACCACAGGGTGTTCCAGATGTTGGGTCATCAATTGGGATCCAGATTGGCCCATAACTTTCGTTTTTCAAATTAGAACCCTATTTTTTTATGATTTCGTTGGATTGTGCGAAGAGAAGTGATGATAATGTTCTAATATGTTAATGCTCCTAGAATTGATAATTCTTGAGTTATTTAGGATTTTCTGATTTTATGTCGTACGTAGCGTCAAATTCATTAAATCTGTTTCATATCAAGTATGACCTTGGTCATGGATGATAAATGATTCCAATAACTCACTAGTGACACACTTTTTTTTTCAATTCATTCATCATTGTTGTTATGAAACAGATTTCATGCATTTGAAGCAACGTACGACATGGAATCAGAAAATACTAAATAACTCAAGAATAATTAATTTTAGGGGTATCAACATTATAGAACATTATCATCATTTTTCCTCGCAGAATCCAACGCAATCATGAAAAAATAGGGTCCTAATTTGAAAAAAGTTATAGGCCAATCTTCATCCCAATTTCTGACCGAACATTTGGAACACCCTGTGCCGAGTTTTTCAAAATTCCTAAGATGTAAAATATTTTCACTGTTTTCGACTACATGAACGTGAAAACAGTTTGTACTCAAGATATCTAGATTAGAAATAGCAAACATTATACCGAATATTCTCATCTGCCTTTTTTGTTTAGTTTTTTTTTTATATTTCGGAAAGTATGTTGACGAATGCAACGATTTGAGTATTCAAGGGTGTGCCACTAGTGAGTTATTGGAATGATTTATCATCTATGACCAAGGTCATAGTTGAAATGAAACAGATTCAATGAATTTGACGCTACGTACGACATAAAATCAGAAAATGCTAAATAACTCAAAAATTATCAATTTTAGGAGCATTAAAATGTTAAAACGTTATCATCATTTCTCTTCGTACAATCTACCGCAATCATAAAAAAATAGGGTTCTAATTTGAAAAACGAAAGTTATGGGCCAATCTTGATCCCAATTTTTGACACAACATTTGGAACACCCTGTGATGAGTTTTTCAAAATTCTAAAAATGTCTAATATTTCCACAGTCTTCAACTTCAAAAATGTGAAAACGGTTTGTGCTTAAGGTATCTAGATTAAGAATAACAAACATAATACCGAATACTCTTTTCTCTCTTTTTCTTCAGGTTTTTCTCTATATTCTGGAAAGTATTTCGAAGAATGCAACGGTTTTAGTACGAATGAATTCAGAATTTCATACTCTGTCAAATTCGATAACATAAAAACAGAAAAAAATAATTTTGAAAATTTTTTTTTCGCTTTCTGTATAACTGAAAGTGGTCAGGCTCTAAGAATATTTTAGATCGGTAGAAAATGTCAAACAATATCATAATCCCAATTTTCATATTCCAAATTAGTCTAGTTCGCCAGAAACGCCTAATAGGCCGTCGAACTTGGTAAACCCTGTATATGCTCTCCTTTGAGATTTCTCTGAAGCGCAGGTATAGATAGCTAGTGTCTCTATCTGTGAAACAGAAGGTTCACTTCCAAGGGGCTTGGATATTGGATATCCTTAATTTAGGTCCACATACCCCGATGCCTGTACCCCTCTCTGTTTTCGATCCATCAGTGTACCATATGGATGACCTCTTGTCTATCTAATCACACTCTCAGCAAGAGAATGAATAGGTTCGTCAATGAACGTCCTGATTTGATCGATCTCTAAACCACTTCGTCCACGTTCCTCAAAAATAAAGCTTCTCATTATATTCTAACAGAAAAATAATGGAATGACTCGTCAATTGTCACCGTGTGAATGCTCCATCATATTCTTCATAGCTACAGGAATCATTTTGTGATACAGCATATTATTCATCGTGTAATTCTCAGGTTTGTCGAGCTTCTGGCCAAGTTGAAGGAGGATATAGCGATGCAAATGCATAAGCGCCACGAGAATATGCTGACCCAAATGAAGAAGGAGCTGCGAATGGAGAGTGAACGTGGTCAGAAGAAGATGGCCGTAAGACAAAGTTCAACTGACGTGCATCTCACTAAATTCCTATCTTTTTCAGTCGGCGAGAAAATCTAGTGACATTGCCTGGAATATCCTACTTGCGGTCAGAGAGGCTTACAACAAGAAGGCCGACGTTGACCGAAAGAATCTGGAAGCCAAATCTATGAAATTGTCAGAACACTCCAAGCTCTACGATAGGATGAGAGAGGCGGTTTTGGAGAAACAGAAGGAAGTAGAGGTAAGTGATTAGGGTAGATTTCTTGCAAAGCTTTGAATGGATGACACTGCGCAAAAAAATTAACTCACATTCTGAAAACCTCAATTTTAATGAAAGTTAACCCTACATTGACTTTATGTTCTCTCAGGAAGGTTTTGAATGAAACGAGACACATTTAATGGAAGAAAAATTCAGAATTTCACCGAATCTTATGTGAAAGAAGAGAAATGAACAATTTCCAAAAAACTGAAATGCTGATAAGTGATTTAATACTTGGTATTTCCACCCCTTGAGTTAATTACCGCTCAGCAACGAAGGTTTATACTCAAAATGAGTGATCTTAAAATGTTCTGATCTAATCCTTCACATAAATTTCTTCGAGTTGGATTCCTAAGTCATCAAGAGTAGCTGGATGATTTTCTGAACTTCTCAGCCTTCTATTGAGGTTGTTCCAAACCTGCTCAATCGGATGGAGATCTGGACTCCTTGCTGGCCATTCCATTCGAGAGACTCCAACCTCTTCAAGGTACTCCTGAACGATGCGCGCACGATGGGGTCTAGCATTATTGTCCATAAAAATGAAATTTTCACCAATGTATGGGGCAAATGGCACTACCTGCTCCTCAAGAATGTTTCTTATTACTTATTAGCGTTCATAGCTCCATTATCAACGACTACTAGATATGTGCGAGCAGTCAAAGATATTCCACCCCATACCATAATCGATCCTCCCCCTAAAGCAATAGTATTAAGGAAATTACACTGAGCATATCTTTCATCTGCACGTGTGTGTACAAGGGAACGTCGATCCCAATGGTAGAGGCAGAATCTAGACTCATCTGTGAAGAGAACTTTTTTCCAATCGGCCTCTTCCCAATGAATATGCTCCCTCGACAAATCCAAACGTGCCCTTCGATGGGCTGGGGTAAGAGCTGGGCCCCTTGCCGCGACACAATGCCTTAAATCATATTCTCTGAGGCGATTTCTTAGTGTCTGAGTTCTAATTTGTACCCCATGAGTTTGCCCAAGCGGATTTTGAAGGAGGTAAGCGGTTCCAAACCGTCGTCTCAACGAAGAAACTCTCAAGTAACGTTCTTGAATGGCAGTTATTACCCGTGGTCTACCCTGTTCTGGTCTTCCGACATTCATACCTGTCTCCCTGAATCGCTCCAACATTCTGGACACACTTGTATGGGAAACTCCAAATATTGCAATTCTTGTGTATGTCTACCCTTCTTCTCGCAAAACTACCGCTTGGGCACATTCGTCTTGGGTCAAATTGCATGTTTCGCGTTGCATGGCGATCCAATGTAGAAAATCAAACGAAAGAAAAACTATGCATCACTAGAATTGATCGAGAACAACTGATTATAGACTGAAGCCAATACATTCAAAATCTGATATCATCTTTTTTTATTCCTGCTGGGAAGAAACATATTATGTATTCAAGAAAAACGTTGAAAGTGGATAACATATGCATGCATAATTCTGATAAAAATATTCTTCATTGAAAACACCTTCAGTTTTAGAATAAATTTGAGATTTCCATAATGTGCGTTAATTCTTTGCGCAGTGTAGATTCAATGTATTTTCTTCGGAATTCTCTTCAAAATCCAATGAAATTCACAATTTACCAATGGTTGTTTTCACTCCTGAAGCTGCATTAAACGGCTACAACTGATCAGAGGTACTCATTTTTCCCAATTTATAGGAGGAGGCTGCCCATGGTCAAGAACTGGCGGCGGAGATCAATGCAGTAGCAAACCAGACTGACTTGTATATGCACATCAACGACGAAACCATTCGCAAGACAGAGGAGACCAATATGGGCATCATGAAGAACTTGAAGAGGCTGAGAGCCGCAGTTCAGCAGTACGAGAACCGAATTGCCCAACTGAAGAACACGGGCAAGGCTTCTATAAACCATTCGCGTCATTCCTCGTCATTTGTGATGTAACGATAACTTCATCATAGATTTGACGCCGATTTATATCAATGAAATGTGATTAAATATTGAAATCATTCAGATATGTTAGACATGTTTGAGGTTATCAGTTTTGTTGAGTAGGTTCGAACTCATAATTAGCAATGAGCAATCTCCTGCTACTTGATAACGAAGCATTAAACCTCTCAAGTAGCCTGGACGTATGTAACCAACCAAAAACATTTTCATGTAAAATGTTGCCTAGACGAGACCCCACTTCTCACATTGTCAAAAGCCGCTGAGCCACAGATAACAAAATAAAATAGATCGGACACTGACGTTCTATGATGAAAACAACTTTTTTAAACCCCAAGTGGTTGTTGTCTCAACTAATGTAGTACAGGTTACTACTTTATCACATTTTTCGGCAGGCTTGGCGTGAAATTCAAATAACGTTCTTATTTTGCATTTTAGGATTTTCAGTAGGCTAACCTTTTCTGAATTCTAAGCAATTGAAAACAATAGTCCTTCACAAATATATATTTATTACTGTCCTCTATACAAAAATATACAAATATAATATAAATACAGTGGAACTTCCCTACAGCGAACGTCTCTACAACGAATTTCGTATCTGTCATTGCACCTTGAATCCAAATACCCTGTTAAAAACACCCTCTAAAACGAAGTGAATTCTCTCTATAACGAATTATTCCAAGAAAATCACTCTCTAAGTGCGTATTGGTAAGAAGGTTTTTCCCAGAGTATACTTAGGGATAGTTTTTTCCGTAATTCTGTCGGAAGTAGGTAATAAATCCCGATCATAAACTAAACCATTACGGCGGACGGAGCGTTCCTTCTGAAACAGTTGTAGATGCACCCCTGGCTATACAGATTGTTCAGTTTTCAGTTTCGCTCTGATCGTTAATGAAAATAGTAGTGCGAAAATGTCTAGAAGGAAGTGCTTGAGTTAATTATGTATAATGTATTAAAATAAAAAAATGCAAGTGAACGTTGCTTTTTTAACGAAATTTCTGTATAACGAATTTTTTTGCGGATTTAGCGTATTCGTTGTAGGGAAGTTCCACTGTATATAGAAAATGAGGTAATTGTCTACACTGACCCGAAAATCTCAAAAATTGACGAAAAAGTCAGTCAGCACTAACCTAGATATGCAGAATCTGTTTTCAGGTCTTGGTTTTCTTTCTAAAATACTCAAAGTCATTGAGGGTTATCCTAAACGAACACTTCATTCTTCAAGTCTGTGAGGTGGACTTTTTGTTATTATGAATACGAAATGCTCAATTTTTTCCTAATTTATAGCCTTCTTTATTACTGAATTTCCCTAAAATGTGATGATTCCTAAGTGTTTACAATCCGGTGATATGAATGATATTTGTCATCTACTCATCTTCATTTCTACGTCAACAGCGCAATATAACGTGATTCGTAGCAATGAAGATGGCCAACATATCACCGGATTGTACACACTTAGAAATCATCAAATTTCAGGGAAATCCAGTGATAAAGAAGGCTATAATTAAAGAAAAAATCGAGAATTTTGTATTCATAATGAAAAAAGGCCACGAAACTGAAATATTATAACGGACTTGAAAATTGAAGTGTTGATTTGACCGTCAATTAATTTGAGAATTTTTTTTAGGAGAACCAAGACCGACCACATGAATCTGAAATAAGATTCCTCTTCTGCATATTAAGGTTAGTGCTTACTGAATTTTTCGTCAATTTTCGGATCAGTCTAGACAATTATCAAAAATAAACATATGTGTATATTTAAAAGTTTTACTAAAAGTGTCACAGGGTCGCAAAAAATGCATGTCTCTATCTTCAATAATAGCTGAGATACAGTGCAGTCACACCCAATTTGGGACACAGTGTACATTCAAAAAGTTGGCTTCTCAAGATTTGCTTGTTCCCAAATAGAAGAGAGAAAGAAAACACACTTATTAAAATAATTATATTCTCTGAGGATCGATTTCGGCTCTAAGCCATCATCAGGTCAGCTGAAAATGATAGTCAAATTATAAAATATGATGATAAAAACAAGTACAGATTAAAATTTCCTTTACATAACAATTTCTAGTACAACAATAAAAGTGAACAAGTGTGACAGGCTTTTTTATTATCTACTCACCGTCAAAGGAAGGAGGGTTCCTAGATCTCGAGGGGAAAAGAGTTCAGGGGGTACCTCGAGAAAAATATTGACAGTCGATTAGAGGATTTGAGGGGAGTCGAGGAGAGAACGGGAAGAAGGTCGGTCAGAAGGTGAATATTAATTAGACGAGGTTCCGAAGAACCGATTAGACGAATTTTTCGATAAAGTGATTAGACGGACACAGGTCGGAAAAGTTAGACGTTAGACGAAATCTTGGGACGCGATTCTTAGACTAAGCGGAATAGACGGAAGCTAGTTCAGGGCTCGTTTAACAAGACTTATAAGGCGAAAACATTATAGACGTGCGTTCAGTGACTGAAATCCCGAGTTCTTGTTGTCAGTGTTTTTTCAATTCTATTCGTCTATTCATTAAATATTTCACTAAACTACCTGGTGCCTAGTAATTTTCCTAGACATAGTCAAATTCCTACAAAAATAACAATGTAACTGAAAAGAGACCAAATTTCATCTGATAAAAACACTTGAGGCGTCCAACGAGCTCTTATTTTTATCCCGTAATTAAAATTGTGGGGCTGATTTTCACCGGAAATTCTTGTTTTTTTTTAACATTCATGGCAAGCAGTACTCCCCATACCAGTATTTTTCGATTTGAACTTTAGGAAGTCGATTTGACGTCCAATGAAAATAATTCAACCTGATATTCAGCTATTTATTGCGAACGGTTTCCGAATTTTTCTGAAACAACTTTTTTGACTAAAATTCAAAATTTATTGATGGTGATTTTTTCATCGTTTTCAGTCTTTTGAGTAATAAGGAAACCATTTCAATATGAATCTCGGTTGAATATCAGATTTTCCAATCTTCCGAATCAATAGAAGGAATCTGGTATCACATTCATTGAAAAAAATATACCACCCATAAAAGTAATCCAGCAGTGTTGAATCATCATTGACAAAGTCAAGATTAAACAAAATATAGTAGTCCACTGCAATCCTTTAAAATTGAAATTTCAATTGACGTTTTCTCAATCGTATCAAATGTAAAATACAAAGTGTAATACATCGTTGAAAACCTAATATTGAGTAGAAATCAGAAATTGAAAAACTTCTTTTCAATTTTTTTTCTGTATTGTGATAGTATGTCTTTATTCAGATATATATTGATCTTGATTTCAAAACTCGTTCCTATCCATTTATTTGCGAATTCTTGATCTAAATAACTCTTCACAATGGCAGCGTTGTGACATGGAGCCTCATCTTCCTGTAGTCACATACTTGATCTTATTCAAAGAAGCACATTTTTTAACTGGAGATAAAGCATGGAGCAAAAATGCAAATTGAACAAATTTCTACGAGCGTTGCAATTTGAAGTAGCACACTGTTCGACCTTGGCATCATCAAGTCAGCAGTTTTTCATCATCAAAGCCATGGAACTAACTTCATTACTTCATATCGGATATAAACAACTTCGAATACTGTAAATAAATGAGTTCAATCTCATGTACCGGAACACACTCATCATTCTTTATCGATCGGATTTTTTTGGCATCATCTAATCAGCAGCCTTTCATCATCGAGGCAATTGAACTTACTTCATATTATATAAAATAGACTAGAATATATTTTATAGTTTAAAATATAGAGACATTAGTGAATATTATTTGTACATTACTTCAATCTGAAGCTTCAAAAGCTGCTCAGCATCCTTAATCTACGTACACAGCAATTAATTGCCTAACCGGTGAATTTCCTGATTTGAACAATTCCAAAAATATTCGATTTAATTCCTGAAACTCAGAAGTAATGTATTTTGTAGTTAAAATAGATATAATTTCTCGTCTTATTGGCTTTCCGTGATTTTAAATTTCAGGAAGAGACGACCTTAGCATGAGCATCCTATATGATAATGATCCGAAGAAATCCTTGTTTCGTAATAATAGATCATCACTAGTAACTAAAAGTTTTTCCGATACATCCGAAAGACGCTATTCTACGAAAGTGGAATAGATCAGTTTTTCAGGAAAACGCTATTGAATATATTCTGAGTGTAAACATGTCTATTTAGAATCATTTTGAGAAATTCGATATTCATTACCAACAGTTAGTAAAAATAACAAAACAAAAAACTTCACCAAAAACTATTTCTATAAATCTTTCACAATAACAGAGCACTGAACTTGATGGCGCAATCTTCGATAAGATTGGTCACAGAGTTTTAAAGGCATTTGCTCATAATTGATTTAACTTGGGCTCTTGAACAGAAAACAGAAAAGCAACTCTACAAATTATTGGTAATTTCGACTATTTTCAAAAATACGTCGCTATCTCTACTGGGGAATTTCAACGTCCGAAAGACACAATTTTTGTATTAAGCTCATTCAAACGTTATATTTATACCTAAATATACGATTTCAAGTATGAGATTAAGTCTCGCTCGGAAACAATCTCTGAAGGAAGTGTTAGAGAGGCTGTTGATGTTTTTTGACTTTGTATAATTTGTTTCCTGGCCAAATTAATCGTATAAAATTAATGACTGTGACAAATCCTCATAAAAAGTAATAGTTCTCCTAATGGAGAAAGTAGGCCCCGGAGGGATTCGAACCCTCGATCTCCTGTTTACTAGACAGGCGCTTTAACCAACTAAGCCACGGCGCCAGCTGCCAACTACTGAATATGAGCAGCACTCATTCACACACATTCTCATAAAGGATCAAATTTATATTTATGAGGCCAGCAGTTGAATTCGATGATAATGTGCAGATGCAAATATAAGAACAATGACCCTATAGATCAAATGTGCACCTTGACTGTGTGTTCCAATTGTTGGAAGTCATTTCTATAAACAATGGAATGATCAACATTCAACTATTTGTAACCTGAAATTTTTCATTTGTAACCTCACCACCTATGAGAAAATGACACCCCCAACATTCTTCAATCCATCTTTACATATATTGAAATCAGAAAAAAGAGCTGTAACGATTAGAAAAATAAAATACAGGTGTTCCATTTGAAAAAAGAATAGTTCACAACAAATTTTCAGGTTTTCGATGCCTTTATGAACTTCTCAGTACTGAATTCTGAATGCCCATATGCCCATAAAAATACTTCAAATTTACTTATCAAACGTTTTTGTACGACCAATATCAACTGAGATAGGCCTCGAGAAAAATATAAAGAATCACCCTGTACATTCTTTTTTTTTCTAGCTTTAATGCGTCTGACAAACGTTTTGGATCATAGAAAGCGTTTGACACTTATGATGCTATTTTAGAAATAATTTTCTACAAAAAATTGCCAAATGTGAAAATAAGTTACGTCAGACAACTGTTGTAGTGATGAAATTACCATATAGTTAGGATAGTAATATATGTAGGTATATTAAGTTTTGCTTATAATTATTGGATTGCAGTTTATTTGCATTGTTTTTCATTTTCATGTTCGAAGTTGACCTATAGTCAAAGCATCATAACAATCGTCCTATTTCAATTATGACCACTCGTATCTTCTGTTTTGAATAACAATACCGGGTGATTGTTCCTGATAGAGACCATTGGTCTAATACAAACAGATCACTTGAACCTTAAGGCCCCACATGGTTCAACGACGGCTCTGTAAGATCTACGGGGACTGGTGCTGGTATCATGAGAACTCACTCCCAGCAGTCCATCCTCCTAGGAAAGGACTGCTCGATAATGCAGGCGTAATTGTATACAATTCTTGTCTGCACACTGGAAAATATCCAGAGGTTACTCTGGTAAACACATATACACATTTTGTGATAGCAAAGGAACATTGAAGGCTCTTGCTGAGACAAGTCAATTCACACTTGGTGGGAGAATACAAGGAGGCTCTGTGTGAGCTAGGCTCTCATAACTTTTTGAAAGTTATTTGATGTCCGGTACACGCGAGGATCCTCGGCAATGAGAAGACAGATGTACTGGCCAAGCTGGGGCACGATCAGCTTTTGTTGGTCCATAGCCGTCGCTCCTCATCTGCCGAACAACTGTCGGACATCGGACATTTCTTCAAGAGATGGCTAGACAGTGAATTTTCCTCTGCATGGAGCTTGGGACGTGGTCTTAGACAGTCGTGGTTTCTCATTGAGATACCTTCCTCTGCAGTTGAGGTCAAAAAATTCCTGGCCCCTGAGAGGAAACAACTAAGTCTGGTAATTGGCGCATTAACTGGCCACCTGTTTAATAATCATATCCGCAAGTGCGTTTTTGATGGCCTTTAATTGGTTCACTTCTAGAAGGACTAACCTGCTCTCAGCAGTTACCTTTGCTATAGCTGGACCCCACCGTCTTTTAAAGCCTCTTGTTTTTACCGTTTCAGCTCTTTGCCTTTGGGCGTGCTGTCCTCCGACCTGTTACGTTTGGTGGGAAGCCTTCGGACCAACCGGTATTGAGGCTTCTTCTCATCCTTCATTAGAAATTCTATCCTCTTTCTGGCGACCACAGAAAGCTTTGGCTTCCTGACCGTCGGATTGTTGAGGCCTTCAACGACCTCTTCAGCAGCATTTCTTCGACCATCGGGCCGGGACTTCTCTCTGTTCTCTTGGCTGGTTGGGGCTTCGTTCATCCTTCATGTTTGGCACATTAGGGCTGATACCATGCCCTCTTTTTTGGTTGCTTGGTCCATGTTAGATCCTACGAGTAGCTAGCAAATTTCCGTCACCAGAGGCAGAGGCCTGCATGCGCCTGAAATACTATTGAAACTGAAGGTCACCAGAGTTCGCATATTCAGGACTAGATATTCTCACTAGCCATGCAATCATATGCTTTTCTACCATTCCTTGAGGAAAGTTTTTCATGCACTCATTTCAGACAGTTGAGTCAAAACCCCCAGCATTTTTTCTCTTCCCGCGATACATCACCACGGCAGGCAGAATATCCACCTGTCGGTGTAATAGACATGAGGGTTTTTTGGACCTTCCATGTCTGGCATCGTTCACCTCTGTGAGGAACCCAGGCCACGACACTACAACAGGTTAGGGGTTGGTCAGTTTTAATTTCACTGCTCCTCTTGGCCCTTCCGATATGAGTAACGACTCAGTCAGGAAACGGAGTTCCAGTAGCTAAGGATCAAGATTCGGTGCACTTACTATAAGCCGCAACACCGCGTCAAGGAGCTGACCTAGCAGGGAAAGATTAGTCTGAATGCTTGCTCTCTGTGAAGCTGGTGCGAAAACAAAGATGGAGCTATTGGAAATATTCTGTTCACCTACACCAACCCTAATGAGATAAGGACAACACACCTGGGAAATCCTCATATACGTATGAACTCCTATACCGCTAGAATTGGCCGTTTACCTGCATTCATTTGAAGCAACGATCACGTTGTCCAAGAGCTAGAGCAATGCAGTGTGCATGCGCGAAACTCAACCTAAAATATTACCTCATAGTTATATTCACCTGTCAAATATATTTTACAGATGTAGAAAACGTAACCTCACTTTTCCTCTATTTGTCAAATTCTGAATTTGCGCATGTGCAGAAGTTGAATGAACCAACGGTCATGGCAACTAGATTACATCAACTTTACTTTGACGTAAGCAGTTTAGGGTTCAATAGATATATGGAAATCCTACATCCAATATTTCTATGGTGAGATGGATGTTTTGTCGAGACGTTTTTTGTTTTATCTTTTTAAATAACAATTTCTGGTATATACGTGGGCGTACATTTCCGGGAATAAAATTTCCACACGATTTCCAGTAAGATAGGTACATGTTTTCCTTGTAATCCAGGTACCCGATTGAATACCCCCATCAAATATGAGCACCATATATATGGCCGCCTGACCACGAAAATGACTGTGAGCTCGTCATATCAAGGTAGGGTGAGTTAATTACATGCTGAAAAGTGTATATACATATTACTAATCAAACAATTTAGGAGTGACGAAAAAATAAGAAAGAGCTACAGAACAGAATATTAGTATTTTGAAGTAAATTATTCAAGGATAATGAAAAATATACCATCTACCGATTTCCACAAGCCGAATTAACAGAAATTCTTCGAGAAAATTCAATGCGTGCATCTGCATAATTCCAATATTACCCGCTCCGCGTTTGGATTTCTCCTACCCACTCTGGTTACAACCCTCACCAACGACTAACCCCATCATTCAAAATATGAGATCAATAATCTATATTCACTATAAAAAGCACGTATTATACGGATGCCACCTTAATCTGACAAGCCATAGCAAGATTATTGCTGTTCCATCCACAAATGAAAAAGTATACAATATATAACAGATTTTCTTTTTATCATCTGAGCTTTGCAACCCAATAAGTCGCTGTGGGGCCCGGGAAAATCCCAATTTAGCATCTTGGGCTCCCCTACTATTGTGATTCGTTTGATCAACTCTTCGGTAATATTGAACTTCTACCTTTAATTTTTTTTCATATTAGGCAGGATTTTTTTTACTGTGAACGAGTTATTTGAAGGAAAATATTTTTATTGCTGTATTATAAGAATTTTTATTTCAGCTTTTTATTGTTTTGTTAAACTCACATAATCGACATCATAAAGTCGCGATTGATGAAATAAATGTCTCCATATGATTGGACCTCAATAAGGACTTCATTCACTCTTATCATGAAATCAATTCAATTAATTTGTTTGGCCGCAGTCGCTGGACGTTATGGCGACTTGTGTTATTTGGGGAAGGACAACTTCCGACTCTCTAAAAACTTCTTTTAAAAATCGAACGAAAACAATCAAAAAATAATTAAAGCTCTTCACTCGCAAGGGCACATAACACACTTCATGATACCATGCAGCACTGAAAAAAGTCGCTGAGGTTATGTATATGAAAGTGTCATCTTACCTAAGAATTCTCGTGAATAGGACTTCTTTTTTCATTAATATATATAGATGTCGATTTTGAATGTCCTAAGCCGTCTATGACACTTAACCTCCACTCCTCTCTATTCAACCACAATTCATCTGATAGTTCTCTCTCCCTCAATTCCCTATTTATTCCTTCCCGCCAGCTTGTCCTTGTTCTAGTTTTTCTAATCTTTCCTTGCGGTGTCTACTTTAAAACCTGTTTTGGGATTTGATTTCCAGGCATTCGTTGTACATGCCAAAACCATACAAGTTGCTTTGTTTTTCTATAAACCGATTTCAAGCGAATAACCTGGTCCTCATTGGTAATTACCAACTAGGACCAACTGCATTCAAGCGACTTCGGTCATTGTAGGTTATAATCATTTTACAAGGAATATCCCTGAAGGTTATAACCGTAGATAACCGCAGGCAGGACCGTAGATAACCGCGGTCATTACTGGTTAATCGCTTGAAATCGGTTATAGTCAATGATCGTATGCTGCGGCAAGCAAGAAATGGAACAATCTCTTTATGAGATTCACTGACTGAAGGTATTACTCCCTACAGAGGCACTGATAAATGTTCGTTTCTCCCTTGATC
The DNA here is from genome assembly GCA_038502775.1 of Hippodamia convergens. Classification (NCBI taxonomy): domain Eukaryota; kingdom Metazoa; phylum Arthropoda; class Insecta; order Coleoptera; family Coccinellidae; genus Hippodamia; species Hippodamia convergens. The sequence goes on along the minus strand of CM076607.1, from coordinate 139,949,208 downwards.
GTAGTCATCATTCTATAGGGTGTATTTATTTCTCAAACATGAATAATATTTAATATCAAACCTACAAATTCTTTTACAGAAATATTCACGAGATTCAAGACTTCTACTATTCTATGCACTTATATGCTTAAATCCTTAGTTGTCTCATGTTTTTACAAATTAGTTTACACAGATTCATAAAGAGTTTAGACTTCCACAACTCTAATAAAGGGACTAATAGCATTGTCCCAAAACATTTGACTACCAATCATGAGGAACACCACCGTTTGAAGGTATTAATTTTTACAATCATGTACCAGAGAAATTTAAGTTAATGAATGTTAGACAGTTAGAATAGTATATTCTAAAACAAGTTGCAGAATGAACTCCTATTCCAACACGAATGCGAAGTTCGAAAACGAGCGACGAAGGAGCGAGTTTTCGATAGCATGAGTGTTGGAATTGCCTTCTGCAACGAGTATTAGACGGTATTTTCTCTATTTCAGTAAATTTTTGTGGAATACTCGCGAACTTCAAATGAAAATTCAGATTAGTGACTTTTGTATTGTATCTTGGCAGTTGGTGTGACATACGAAATTTGACAGATCACGAAATTTGAATTGATTTGATTCGAAACTTGATTCGATCGGAGGTCAGTACTGACAACCATAAAACGAAAAATTTAGCTGAAAACAATGCTGTAATGAGTTTCATTACAGCACTACTTTTAGTACTGTAATGAACTCATTACGGTACTGAAATAGAGAAAATATTATTTCTAAAATGGTATCATAGATAGATAGATAAAGTTTATTTGATCGATTTTAACAAATACCAAAACAAAAGGTGTAGAGAAATAATTTTTATTTTCCAGAGGCTACTGTAGCACGAATATCTTTAGTCCATTCAATGTTCAATAACAATGAACTAGACGATATAGGAACCCCGAATATAATATACTCACCAGCTAGAATTGGAAAAGAAACTTCAAGTGTCTGGAGAAATCAATAAACCATATGTAAAATAAATTGCCCAAGGGAATGGAATATCAGGTTGAAAATGGGGAACTCAATCATCTACATTTAAAGATAAACTCTAGACCTAACGTAATTATAATTATAGACAATGGTATACTTGTCGTATGCACAAGCATTGAGGTATATGGACTTGATTTAAATATCTCTAAGTCCCTTGGAAGTGCACCCTCCTTTCTATAGGCAGAGACAATAGCTGCTATACTTGCACGTAGGAATGTCTTAAAGAGGGCATATCTATATCACCACAGATAGCAAGCCATGATGAGGGCTCTGGAATCAAACTATCAGGAGTCTTGGCTGACATGAGAATACTGTATCATGATGGAGCAACTGGCTAGAGACAATAAGGTAACTTTACTGTGGGTCAAGCCCATGGTGGTATCGGAGGAAATAAAAAGGCCATTAAACAACGCCCAGGAGGAATAATCCTAGATTTGCTCAGGCAAAAAAAATTGTAGTATTCTCACCGACCTGAGCTTCGAGTACAGAAGGCTGAACCAAATTTAAAGACCCCTGTTCCAATCATTAATAAGAATATTTCCTATTTATCGAAATACAGTAAACAACAAGCTTCAGCTACAGTATAGACAAAAATTGGACATGTTCTTCCTGTCGAGGTTGAGAAGCAGTAGCAGCCAACCTACAATGGTCTCATGCCATAAATCAGATGTTCCTCATTGAAACAATCTCATATAAATAGCGAGTGGTTTCGTGGTGAAGATTTTTGTACAGGTAATAGAACCCTTTAATCGATTCAATCAATGTATCTATGAACTTTCCCTTTTGATTTCTTCTGATGAACTTCTTTGTTAGAAAGTTTCTAAATGGAATGTTCTTCAAACATAGACACTATCAAGTATATGTGTCATCCAATAGGTCCCCATCATTGCATTGAATGCTACCAATTTGGCCAGATCAAGAAAAATGCACCAAAAAAATTTAATGTTGCAAATCCAAAGCAGCGACAAATCGATACATTGCAGAAGAATGCCTCAGAAATGTAGTGCAGATTAGACAAAAAGCTCAATTAAATCAGAGAATACTGCATCAGAATCATTTCGTAAAATAATGTAATTTTAAAAAAATATCTCTGATTAAACAGTTTGTATTAATTTCTGCCCCTACAACATATAAATTCAAGAAAATATGATCAAGCAAGATCAGCACAGTCCGAACGAGTAGACAAATATTATTTACTATCTAACACAGATTCTATATAAATTATCACATATTTATGTACCCCAAGATCACAGCTAGCTTGTTCAACAAATAGTTATCAGTGAAGTCTTCAAGTTGTCTGTCGATGGGGTCTGATTTAGACTCAGAAACGTTACACAGCTTTAGAGTTTGAAGTGTTTTCTCTTTTCTAATTGTTAGACATCAATTTTTTCAAAAGGAAAGATTTGACCCTGACAAATATGTGATCAAGTTTTAGGCAAGAGCCTTTCTTCTGTTGTTTAAAGAAGTTTTCTAATTGTTTCAGAGAATGAGAGAGAAAACCGTAAGAAAACTTTCACAACTTTTTATTAGGAAATTATTTTCAATGCCTTAATCCAGTGGTTCCTAACCTTTGCAATATGGTTACCCATGTGTCCTATTCCGAAAACTGATTCTACATCAACCGCAAAATTTTATCAACAAAAAGAATAAAACTTAAATTAGGTAGATATATATTTTATTGATTCTTTGTTACCCCCTCTGAATAGCTTTTTTACCCGTATGGGGGTAATTAACCTAGGCATGAATTACTCTCATATAACATCTGCATGGACTACTTATCGACCCTTTCACAAATGGACCTGACATTAAACACCACTTGAATCTGAAAATACAAGAAGCTGTTATTAAAAAATATGAAATTCATCGTTCAGCTTTTACAGTGTTATTTTTTTCAGCAAAATAGCTGAATATGGGGTAATTCTTCTTACCTGTAACTAGCTGGAGTAACCAAAGAATATCGAATAGATGTTTTTCTGGATTAATTGTTTGCCTCCCTAATGAATTCGAAAATTTCGACATTAAACCATCTAATTACCTCAAAACGAATGCCAAACTAAACGACGAGCTATCTATTCAATATGAAATTTCCTGGAAATTGTTTCTCTGCAATATTTGGTATCATAGGATTTACTTTACTATGTAATGCTTCACATGCAAAGGGTTTTCTCGGTTCCCATCAACATCGATTTTGAAATATTATTATTAGTATATATCAATATTATTAGTAGTAAATATCAAGTATTTCTAAAAATTTACAAAAATTTAATATCCCATAAAATAAAACACAACAAAACTATAAACACAATTAACCTCAAAACGAAGTAGTTCCGTTGCAAGTTCTACATTCTTATAAACCGACTGCAACCCTCATTACTTGAGAAATGTTCAATATTATTGAACCTTCAATATCAGCACAGCACGATGATTGTTTAGTCAAATAGAACATATTCTATCGAAGTTGGTTCAACATAAACTTATTCACATAATATATTTAAGATATTATATTCAAATGATAAGGAATAAAATACACCGCTTCCAACTCATGTCCTCCTGATAGCTTTACCCGTAATTTTGGAACTTTTTTTTACTTCTAGTAGGTACTTCAAAAAAGATAATTATAATGATCATTTGTATTTTGTTAGAAGATTTTCGGAACTCATTTGGTGCTGTTGATAAGAAAAATAATCGTTAACACTTGTGAAAAGAATATGGGGAACTAACTTGAATCGATTTATAACAAATAACAAGCCTACCATACAAATGAAAATTAATGTGAATCTTTCAAAATAAACTATCAAATAGGCTTCATGTGCTTATAGGTATACCTACCTGCTATTCGTATATTTTATCTGTACGTACTAGATGTTATATTACAGTAATTGATAGCGGCGATAGCGCGTTCACTCAGTAGTTCTTTCGACCAATTCCCTCCTTTTCATGCTTCGGAATCTTCCCATGGTAGTGGGAGGGATGAGGTCATATATAGCAGGAATTCGTCAAATCCCACCATTTGCATTTCGTTCGTTCGAGTAGTGAGAATGTGAGAATGCGGAAGAAGTTTCAGTAGGAAGAACATTATAACCTATAAATGATCATAAAGATTATCATCTATTTTGAGTGAATAAATACTTCGGAGTGAAAGTGTTGAACATTCGACATGGCAGGAAATAAATACATTCATGCAGATTTACAAAATATGTGTAGATTATGTTTTTCTACTAGTTCATTAGTTAGTATTTTCGATCATCGATTACACTTTGCAGAAAACATGACAGAAGTTATAGAACTAACAACAGGAGTGAAGGTAAGTTTCAGTAAATGTAGAAATATTTGTGGCGAATTGGAAACGAAATTCATTGTTTTATCTAATATGTTCGAGGCAGCTTGTTGCGGATGCGCATTGAATGACAATATGCGCGCGCATACGTATAGATGAACTACCCATATTTATGTCGGCTTTTTATTGTTTTTGTTGAATTGCATTGCATATGTGCTCAATGAACACGAAACATTATTCAAATGAAATCTATGATACTTTTTGAAACATTACACGGCATATTTCAGGCATGTTTTGTGGAAATGATACCTAAATGAAACATTTCTGCTGAAATACATTCTGAAATATTTCAGTAATATTTATACTACTTTCTGTTGAAATCGTAAAGGTACTGTACGTCTCGAATTATGTTCTTATCATATGGTAGATAAGACTTCGGCGTTTCAGTTATATATCATGAACATTGGTTTATTCTTCAAGGACATATTTCACAAGTCCCTTTTCAATAAGAAGGGAAAAAAGCCAGTAATATGAAAAGTTTTTATATTATTCGCTTGTTTCTGCGACTTTTCAAATAAATGTTCTAATAATTATTGTAACAAATGCATTTATAATTATCAATAGACCTATGAACCTTTCCACGGTATAACCTTTGAATTAACACATGTTTTTGAATTCATCGTTTTTCTTTCATCTATATTGTTATGGCCATAACAAATCATTATGGAACTATGTTCAAAGTCCCCACTACTTCCGGAATCTGGATTTTGGAACGCATGCGTATTACTATTATTCTGTTGCTTGTGACGCTTGCACCGACATCAGTTTTTCTTTTATTTAAATAATTTAATATTTTGTTAGGGTTGATTCATCTGTGCGTTTGTTACTGTGTGTGGAGTGTTGTGCCTATATAAAAGTGGAGATCCTCGAAAAGTATAAGAATTATGTCTCGGGAAGCAGAGGTGAGTACTACATTGTACAGAAAGAAGACTAAAATTTGTTTATCCAGACGGCATAGGAGAAAGTTGATAAATGTAGGGTTAAAACGACTCACCTTTGCTGATTTTAACAATTCCAGGCAAAAAAACCTGAAGACGGATGAAAAAGCAAACAAATGATTGTTCACTCATATATTGTAATTTGTTTTTATATATTTTTGTATTTTCATTTTTAGGTATTGTATATTTTATTCAGATATTTATATCATACTATTGCACATAAATAAAATATATCTATACAATGCATGCTTTTTATTTCTTATCATGGTAAGTTCTTGATAAATCACAAAGTTTAGACGGTAGATACATTTCTTTGAAATGTAACAGAAACAGAACTGAGTCAATGTCAATGCTTTTGAAATATTTGAAAGACATGTTTTTGAAATGTGTATAGATTGAAATCATGTTTCAGTATTGATTGAGATGTCTTTCGTGTATATCGCATGGCTATGTCTGAGAAATTTTTGATGAATGATTCTTGAATAGTCTGTGAGTCGCAGAAGAGGGTGTTTCTTCAAAAAGTCAGAAACATTTCTAAAATCCGTTGGTTGAGGCTTTCGCAGCCATCGTTCAATGTGACAGCAATGTGACACAATGAAACGTCGAGAACTAATCTACGACGACGGCCTAAATGCTCGAAAGAACATGTCACATTTCTAAAATTCGTTCTGAAACATTTCATATTTCATTGAAACATTTCCAGAACTTTATGAACCGTTAAATTGTTTGCAGGGTGTGGAATGTACTGTTTCATTTTCTGTCCGTTGTCCTTTTTTATATTTAAATCAGTTTTGTAGAACCACGCTTGACCGGTCAAGCGTCCCCGTCACACTCAGGCAGTTCAGTACTTCAGTCCAGTGAGAAGATCTCCTCAAATATAACTCCTGAAGGTGCCAGACGCTCGAACTGGCGAAACGTCGAGAACTAATCCACGACGACGGCCGAAATGCTCGAAAAAACAGGTTTCATTAAACGATGGCCGAACGCCTCAATGTCAATCAATCAATCAAATATGTTTATTAGTTCCACCACAATCAAATACAATAATTTACAATTCCATTTTGAATAAATAAACATAAATCTAAAATTCCACAAAAAAATAGTTTCTGCGTGTGGACTTGAATTAATCTATATTATAGACAACAAAATAAATCACACAATATCATAATTTGTACAAACTATGTTACCTTCTATCCTTATTCATTTTTTATATCTATTAATATCTTTATAATTTCACGATCCGTTTTCCTTAATCAGTATAAGTAACCTATTCATCACACGAAGACCTAAGAAAATAAAGCGACGTTGACCTATGGTTTTGTTCACCTTTGGTACCATTATATTGTTATTCTAATATCTTGTGCTGTGAATTTGTTCGATTTTAAGGCGATTCTTTTTACATTTAAATTGATATAAACTGAGGGACTGATAGTTCAATTGACTCAAATCAAAAAGTCCATTTTCATTGTACAGTTGATCAGTTAGATAACGATAACTTCTTCTGAAAATTACTTCAATTATTCATTTCTGGGCGATTTCAACCTTCTTTAAATAACAAGAATACATTCCACCCAGCTCTATATTTCATTAAAGCAAATGACTCTGTACAAGAAGCAAAAAAATCTACAAAATTCTATTTTCGAAACCAATGCTCCTAGTTTTTGTGATAGCTTCGTTGCTTGTATATTCTAGTGGAGATTGCTATCTATATAAATTCCTAAATATTTTATATAATTTGTATTGTATCTTTCTGTTTCTTCATCCTGTTTACAAATTTTCAATTTGTCGTACTTAGGTAGCGTATGGGTTGAAGTACTTAACATTACGAATTATGTCTTTTCCATATTCAGTGTTAGATGTTTACTGTGAAAGAAAGATAATATATTCCCGAAGTCTTTTTCTATTTTATTTTTTAGATTTTCCCATGTTTTATCTCTATAGAATACAGCAGTATCGTTTTGCAAAACTTCCCCTGATGTTAAATTGTACCAGTTATTTACAACAATAACAATAATGGACCTAGTACTGTTCCCTGAGGAACTCCACGATTAATATTCTCAAATTCACTGTAATATTCATCTTTTTGTACTGATTGAGCTCGGTTTGATAAATAACTGCCCAGCAGATCCAAAACCTTCCTTCTAAATCCCACGTTTTCCAAACACGTTAATAGTTCATCGTGACATACTGAGTCGAATGCCTTGGCAATATCTATAAACACGCACATAGCTGGTGTAGTTTCATCGATAGCTTCATAAATTTTTCCAGTCAAGCATGCAATGGCGTCTTGGGTTGACATACCTTCCCTGAAACCATACTGCTTGTCAGAAATTAAATTGAATTTATTCAAGAACTCAACCATTCTTTTTTTTTATAATTTTTCCAAAAATTCTCGAAACTGCGGTTAAAATAGCCTATAGTTTTGGCATGATTTTCGTTCTCCTGATTCATATATCGGAATAACTATAGATTTTTTAAGCAATTTGGAAACGTACCAGTTTCAATACAGATATTAATTAGATGGTTCAAAGGTCTGGTGATGTATTGTGAAATGAGTTTGAGAGTTTCCGACCCTATACCATCTACACCTACAGACTTTTTTTCAGATCCAAAATGGTATTGTGGACTTCATTTCCGTTGTTGGTGAGAATATAATTGAATTCGCTCAGAATTTATGTTTATATTTGTATTGTTTTCGTTTTATCTTGTATGGTAAATTTTTACCTATATTCACAAAATAATTACTAAGAATTTCAGCTATATCCTTTGATTGTTGTACCTTCATATTCGGTGTGATTTGAAACAAATAAATATTACACTATCTTTCACCTCACCCGCTCACCGTCCTATTATTTTCAATTCCGACAAATAATGTTCATTCCTAATTCCTACTTTCCAGAATACTTAAGCACGCACACAACGACAAGGTTTTGACCAATCGTTCGAGTACTTTAGGGATCTATTGAACAAAATAATTATCGATGGTGTCGCTGCATTCGCTGATCAGCTGTTTACCGAAACGAGTATTGTTTCGTGTTTACATTAGATTTCTATTTATTGGATTTTTTAGGTTAAACGTTTATTGGCTATTCCCTTAATTGTGGATCCTGTGGATTATATTGTGAGTGCAAATAAAGGTAATATTGTGCTTTCTGTTATATTTATGTAAAATATTGAGGTGAGCACTATTCAATTTTGAATGCTTTTCAGATCATCTGGCAAGATGGTTACCAAAGTTTCCTCTAATTATAGAAAATTTTTCAATATTAACATGCTCACAGATGCTGTTTAGAGGGTGAGCAAGTGTTTCAATGCAATCATTTGCTTCTATGTGGAAAAAAAATTCGAAACATTGGAATTCTACAAGGACAAACTTATCATATTGAAAAAATGATGTCTTATAAAAATGAAGGTGTAAAGATTGACAAGACTATATACAAATACCAAGCAAGATTGTCTGGAATTTGCAAGCATATTTTAGTCCTTCTACTCTACGAGGTTGTATCTACTACAAAAAATCTTGACAATTCTACTGATTGTAAAAGTAAAATTCATCGTTTAGTTTTGTCTCTGCTGTTTTTTTTTTTGTTTTCTATAACAATGAAGTATACAAAACAGAAAACATTAGGATTATACATGTTTGATGAAAACTAAGAGAAGGATGAAATTAGTTTGAGACCTAACAGAACATAAAGACATGCATGATTGTAATGTAATTGAACATCAACATGAACAACATATTCATTTAATAAAAGCTACTATTTTTTGTTATGTTCAGGACGGGAAAAAATCTATGAAAAGAAAATGGGTGATAAATTTTGAATTAAAATGAACAATTCAGAGAACTGTATGTATGCAGAACATCACCTGATCATCGGTTAATCATGTTGAAGAATTCATTACGCTAGATTTTAATGTATTATTTATTTATTGCATCTCACTTGTGTCTTAGGCTAAAGTTATAATGAAATAAAATTATTCAACTTATCTATCGATTGATTGCACCTTTTCCGTTGCTAGATAAACGTCAATACTATCAAGCTATTTTTAATATTAAATTGGAACATATATGTATAATATATTGTTTTAAATTGAAAATTCTCGGAATTTATCATCATTATTGAACATAAGTTCAATTTTGCATCCATCGAGAGAATCACTTAAACTCACGAAGTCCCTAGTTTTAAAGCACATTATCATATGGCTTGCATTCAGCACCTTCAACTAGGCTCCTTGAATTGTTGAGACTTCTATACAGGGTGAGTCTTTGACTTGTACATATTTTTTAACCGTAGATATTATCTCTTCCGATTCGGCCTAGAAAAAAGATAAAGCCATTTTAAACTTTCATAATGAGCTATGCCACTCCTAGATATCATTGTCATAGATATAATATATGCCTGCCATTCAAAACTTGAAAATAATAACTAACTGTACAATAAAAACAAGCGTCAACTTACTTTTTCAATCCTATTCGACGAAAGATGAAGTACGATTTTGTTAGTTCTGAATAATTATCGAATGTATAAAATGTACCTACAATGAATACTTGACTTCATTCATACAGAATTTCGTTAGCGGCAAATGTTGAATATTCTTATTTTTATTTCTTTTCCATTATTGAAAATGAAGTATTCAGCTTGCTATAATCTATATCTTCAGAATGTAATCATCTTTTATCGTGGTTTATAAAATTTCCTGAGGTTCTCCAACATAATCATAACCTTTAATTTCCAAACATAAACAAATGTCATTGGATTGAACTTCACCGCTAAGCTGAACGTTGCCGTAACCAAGTTAGAGTGTGCATAGACTTAACACATAATTTATTTATTTGATAATTCGGTATGGAATACAACGAGTCAAGCCAATATACAGTATTCACCTAATTATTAAAATAAATATATCGTTACTTTACCATAGAAAATTCAAAACACAAAATACTTATAAAAATTCTTGAGAATAAAACAGTACTCAAATGCACATACCAATACACGATCTAGAGTATTACAGTTATGAGAAACTACTCCTGAGGTATCGTTCCAATCAGGCCAATGATACACTGAAAAGATCTACATCAGTGCAGTCATTATTGTAAGTATTACGAAGGTGGTTGTGCACACCAAGAGATTGAATTAAATTAATAAATTTGAGTACTTTGGTGTGAAATGGTTTATTTGTCGAAAACCGAGCGCTTTCGACCTAATTAAAAGGCCATCTTCAGGGTTTTCCCTGATCAAATGTCATTGTGTTTTGATAGTTTTTTTTTTCAATTATAACGCTGTTGTGAATAATTTGTTATCTAAAATTTGACTTAACATTTCAGAAAAAACTCATCATTTTGTATGATAAACTTCATAATTTAATGAAAAGGAAGAAATTTTAACTTTGACAAAGCAGATTTTTCGCGACTCTTCTATGTTGATCGTTGTTGCGCATAGAGGGATCGACAAACAATTCAAAATGAGAATTAAAGGTATCGTGATTTTCAACTAAAACGTTGTGAACAGCAGTTTTGTGAATAATGTGGCCGAATTGTGATCGAGTGTCAAATGTATCTTTAGATTCGGATGGAGGTGCCAGAGGCACCAACATAATTTCTTTTGGGTGGAGCGTTCACTCTGGTTTTTAATGAAAGCGGGAAGTTAGGGCTTCTAACGAAAAATCCCCTTTAAAAAAATGTAACTTGCCTGAAGCATTAGGTATTCAGAAAGAAGTGTAAATTTGCTCGAATAAATAAGGATGCAAATCGAAGAAGTAGAGGTGAGCTCATTAATATAACTCATTTTCCAAAATCCGCTTCCCTTTCCATCCATAATAACCTTGCCCTTCCAGAACATAAATTCTCTGATTTAAAAGTGATGATTTTCAACGTGACAACCTAGCAAAATTTGAATTCTGTGCATATTGTCGACAGAGTTATATTCAGCCAAAGTACCCAATTTATGGAATTTCTCAGAAATTTTTTTTCTTTCAATATGGAATTACTCGTAAACGGCGGGTTTTATAAGAGAATATTCAGAATTCTTTTATATTCCAAAATGAATGAATATTCATCTCATCACGTTGAATTTACTATTTACAGTTAGACTCTTTGAATTCCTGGTGAATTTATGGAATGTTATGGTCATAATTGTGAAACTGGCGGATGTTAGTAAAGTTTTGTGTTGGGGATAGATTACTCACGTTTACGAAAAACTATATTCCAAGAATCACTTCATTCGACCGATTCGTTTGCAAAAAACAACTGAAAATTAATTTTTTTATGGATTTTCGACAGCCTGTATCTTTTCAAGGAAGACGAATGGGAAAAAATGAAAGATGAAAAAACTTTTTTTTTACCTCAGGAATCTACGGTTAAAATATGACTCACCCTGTATATTCAAAAATATCAAGTAGACTCAAAGTAATTTATTTCGATAAGAATGAAAATTATTGTACAAGAACGATCTGAACAAAAATTTTAAATGACTTGACTTGAACTGCTTTTTTTGGTAGGTCCAGTGAAGGTACAGCTTTCTTTTCCAGTAACAGAAATGTTTTCATAGTGAGAATTTCTGAAATATTTCAAAACATATGAAACATTGTTTTCAATTGACATCAGTTTTCACTCTTCTATGTTTTATTCTACGATCTTCTGGCCGGAAATGCTGTAGGCATATTCTAATATGTTTAGAGACAGGTTTTTCCATTATCCATGCTCCCAGGATTTACGTCCAAAAATTTCCTTTACGATTTCTAGTTTTTTGATTTTTACCACGAAAATGGGCACCAAAATTCCTAGATTTTTTAGAATTACATTCATAAACACAACAATAAGTGTTTTCCACGGGTTTTTTCCTTTGGCATATCTTTTAATCTCATTAAAAACGTAAAAATAAACAAATAAACCCAGCTTTCACGTAAGAACTGTCAAAACGATACTCGTTCATGGCTTAGTTCCAGCTAACGCCGGCGGTGTCGCATAGAGTTGTGTTTTGCTCTATATCAACTCAACTCAACACAGGTGTTTCTGACATGATTAGGTAGGCATCTTCAGAAAATTATCAGACTGAGATAATAATTAGCTGGGAGAGTTTCTCACTCTGTTGTCTGGTTCAATCCGGAGCCGTTATTTAAGCTCCGCTAATGAAAATGGGAAGGTGCTTAACGGTGTTGAAGGTTGATGTGTTCGATGTTCATCGACACACCGTTTCCACTCCATATGGTTTAAATTAAGCCTTTTTGATATTAAACTATCCTTTTCGTACTTGATATTCTGGCCATGTCCTAAATTTAGTCTACTTCGTCAAAATCAAAGTTATAAACCTATGATTATACTCTCTTCTATCTGGTTTCCAATCCTACATTTTTTTACCCTATGCTTATCAAGATATGGTCAATCTTGTGAATTCTCATAAAGTATACAGAAACAAGGAATAGTTATAACATTGTATTCATATAATAATATGCCTTTTCAACATTGTATAAAGAAGGATAGTAATCCGGACCCTATGTAGATCTCATTAGAGGAGATTTTCAGCGCCATCTGTTGCTTTTTGTGCTCGCTCTCCAAAATTATATCCCAATTGGTGGTGCCCTCATGAAAAATGAAATTATTTTTACGAACTAAAGCATGCAACCTGATGAAGAATTCTTTTTCTGAAATAAACGTAGAAGATACTCTTTACAATGCTCTGAAGCGAGGTAAATACACGAATTCATACAGTGGGGTATCATAACTTGACTATTTTTCATAATCGATGAAGAATTTGTTTCTGAACGGTAGGTACATTATGAGCTTAATATGAGAATAATATTGGTTTAGTTAGAAATAAAATGTATGAACAACTAGATAACAGAAATCTTACTCTTAGGACCTTTAGATTCTCTTTAGAAATAAGCATAGCAACCAATTTTATAAAACCTCCATGTACTCCCAACGAAAGTTGTCATCTACACAACGATGAAATATATATATAAAGGTCCTAAGAGTAAGATTTCTGTTATCTAGTCCAGTAAACGATGTTCTGAAATAACTTTTTTTCCGGAAGAAGCTACATTTTTGATGTGATGATTGTCTCGAAAGTGGACACTCGTGGTCAAAAAGGCAGGTTTCAAAATTTTCGGGAACTTTAAAAGATTCGGTCAAATGAGAAATGAGGAAATGTTTCAAACGAAGGTTGTAGAGTGGAAAATTCTAGGGAATGTTCAGCCCTTATCGCTTCTCGTGGTATTCATTTTGACTAATTAGAGATGCATTTCTTTAGTGGCGTTCTCAGTTGCTAACCATTCCCATTTTATGGGAATGAGAAATTCATACTCCAGGCTTTTCTCAAATTGTTTTGAGTTCAAGAATATTTGTTGAAGGAAATTATGTCTTCCGGAGTGCTTTGCATTGAATCTAGATATGATATCTGATAAATCGGTTTTTTTATCGGAAAGTTGGAGTGTGAAATGCGAACCAACCTTGAGATAGGTAGGGATTGATTGAAATAATGTGGATTTTTTTATTTGCGGGGATTGCAAATTGTGTAGAGCCACCTAATCAAGCACTACCTAGAAATACCACTGTTGAAAATTTTTTTTCACTAAAATTTTTCGAAATTTCAATTTATTCGTTTTCATGTATGTATGCGCTCTTTTCTTCATTAAACCATTTTATAAGTATGAATTTCGAATTCGGGAAAACTATTTTATAACTATAAGTGCTTCGCATGTTTGGATCAGGTTGTGCCTGATAAGATAAGGTTCATTTATTTTTTTGTTGATTTAACATCAAAAATTAATGTAATAATACTTTTTTTATTTTAATTTGAGAGAGGCTTCAAGTGTTATTCGGAAAATAGCAGATAATATTCTAAATTATATTTTATTTTTCTTCTGGACGGATCATGGTTTAGATAGAACAGTGGGATCTAGTGAATTGGATCTCGCCATTTTCTCATTTCAATTTGTATTTGATTTGTTCATGTTGTGAAGTTGTGTGGGAATGAAGATCTTCATTATTATTATTCTTATAAGGGAAAATTATTCAGTTTTATTCCTTAGTGAGAGTTTCAGATATACGCTTATATTATTTTTTGTGTGTACAAAATCGGGGTTGTTCTGATTTTGGAAAATAAAGTTTAGGACTGTATCCAGATAATTGAGTTAGAAATGGTATTGGAAAAACATTTATTGACATCATTCACAATCATAAAATGAATAAGTCACCCCCATGAAGTTAATACAGTAAAAAATACAATATTAAAGTCATCTTTAAAACTCAGAATGATTTATCCAACTAAAAACAGAGGTAATCTAGAGAAGTTCAAAATGAGAGGTCAGATGAAGTCAGACTTAGACTTTGAAAGAGTTCCATTAATTCAAAATTAAACACAGAGTTTACAGTGATGATGCAAATGAAATTGATTGCGAGAGCCTCTTTATTTCATCGGAAAAACAAAAGGTTGAATAATGAATTGTTAGAGTAGACCGAGTTGTAATAAAAGTGAGATTAGGCCTTAGAGGGGTACTTGTATTGAAAACTTAATAATCTAAGTCTGGTCTTCATTGAGATCATTACAATATGAGAAAATCATGGTTGAGAAATCAATAATTATAATCTATAAGAGGAGGCTAATTAATCAATTGAGACAAAATTTACAGTGACAAACTACTTTTAGTAAGCAGGGTTAGTGTTCATCAGAAAAATAAGAGTTACAATTGATAATTATGAGAATGACAATATGAGAGTACATTGTATGAGTGCAAAAAATTTGTATGAATGCAAAAATCACCAACCCTTTGATTTGTTTGAAGCTGAAGGCTTGAGGTTCCACTTGCTAAGTGTTTCCGATTAATGAACTTGAGAATTTCTTAGTTATAATGAGGAAGTCATACCAATTCAATCATGTGAGCAATATTTGAGGAGAAGGCTCAAGGTGAAGCAGGGATTGAGACTGTCAATCAGGTTCAATGTGTGAATTACTTGATCGTTCAACTACTTCAGAGAAGTTCACTTGATTTTATTGAGAGAGAAGACTGATTCCATGATTCACCCTTACGCCTTACGCTTGAGATCGTTCATTCATCTGAAACTCGAGAACAATGATTAGCAAGTGTAATGAGAAGTGCATAATTGAGAAATGAGATGATTACATTGAGATAATGAGGTGCACATGAGAATATAATGAATCAGAATTCATTATCACAAATAATGTTCATTTCGGGAGCAATCAATTATTTCCAATGTGAAAAGTCTAGAGAAATCTGAAAAATCATGAGAATAGCAATATATATCTTAGAAAAGTCAATTCCATTAGTTAAATACAATAGAGATTTTCTGAGAATAAAGTGAGAGAGGATTACCAGTATTTTTATAGATTTTTATGATCTAAAACGTGGACACATTTTCAAACTTTATAAAAAGCAGGAAAATAACATTAAATATGCATTAATGAGAGATGACTTTGAGAAATACTCACTTACCTAATTGATTGCTTCCAAAAATGAACGAGATGTACAATTAATTTGCGAGGTGACTTTTTGAAAATTCTAATTTCACAAGAGAAGCACAAGAGAGGTCTGATCTTCAGAGAGATTCGATACAGAAAAGAGTTGATTAATTGATACAATTAATAATGAGCATGAGTTGATCTGTCAACTGATTAGCACATAGAATTATGTTAACTTGACTGCCCATAGAGATGACAGATCGTCTTGACGTTTCGGTGCGTTCGAACCATAGGCGTAGTTGAGGATGACGTCTGAGGGGCTCAATTTTTAACATTGTGTTTATAATGATTGTTTGATAATAATTTTTTTTTCAATTTTCTGTCCCCATCTGTATTTAATATGATATGATTGTATATCAGAATTCAAGCAGAATTTTTTAATAATATTAGAATTACTTCTGAAGAGATCGAAACAGTATCTTTTCGACTAATTGAATTGAATATAACCTTCATGGAGTATTTAATGAGACGTGGAATACTAATCAACCCAATGCAGTACTCACAGAATTCCATGAAAAATATTATGTTAATAAATTGAATACGACGAAAAAGTAATAATTGAAAAACAAGGGGTCAACAAAAAAAAACAAAATACAAATAATCATCACATATTATAGGAATGGATATCTAAGGAGTTCAAATTTAATGTGTTTAGCATTTTACAGAGTGGTGAATTCCTCGTATCCTTTGATTATGTCAAATTAATTAGAACCAGGAAAAATGTTCTGCTGGTCTTTCCTGGTTTCTATAAAGGTGTGCGTTTGTGTTATTTTTTTCCTTTCCTTATTCACCCTAGATTTGATAATAAACTTGATGATGTAAGTCGAGGGTACTTTTTCTTCAGGTCTTGTCTTTGTTTTCTTTTTGATGTTGTTTCAAATTTTTTATCAGATAAAACAACAGAAGCTTCTTAGTGAACTGACTCTCGCCTTATATTTTTGATTTTGCGAATGTGTGGTATCGATCATTTTTCAATGAGGACGTTCATACTGTTGATATTATTTCATTTTATCCTTCATGTGTCGAATTTAAAGAATATCGAAACTGATACATGTAAACGCGAATTTTTTCACTTTGTTTATTTATGCACTCTTCTGTTGTTTCAGATAACCCCTCAGGATGAAATATCCCACATGCTCTGCAACAAATGCTATCATCTTACCATTAGGATGTTCAAGTTCAGAACCACTTCTATACTGAACGACATGGACTTACGGGTGAGAGTAACACTGAGCATCCTTCCAGTTGACTCAACAAGTTCACGTACATTTTTTTAGGAGAAGGCCGCATGGAGAAAAACTATGCACAAGTCAGTGAAGGACTTATTTGAAGAATACCCAAAATTGGAAGTACCCTCCCATATTGTCAATCGTAACATTTCGCCAGTTGTTATAATAGAACGAAATTTGAAAAAATATTCGACGACAACTTCTAGGAATACTTTGAAACGAAGAAAAATTCAGCAACTTAGCTCAAAAAAAGATACGATTATAGAAAATAATCATGAAAAGTTATCCCTTAACGTCGGCACAACCTCAACACCCGGTGAAACATTAGTTTCACCCGAAAAATCCTTATCAGGCAATCAGGATGAAGAACGTTCCTCCTTCAATTCATTGAAACGAAATGGCTGTCCTGATTTAGGGTCTTCAGTGAATAAAAAATCGAAAGGCGAGGAATGTGAGGAAACGAACAATGAAAATTATAAAGATACAACACTTTTTACAATAAAATCAACATCTAAAACTCTCCTAGTATGTGATCTTTGCGAAAAAGTTCTATACACCAACAGAGACCTAAAAAAACACAGAAACTCTCATATGCGGTGCAACTTATGTAGAACTGAATTCAACTCTATGGAAAAAACCAAAGAACATGAAAAACGATGTACTATCAAGGAAATTATGAGC